>PVHT020000230.1:20191318-20259301 GCA_004024745.2 Catagonus wagneri | reverse complement strand
AACCTGCATCCTCACGGATACTAGTCGGATTTGTTCCCACTGAGCCATGACGGGAATTTCCTGCTTTTTACTTTTTTTAAACTAAATTCTTAAGGTCTTATATTGTACTAAATTATAAATACATATTTTAGAAAATATGTATCCGGTTTGTAATGTGTTTCCTTGTAATGTGATTTTGTTGTGTTAGATCTTTAGAGCAGAACAATCAATGGTATGGGTTCTTCTCTATAGGTTATCAATTAATTCTCTTGGATAGGATGACAATAAAGAAGGTAGAATTCTCTGCCATTTTACCATGGCTTACTTTTTTACTTACGCAAATGGGGAGACGGTTGTTGTGAGATTTGGTTGGTGGCTTCTTAGGTAGGTGTGATAATTGTTAATTTTTAGATTTAATGATAGCACCTAAATATACTTATTTTGATACACATGCACACACACACATACACACACACCCCTGGGAAAACTTTTTTTTGTGATATATATTATAAATAATGACACTTTACTCTTTGGGTTCATTTTATTGTATAGAATATATTATCCGGTAGTACGGGTTTCAAAGAGTATTAAGGAACATAATGCAGTCTGGTGAAGTTACTGCTGTATATAATACATTGCTTTAAAATATTTTCCTATTTTTAAAGGACAGCTAGGTCTATTTGGATATTCTTTTTTTCTACTATCATGTTTGTGTATATATTTCTTAGGTTGTCTAGAATTGCCATTTTAAAGAAGGGTGTCTATATTTTTGAAGATTTTTTTTTTTTTTTGCTGTAATTGATATAAACAGTCTCATATATATGCAAGGACTTTAAGCAAGTGATTTACCCAGGGCTATAGGATACATGGTCGGCCTGTAACTAAAGCTCAGTTTTGCTTTTTCTAGCCTTGTAATCTATGCGAAATAATACTTCCTGTATGGATAACTTTGGTCCATTAACCTAAAGATGATTAATGAGTAAACTCTGATATTCTCTCACTTTGTAAATCTGCTGGTATTTTCTTCATTGTAATACAAAAAAGAAATTGTGCTATAGTAACTAATTGTTGACCCACACCCTTTCTTTCCCCTTCAGAAAAATTGGAAGCTCTACCACCCACCCCAGGACAGCTGAGATATGGTAATGGTTCTACAATTGTTAAATACTCGTGCATCTGTTTTTCGAGCTTGAAATAACTGTGTCATTCATTAATAGTACAGAAGAGTTAGTAAATTAAATTATTCCAGATAGAGTAGATTATCCTATTATCCTGAAGCAAAAGTTTATAAATTTGTTTTGAGACATATTACAATATTATAGAATTTCTAAAATTATTGACCGTATCTATTATTGTTTAAATATTGTTACCATCTTGAGGTAGAATTACAGATGTCCTTAATTCCTAGGGAAAAGGATATGTTTACTTAGTTTGGATTTAAATTGGGTGATTTCAGAAGTAGAATTTCTAGACTGTTTTCTTTGGTGGAGAAAGTACTCTAACTTGCTGTTTGTAATAATGAAGAAAGTAAAGTTTATCTTAAACCACCAGGAAGAAGAACCTTACAATGCTGCAGGTGTGCTTTCTTTATTCTTTTATGATTGGAATAAATATTCAAGGGCTAACACCAAAGTAATGTGAAACAGTTTGGGAGACAATGGAAGAAGAGAATTGTTTAACAGTTGAGTGAATTTGAATAGGTTATAAGTTAAAGCTAAATATTAGATATGATTTGCTAATAACTACTGAATTATAGAATATTTCTCAAAGAAAACTGAAGAAATCACAAATTGGTAGGATATCATTACATACTTGGAGCAAATTTATGTAATTAAAATTTAATAGCCAGTTCTTTTTCCTCTCAGAGGTAGAATATCATTTATATTAAAAACAGGTAACTTTTGGAATTCTCTCGTGGCGCAGTGGGTCAAGGATCTGGCGTTGTCACTGCAGCATCTTCGGTCGCTGCTGTGGTGCGGTTGGATCCCTGGCCCTGGAACTTCCACATGCTATGGGTGCGGCCAAATTTTTTTTTTTTTTAGGTAACTTTTCCTAGGTAACAAAAGATTTTAAAGAATTCTTTAAGACTTTTCTTCTCCAGATAATCTTTCTCGATTCTTTCTAGCCTTGAATCATACAATCTGTATCCATAGAACTCTATAATGCTGTTATCATTTCAGGGGACCATATTAAAATTAGCTGTATGGTTATGTTATCATACCCAAACTTCTTGAGGGCTGATAGCCAAGTGTCCTTGTTTCTCATGTGCCCAGTGGAGTGTTTAGTAAATGTTTATGTTTGAACATGTTTGAAATTTATATTTTTGCTTTGGGTTGAAAATAAATTTTTATCTATAGGACACATTTATTTAGGTCTGAACATCAAAACATGATCTATTTTATAGTTGCAGGTTATTATAGCAACCTAGCAATGTGCCTTGACTTTACAAGTTTTTGTTTTTGTTTGTTTTTTACTGAGCAGTTAGCCTACCTTTAAACTTGGTTTAATAACCTAGACACCTAATTTTAAGGTGTTTATAACTAGCCAGTTTTAGAGATGCCATCAAAGTAACCCCAAAGTATTTAGTGATCCCAAAGTTTTTTAGTTATTTTTCTGTAGTTACAGTTCAAAAGTGATTGAGAAGATGTTTGGGGAGTCTTCTCTCCAGATATATATTTAGGTAGCTTTCTTTTCACTGTAAATGTTTTCAATTAGTGAATTTAAAAAATTTCATTATACTCTTTTGACCTATCAAATTTGTATTATGTTTTTGAAATTCTGTATGTGTTTTAGAAGTTGATTATTATAAAATTTTGAACGATCATTAAGTAGCTAGGTCTAGGCAAAAAATCAAAAAACTAAGATTAGACTCTTTAAAAAATCCCAATTCATTAATGTGCCATTCGATTTTTATCATCTTTAGTAGTTTTTAAAACTATGCTTTATAATTAAAAAGATATTGCTTTTTACCTGGGACATTCTTATGTGATAACAGGAATTCTGAAATGACCTAGGATATATACTGTTTTCCCTTGATCTTAGTCTTCAATACTGTTTGAGGGTAGAAATATTTTTTTGTTTTACTGCTTATTAGGCTTCCCTGACTAGTGCAGAATTCAGTATAGTAATATCAAGTTTTCATAACTTCTAGATTATATTTTAATTATACTTTCTGTTGATTTAATTGCATTAAAAGAAAAAAGACTCTAAAGTCACTGAACACGTATATAATCACCTTTTTTAAGGGACTATTTTTTGGATGTGGTATGAAGCTCAGAACTTTGGATTATCTAAAAAATGTCCTCAGTTGAATGGATGTTGACCTTACCTTGGCAAATTTATAGATTATTTAGAATTAAGTCTTAACTATCCCCAGCTTTTAATCTGTTTCACAATCTTTTTTCAATTTCCTTAATCTGGAATTCTGTTCCTTTCCAGGTTAGTGGTCCTCAACTTAATTAGCTAATGTTTATTGAACGTTTACTATGTGCTAGGCATTCTGGTGTGTGCTAAAGATGCAAATATGAAAAATGAAGCTAAATATATAAAAAATTTAGGCATTAGTTCTTCCTAGTTATACTTCTGTTTTCTCAAAGTGTATGTACTAGATAGGTGAGGTAAGGTGTGTCTTTGGTAGGAAGAAGTGAAATTATATTTTTATCTAAATCAGATATTGTTTGTATAGTTTGCAAAAGCAATCAGGGATACCGATGTGTTGAGGGAGGAAAGAAGACTTTGAACACAGATGTCTAACAGATGAAGTAATCATATTTTTCTAACATTTGTTTAAAACTAGTTTAGTGAGTGAAATGATCAGATAGCTTCCCCTGAAATTTGATTCAGAACATTTTTTATTGTTTCTAATATGGAGATCAATTTTATGGTATCAGTCTTTAGTTCTAAAAGAGAAGGATGTCAGTAGTAATTTAATAGGTAGAACATGGTATTCATAATATGTGTTTATTTATTTGTTCTGTCATTAACTCTATGTAATTTGTATGTGCATGTGTGTTGCCACTAAGAAACACAGAACTCTAACACAATTAATTTTACATGTTATATGTTTTTTATTTTGTTTTTTCCCCAGTATAGCTCCTACCAAGTATACAAATATAGCAGAAGCAGAATCCTTTGCTATGGGGAATGGAAAGCAAATTCTAAAACTTAATCAAATTTACAAGACTTGAATCATATGGTCTGTTTTTGTCATTTAAAAAAATTATAGAAATCTTAAAATATATTTTTCTGTTTTTGATGTTTTTCAGTATTCATCCACAATGCGATACCTTTCATAGGGTTTGGCTTTTTGGATAATGCAATTATGATTGTTGCAGTAAGTTCTTTCAACCCTTCTATTTTGAATTAATAAAGAAATTAATGTGGTCTAAATTTTCCTAATTTACATATTATAGCTATAAAGTTTTAATTAAAATCATAATGAATGAGGCTATTTTTAATTATATTTCATGTTAGACTATAGCTCAATTTTAAGGCATCATATCTATTAATCATCAAGATTTTGGTAAAGCATTGACAATAATAAGCACATATTTATTGGGTCTGTATTAACCTGTTCTAGTTTCAACACTCATTAAAGAAAAAAGTATGTAACATTTTCTGATGTTTTTTAATTGTATCAGCAGTTCTTATCATGTGTATGTTATTAATTAGCTCTTTGTCCAGTTTTCCCAAACAAAAATGTTTAAAAGGACATTTTGATATAGTCTATCCATTTAACTCAAAGATGTTCAAGTTTCCATTCAGAATACTGTGAATAATAAACCCTTCAGTCTTTGTTCAGTTGTGCTGTTAAAAAGTTCTCCCTTGCTAAAGTCATTTTAAGGATTTCTTAAAAATATCGTTTAGTCTCAGGGATGGCTGATTTATCTTTCTTACTGTTCTATGACACCTTTTATTGTTAGGTACCAATATTGGGTCCAGATTATAAAATCAGATTTTAGTCATGATGAAAATACAAGTCTTCTGAAACTGCCCAGGGCTCTATCCACTTTTCGGACCCAAACTTTTCTATAAATTCTAGATATTGTAGAGAATACAAAACTCTAGGCATTATATAGGAGAGTGCTCAAAAAAAGGAATGATTTTAAGATTATTACATGTGAGGAAAATATAATAGATGCCAAAGCCTTTTTTTTTTGTTGTTGTTTGTTTTTGTTTTTTTGTTTCATTGTTTCGGAGGTCACATGTGCTATAGATGGATATAAATAGAATATTTGGCTTCAAAATAGAGATAAAAGTATAATTTATATTACATAGATTACAAAGTTTGCTTGAAGAATATCTAAAATTGGTTTTCATTCAAGAGCGGTTTTCTTTAACTAGAACACACCCTCACACCATGCACAAAAATAAACTCAGAATAGCTTAAAGACTTAAACAAAGATGTGACCGGAAAACTCCTGGAAGAAAACATAGGCAAACATTCTCTGGAATAAACTGTACAGATGTTTTATTAGGTCAGTCTCCTAAGGCAATAGAAATAAAAAGAAAAATAAACAAATGGGAATCAAACTTAGAAATTTTCTCACTGCAAAGAAAACCATAAAAAATAAGTTAATTAATTTTTTAAAACCTGAAAAGACAGCCTATGGAATGGGAGAAAATAGTTGCAAACGATGCAACCAACAAGGGCCTAATATCTAAAATATACGAACTACTAATATAACTCAACAACAACAACAACAACCCAGTTGAACAATGGGTAGAAGACTAAATAGATTTTTCTCCAAAAGACATATAGATGGCCAGTAGGCACATGAAAAGATGCTCAACGTCACTTAATTATTAGAGAAAGGCAAATCAAAACTACAATGAGGTACCACCTCACACCAATCAGAATGGCCATCATTAAAATGTCTACAAGTAGCAAATGCTAGAGAGGGTGTGAAGAAAAGGGAGCCCTCCTACACTGTTGGTGGGAATGTAAATTGGTACAACCACTATGGAAAACAGCATGGAGGTTTCTCAGAAAGCTAAAAATAAAAGTACTGTATGATCCAGCAGTCCCACTCCTGGGCATATCTGGACAAAACTATCCATTCAAAAAGATACATGTACCCTGATGTTCATTGCAGGACTATTCACAATAGCCAAAACACGGAAACAACCTAAAGGTCTATCCACAGATGAATGGATTAAGAAGAGGTGGTGCGCGCACGCGCGCACACACACACACACACACACACACTGGAATACTACTCAGCAATAAAAAAGAACAAAATAATATCATTTGCAGCAACATGGATGCAACTAGAGATTCTCATACTAACTGAAGTAAGTCAGAAAGAAAAAGAAAAATACCATATGATATCGCTTATATGTGAAATCTAAAATATGACACAAATTGACTGATCTACAAAGCAGAAACGGACTCAGAGACATGGAGAACGGACTTGTGGTTGCCAAGGGGGAGAGGGGAGGGAGTGGGATGGACTGGGAGCTTGGGTTAGTAGATGCAAACTATTACATTTAGACTGGGTAAATAATAAGGTCCTATTTACATCACTGGGAACTATATCCACTCTCCTAGGATAGACCAGAAAATAGAAATCAATATTAAATTATCATTAATATTAACGTTAACATTAGATTATTAATATTAATTAAATATTAAATTATTAATAGAAAATATTAAAAAGAATATATATGTGTGTGACTGAGTCACTTTGCTGTACAGCAGATGTTGGCACAACATTGTAAATCAACTATGATAATAAAAAAGAATAAGCATTCCCAGGAATGCAAAACATTCTAAAGAAGAAAAGAATGGTTTTCTCTGATATATAGTCTCTTATGTCCAGATTGATGGGGATCAGATATCCAGAAAGTCCAGCGATTTACCTGGTTGAGGAAACACAGGGTTCACACAGCAGGAAGATATCTTGCTTCCTGAACAGTCACAGAAGATACTGTAGTGTGCACATAATTTGAAGGTCATAATCACACATTGGATGAATAACCCTTTAGCACAGTAGTCTTATAAGAGCCTCTAAAATATAATTTCAAGAAGCTAGTTTTTTTGCTGGTTATGACATTTTCCTAATATGTATGTAAGAATCACGTTGGCTAATTTATACATCTGTGAATATGAGAAACTTACTCAAACATATGACACTACCTTTTTTGAAATTATTAAAACTTTGAGTTGGTTAGATTATTTAAATAGTTAATGTAAATAAAATCTAATTATAACAAAAAATCCACTCTGATGAATTTATAAACTGTAGTTTGACTTGATGTGTTCTTGAATAGATTACCTGAATTAAATCTTCTGTGTCACAAGTATTTCTTTCAGGTTTTTTTTTTTTTTTCTATTTTATGGCTGCACCTGCGACATATGAAAGTTCCCAGGCGTTGGGTCTAATCAGAGCTACAGCTGCCAGCCTACACCACAGCCACAGCAACGCTAGATCCGAGCTGCGTCTGCAACCTACACCACAGCTCACAGCAATGCCGGATCCTTATCCCACTGAGCAAGGCCAGGGGTCGAACCCACATCCTCATGAATCCTAGTTGGGTTCATTAACCACTGAGCCACAAAGGGAACTTCATTTCTTTCAGTTTTAAATGCAATATTTTACACAGCGTGCACAAAAATAAACTCAAAATGACTTAAACATAAGACAAAACACCATCAAACTCCTAGAAGAGAACATAGGCATAACATTTTCTCACATCAACCTTACAAATGTTTTCTAAGGTCAGAAACCTTAGAAACAAGGCAACAGAAATATAAGCAAAAATAAACCAATGGGACCTAATCAAACTGACAATATTTTGCACAGCAAAGGAAACTATAAAAAAATAAAATAAAAAGACAACCTCCGGAATGGGAGAAAATAGTTTCAAATGACACAACTGACAAGGGCTTAATCTCTGAAATATACAAACAACTTATACAACTCAACAGCAAAAAAACCTAACAACCCAACTGAAAAATATGCAAAAGACCTGAATAGACATTCCTCCAAAGAAGATATACAAATGGCCAACAAGCACATGAAAAAATGCTCAATGTCACTGATTATTAGAGAAATGAAAATCAAAACTACTGTGAGATACCACCTCACACCAGTCAGAATGGCCATCATTAATAAGTCCACAAATAACAAATGCTGGAGAGGGTGTGGACAAAAGGGAGCCCTCCTACACTATTGGTGGGAATGTAAATTGGTACAACCACTATGGAAGACAGTACGGAGGTACCTTAGAAAACTAAATATATAACTATCATTATGACCCAGCAACCCCACTCTTGGGCATATATCCAGACAAAACTCTCCTTGAAAAAGACACATGCACCCTTATGTTCATTGCAGCACTATTCACAATAGCCGTGACATGGAAACAACCTAAATGTCCATCAACAGATGAATGGATTAAGAAGAGGTAGTATTTATAAACAATGGAATACTATTTAGCCATAAAAAAGAACAAAATAATGCCATTTGCAGCAACATGAATGGAACTAGAGACTCTCAAACTAAGTGAAGTCAAGTCAGAAAAAGAAAGACAAATACCATATGATATCACTTATATCTGGAATCTAGTGTATGGCACAAATGAACCTTTCCACAGAAAAGAAACTCCTGGACTTGGAGAAAAGACTTGTGATTGCCAGGGTGGTGGGGAGGGAGTGGGATGAACTGAGAATCTAGGGTCAATAGATTCAAACTATTGCCTTTGGAATGAATAAGCAATGAGATCCTGCTGTATAGCACAGGGAACTATATCTAGTCACTTAGGATGGAGCATGATGGAGGATAATGTGAGAAAAAGGATATATATATATGTATATATGCACATATATATACATATATGTGTGTGTGTGTGTGCACGCGCGCTCACGCCTAGGTCACTTTATTGTACAGTAGAAAATCGACAACACTGTAAATGAACTATGATAGAAAAAATAATCTTAAAAAATGTGGTAAACATGAATATCAAAAAAGGAATAAATGGAGTTCCTGTCGTGGCGCAGTGGTTAAAGAATCCAACTAGGAACCATGAGGTTCGGGTTCGATCCCTGGCCTTGCTCAGTGGGTTAAGGATCTGGCGTTGCCGTGAGCTGTGGTGTAGGTTGCAGACGCGGCTCGGATCCCACGTTGCTGTGGCTGCGGTGTAGGCCGGCGGCTACAGCTCCGATTAGACCCCTAGCCTGGGAACCTCCACATGCCACGGGTGCGGCCCTAAAATAACAAAAGGCAAAAAAAAAAAAAAAGAATAAATCTATACTATCTAAAAGTAAAAAAATAAATTCAGTATTTTAGATTTTCTTTATTGACAGTACCCCCATTCTGTCATCTTAATAATCAGCTTTTTTTTTTTTTCACCTCAATTGAGCAGGTCTTAGATATTTAAATGGTGAAAGAGTGTCCTTGCTACAGGGAAGTGTTGAAATGATGTATCTTGTGTAAGGAGGGGTACAAGGAGATTTTTGAAGAGATAACAGGAAACTGGGAACTTCTTAGATCTTGACTAAGATCTTCGCAGTGTGGTCTTATTATTTCTTTGAAATAAATATCCAGAGTAGCAGATATCTGTGTTTAAATACAGCTACCACTAAAAAAAAAAAAAAAAAAAAAAAAAAAAACAGCAAACAGAACACCCACATTCTAGAGTCAAATTATCATAATATTGTTTCTGTTTTGTGTTACTCAGGCCTGTGTCTCATTATTAGTGTAACTGAGAAAGGACTGTTTTTCCAGGTCTGAGATGGTTGACTCTAATTCTGTAATATTTGTTTTTCTGCTTTACACTGAAGTCCTGTTTCAGGGACTTATCACCAGTTTTTTATTTATATAGTACTGAAGTAAATATTTAAACCACTGGCTTAAACCTGATTAAGAGTAATAGATGTGGCAAAAATATTATCCTGTGATAACTGCAAAATAATTTAAGAACAGTGAAAATTTCCAAAGAGGCTTTTTAATGGACTTCTGGGACTGAAGTCCTTAAATAACTATAGAATCTATGAAAAGGGAAATAAGTGAACATTATTATCTTAAGAAAATTGTTTTCACCTTAAAAAAAACTGCCTCCTAACACTGTAGAATATCTATGACTATTTGAAAATGGTAAGTAAGAAGATATTTGATTCCTCTTTTCTATCATGCCATTTGATGTTTCTCCTCCTAGATGTACTCTTGGCTGCTTACCCTAGTTGTAGTCATAAAAACAAATTCCTGTGTAACTTCTTGCACTAGATTTGACCCTTATTTTTGGCTGCTTTTCATTCTAAGCTTTTGATTTCATAGTTTTTAAATTACATTTTATATTATTAGTGTTACTTTTTATAACATTTTAGTGGGGTTGGGGAATTATTTCTTTACAGTTTAGTTAGGATAGAATCGATTAGAATTCTAGCATAGATTAATTGTATTAAAGTGATGAACAGGTATAACTTTAAGACAACTGGGATTCAATTTATTTATAATTTCTGCCTCACCTGTTAACATGAAGTTTGACGTAACCATGGAAAAAAAGGAAAGGAGTGTATAGTCCATTGCCTTTGAACCAACTTTGACTTTATATGAGGCTTTTCATGCTAGTAGAAGAACGTTCAGGTTTCTTCAATTTAACCAAATGATTAAGCACTTAAATGCTTTATAAATATGTATTTTGGCAAACAGGTTCCTTTTGGGTCATTTCTAATGATTCATTTCAGTTAAAGATGCTGTATTTATTTTTTATTTACTGTAGCTCTCAGGTGCCTCTCTTCTCCTCCAGGGTTTTACATCTATATATAAATACACCTCTTTGTGCTTGCTCTTCTCTTCTTCAGAAATCTGTTTCTTTCGATACCTTTACAACCTTGTAACTTTCCGTGCCTAGGAGATGTCTGTGCATCTGGCTATTTGGTCCATACTCTACAAGAATTATATTTTAAAGGAGTGGAGCCAAAAGGCCTTGGGGAAAGAAAATAGAGGAAATTAAACTTAGCTTTTCTTTAATGTTGAAAATAATTGAGTAAAGCAATTTTTCTGCACACCAAATAGGACACTTTTTTCCCTCCACAAATACCTTTGATATTTAAACAATTTTTAGAAATTTTCAAGCATCAGTATTTAAGAGAACTTTTGAAAATTAAGTCCACTTATGGCAGCATTATATAAGGATCAGAACTGAGTTAGCACAATGGACTCTAGGATTTCTTCTTTATTCTATGTAATCACCCATTGGACAGTTTAATCACTTCAGTTCCTTCTCTTTAAAGTAGAAGTAAAAATAAGAGCCCCTCTTTTATTTAAAGAGATGAAATAGAAAAGTCTTGAACTCTCAATAAATACAGTGGAAATACAGTGGAGCTCTTGCTATAGGTCTATTAAATGCTATTGTTGCTTATAAATGAATCATATGGTCTCACTACTTTATCGTTAAAGAATTAAGTGTAATAAGGATAATTTTGAAGTTTGTGACCTTTTGGGTCCCTACAAGCAGGTTTAGTCTGTTGTTTAAATATAAAAGAGTAGGCGTTTCCATTGCAATTCAGCTGTAACAAACCCGACTTCTGTAAGTGAGGATGTGGGTTCAATCCCTGTCCTTGCTCAGCAGGTTAAGGATTTGGCATTGCCATGAGCTATGGTGTAGGTCACAGATGTGGCTTGAATCTGGCATTGCTGTGGCTGTGGCATAGGCCAGCAGCTGCAGCTCTGATTCGACCCCTAGCGTGGGAACTTCCATATGCCATAGGAAAAAATCTTGGGTAAATATCATAGGGTAAATATCAGTCATATAGTTGGTATCATTTAGAATTTAAACTTTAGGTGAGCTGATCATCTTTGTGTTTAAAGAATGTTAAAGCACCTTTCTGTGGTAGCAAAATATAAATTCTAGATTATTAATGATGAATCATGTTGCTGTGTGCATTGCTATTTTTATTTTTATGAAAACCTAATTTTCTTAAATAAAATTGATGTTATTTCTGCATGAATGCATATATTTAATAATTAAGTAAATTGCTGTAGCATATGTATATATTTATGCATATTTCATGCATATAATTTTGCTTTAACAACTGATTATTTTATCTTTTATTAATGCTTTGCTGTTCTATAGTTACTTCGGTTTTAATCTTTAAGAGTAATTTATTTGTAATTGTTTTTCAGGGAACCCATATTGAGTTGTCTATTGGAATTATTTTGGGAATTTCAACTATGGCAGGTATTTAATAATAATAATGTTATTATTCCATTGTATGTTTACAAAACCTTTTAGTAGGCTGGGTTTAGAAGAAGATACTTTATTTGACTGAGTTTACTCATTGAGCTATTGGTTTATATCCTTAATCTATTCCTTTAATTTTTAATTTTGTGTATGTAGCACATATTTTTCTGAGAATGTTTAGGTACTTTATGTTAGTTAATGGGTAGCAATAATCTATATTTACTGTGTTAAAAAAAAGTTTTTCTCTTAGTTCAGTGTTACCCTAAATCCTTCCTAGCCTTTTTCTCTATTATTTATTTTCAAGTTGGATAGAAAAGTCAAGGATGGAAATACAAGATTGAAAATCTAGTTTGGTTCTATCTCCTTCTTTCCCCCCCCAAATAGCACTTTGTTCTTCATTTGGGACTAATTCTGTTTTGTGCTATTCTATGGAACACGTGAAGTAGTTGAATTAATGAAAGAGACATTTCTTCTGCTTGATTTTCTTGAATGTCAGAGCTGTACATATAGCTTTATTCCTTAACTTTCAAGTATCCAAATTCCCTTAAATATTATCTGAAATTTACAATTACAAAATGCTGTACAGGTGTTTTAATATTGAAACCAAAATGGAAAACTGGCCGCCACGTCAGAAAAACCCTACTACCTGATGGAGGCAGAATACTGTAATCTCAGAAAAATTGTGTTCTATTTTGAGACCTTGAGATTCATAGCTTATCAAATGAGTTACTTTTGATGTAGTTGTTGTAGTTGAGAAATGTGATAGCTCTTCCAGAGCAGTGCTTTATTGATTACATGGTGATATATTATAATGATTTTTCTCACTCTATAACAATCACGTGTCCACTTTTCATTTTTTTAGCTGCAGCTTTGGGAAATCTTGTGTCAGATTTAGCAGGTCTCGGGTAGGTTCATTTATTTATTTTTGTGCCAGTGTGTACTTGCTCTATTTCTTTTCCCCATTCTCCTTTAATTGAGAAGGATAAAAAAGGCACATTTATTTTTGTGCTTGTGTTTTAGAAACTACATTTTAAAATGTAATATTTCTAAATCAGTAGCACTAAATCTTTGGTGTACGTCAAATATAGACATCTAGGTTGCAGAATTAGTCATGCAAAATTAGTGTCTCTGAGGATGGGGGCCTGCATTTGTGTTTAACAATCTTCTCAAGCAACTCTGATACGTGCAGAATTTTTTCTAAAAGTACCAGAATGTAAGCAGAATTGATTTTGCATTTACTGAAGTGTTTTTTTGTGTCTTATAAATATTTTCAAGGGTGAGACAGGGCTAAAATTAAGAACCCATGTTATTATGTAACCCCTATCCTCCTCCCACTAAGCTCAAAGATAAGAGATATGTTTCCAATGTAAGGATACTGACTGGGCATGTTTTCTAGAGAGAGGAATTTTCAGAGGGAGTAATGGCCTACTTGTACATGGGCTTGGCTAATTTTTGCTTTTTTTATTCCGTATAGCAGAAATGATGAAGCAAAGTAAGGATGCCTACTTAGAAAAGACTAGCTTTTTCCCTTTCTGTTTTTACATTCCCTCTTCCAAGCAACAGATGGCCTGGGCTACTTCCTGAGCTTGGTCTATAAATTAGACTAAGCTGGCATTAATTATTGTGATAAACATGCTCTCTCTTGCTCAGTCTTTGCTTCTGTTTCTTCTTTCTTTGGTTCATTAAAGTTTTGAGATTGGATTTGTGTCCAGTGGAAGTCTTCTTAACCCTATAATCTAGATAAAAACAGCTTTATACATGATCTAACTTCTGCTCTGGAGTTTGGGGCCAAAATTGCTTTGCTTCTTGGCTGAGGCAGAAATTTTATATTTCTGGAATTCTTGGCATAAATCTACAATGATATTACCCCTTTAACGTTCCATTCCCCAGTTTCCAACATTAAGGTTAATTATGATAAAAGTATATAGCTACTGTGAGAGTTTTCTATATTTAATAGAACCAAGTTCTAATAGATCTTTAAGGCTGTTTAGTTTTAGATTGCATCAGTAAACAGTTATTTTTTATTAGAGATAAAGATTTTGTTAGAGGAGTCTTATGTTTAAGAAATATTTCTTCTCTGCCTTTTAAAAAATATCAAGTAACAAATACCACATTTTATCAATCTTAGTTACACAGGTTTTTAGAACTGTAACATTTGTGACATTGGGATCCATCTTATAATTGATGGTATGCATAGATTAATTGGCAACTTTTTTCTTTCTTACAGTTCATAAAGTAAAATTGTATCCAATAAGCAATGATGACTTAGAATTGACAAATACTTGAAATTACCTGAAAATTGTAGGCTATTTTCCTAATTATATCAATCTGATAAATTTTGGAAATTTTGTTTTCTGTTGATAGTCACTAACATATATGGTAAAGTGCTTTGCTTTAAATTTAATAAGTACATAAATTGTAGTTGTGTAGAAATGTTTTATATACCTTAAGTTGTTATTTTTAAAATAATGGAGAGAATAATTGCTTTAAGTCAGATAATTTCCTTCTGTGTTAAATATATCAATATGAAAAATTTTAAACCAAATATATTTATATGCAATAAGGATGAGAGTTGTAAAAGAATGTTTATACATTTCTAGAGTGCCAGTTACTGGTATAAAATTATCTATGTATTTTTTCCTTGTGTGTGAACATTGTATGTCTCTTTAAAAACTTAAATCCTGTCCTCTTTTTAAAGACTTGCAGGCTACGTTGAAGCTTTGGCTTCCAGGTTAGGCCTATCAATTCCTGATCTCACACCAAAACAAGTTGACATGTGGCAAACACGTGTTAGTACACATTTGGTGAGTACTTTATATGGTTTATGATAATGAATTTGGGTAGCCAGAGCAAAGCACTGTATATGTCAGTCCCTTTAGAAATTTAAGATTAAGTTTGATTTGATGGAGTTTTTAACAAAAATTGTTTGAGCCTTGACAGGTTTCAGAAAAACAAATTCTTTATTGACTTTACTTTTTGTAGGTAAACTTAATGTTTAAA
This sequence comes from Catagonus wagneri, assembly GCA_004024745.2. NCBI lineage: Eukaryota > Metazoa > Chordata > Mammalia > Artiodactyla > Tayassuidae > Catagonus > Catagonus wagneri. The sequence goes on along the minus strand of PVHT020000230.1, from coordinate 20,244,136 downwards.
AAATTCTTTATGGTTCAGTTAATGTTGAAGAGTATCAGTTATGTGCTGAGACTGAAGGACATAAAATGAGTAATAGTAGTTCCCTAGGAATCTATCAGTTAGGGATCCAGTGTTGTCGCTACTTTGGCTTGGGTTTGAACCCTGGCCCTGGAAACTTATGCATGCTGCAGGCATGGTCAAAAAAAATGAGTAATAAATAAACTGATTCTTTTAGAGGATTATGTAGGTAGAGAACCAAACACATTAAACAAGTTATACCTTAGTGTGACATATGCAGTAATAGAATTATGCACTAGATATAGCAGTAGCACCAGTGATAGACTTAACTCTGTGGAGAGAAATTTCTTTTGGTGGGGAGATTTCTTGATGAGTATTAGATTCAAGCTTATTTTAAAATAATTGATGAGAAATTTACTAGGTGAACAAGAGAATTCCAAATATATCAACTAGCAAGTAGAAAAGGCCTGATAAAAAGAGTATGTATTCAGAGAAATATAAGAAATTAGGTGTTGCTGGAATAGTAGTTGTGGATAAAAGCAGCAGTAGAAAACAGCATTGGCAAGGTAAGAATGGATCAGAGAGGAAGGACAGTCTTTCTCTCTATGGATAAGCTATACTGAGGAGGTTGAACCTCATACTTAAGAAATAGAGTGATAGTGAAAGTAAATGGGATGGATCATGATGCCATCAATTAAGGACAAAAGGAGAAGAACAAGTGTGTTAAGAGGAAGATAATGAGTTCTGTTCTTTTGGACATGTTTAAGTTGAGATAATAATAGTACATTCAGGTGGTAACACCTAGTAGACATTAGGGTTAAAGGTCAAGAATTAGGTATGAATTAGAGATGATGAGTATTATCATTCATTCATTCCACAAGTATTTATTGTTTGCTACTATGTGCAGGGTGTAGCTCTAGGAAGTTTTACATATTGGTTAATAAAACAAGATCTTTTTTTTCTGGTGAATTTTACTTTCTAGTAGTAAGGAGAAAGAAACATTTTGACAAATATTTAATATTTTAGAAGTTTGCAGGTGTTATGGGAATTCACAAAAAAAAAAAAAAAAGAAAGAAAAGAAAGCCAGGCAAGGTGATGAGGCTTTAAAAATACAACCTATATTATTTGGAACCTGCATATATATTGGCATATATTCTATTATGGGAAAATTTCAGAGTTGGCTTGTGTCATGAAGACATCGCTAACTTGAACTACTTCAGGTTGTTTGTAACCAAATGTTATACTAAAGAGTAGAAGATGTGATCCTAACATAAAACCACATTAAACCAGCCGAGCCAGCAACTAAGGAATAGAATCACTCCATATGCTGCTGGGGGATTTATCAAAACATGCTCCTTCCTTCCTTCTCTTTCTTCCCTTCTTTCCTTCCTTCCCTTTCTTTCCTTCCTTCTCCTCCAGCAGCATATGGATGGAGTGATTCTACTCTTTATTGTTGACTCTGCTGGTTTTATGTTAGGATCACATTTTCTACTCTTTAGTATAACATTTGGTTACAAACAACCTGAAGTAGTTCAAGTTAGCAATCTATTCATGACACAAGCCAACTCTGAAATTTGCCCATAATAGAATATATGCCATTACACATGCAGGTTCCAACTGATAGAGGTTGTTTTTTAAAACCTCATTTGTGACTTGGTTGTTTGAGACTCAATCAGTATTTTCTTACAAAATAACATTATAGGCAGACTCGTGTTTTCAGGTTAGCCCTGATGTAGTTAACAATAAGGCCTCAAGTATCATAATGATATATTATATAATATATAATGTTAGATAAGGAACTGTTTTTACAATGAAAAAATATGCTTTAGGTCCTGGATCAGAGAGCCAGAAAAGGATATCCTCCTTCTTTTCTCTCTCTCATCTCTGTTGACTTTATGTCCTATTGGGAAAATTGGGTTGGAATTTATTGACCAGCATTCCTAAAGTGAGGTGTGGAGGAATGCCTTGGTTTCTATGAACGATAGTAATGATAGTAATAGACATTCTAAAAGAATGGATGGAAAGTAGAAGTGGAGCCTGTTAACAATGGTCATTTTATGTATATTAGGAATCTAAAATAGAATATAGTCTCTTTTAAGCATATATAAATGAATACAAATGTTATCTAAGATCAAAATAAATATCTAGGATCAACTCTATCAACATCTGGAATGCAGAAAATTAGAGTTCCCTTGTGGCACAGCAGATTAAGGATCCTGCGTTGTCACTGCAGCAGCTGGGATTGCTGCTGTGCCATGGGTTTGATTCCTGACCTGGGAATTTCCACATGCTGTGGGTGCAGACAAAAAAAAAAAAAAAGGGAATGTAGAAAATGTCTGCTTATTAAGACTGTAGGAGTGATACCTTTTAAAGTTGATATAATAAAATGGACAAATATCACTATCAATATAAAGCATAGGCATACCACCACAATCACTACTACCACCAACAACAAAACCCCCAAAATAACAGAACTGAATATTTTTCATGCAAGTCATTATCAAAACGTTGATGTCTGCTGTGGAAGTTTATTGAAAAATCTTTGTGATCTAGATAAATGGACAATGTATAAAGCACATTTTACTCAAGACTATAGATTATAGCTGTAGCTATAATAGCACCTGTAGCGTGTGATGGAACTTATTTAGTCTATTTGTCTTTCTCTGGAACTTCCTGGTGAAGAGAATGAATTCCTATCAGTCTCCCTGGTACCCAGCACAGAGTTTGGTACATTGTTGTAGGTTCTCAATAAATACTTGTGTGGAGACATAAAACTTAATTGAAGTGTTTTAATCTTAATAGTCATCATGAAAGTACAGATTTTAAAGATCATTTAAAATTAAAAAAATTAATTAGGTAAGGTTGCAGGAAAATTTTGTGTATATATACGTATAAGTATATTGCAGTTGGTGTGTACATATTTGCAGTTTTGTCTAGAATAGACATCACGGCCATAACGTATGAATATGCACAAATATTCATATTATTTGATTTTGAAATAAATCATTGAGGGAGAACTATACATAGAAATGTTTATTTATTTTTTTTTTTGTCTTTTTGCCCTATTTGGGCTGCACCCGCGGCATATGGAGGTTCCCAGGCTAGGGGTCTAACAGGAGCTGTAGCCGCCGGCCTTCACCACAGCCACAGCAACGCCAGATCCGAGCCGCGTCTGTGACCTACACCACAGCTCATGGCAACGCCAGATCCTTAACCCACTGAGCAAGGCCAGGGATTGAACCCACAACCTCATGGTGCCTAGTTGGATTCGTTAACCACTGAGTCACGATGGGAACTCCCATGGAAATGTTTATTGTTCTGTCACTTACAATGGTGAAAAAGTAGCAATGATTTTTAGTGGTCAGAACCTTAAGTAGATTAGAAACCCATCAATTCAGTGGAATTTAGAAGTTTTTGTATTAAGTTTATGAAGCAGTTTGTAAAAGAGTTTATTATAGCATTTGTAGCTGTGGGGGAAAGAGCAAGGTAGAAAACAAAGCTTGTTTACAAAACCTACATTAATTAGGTGTACATGGGAATAAATATTGAAAAAGGAATATATATAAAGGGTAGCAAATCCAAATATATTGAGAATACTTGGTAACGTTTTTCCTTTTTTCCTATCTTTTGACATTAAAATATATGTACAATTTTTAAAAAGTACTTTTCTCCTTGAGCATTTCTTTGATGCTATTTTTATGACAATCTGAAAAAAAATTTTCATGGTTGCTTTGAACTGTAGATATTGTTTTAGAACCTTTTGTGGCTTATTTTTATACTGGTTACTATGATCAAAAGAAATAGTCACAGTTGAATTTTATAGTACATAGTAATTTTTATCATAGAGACTTAAATAAGGATTCCTCTTACAGGGATAAAATAACTCTCAAAATGTGTTTTCTTTTGTTTCCATAGGGCAAAGCTGTTGGGGTAACTATTGGCTGCATTCTAGGAATGTTCCCTTTGATTTTCTTTGGAGGAGGTGAAGAAGATGAGAAACTGGAAAAGCAAAATTAACTCTCTTAGAATACCTATAAAAAGATGTAAACTAATGTACCTCATTAAATATGCTGTCACAACATATAGGAATTAAGACAGTAACAGTGTATAGATATGGGATCAAATAATTCAGCATGTGTTATGGAAAACACTAACTTATTGTGGCTTGGTTTTCTTAGGACATCTTTTTAAAAAAACTTTTGTGTGAATTGTTGAAATGCTTTTTCATCAGTGGCAGTCAACATTTTACCTTTTCTTTTTCTTCTTTTTTTGGATACCAAAATATCGTTGGAGTATCAGTCATTGATGTACTGTACTGACTTGGAGTTTGCTTATTTGTTACTTACCATGTGTTCATGCATGAAAGTATTTTCTGTTGTTGTTCCCTGTAGTTACAGTTCAACCTGGAGATTTTTTCCAAATTACTAGGATGTTTAATATTAGTTAAAGATTTATTTTTTTTATTCTCTTTTTGGCAGCATCAGTTTTGTAGTGTTTCATAGTAAACATTTACAATCATATAATTTCATTTTTTAAAAAAACTCACATCTATTCAGAATGGACAGAGACTCTAAATATTTTAAATATCTATCACTCATTTTAATTTTCTGATCTTACTGTCTCAAGAGCCAGGGATGAATCAGAATGAACAATTATGTGGTCTCCCTACTACATAAAACCATATATGTTAACAAGTTATTATTTCAAGTTGATTTTTTTTTACTTTTCTCAATTTTGAATAATTATGTAGAGATTTCTGACTCCTACAGGAAAGAAAGTCATTATTCTAGAGTTTTTTTAATGGAGATTGTGGAATTAAGGTAAGCTAAGAGGTTTGACATGTCACTTGGAAAATTAAGAGACTTAAAAAATTTTTTTCACAGGAGTGTAAAATGGGAACTGTTAAGAAAGTTTGTGTTGTAAGTGGTGAGGTTGAGGTGATATTCGTAAGGTTAATGAGAAACAAATAATATTGTTTGGGAAGGATTTTTTCCCCCCAAATGTCTGTTCCTTGTCAGAGTTGAGTCCGAGTACTCATAATCCTGATGTTGTTTAGTAAGTTTTATTTCTGGAAACTTCTTTGGAGGTGAAAAATAATATTTTGTATTTTGCTTTTTGCTATATGTATCCTAGTAGTCAGAAGTGATATGAGGAGAAATTATTTCTCCCTATTTTGGTCTCTTTTTTTTGTGTGTGTGGTGTTTAAATCATATTCTAGATAGAAGTTACTTAGTCCCAGTCTGTGTATATGATTTACACATGATATGATTCATATCTGTACTTGTAAATCATAAATTTTAATTTTATTAACCCTTAAAATTTGTTAGCACATGGTCTGTTACACATGCTAAAAAATTACTCTTAATTGTTAGTGTAAACACATCATGGAGGAGAAAAACAAATTAAAATTACTAATTTGGCCACTGAAATTATTTATTTTGCTAAATAAATGCAAAAGAAGAAAAACTTATAAGATGGCCCTATTTACAGCTACTTTATTTTAAAGTTTTATTTGCACATACTTACTTTGAGCTCTTGGTTTCAGAGGTATTTTTTCCTCATAAGGCAATTTGTCATAAATTCTCTTCTGTGCACTTCAAAATAGTTTAGTGCTATCCTTTTAATCATAGATTTTTGAGGGAAAAAATCATACCATATAAGAATAAACATATGTACAAATAATAGACAGTCTCATTTGGTCAAATTAGAATTATAAAAGTTGACATCTTAATGAATTATGGTTTATATCTTCCATATAACACCACAGACACACCAAAAAAAATTTTTTTTTTATTATTTCAGATAATAAGATTAGAGTGGTACAGGGAGGGGAAACTTTTGTCTCTAACTTGTATTGCCAGTCTTTTCTGTTTTCTAAAAATGTGATTTATTATGGTGGTTAAATTTTTTCTTATTAAATCACACATCCAGAAACTCTGCCTGTGAGTTTAGAAAGGGCTTTTGATTATTGCTTTCCATTTTTTTTTTTTTTTTGCTCTTGAAAATAATCTACTCCTACAGAATCTTTCAGTTTACCTGAGTGTCTGTAGAATTATTTAAGATATCAAACATGGAATCTATAACCTTCATACTGAAAAGTATTTTAATTTATAAAAATTTGCATCATTTAGGTAATTAGTTTTAAAAAATGGAACCCTTTCCGTAACTTAAGGCATGCATTTTTTTCCCATGATTTTACTCTACACTAGTATGGTGCTTTGCACAAAGTGACTTCTGAAAAATGGTTCCCTTTCAGAACTTCATATAATCATTGTTTCATATTACTTGTCATGAAGAATCTTATTTCAAATTGAAACTGGAATTCTTATTTCTCATACTAGGTATTTCTTTATAGAGATCACTCTAACAATGGTTAAATGCAATGTGAGCTGCGTCAGTACTGTTTGTTTGAAATTCATGTTGTTCGTGTATTATGATTTATTGACTTGTTGATGCATGTAAATTGGGTGCATTTTGTTGCCACTGTATGTTAAATGGTGACCAATGTTTTTACAAAGGAATTGAACCAAAAAAAATCTTTTAAGAAGTTTTGGAATGTGGCTTGATTTTGACATTGGATTCTCTTCCTAATCTCAGAAAACTTTGGTTATTTTGTAGCTTAAGGAAATAGGATTAATAAATGCAGATTTGCTACAGGGTTGTAGCAGTGTCACTGCGACAGTAAAATGGAACCGTTTACCACTTCCCTGAAGTTCACATCTGAGATACAGCATTACAGATTATGAAAGGATGATCCCATATGGAGATAATTTGATCTTTAATAGGATGTCAGCAAAGCTTTAGATAGAGAGATTGGTGAAAATTACACTGATGGGTAGTTACAGCAGAGAAATCCAAGGCTTCCATAAGATAACGCCTCATTTACTCCTTTTCTCTAGAAGATGAATTTTGAACGTAATGAAGTTTATCTTTTACACCAGAATTTCGTGTAAACCATTTTGAAGTAAATCTTCCTAATTTTAGAATTATATTTTCTGGCCATCTTAAGAGTGTATTAAGTGTAATATAATGTGATCTTTTTCTTAGTGGCTAAGCGTCATCTTTATGGACATTATTATTGTACTGCAGCACAGTACCTCAGGAATCCAGTTTTTATAATTTTTCATTTTCTTCCCTTTTTTCCTTTGCTTTTTTGCTGTTCTCACTTCTGGCAATTGCTTTCTCTTTAATTTGCTGCTCTATGGCTGTATAAGCTTGGAATCTAGATAGTCAGTCCCGTCATAAATGATTTGGGAAATACAAAAAAATAGGCTGTGGAGCCTCAGTGAGATGATGATGATACATATAATGTTAGCTCCCTTTCATTTATTTATTTATTTTTGTCTTTTTGCCTTTTATGTAGGGCCGCACCCGCAGCATATGGAGGTTCCCAGGCTAGGGTCTAACAGGAGCTGTAGCTGCCGGCCTTCGCCATAGCCACAGCAATGCAGGATCCGAGCCACGTCTGCAACCTACACCACAGCTCACGGCAATGCCAAATCCTTAACCCACTGAGCAAGGCCAGGGATCGAACCCGCAACCTCATGGTTCTTAGTTGGATTCGTTAACCACTGCACCACGACGGGAACTCCTGCATATATTTTTTTCAGATTACTTTCCCTTATAGGTTATTATAAAATATGGATTATAGTTTCTTGGGCTATACAATGAGTCCTTACTGGTTATCTATTTTATATATAGTATTGTGTTTGTATTGATCCTAAACTCCTAATCCCCCCCCCATTTCCCCTTTGGTAATCATAAGTTTTATATGTTTGTAGGTCTATTTCTGTTCATTTGTATCATTTTTTTAGATTGCACATATAAGCAGTATCATATGGTTTTTGTCTTTATCTGGCTTATTTTGCTTAGTATGATAATTTCTAGGTCCATCCATGTTGCTGCAAATGGAAGTGTTTATTCTTTTTAATGATCGAGTAATACTCCATTTGTGTGTGTGTGTGTGTGTGTGTGTGTGTGTGTGTGTGTGTGTGTGTGTGTGCGCGCGCGCGCGCGTGCTGTGTCTTTTTTATCCATTCGTCTTTCGATGGACATTTAGGTTGCTTCCGTGTCTTGGCTATTGTAAATAGTGTTGCAGTGAACGCTGGGGTACATGTATCTTTTCAAATTATGGTTTTCTCTGGATATATGCCCAGGATTGGGACTGCATATAAGGTGTATCTTATTTGTTTTGCACTATTCATGTTTTCTGATTTAAGCCTAAATATTAATATTTAAATAGTAAGATTAATATTCTCCGCATATTTACTGACATCAGTAAGGGGAAATTACTTAGAAGTATGGGAAAGCTACCCTGGGATTCATAAAGTCAGTGGATAACCAGCCTGTCAACAAGTAATTTAGGGTTTGTTGTGTGCTCATAATGAAACCTTACTAACAGATCACTTGTTTCTACCAAATTAATGAATGCTATTGGTATACAAGTTGCAACACTGATGTTAGTTTTTCTCCTGTAACTTTTAGAAGTGAAGTAGTAATTAAAGTGGGTACTTGTAATATTTTAATTTTGAAGCTTTAGTATTTTCAGGATCTATTGATTGATCTTATGCTGACACCCCTATGAAGTACATGGTGTTTTGGTTTGGTATTTATATGAAATTTTGTAGCATCATACACAGTTTAATGCTATTGATAAATTTATTAATGGAATTTCAGGAAAATTTTTATTGACTTTTAAAGATTGAAAAGATAGAGTAGGGATATGATAGATTATATAACTTCTCTACAACCTCAAGTCCAACTTTTTCTTTAAATGAGTAAAACATGAGAATGATCACTAAAGAGTTAAAATCAAAGGAACTACTTTTAAGGGAAGATGGAACCCTCAGAAACTGTAGGATAAAGGAATTTTCTGTGAAAACTGAAATTCAGTAAAGGCTCAGTATTTACTAATAATATGAAAGATATACATTTATAATGTGCTTTACCATTTATAGAATATTTATACAGATAAATGGAGTTTGACAGCTAGTTGTATCAGAGAAAACTGTTAGGCACCTTAATTAAAATTAAGATTTTTTTTTGGAGTTCCCGTCGTGGCGCAGTGGTTAACGAATCCGACTAGGAACCATGAGGTTGTGGGTTCGATCCCTGCCCTTGCTCAGTGGGTTAAGGATCTGGCGTTGCCGTAAGCTGTGGTGTAGGTTGCAGACGCGGCTCGGATCCTGCGTTACTGTGGCTGCGGCGCAGGCCAGTGGCTACAGCTCCGATTAGACCCCTAGCCTGGGAACCTCCACATGCCGCGGGTGCGGCCATAAAATGACAAAAGGCATAAAATGACAAAAAAAAATTTTTTTTTTTCTTCTTGTGTGTCAACCTCCTGCTCTGAAATTTTGATTCTACAATTCGTCTGTATCTCTCCCTTATGTCTCAAATGTATTTTTTTCCTCTTTCTTATTTTCTCTTCTTTCCCCAGCCTCAGACCGCAATTTTTATTTTATTTATTTTATTTTATTTTATATTATTTTTTGCTTTTTAGGGCCACACTCGCGGCATATGGAAGCTCCCAGGCTAGGGGTTGAATTGGAGCTACAGTTGCCAGTCTACACCACAACCACAGCAACTTGGGATCTGAGCCTTGTCTTATCTATCAAACCTCCATCACATGAGCACGCTAAGCTGAAAGACATACTTGTAAGTCCTTCCATTCTAAATAGCCAAGTGTGTAGCCAAAAATTGGAAGAAGAGAAGGGCATTTTGGAAGACACCCATTCACAAGGGATTGGGCTCAAGTTTCCATACAGTGACTGCACTCAACCCTGGGAATGTGCTGTTTTCTATCGATTGTCTTAAATTGCCCTTTTGTTATCAGATAACCTGTAAATGAAATCTGCCTTTACACACCCAGTATGCTGTAACAATTTCATAAAGGGAAAGAATGAGCAACACAATTATCTATCACTAGTCACTATAATTTGTTAAATCCACCACCACCATTTCCCAGCTTATTTATTTGAAAGCAGTGGAAAGTCACCATATCCTAGTGGCTTAGAGGCTCACCAATGTCTTCAAACAGATTGTTGAAGATGGCTTTTTTTTTTTTTTTGTCTTTTGTCTTTTTAGGGCTGTACCCATGGCATATGGAGGTTCCCAAGCTAGTGGTCGAATCAGAGCTAGAGCTGCTGGCCACAGCCACAGACACAGCAGTGCAGGATCTGAGCCGCATCTTCGACCTACACTGCAGCTTAGGGCAATCCTTAATCTACTGAGCGAGGCCAGGGATCGAACCTGCAACCTTATGGTTCTTAGATTTATTTCTGCTGCGCCATGATGGGGACTCCGAAGATAGCTCTTCTAATTGCTCTCTACATGAGCACTGATCTGTTGAAGCACTACCCCGGTAGTTCTCAGACTAGGAATTATTTTGCTCCCTCCTGCCCCTGGGGATATTTGGTTATGTCTGAAGATATTTTTGGCTGTCATAATTGAGGGGTGGATAAGGGGTGCTACAAGGGGTGCTACTGGCATTTAGTGGATTTGATGCCAAGGATGCTGCTAAATATCAATGCACAGGGCAGCCCCCATAATAAATTACATAGCAGAAAATATCAACAGTACTGTGATTAAGAAGTCCTGCATTATAGTATTTTGGTTTTAGTAGTTTTTTAAAAATTCTCAGATTTCAGATTTTTTTTTTGATTTTACATATAAAAAAAGTTCATTGGCATACAAAAGTATAAATTCAAATTGAGCCTATTTAATGTCAGTTAATTGAAGAGAATAGGCATTGGATTCCATTCTTACCTGTATTTAACTTTATAGACATACGTGGAGGATAATCTGGTAGACAAAGGACATTTAAAAGCTGAGAATATTGGAGTTCCCATCGTGGCTCAGTGGTTAACAAATACGACGAGGACCATGAGGTTGCAGGTTCGATCTCTGGCCTCGCTCAGTGGGTTTACGGGTCTGGCATTGCCATGAGCTGTGGTGTAGGTCACAGACACGACTCGGATCACGTGTTGCCGTGGCTGTGGAAAAGGCCAGCGGCTACAGCTTCTGTTAGACCCCTAGCCTGGGAATCTCCATATGCTGTGGGTGCGGCCCTGGAAAAGACAAAAAATAAATAAATAAATAAATAAATAAAAGCTGAGAATATTGGTTTCAGTTTCAATTGGGAATTTTTGATGAAACATATATGCTTGGAATCTATTTACACACAGTTGCTAGTTAAAGCCGTTATATTATATAGGTCTACTCGTTTTGTAGAACATAAGAGAGGAGGACCAAAGACAGAACTCTAAGGGTGACTGGGAGTGGGGGTAAGTAGAACAATCATTAGTATTTTAAGGACCTAATTCCTCCATGTGACCATTTCAAAAGATGCAAAATAAATAAATTAATTAACAAAATCAAATAGAATAGTCAAACATCCATACTTGATTAAAACATCCATACTTGATTTAAAAATCTCAGCAAACTAGAAATAGAAGGGAACTTCCTCAACTGAATAAAAGGAATCTGTGAAAAACTTGACATCTAACATCATATTTAAAGGGAAAGACTGAAATGCATTTCCTCTAAGATCAGGAACAAAGCAAGGATGCATACGCTTACCACTTCTATTCAAATTGTACTGGAGATTTTAAACCTGTGCAATAAAGCTGAATGAATGAGTGAATTACATTCAGATTAGGAAGAAATAAAACCATCTTAATTTGTAGATGACTCAATCATTTCTGTAGGAATTCTTAATCTACTGGAAAATAACTAGTAATGTGTTTCTCAAGGTGGCAGAATATAAGGGCAATATAGAAAAATGAGTTTTATTGGGTTTTCCCCATCTTATTGAGGTAAAGTTGACATAAGTTTTAGGCATTCAACATGGTGATTCATGATTTTTTTTATTACTCAATGAATTTTACTACATTTATAGTTGTACAACGATCCTCACAACCCAATTTTATAGCATTTCCATCCCAAACCGCCAACCTATCCCCCCATCCCCCAACCTGTCTCATTTGGAAACCGTAAGTTTTTCAAAGTCTGTGAGTCAGTATCTGTTCTGTGTCCTTTTCTTATGTTCCACATGTAAGTGATAGCGTATGATGTTGGTGTCTCACTGTCTGACTGACTTCACTTAGCATGATAATTTCTAGGTCCACCCTTGTTGCTGCAAATGCTGTTATTTCTTTCCTTTTAATGGCTGAGTAATATTCCATTCATGACTTTTTAAGATTATATTATAGGAGGTCCTGTCGTGGCTTACGAATCTGACTAGTGTCCATGAGGATGGAGGTTCAATCCCTGGTCTCGCTCAGTGGGTTAAGGATCTGGCATTGTCATGAGCTGTGGTGTAGGTCACAGATGCAGCTCAGATCTGGTGTGGCTGTGACATAGGCCAGTGGCTACAGCTCTGATTCGACCCTTGGCCTGAGAACATCCATATGCCATGGGTGTGGCCCTAAAAAGAAGCACACGCAAAAAAGATTATATTCTATTTATAGTTATTATAAAATGCTGACTATTTCCTGTGCTGGGCAATGTATCCTTATACCTTATGTATTTTATATACAGTAGTTTGTACCTCTTAATCATCTGCACCTATCTTGCCCCCCTTCCCTGGTAACCACTAGCTTTTCTCTATATACGTGAGTCTTTCTTTTTTATTTTACTCATTAGCTTTATCTTTTAGAGTCTACGTATAAGTGAAAACATAGAATATTTGTCTTCCTCTGTTTGTTTCACTAGTGTAATACCCTCCAGGTCCATCCATGTTGTCGCAAATGGAAAATTTCATTTTTTTAATGGCTGAGTAGGTTTCTGTTGTATGTGCACACATCTTTATCCATTCATCTGTTGATGGACACTTAGGTTGCTTACATATCTTGACTATTGTAAATAATGCTGCCGTGAACACTGGGGTGTATATATCTTTTTGAATTAGTATTTTCATTTTCTTATTTATTTTTATTGTAGTTGATTTACAGTGTTGTGCCCACTTCTGCTGTGTTTTATCATTATCTTTGGGTATATACCCAGGAGTAGAATTGCTGGATTATACGGTAGTTATATTTTTAGTGTTTTGAGGAACCTCCACACTGTTTCCCACTAACAGTGTGTAAGTGGTCCCTTTTCTCCACGTCCTCACCGGCCTTTGTTAATTGTGGTCTTTTTGATGATAACCATTCTGACAAGTGTGAAATGATGTTTTGTGGTTTTGATTTGCATTTCTCTGGTAATTAGTGATGTTGAGCATCTTTTCATGTGCCAGTATAGTCATCTATATCTCTTCTTTGGAAAAAATGTTTCTTCGGATCTTATGTCCATTTTTAAATTGTGTTATTTGTTTTTCTGATATTGTACCGTGTGAGCTTGTTTACATATTTTGGCTATTAACCCCTATTTATATCATTTGGAGTTAACCTCTTATCAGTCATATCATTTGCAAATACTTTCTCCCATTCAGTAGGTGGTCTTTTTGTTTTATCAGTGGTTTACTTGGCATATTTATTGTCATATAGAAGCAATGAGCAATCAGAAATTGAAATTAAACAATAGCATCAAAAATAAATATTTAAAGATAATCTGACAAAGATATGTGAGACCTGTTTATTGAAAACCAGAAAACATTGCAGGGTTAAAGAAATGTGCTAAGTAAATAGACAGTTTTACTAATGTATTGGAAGTTTCAGTATTGTTTAGATGTCAGTTATTCTTGAATTGAACTACATTATTCAATATAAGCCCAAGCAAAATCCCAGCAGACTTTTAAACGAAATTCCTAAACTGATTCTAAAATGTTTATGAAAATGTAAAGAACCTAGAAGAGCCAAAATACTGTTGAGAAAGAACTAAGTGAAAGATTTACACTATCTTACTTCAGAATTATTATAAAACAACAAGCAAGAGAAAATATAGACATATGAAATGATAGACATGAACCAATGGAATTTGTCCAGAAATAGACCCATGCATATATAATCAATTGATTTACAACAAAAGTGCCAAGCAGGGAGTTCCCGTCGTGGCACAGTGGTTAATGAAGCCGACTAGGAACCATAAGGTTGCGGGTTCGATCCCTGGCCTTGCTCAGTGGGTTAACGATCTGGCGTTGCCGTGAGCTGTGGTGTAGGTCGCATACCCGGCTTGGATCCTGCATTACTGTGGCTATGGCGTAGGTCGGCAGCTATAGCGCCGATTAGACCCCTAGGCTGGGAACCTCCACATGCCGCGGGTGTGGCCCTAAAAAGACAAAAAAAAAAAAGGCCAAGCAAAATCAATGGGAAAATAGTAGGTTTTTTGTTTTGTTTTAAATGGTGCTAGAACAAATTGATACACATACACACACATCCAAAAAACCCTCAAAACAAAAGATTCAAATGAACCTCAACCCTCATCTTAAGCCAGTATTCAAAAATGTATTAAAAGTGAATCATAGACCTAAACGTAAGAGGTAAAAATATAAAACTTTTTGAAGAAAACATAGAAGAAAATCTTAGAAATATTGGTAAATGTTTCTTGAATTGGATAAAAAAATCAATAAGAAAAAAATAAAATGGACTTCCTAAAAATTAAAAAAAATTTTCCAAAGATACCATAATGAAAATGAAAACGCAAACTACAAAATGGAAGAAAGTGTTTAGAAAACGCATATCCAAGAAATTGGAAATTCTAGATAGAATTCTTCTATCTAGAATACGTAAAATCTCATATCATAATAATAATTTAAAAGTGTGCTGGAGTTCTCTTGTGTAGCGGGTTAAGAATCCCGAGTGGGGAGTTCTGTTGTGACTCAGCGGTATAGATGTATCCATGAGGACGCAGGTTCGATCCCTGGCCTCACTCAGTGGGTTAAGGATCTGGCATTGCAGTGAGTTGTGGCGTAGTTTGCAAATGCGGCTCAGATCTGGTGTGGGTGTGGCTGTGGTGTAGGCCGGCGGCTATAGCTGGAATGTGACCCCTAGCCTGGGATCTTCCATATGACTTGATGCAGCCCTAAAAAGACAAAATAAAATAAATCCGGTGTTACCACTGCAGCGACTTCACTCACTGGTGTTAACCACTGCACTCACTTCACTCACTGGTGTGGTGCAAGTTTGATCCGTGGCCTGGAAATTTCCATGTGCTACAGGCACAGCCAAGAAAAAAAAAGTGCCAAGCTTTGAATCATCACTTTACCAAAGAAAATATATAGGTGGCATATAAATACATGAAAAAATGCTCAAAATCACCAGTCATGAAAATACAAATTAAAACCACACTCATGAGAACAGCTAAAATTGAAAAAAAAAAAAATCACCATACCAAGGGTTGATGTGGATGTGGAACAGCTAGAACCTAACACTTCTTGTGGGGATGTAAAATGGTGCGATCACTGTGGAAGACAATTTAGCAGTTTATTAAAAAGTTAAACTTGCACTTATACTGTCTAGCCATTCCACCCTGAGGTGTTTATGCAAGACAAATGCATATATATGTCCAAGTATATGCATTCAAGTATATAGCAACTTTATTTTTAATATCCCCCAAGTAGAAGCAACCCAAATATCCATCAACAGAAAAAAATGAATAAACCATTGTGTGGTCTATCCATACAGTGTAACACACGTCAGCAATGAAAAGGAACTAATGATAAATGCAGCAACTTGGGTGGTCTCAAAAAAATCATGCCAGCAGAAAGAAGACATAGTACACACGATATGATTCCATTTATATAAAATCCTAGAAAATGCAAGCTCGTCTATAGTGATGGCAAACTTCTGATTTTCTTTTTTTTTTTTGTCTTTTGTGGTTTTCAGGGCCGCACCTGCAGCATGTGGGGGTTTCCAGGTTAGGGGTCTAATCGGAGCTGTAGCCGCTGGCCAACACCACAGCCACAGCAACGCCAGATCCGAGCCGTGTCTGCGACCTACACCACAGCTCACAGCAACACCGGATCCTTAACCCACTGAGCAAGGCCAGGGATCGAACCCGCAACCTCATGGTTCCTAGTCGGATTCGTTAACCACTGAGCCACAACAGGAACTCCCAAACATCTGGTTTTCTGAGGATGGAGAGGGAGCAACAAGGGGAGGTAGGATTCTAAATACAGAGATCACAAGAAAACTTTTGTGGATGATAAATGCATTCATTATCTTGATTATGGTGATGGCTTTAGAGGTGTAAACATACACCAAGACTAGTAAAATTTTACCCTTTTTGTATTTGCAATAAAGTTCTATAAAATAATGCACCCCCAAGAGAATAAAAGGAAAAGCAATAAAATCCGTTAGTCCTGTCAGTGTTTCTTTACCACCATCATGCCCTGTCCCTTTTCCATCCCCTGAGGAGGAAATGATTTCGAACTCGTCTTTATTCTCAAATCACTTTTTACTTCCGTTATAGTACTTATCAGATATCTCATTTATAATTCTAAACTTAGGGGCTGAAACCAATTTTATTACATTTCTGTGGGTTGGCTATCAATTGCTCTGCTGGTTTTGCCTGGATTCAGTTATGTGGCTGTGGTCAGCTGTTGAATTGGTAGAAGCTGGAGGTTTTAAGATGGGGCATAGATAGATGTAAGACTGCAATTTGTCTCACCACATGGTTTCTTTGCATTTTGTAGTCTGGCCGAAACTTCTTTGTGTGGCAGTTGGGTCCCAAGCGAGTAAAAGTAGAAATCATGAGGTCTCAATGCCTATACTCCAGACCTTGGACCACATGACTCCGGCTACCTTCCTTTGGTCAAGACAAGTTGCAAAACCAGCCCCAATTCAAAGGAATGGGGAAATTGACTCCAGCCTTCTGATGTGAGGAAAGGCAATGTCATATTGCAAATGGGCTTGGACACAGGGTGGCATCATTCATTGGAGGCCAGTATTATAATAATCTATCCTTCCAGATTATGTCTTATCATGGTCATTTCTCAGTACCTTTATCCCTTCTGCTGTATCATAAGTTCCTTTAAAGTAAATCTTATCTTTGCATTCCCCTTTGCAACAATCACAGACTTGCCCACTGTGTAGTAAATGTTGATTTTTTTTTCCTGGATAATGAGAGAAGTAAAAGGAAAGTGGGAAAAAGCCAAAATTGAAAATATGTCATTGTAATTGTTTGATGGAAGAGGTAGATTCCAAAGTGTATAAAATCATAATTTCCATAGCAAGCAAAGCAAACAGTAACTATTGATAAGCCATCAGAATATCTTGATAATCCCAGTATTTTTATAGAAAAATAGGTAAGGGCAATCACTATACAATCCTCAATTTTATAGATGAGAAGAGTTGCAAAGCTATTTAAGTAACTAGACCTTATTTAAAAACAACTCTTCTGATTCCAAATTCCAGGCTCTTTTCTTCAAATTTTATAGGATTGTATTATGTTAGGCATTTGGAGAGAAGGGTGAATAACTTTGGGGTTTTAACTTTACAGAAAAAACATTCTGGTGGTTGGTACCATGCTTTTGTATTTTTATTTTCCTGGGTAGGAAATGAAAGATTCCTTAAGCATTAAGAACAATGTTTAAGGTGCTTAAAATAAACTTTCCTCGTTTATTTCAACTCCTTTCTATTTCTAAGTGGTTAGATTTCAAGAGACAAAGTATGTTGTGGAGCAGTTCTGCCAAAAGCTAAGTCCAAATTCTTTGGTCTTTCCTAGAAATTGCAGCCAGTGTTTTGCCTATCTGCTATTAACACATTACCCTTTGCATGCAATCTGATATTTGGCATGTTTTATATACAGGATGAAAACTCTAGGCCAGATCCTAGCTACATTTAGGTTTTATAATTATATCTTCCCGCAATATTCTTCCCACTCAGACAGCTAATAAATAGTTTAACTAATTTTAGATTCAGCCTTTCTCCTTGTCTCTGTAAAATTTAGAAATTGAAAATGCAATTCAGAAAGAAGTACTTTCTGTACTGCTCTTAGTATATGTTTGTAGTCCAGTAAGGAACCAGGTTATGGGGGAGGGGGTCAACAGAATCAAGAGGTCCAGCCCCTTCTCTTGAGGATCTTCTGGTATCAGAGAGATGGCCCATCTGTGAGTATTTTGCAAGCTCCAGAATTCTGTGACTCTAAGCAAGTCACCCACATGCTTCACAATGTTACCATTAAGTTCTTGCAGTGCATTATATTATAGTTTGTTTTGTTTTGTTTTATAGAATTCAACATATTGGGCATTCAAGTCATTTTGATATTCATATATTAGTTAATCTTTACTCTGCAGTAGGATTGAATATAACCTTTTAAATAAACGCATTGAAAAATATAAGTGAAATGTAGCAGTCTTAGAGGGAAGGAATCCATTCAGTTTAAATTATTGAGTTAAATTCTCCACGACCCCATGGCTCCCGGTGGATGCCATTATTTCGTGTCCATTGCGTGACGCCTCAATATCAAGGCCAAGGCTTTAGCTAATTCATTGTTATGCTCGTGGTATTTATCGTGATATTGTATTATAGGTTATCCCTCTTTATTTTGTTTGTTTGTTTGTTTTGTTTTTGTATTGTTTTTTTGGCCATGCCAGCTGCATGTGAAAGTTCCCAGGCCAGGGAACTGAACCCATGCCACAACAGAGAAACAAGTTGCTGCCGTGAAAACACTGGATCCTTAACCTGCAATGCCACAAGGAAACTCCTCTATGTTTTTTTACACTTGATCTTATCCAAAAGGCCGAGAAGCGGTGCTATATATGTTTTTTTAATTAGCATCAGTTTCAGTTTTGAACTTCTGAAGCCTTGATCAGAGAGTTGCAAGTTCATTAAAAGTACACGAATAGGAGCTCCTATGTGGCTCAGAGGGGTAAGGATCCGGCATTGTCACTGCAGTGGCTCAGTTTAGATCCCTGGTCTGGGAACTTATGCATGCTGTGAGTGCACCCCCACCCCACATTCTCCCCCCCCCCAAAATAGGATTCTAACTACCCTGCTACAGGGTATGTGAAGTTGTGAAGCTGCCTAAGAGAAATCCTGCCATCCCAGCGTAACAGCTGAGCCCAGTCCCCAACCACAGTTTAATTCAGCCAATCAGTGGCCAACATCAAAATCAGCAGATAAGCTCATCCAGCTAAGCCCAGTCTGAATTCTAGAATAGTGAGCAAATACAAAGGTTGTTATTTTAAGCCCTTAAATTTGGAGAAGAATTTTCACATAGCAATAGACGCATGAAATAGGGCCAACTTAAAAAGTCTGTCTAGACCATATAACTAAAATAGTGACATTATAGCAATACCTCCTGAGAATAAGAATGGAGATTTTTATGGAAAATAAATCGTTGGTTTGACTAAAGCTAATTGACTAAGTTGACTCAATCACTGCCTGAGCATAAATCACAATCGAAAAGACTGACGCTGTAGAGTGAACACAGAGCAGGCTCCAAATGCTGACTCTGTTTAGCAACTTCTTGGGATTTGGTGTAGGATGCAAGTGCATTTTCAAATCAGGAAAAGGAAAAAAAAATCAAGTCATCGTAGAGCCGAGAAATTTGTGTATACTTTTTAATGCCAGGAATTTGAGATGACTCCCTCTCTGAGGAAGGAAGGTATAATTTGTAATTTTGCACAGCTGAGAAGACATGTTTCTGCTCTCCCTCCAAATCTCACCCCTCTCCTTCCAGCCACATGAAGAATCATTGCAGCCCATCCAGCATGCCAAGGGCTCTCACCTGTCTGCTTTGTTCATGTTATTCCTCCTGCTTCTGTGCCCTGTCCCCATACATCCATTAACTTCTGCACTTTAAAATATATATATACACACGCACACGTATATAGAAAGTATATATATAGAAAGTATATACATATATATATAAATTTTGTGTTTATTACATGTATAAGCAAGTAGGTAAATGAAAGAAAGGCTCATATGTAAAGGGAATCTTCATCTTTAAAGTGAAGAGGATTTCCTGGTGTAGAATCCTCGATGATTTATTCTTCCTGCTATGTGCTGACTCCTTGTGATTCTTGTTTTTTCTTCTAGACACTACAAACCATCTGCTTCATGACCTGCCCCTGACTACCTCTTCACCAGGATCTCATGCCACTCTCGTCCTTTTTCTCTCTCCTTTTTTTGGCCGTGACCATGGCATACAGAAATTTCTGGGCCAGGATCAAACCTGCCGCACAGCAATGACCTGAGCCACACCAGTGACAACTCCGGCTTCTTTAACTGCTAGGCCACCAGGGAACTCCTCTCCTCCTTTCTGATACTCCAACCACGTTGGCCTTCTTTCTGTGCCTCACACTCACCAGACTTTTCTGTTTCAAGGTCTTTCTCGTGCGACTTCCTTTTTGTGGAAAATACCTCTTCAGGTTCCTTACAGGACTGGCCCCTTCTCCGTATTCAGACCTCAGCCCCAGATCCTCAGAGAGGCCTTTCCTGAATTCTCAACCTGCAGTTCCCTCTTGTCCTGCCACAAATACATCTATCGTAGGAGGTTTTTTTTTCTTTTTATTACCTCAATTAAAAATACTTTATTGCTAAAAAGTGCTAACCATCATCTGAGCCCTCAGCGAGTCATCATCCATTGTCAGTGGTACACTCCATCCACTTTATCCCCCTGGAAAATGTGCAGGTGAAGCTTCCACTTGGGAAAGAGCTAGCTTCCTGACGCCTTCTGTGTTCCCAGATAGCCTGAAACCCCGGTCCCTGCTTTGGGACACCATTATACTTTGTTTTTAACCTCAATTATTTGACTACACAACCCTAGATGGTTTGTTTGCTTACCTTTTGCTCCTTTTAGACCAGGCCTTTCTACTGGAGAGAGGGAGAAATCTTACTGAGATGACACATGAATAATATTATTAATTGCAGGACTAGGGGTTGGCCTAAGATCAGTGGTTTTCAAAGTTCGGGTTGCATCAAAGGTGCTTGTTAGAGACACATATTTTCAATTCCCAATCCCAGATACTCTCGTTCCCTGAGAGCTGGGGGATCTGGCAGGCCCTGATACAGTTGATCAGGTGACCTCATTTTACAGAATAAAGCCTGGGTTCCTCAGGTCTCCTCTGGCCTTTTATTTTTTTTAGTCCCTTTAGGGCTGCACCTACAGCATATGGAGGTTCCCAGGCTAGGGGTCGAATGAGAGCTGTAGCTGCCGGCCTACACCACAGACACAGCAACGCCGGATCCTTAACCCGCTGAGCGAGGCCAGGGATCGAACCTACATCTTTATGGATAGTAGTCAGGTTTGTTAACCGCTGAGCCACGACAGGAACTCCTCCTCTGGCCTTTTACTACTTAACTCTGAGTTGTTTCCTTCTAGCAGAGGAGGAGTCTGGGATGGTATTTGGTGAAACTCAGATCAAATCAAGGTGCACACTTGGGTAAAATGTTCTGTCCTAAAAGTCAAAGGCACATACTAAAATAATACTTATTTGTTGATGTTATTTATTCTCATTTACCCTGACTTCCTTTCCCACTAACAGTCCAGAACTAGCCATATTTAAAGCTCTGCTGGTTGCCTTTTTTTTTTTAAGGCATCCTATGAATAACTCCTCAAAGCTAGAAAAATTCATACATTTGAAAATTGAATTGTAATGAGCTTATCTCTCAGCTGCATGATGTTTACTCAATCATTCTGTTTTGGCAATAAATCCATGATTATTAAAGGCAAGAGCTATTTATTATGCGTATTCATACAGCCTAGTTTGAAGGCGCAGATTATCTAAATTGACAGTAACTACCACAGCTACACCTGTTTACCTGTTACTTTGTACCAGAGCTGTGCTCAATATTTTATATCCATTTTGTTCTTTAATTCTCATTGGTACCTTTGAGGCAGGTTTTGCAGGTGAGGAAGGTGGGGCTCAGAGAAATTTAAATAAGTGGTCAAAGAGGCAGAGCTATGATTAGAACAATCTGCTTGACCCAGCACCTAGATTTCCGTACTACACAGCATGCTGGCTCCTTAGAGAATGCCTCCGTGGTTCACAGATGGGAGACCAGTGCCTGAGGCATATGGCCATTTAGTGTCAGGGCAGAACTTAGGACCCAGGCCTCCTGACCGCCAGCAGAATTTCCTTTCATGACCTTACACGTGGAGGGAAAAAAAAAGGAAAAAAATGGGACCATTAGTGATGAACTCTGGTAAAAAGAAAAGAGAGAGAAAGCAAGCAGTTTTCCTTTACTTGCTTATTGCTTAATTTGGGAAATTATTTATTTATTTTCATTTTTGGCCTAATTCCTGGGCCAGGGATCCGATCTGAGCCACAGTCGAGACTTAAGCTGCAATTGCAGCAACGCTGGATCCTTTAACCTGCTGTGCCAGGCTGAGGATAAAACTCGTGTCCCAGCGCTCCCAAGACACCTCCAATCCTGTTGCACCACAGTAGGAGCTCCTAATTTGGGAAATTATGGATTCCTCTGGAGATTGTATTTTACAAAAATACTTACTGGAAGTCTAAATTATCCTGTTACATCTGGACTTGAAACATGATCTGGGCTGTTTCCACACAATTCTATTCCCCCTAACTTTGTGGAAATGCTAAAAACTGTCACATCATCTCGGTCCATTCCGAGAAAATGGAAAGTCACACACAATCTAGCCCACCCCTCCCTGTTTGATAGGGAAGAAACCAGGGCCCCAAGGTCACACAATTAGTTAATGAAAGGACCAGGACTAACCTCCCAGCAGCTTGCCTCCTAGCTCAGTGCCCCAGAAAGCAACATTTCCTACAAAAAAACATACGAAGACTATAATGATCTACAAATTGAGGCTACACAATTTTGCTTCCAATGTTGCACTCCAAATTTCAACTAATTTGGAATTTAAAACAGGGTTTGAAAAATGTCTGGAGTTTCACATTTTCCTTTTTTTATTTTTGCTTTCTAGGGCTATACCTTCGGTATATGGAGGTTCCCAGGCTAGGGGTCTAATTGGAGCTACAGCTGCTGGCCTACACCACAGCCACAGCAACAGAAATGCCAGATCTGAGCCATGTCTGCAACCTACACCACAGCTCACAGCAACACTGGATCCTTAACCTACTGAGCGAGGCCAGGGGTCGAACCCTCATCCTCATGGTTCCTAGTTGGATTCGTTTCCACTGCACCATGACAGGAACTCCTGGAGTTTCACATTTTCTATAGCTAATAAGAAATTTAACTTTCCCGGAAAGTCTTATTGTCATCACTCTCAAGTTACGTCTGTCAGTGGTCCGGTTGTTCTTTTTGATGAGAAGAAGGTGGCCTCAGAGGATACTGTCCAAGGGCAACAGAGGCCTTAGGTTAATCCAATTTGAGCTCAGGGTGGGGCAGGTTACTTTTGAGCTTTCTTCTGTTAACCTAAAATAATAATAATAATAATAATAACAACAACAACAATAATAATAATAATAATAAAAAGCCAGTTATTTAACTAGTAAAGCAAGTTTATTTGGGGGCAGCAAAGAATTGTAAGTTGGGCATGAAACTATGGAGAATCACTTGCAAGTCCAGTTAAGCAAAGGAGAGAAAACTCTTTTATAGAGGAGAAGGGGAAGTTGGGAGGGGTTAATAAAAACAAAAATTCCATCGGGCGAAACTAAGAGTTCCAAGTATAGTGGCTTTTTATTGGCTGAATTGTTTCAGTCTCTCATTGGCTGAACTGTTGCTGGGCAAGGAGAAAATCTTTCTTCTGGCTGGCACTAGTGAAACAGGGTTACTTCCTGCTGGAGATACAAAGTAGGTCTCTTCCTGTTGGGATCTGTATTGACCTAGAGCAGTATGTGTATGAGAGTTCCCCCTTCCTGCACCCTGACTCCATTTTACTGAGATTTCCTGTTATTAATTTTCACACTTTACAATATTCTTAGACCTGCTTTTGAATATATGGTACTATTTATTGAGCCTCTACTATGTGCCCAGTACCAGCTGTTTATTTTTATATACTGTGACATTCAACACTCACAAAGTTCCATGAAGTAACAATAAGTACTATTTATTGACTACTTACTATGTGCCAAAATCTTGACATTTACTATTAATGATTCTCACAAATGCCCTCCCTTCCTCACAATCCTCTCAGCACCAGAAACCCAAGTCAGTGTGAATAAACCGAGGCATGAAGGGACTCAGGGATGTGCCCCAAAACACACAGCAGTTGTGGGTTGACCCCAGATCAGCCCAGCCTGTTCACTTACTACTCCACTAATTGCTAGAGGCTTGTTAAATTCTTCCACTCAAGTCAGATTGGGAGCATGCAGCTCTCTCGGTTATGTAGAGGAGTTCACATCAGAAACTTCCCATCAGATTGTTTGAGGTCATTCCATGCACTTCTGAGAAGAGCCCATTTCACTTCGAAGGCTAACCTAGGCTATTGGTCAAGCTTGGCAAGCTGGGAACACATCACTTTTCCTTGGAGTTCACCTCCAATTCATTACTTCCCAGGAAATCACTTCGGGATGGTGAGAAAAGCATTACTCTAAGAAACCCTTTTGAAAGCCCCACAAGAGATTGTAAAAAGCTCTGAGTGTTGTTTATAAAGTAAACATATTATGGAAACAAAATTGAAGTTGGCCTTGGGCCAGAGAAGAAAGGTTAATTAACAAGAACAACAAATACAGGGAATCAAGAACAGAGCTGATTTTTTATTTTTGGGTTTTTTTTGGTTCTGTTTAACTAAATGACTCTTTTGTGTCAATCCATTGCTATAAATATGGTCTAATCTTCCTTTCCTCTTCCAAGCACTGGGCAGATTTTTGCCCATGGCTTCTCGTATGAGAGACAGGACAGGTATGTATTATGGACTATGTGAAATAGCTAGGGGCATTGGATTCATCTGTTCAGGTCATCTTCACACAGTCCAGTGAGGTTGGCTTCATTTTCAGACTCTCCTCTTGTCATCTGAGCTCCTGCTGGTTCTTTCCACTAGCTGAACTGAACTGGAAGCCAGAGGAGACTAGGTGACTCAACACTTAAAAGTCAGCTTCCCTGGGCATTGAGGAGATGTAGAGGTTGGAGGATGAATCGGCAGGGGCAGGTAGCGACTAACCATCATGGTGCCCACGTTCGTTGCCTGGAGGTGGGGTGGTGATCAAGGTGATCTGACAAGGAGCTTAACTCGGCTTTGAACTTGACTCATTGATCCTGCAGATGACTGGGGCTCATTAGCAAGCCCAGGTCCTGTCGTAGAATGTCCTCAGAAGCCATTTGATAGAGTGGACAGAGGACTAACTACGAGTCAGGAGACCTGAGGTCCAGTGCAGTTTCTATCATGTGGAGTGTATAACCATGGGCAGGTCTCCTTTTTCTTATTTTTTTAACTGTATTTTTTTTATTATGTATAAGTTTATGGCATACAGCATGATGGTTTGATTTACATCTATTGTGAAATGGTTATCACAATAGGTTCAGTTTAACATTCATCTTCTCATCTAGGTACAATAAAAAGAAATGAAAGAAGAAAGGGGAAAAAATCTCCTTGCCACAAGAACTCTTAGGATAGACTCTCTTAATAACTTTCCTATGAATCATACAGCGGTGTTAGTTATAGTCATCATACTGGACAGTGCATTCCTAGTGCTTACTTATAACTAGAAGTATTTAACTTTTCACCACCTTCCTCCAGTTCCTCCTTCCTCTACCCTCTGCCTCATAAGAAAACAAGAACTGCATGATTCCAATCATATGAGTAGTCAAACTCATAGAAAGAGAAAGTAGATGGTTGTTGCTAGGGGCTGGGAGTGGGTGGGAAATGGAGAGTTGTTTGCTGGGCAGAATTATAGTTTTGCAAGATGAAAAAATTCTAGAAATTGGTTGCACATTGATGTGTATATACTTAATACTACTTAAAAGTGGTTAAGATGGAAAGTTTTGTTATGCATGTTTTACCACAATTAAAAAAGATAGGCTCACTCTGGCTGTTGGGTGACAACTATAGAAGCAAGGGTTATTGAGATGAATTCAGTAACCCAGACTAGAGATAATGGTGGCTTGCATGTGGTGGGTAGCAAAGGAGATGAGAAGCGTGGCCATATTTAGGATATCTTTTGGTGGTGGAGCCAAGAAGGCTTGCTGATTGTTTGGATGTGGGAATTAGGCAGTATGTCCAAGGTCACTCTGCTGATACATGGCAGAGCTGGGACCTGAATGCAGGGCCATCTCCAAAGTGCACACTCTCACCTTCTCTCCTAACATCATACCTTCCAACATCATCTAATGGATTAGTAATCTCACTGGGATAGCATGTCTTGCCGTTTTGGTCCATTTCATGCTACTGGGTAGGTGGCAATTACTTCACAATATTGTCTTTTGAAAAATGATATGATGTCTATTTCTCAATGCCTTAAGCTTTAAAACCCTTTTTTGTTTTTTTCAGCTCATTGCACACAAGCTGGTCTTTCTGCCAGCAGCTCACAGCCACGCTTCTGCTTCTTCGTCATTTGCAGCTGTGCATTTGTGTGGCTGTAGTTGTGAGGGGGAACTGCAGTCATCAGCCTAGTGGTTTTCTGTTTAGCCTGTGGCTTGAGACCACAGACCTTATTCACATTGGCAGCCAAAACTCTTCTAATTCTACAGGTGTCACTTCCAACACCTTGTGGGGGCAGCCAGCAGGGGATGATGTCTTTGAACCTTTTGTTTTCACCTCTTTTCCTTAATGTTTAGGTTGCTAGGAAACCAGACAAGCATCAGAGAAAGGGCTTTCTAAGGTCACCTGAGGCCCAGCTTGTGTTAATGGCCACAAATAGCAATCAAGCTTCAGTGGTTGCTGAGGTCTCTTCAAGAGATTGATTAAGCGTGCTGTGGCTGCATTGCCGGGCTATATTATTCTTCTGGACTTTTCCTTACCTGGCCCAAGAAAGGCACTCGAGGAACCAAGCCACCAACTCTGGGAGGCCAGTGAAGACTTGGTTCTTCGTTTTCAGTTGCCATGGAAGCTCTGCTTGAATCTGGACCAAGTAGAAACCTTCTGCCATCTCTACCTGCTTGACAAACAATAGTGTGGCACATAGATGGGTGGGGAGGGAGATCCAACAACATCTTTCAGAGTTATTTTTTTCTTTAATACACAGTATTTTATTTTAATTTTTTTGGCTGTGCCTGTGGCATGTGGAAGTTCCCAGGCTAGAGATCGAATTTATGCTATAGCAGTGACCCAAGCCATTGCAGTGACAATGCCGGATCCTTAACCCTCTGCACCACAAGGGAACTCCTATTCCTTTTCTCTTTTCTTAGGGCCGCACCTGCAGCCTATGGAGGTTTCCAGGCTTGGGGTCGAATTGGAGCTACAGCTGCTGGCCACAGCCACAGCCACAGCAGCGCTGGATCCGAGCTGAGTCTGTGACCTGCACACAACATTGAATGCTTAATCCATGATGGGAACTCCATTTTTTTTTAAGTTTTATTGAAGTATAGTTGATTTACAATGTTGTGTAATTTCCTCTTGAGTTCATGAGTGTCTGTCCTTCCTGTCATTTGTTATTGGTTTTAACCTTTCAGAACAGTCACCCAGTGGGTGGGTAGCCCCTCCTTTCTCCCTGATTCCTTGCCTGCTGTGTTCTTCTAGGATGGATACTCATGAACTCACCCTTCCTAGCCCTTTTGCAAGGAAGAAGTCTTAAGCTGCTTGTGATTCAGTTTGACAGTGAGCTTGTGTAAGTGACTCATCTCAGAAGTGACAAGTGGTTCCCTTTCCTCTTTTCTTAAAATAACTGATTTGGACAAGAAGACAAAAGTCCAAGTCCATAAGAGTTGAAAGAGCACTTGCCCAGTCTTCTCCTTGGAGGAGCGAAGGGGAGAGGAGGAAATGCCACCCATGTCCTGGGCTTGATGAGAACTGGGGCACGCTGCCATGTCCTAAACGTGCCCTCAGATCCACTGACTGAGCCTTGTCAATGCCAAGGGTAGGAGAGAGGGGTCCAGAACTGTCACTACACTTGTAGTAGGTAACCGTCCTAACCGAGGGCGACTAAGTTGAAACTATACAATCTTATCTATAAAATGGGGACACCAAACTGGATGATTTCTGAGGTCTAGTCAGTTTGACTTAGTTTAGTTCAGTTGTTTGGCTTTAAGAGGAGAACAGAAATTCACATTTTACCAAGGTATTTCTTTTTTAGCCTTTTTTTTTTTAAGGGCTGCACCTGAGGAATATGGAAGTTCCCAGGCTAGGGGTCAATTTGGAGCTGTAGCTGCCAGCCTGTGTATGCCATAGCACAGCCACAGCAAAGTGGGATCTGAGCCACATACTCAACCTGCACCACAGCTCGCGGCAGTGCTGGGTTTTTAACCCAGTGAGCGGGGCCAGGGATCAAACTCACATCCTCGTGGATACTAGTCGGGTTCGCTTCCACTGAGCCACAACAGGAAGGTTGTGGCTTACCAAGGTATTTCTGATCCACTTGGCCTTATATCTTAACATTCATAAAATGCATATATGAACCTTGAAGAACTTCAGCAAGTCTCAGCTCTCTGTATTATCTACATGTTAATGGTAATGTAATGCAGCCTCAAAGCCGGCTATTTTGACAACCAGAACCACAATTGTTACAGAAACACTTGCTGAGAAACTATGTAGCCAGCACTGTGTAGAGGGGATCCTCCTCTTCCTGTTTGCAATGAAGTTGAACAGGAGACAGAGAGAGTCATATACATGAGAAAATAACACATGGAAAATGTATTGAATGTCAAATATGAGGGAAAAACCAAGTGTGGTAGGACCCACTGAGCAATGAACAGCAGCATGTGACTTGTTAGAACGGAGAAGCTGCCTCAGGAAGTGGGCCTTAGAGAATGAAAAGTGTCTAAAATAGACTAACTCATTGAAACAGGGTAGAATGGTGGTGGCCACATGGTGGGAGGGGAAATGGGAAGTTGTTCAATGGGTATACACTTTCAGTTATGCAAGGTGAATACAGTTCTAGAGTCCCCTGTACTAAGACTCCATCTTTAGATTTCACTGAAATATGCCTGAGAATGTTTGTTAAAAAAGTTCTCCAAGGGGTTCACGCTATGGCTCAGTGGGTTAAGAACCTGATTAGTATCCACGAGGATGCAGTTTTGATCCCTGGCCTCGTTCAGTGGGTTATGGTCCCAGTGTTGTCACAAGCTGTGGTGTAGATCACAGATGTGGCTCAGATCTGGAGTTGCTGTCGCTGTGGTGTAGGCTGGCACCTACAGCTCTGATTCGACCCCTAACCCAGGAACTTCCATGTGCTGCAGGTGTGGCCCTAAAAAGATTTTTTAAAAAAAGTTTTCCAGATAATTTTAGACATCAGATAGGTTTTGAGTCTCTCATCTGATCATAATGGTATATAGATATGTGAAGAGGATAATTTATTG
Source organism: Catagonus wagneri (assembly GCA_004024745.2). Classification (NCBI taxonomy): domain Eukaryota; kingdom Metazoa; phylum Chordata; class Mammalia; order Artiodactyla; family Tayassuidae; genus Catagonus; species Catagonus wagneri. Next base: position 20,214,938 of record PVHT020000230.1, on the reverse strand, counting down.
AAGTCCACTAATTGATTTATTTTGCAAACAATTATTAAGCACATTCTCTGTAAATCGTGATCCTAGAAGGGAACTAACAGCAAGTTCATATTGGGTGTTTTGAGGAGCATTTATAGATTAGTTTTTTTGGAAATTGAGGGTAGGGTTTAAGAAAACCAATAAAGGGATTGTGTAGTGGCTCAGCTGAGGACCCCCACAGAGCTCTTACTACTCTGAGGTCTGAGGTACAGGGGAAGGGAGAAGTCACTGGAACCCAGAGGGATAGGTGTGTGTGTGGAGAAGGTGCTGGGCGTGTGTGGATAAGGTACCCTGATAGGAGAAACATCCTCCACTGGGACACCATCAACCCACAGCCACCCAGCAAGGAGAGAGTTAGGGGTTAACACTCTGACATCACAATTGATCGAGCTCAACCAGAAGCCAGAGGGCAAAGATGCAGAACACAAAGTCAGCCTTGCAGGGCACAGAGCTGGGTGGGTGGGAAGGACCAAGAGGAGCAAGTGCATGACCGCCTGTACGTCTACAGCACATTTGACCCCCTGCTGGGCTTTAAGGCTCCAAAGAATAATAAGAAATGGTCTCAGCCAGAGGGAACTCAGAGTTTTGCTGCATAATTACCCATAGGGACCCCTCCCACTCCCTGACTCCCCCATTTTTCTAACTGGGAGCGAGGGGTGGAGGGAAGCATATGCACTTCTTCATGCTTTTCATCTTATGGTTGGATGGAACATGTGATTAAGCAGTCTTATTTCCCTGGATGAGGCTTTTTCACCTGAAGATATTTATGTCAACTCTAAGCAGCTCTGTGCTTTTTCAGCTGCAGAATTAGTCAGTCACCTTATTCCAGGGTAGATGTTCTGGTTGTGGGCAGCTGCCTTTGAGTGTTTACAACACTGAGTTCTGTCTCATTGACAGGGACCAACACTCAAGTTGATTCATTTTTTTCTACCTCAGGAAGCAAAGGGCTACAGAATTTATACATTTTTGCCAACATCCTTTCATTTTTCATATGAGAAGTCTTTGCGGGGGGTGTTCAGATCACTGAGTCAAATGAGAAAGTGAATTAGATAATGGTGACTGAGGATAAAAATTGTTTCCATTGCTGTTCTAAAGTCTAGAGGAACATCTCTGTGGGCTTTGCTGTAGCACAGATATCTCCAGGGATGACCTTCTTCCCTTCTTCAAATAGACGGCATGCTGTTAAGTGATTGTAGGAATTGAGACCCTCCTGTACTTCTAACCCAGAATAATGCCTTTGAGCCTGACCTTGAAGAAGCTGACACTTTTTGGTAAATTACCTTTGGTGCTAATCGTTATCTCCATCACCATAAACACTGAGTATTCATCACAAATCATGCCTTATGCTAAATGCTTTGCATGCGTTTCACCATCTAACATACTATATACTTTATACACTTATATGTTACCTTTCCTTGCCAACTAGAAGGATGGAAATTTTTGAAAAGTCTGTTTTGTTTATTGCTTTGACGCCAGCAGATAGAACTGTGCTGGTACATCTTAGGCATTCAATAAATATTTATTGAAAAGATACATGAGTTATCTGTTTCTCACAAGGGCTCTAGCTGGTGGATATTATTCTTTCCACTTCAGAGATGGGAAATTTATGACTTGGATCTGAGGCACTTTTGAAGATATTTTAATTTTTTGCAGGAGGGAGCACCACCTGAGGCTCATCAGAAGGGAAAGGATGCATTTCACCAGGAAAATATAAAGAATAAAATTTATTTGGCTCAGTTTTGCTCACAGAAGGCAGTTATGTGAATTCTTCACCACGGACTTGTTTTCTTGAACTGTGTATTTTAATCTATTTGCCATTAGCATCTGTGTTGATGAGCACTGCCTATGGGCCAAATACCAAATTAGGCAGTGACGATACAAAGATCAATGATCTGTGGTCCCAGCTGAGTAAGGAACATTGACAGGAAAATAAACAGAAAACATGGTATCTTTGGTAAAAGAAGTTTGCACGGGTTTCCAAATTTAAGAAGTTATCAAAATGGCTCAAGGTAAAGTACCTACTGCCACCTGGTGACAGCATACATAGGTATCTGTTTTTTAAAGCGATGCACAGCCTTTACATGACTAATTCAATGTGACTAAATCAACAGCTGGATTAAGGCAATGAGAGCAATAGAACTGTAAACCTGATAGAGCAAGATATTCTGGAGTTTTCTTATGTTCTGAGCAACTACAGTTCAGTTCTAGAAATTGTGGAGACACTCGAGATATCATGGGGTGGACAGGTTGACAAGCAATCGAATGCTCGACCTATGTACATTTAGACATAACAGTTCACTTAGGAAGGAGAGAGGGAGACATACGGTCACTGACTTCTTTGCTTCCTCTGAGCCTGGCACAGTGTACACACAGCATTTCACATGGTCATCTCTTTTGACCTTTGGCAGTAAACCTGTGGAGTGAAAAGTATGATTCCCCATTTTATAGACAAGGTAGCAGAACCAGAGGAGCTAAACAACTTTCCCAAGGTCACAGAGCTGGTAGATGGTGGAGCAGGTATGTCAAACTCTGGGGCCCTTTCTGCATTTGCATTCCAGACTCTTGAATGTCTTGTTAAGTTGACAAGAAACAATTTTTAATCAGCCTAACGGAGATGTATGGCATCCTTATAAAGAAACGTGCCCTTTGCGATGAGTCATTGATCATCCACTCTGCACAGAGCGGGAAGGTGGAGGTGGCAGCTGCTTATCTCCTGCGGTGTGGGGTGGTGACGACTGTCAAAGACTCTGTCTCTATCTCTCCCGTGTTTCTGGCTACCTGGCACCCCAAGCAGGGCCCTTCTCTAATCCTGACTGCTTCTGGGTCAGCCTCCCTCCAAGCGGCTCGGAGACTCAAAGGCTTCGTTACCCTGGCAGACCTGGTGCTCACCCCAGGGCCAGCAATCACCTTCCATGCTGTGTAGGGGGCCGTCTAACCCAGCGCAGTAAGAATGCTAACTCTCTCAGTGCTCAGCAGTCCGACTGTGCTGGCTCCTGAAATCACACAAGCGAGGACTGACTGAAAACCAGATGTGTCAGCAAGAGAGATGAAGGTAGTCACAGTGCACATTTACATTGTGTTTTATGGTTTACGATGAGCTTCCTCAGGTCTTCCTAAGGGTACCGTATTATCATCACAACAGCTCTACAAGAGAAGTATTCTTATCATCCCTGTGTTACCTAAGAGGGAACTGAAACAGAGAGACTATGCGGTTTACTCAAGATTCCAAAGGTAGAAGTGGCAAAGCTAGGATTTGAACTTGGGCAGTGCAGCTCCAGTAGCCAACACACTTAACCACAAAACTACACTACCCTTTGTTGTGTCAGGTGGTCCTGGGTAGATGCTTCTAGCTCCACTTGCCCGTGACTTTGTTGGTCTGTGTAAGCTCTGTTGGGCTAGACTATTGTATAGACTTATCTGTACACACTGGACACTGGATACTCATAGGAAAGGGGAGTGCGTGGGAGAATGGGCATCCTTCTATCTGGAGTGGGGGTGAAGTGAGTGAGGCGGGGAGGGGGAGATCTTTCCTCTCTGCTGGAGAAACCAAGAGGATGTGAGCCTGCAACACTTGGAATGTCCAGCTGTCAAACTGGTCAGTGTGGACACAGTAATTTCTTGTCTACAAATGCAAGGGGAAAATGTTTTGACAGATGAAGCAGAGGACATTTTTTTATAGCTTTTAGACTGGTCTTAAAGTTTGGTCGCTTGGGTTCTCTGCCTACAGGTGTCTAACTTTTAAAAAATTTATTTCTGTTAAAGTATGGTTGATTTATAATGGCCTGTCTGTGCAGCAAAGTGGTCCAGTCATATATATATATATATATATGTGTGTGTATATATATATATATATACACACATATATATATATATATACACACATACATATATATATACACATATATACTCTTTTTCTCATATTCCATCATGTTCTATCACGAGTGATTGGATATAAAGTGATTGGATATAGTTCCCTGTGCTGTACAGCAGGACCTCGTTGCTTATCAGTTCTAAATATGTCTGTTTAACTTTAAGGCTGTTCTTTCTGTGAGTATCTAGAGGGTGAGAAAAAAAATGCAAGCCAGACTTCCTTTCTCCACGTGTGAGTTGGGATCATTGAAATTAAATTCATTTTCTGTCTTCCTGAGTCATGAACTGAATGCCATGCACCTGGCACATTTACTGGTGAATATAACTAGCCTGGCATGGGGGTGGGGGGCGGCGCGCCTTGCTAAATTGGCGTCTCCCAAGCCCTCAGCTAAGGACACTCCAAACCAGCCTCTGTATCAGCCTCTCCCAAACACAAACCTTTCAAATCTTTGAAACTTTGCCTTATCATATAACTTGTGAACAACTCTATGCAGAATGCTTAAACCTGTTCTGTGAAGATACACACAGCTGTAAAATTTGTTGTCCACCCCCAAAAGCTTATTGTTTGGTGAAGATAAACACATATGACAATCAGTAAATGCTGTCTACACTCATGACCTTGTGCTCCTCATCAGGGATAATGTCCTTATCTTAGCCTTCCTTTTATGACTGTTTTTCTTGACAATACCAACTCCACGGCACTTTTTTCTTTTGTTCTTCAGAAGATTGCACATTCTAATTTTCCTTTTCTCTCTCATTTTCTATCTCTGACTGTTCCCTATCTTCCCCCAAAATAGGTTTCCAAGTGTTAGTTCCTATTTATATTTCTATTTTCTTAATGACAGTTTCTGGTTTGGGTGGACTAACGTTATATTAACCGACTCACTAAAAACAATTATGAGATCTGGGCGGGGAGGAATATTTAAAATGCATTTGCAAGCTTTGCAGAGCAACTGATGAGCTGAAAACGAAAGCACTATGACCCTTGGGAGAAGGGCAGCAAATCAGATGAGTTCCCCATCCACCGCGGATTATTACCTGGGACTACTTCTCATTCCCAGCAGGGGGAATGGAGCCTGAGTGGAAAGCTGAGTAGACATTTGGGGCTGCCAGAGAGGAGGGACCCACAGATCAGTGAGCCCCCAAACATACAAACACGTTCTCTGGAGTCATTGGATTGCTCATACGTTGCTCGTGCATGGGGTGAGATTCCAGGAGATCCAGAAGAATCCAGCAGCAGGGATGCTAGAACTCTGAGAAGAGATTTCAGCAGCCAAATAGTGCTGGGGAAATAGAGGATGGAGAAAAGTCTTGCCAAAGCAGAGGGGCCTTGGAATACACTCTTGGGATTTCAGTGAAGACCCCAGGAAGCCCACACCATATGAATAACGGCTATACCCTAAAATAATTCCCTCAGGTTAATGACTATGCCCTAAAAGTAAGGGGACTTTCAAAAGACAGCAACAATAACAAAACCTAAAAGCAAACCCGGACGGGCTCAAAATGATCTTTGAAGAAAAGAAAGCCTTAATCCCATTTGGAGAAAGACAGTGTTATCCAGAGCTCCCACAAGTTTTGATCTGCAGTGTTTGGCATCCAATCAAAAATTGCAAGGCATGCCAAAAAATAAGATCAAATGTCTAAACCCCAAGAGAAAAAACAGACAGTTATAAATAGACATACAGGAGATTCAGATATTGGAGTGATTAGACAGGGTTTTAAAATACTGTATTTTTTTAAAATCATCCTTCTTTGCAACTTGCACACAAACTTGAACAAATATTTTCCCCAAGAATATACAAAATATAATTGTAGTCACTAGTTGTATCTAAAGTCCATCTGCTTCTCACGTAGAATATTTGACATAGAAAAGCCATATTTGCAATTTCATATGAAATGTGTAGTAAGCTCCTTAATCTATAAATTGTGGTGAACAATGGAAGTCTTGTAAAAAATGGGATGGGACACCCAAAATCAGATACAGCTGCACACAGAGAATTCATAGATTGACAAGGACTGGAGACCACCAGTTTAGAGAAGACTTGGGATATTGGAGGTATAAACTCTCTGCTGGCTTTTTTCTTTTTCTTCTTTTTTGAATCTTGAGGAAGCCTACCCAATCTCTAGTCTTTAACCGTGACTTTCATGTAGATAGTTCCCAAGTTCTCACCATCCCCAGAAATTCAGGCTCAATTTTCCAGCCTCCTGATACACAGGTGTCCCACTGAAATTCCAAAGTCAAGGTATTCTACACTGAGTTGACTTTGTCTCTCCCAGACTTGCTTGCCCTTCTTTTGTTAAATTCACCACCATCCTTCTTCATTCCCAGAACTAAAACTGTAATCGCATTGGGCTTCTTCCTCTTCCTTAGCGTCTCCTACAATTAATCTCTTTCCCTCATGTTACCTCCATTACAATCTTTAGTAGGCCTTTGTGCCTCTTACTAAGACTAACAATTGCCTCTTTTCATTTAAAACAATGAGATATCATCCATACACTGTATTTAAAGGTTAAAATTCAGGGGTTTTAATATATTCATACAGTTTTCATCATCGCTATCTAATTCTAGATCTGAATTTTAAAGGGAGGGTCAGATATGGGAAAAAAGCAAAGTCACGGGATAAGAGGGAAATATAAGATTGGGGTAGGGGAGGTTGGGACCCCTTCATGATCGGATCTCCAAGCAGGGAGGCCAAGATACAAGAGCCCTGGTATCTTGTAATGTTGAGCTTATGTCTCCGTGGCACTTTTCATATCTTTCTTTTTATTTTTTTGAAGTTTTATTGAAGTATACTTGATTTACAACGATCATTTCTGCTGTACGACAAAGTAACTCATTTATACATGTACTCACATCCATTTCTCTTTCAGATTCTTTTACCATATAGGTTATCATAGAATACTGGATAGAGCTCCTTGTGCTATACAGAAGGTTTGTATATATATTTTTTATTGGAGCATCATGGCACACTGTGAGGCAGACAAGCCAAGTATTATTAGATCCACTTGAGAGAATAAGAAACAGAGGCCTGCTGAGAGATGCCAGGACTTGTCCAAGGTTATATAACTGGTTCTTACAGCTCCAGTTTGGACTACAGCCCAAGCGCTTTCCATTGGGCCACATTTTTTTTTTTTCCCTCAGAATAAAGAGCTTACATTGGACCCTACCTTAGAGAATGTAGATACATAAATGATGAAACAATCTAGGTGGAAGTAAGCACCTTACTTTTAAGTATTCCTCAAGAATAGAATCAACACTAAACTTGAACTTGGCCTTTTAGTTCTAGTTCTGCTTTTTATCGGTTGTATGATCTTAATTATCTCATTGAACATTTCTGTGGCTCCATTTTCTCACCCATAAAACTGAAATAATGGTTATCTCACAGATTTGCACAAATCATGGAACACATATTTAGTGTTATGGAAACTGTAAAGTGTTAGAGTAATGAGGTGGTTAAGTTTCTTTTTGTTTGTTTTTTGTTTTTGACTTGTAATGGACACTGTGGTTGGGGTCTCAGGGCTGTTTCCATGCACAGGCTGTCTCAGGCTGGTGAAATATTTATTCGCTCACTCAGAAATAAATTTCTGTTGTTTATAAGCCATGTTGTTACAACAGCCTGAATGAATGTAGACACTTGCCGATGTAGTAGTGACTACAAGGGATAACTCCTTCAGATAGAATGATCAGGGCAATGAAACTTGCTAAGAACCTGACCTTTTCTTCTGCACTTTCTCATCTGAACTAACTTCTGAAAGATTCTGCAGAATGAACTGCCAACAGAGCTGATGCCTCACACAGAGTAGTTGGAATAATCCATAAGGATTGCTCTTCTTTTCTCTTCTTCCCTGGCTCTCCAACCAGTGATGGCACAGAATACTTTGTTCCAGTGACCCCATAAAATGTGGGGGGAGTGAGGTAGTGGAGCACGGGCAGAGTGAGGTGATTCAGTCAATGGTAAATTGATTTTTCTCTCACTCTGCTCTCACATCATCTCCTTTTGCATCCCAGTGCACACTGCATCTAATAAGCTGAGTTTGGTCCCTGAATCATCATTTTCTTGGCCTCTCTGAGGTTTTGTGAGCAGACGTAGAATTAGAACCCTGGCTTGCCTTCTAGAAGCATCATGTTTACTATATAGGACCAAGATATAGTCTCCTTAATTTTGCTAATAATGGAAAAGCATCCTTCCTCATGGCCAATGTGGTTTTCCTTTGCATCCCTGCTTAGCGGCATTGGTCAGGCCATGACTTATGATGAAACTAGCCCTTCGTTAGTTATCAGAATAGACTGCTGAGCTTCTCTAAAACTCCCTTCCTTGAGGGTAAGCTGGGGCCCTACTATTTGTGGTTCCTGCTTTAGTGACCTATTGCTAAGGTTGAATGATATTATGTTCATGAAAAGGATCTGAAGACTATAAAAGTCTAGAAAAGAAACACAGAACACCAAGGTGCTTGAAGAACAAACCCTGGGGAACCAAGGACAAAAACCTGGCAGAGCCTGTGCTGTGGCAGGTTTGAACGATTTCTCTGTAGGTATGTCCTTGACCTAACTTCTTTTCAGGTCCATTTCTTTCCCGTTGGCCCTTCTGTTCTGGAGATGCTTAGCAAAGCAAAAATCACCATCCAACATCCATCCATGCACCCATTCATCCACTTATTTATTGTATAATAAACATCCCAGTTACTAGAGATAAGACACAGTGACCAAACCAATGGAACTCTCCCAATCCTGTTGGTGAGGTAGATAGATACATATATTTAGTATACTATTGAGCATTAAAAACCACTAAATTAAGTACTTTACACATATTTTATTTATTTACTTAATTTAAATTTTTTATTATAATTGATTTATAGTGTTCTGTCAACTTCTGCTATACAGCAAAGTGACCCAGTTATGCATTTATATACGTTCTTTTTTTTAGGGCCACACCAGTGGCATTTGGGAGTTCCCAGGACAGGGGTCGAATCGGAGCTACAGCTGCCAGCCTACACCACAGCCACAGCAACACGGGATCCAAGCCGTGTCTCTGACCTACACCACAGCTCACGGCGACACCGGATCCTTATCCCACTGAGCAAGGCCAGGGATAGGACCCGCATCCTCATGGATCACAGTCAGGATCATTAACTGCTGAGCCACGAAGGGAACTCCTACGTTTACGTACTTTCTTTTTTTCACATTGTCCTCCATCTACACACATTTTTAAATTTTATTTTCACAGAAACCTGATAATGAAGATATTATCCTCCCATTTTACAGACAAGGAAACTAATGCTTGGAAAATTTAAGCAACTTGGCTAAAGCCCAGTGATTAGAAGGTGCAGAGCCAGGATGCCTTTTCAGCCATAATCCCAAAGCCCAAATATCATCCTGATGATTGCACTAAACTAGATGAATATAATGCTTTAAACTTTCCCCCCTTTACTTCCGGTGAGTTTTATAGCCTTTGCTGGAGTTTAGCAATCATAAAGCTGTGGGCATCCGGCAGATTGTAAACAATATTACCTGGGACTGGCTCTGGAATGTATCTTAGGGATTGGTATGAACTATGATGGAAATAACATTGGCCTGTGATTGAACAAAGTCCATCCCACAGGCAGGGATGTTGTTTGGAAAGGAGCATGAGAAAGCAGTTAGCATGGTGGTGACTTAAAAGTTAAAGCTTTCAAGGCTGAGCTCACATGGAAACCTCTTTGGCCTGACTGTACTGTTCCATCAGGGCAGCAGAACCACCGTGAGTGATGGAACAAGGTGTGCAACACAGGTATTAGACCTTTCACACTGGCAGGGGTGGTGATGAAGTCCGTGTAAGACTTGCTCCTGCTTTTAGTGCTGGCCTTGAAGTTGCTCTAGGTCAGCAAGGCTCGCAGTTGGGAAAAAAGTTGGATATGGAGTGGAGTCGAGTGAGGACAATTTGGTGCCCACAAAAACAGACTGGAATCCATGAGGACAAGTTGGAACTTGTATCTTTCTCTTGCTGCCTCTAACTTTGATGATGTGGGGGACCTCCAGAAGAAGTAGGTGCTCTTTTAAAAAAAACACACACACACACACACAAAAAAAAAAACCCCTATACTTTAGGAGTTCCTGTTGTGGCTCAGCGGTTAACAAACCCGACTAGTATCCAGGAGGACATGGCTTTGATCCCTGGCATCGCTCAGTGGGCTATGGATCTGGCATTGCTGTGAGCTGTGGTATAGCTCACAGACGCGGCTCAGATCCCAAGTTGCTGTGGCTGTGGTGTAGCCTGACAGCTGCAGCTCCAATTCGACCCCTAGCCTAGGGACTTCCATATGCCGTGGGTGTGGCCCTAAAAAGGCAAAAAATAAAATAAAATAAAGTAAATAGAAACAACTATAATAAAAAATAAAGCAGTCATAAATCCAAAAAATGAATAAGAATAAATGCCAGTTCTTTACTTAGATGCTGTTTATTATGTTGAAGAAGTTTCTTTTTAATTCTAGTTTAAATGATTTTATCATGGAGAGTTGAATTTTTGTTGGATGTGTTCTCAGTTTCTATTGAGATGATAATATGGTTTTTGCCTGTATTTAATTTATATGGTGTATTGCTTTAATTGATTCTCATATATTAAACCAGACTTGCATTCTTGGGATGGATTCTACTTGGTCATGACGCTTATTAATTCTTTTATATATTGTTAAGTCTGGCTTGTTGGTCTATTGTTGATGATTTTTGCATCTATATTTGGAAGAGCATGCTCTTTGTCCCAGAGCTGCACATGTCCTGGTACTAAGGGATGGTGGAGGAGGAGATCCAGTGGGACCTGGAAGAGCTGCTACCCCCTCCAATAACAAGAACACATAGATTAGTGACAACATGAACTAGATGTACCAGCATATGCTGCTGGTCCACCAAGACCTTCAGATCATAATGGCTGCTTCCAAATATTGCAGATTTCACTTATGACCAAGCTAACTCAGAACCACCCCGGTAAGGCGATTCTGGGAAACACATTTCTAGTCTAGCCAAGTTGACATAATACAAACCCCCACACATCCTAATCTTTTATGAAATTTACAATAAATCCGCACAACTTGGCAATCAATTGGATCCTGATTATATGAAATCATCATGTCTTCTGACCTGATGGTAGCTCCTTCAGTTCAGAACTCCACCTTATGTTTTTTTCCCGATAGTGCCCATGTCAGTACTAGGCACACAGAGGCCTTCAGTGAATGGCCAGTTGAAGTTGACCCCTCCTCACCTACCTCCTCCATTTAGCAACCTGAGGTTTTCATAACAGTACTCCCTTAGAAGTCACTCCATTTATAACATCCTCGGCAAGTGATTATCTGGTTTCTCTTGCAGCCCCCAGGGACAGGTGTAATACTTTCTGGAGTTCACCCCAGACCTATGGGTCTTCGCATCACAGAGAAATAAAAAGCTTGGGGAATCTTAGAATTTATTGATTTCTGAGCCTCCACCAGGCTGACTCATCCATGATCCATTCCAAGTCTGTCTTAGAAGAAGAAACTCAAAAAAAAAAGAAGAAGAAGAAGAAACTCAGAAATGTTTTATGTTTTCTTCTTGTTGTGCTGTCCTGGTCTCATCCAAATTTCATGTACTCTGTCCTTTAAAAATTTTTTTAGCTCTGGAATTTACCATCTCAACTGCCTTTTAGTGTCCAGTTCAGTGGCGCAAAGTACATCCACATTGTTGTACTACATCATTCCCAAACATCCACAGAACCCTTTTCATCTTGCAAAACTAAAAGTGTGTACCTATTAAACACTAATTTTCCACTCCCTCTCCCCCTAACCTCTGGCGACCACCATTCTATCTTCTATCTCAATGAATTTGACTAAGTCCCTCAAATACCTGAAATCATGCAGTATTTGTCTTTTTGTGACTGGATAATTTCACTTAACATTTTGTCTTCACAGTTCATCCAGGTTGTAGCCTGTGTCAGAATTTCCTTCCTTTTTAAGACTGAATAATATTCCGTGGTACTGTGCATACACCACATATTGTTTATCAGTTCACTTGTCCATTGATGTCTTTCTATCGCTTTGGCAGCCAGTATTACAGAGAGAGAGCTGAAAGGGACGTTTTTAATCCTTTCGTATTCAGGAGTTTTGTTTTGCTTTGATATTCTTAAAGTTACAGAGCCAGGGAAATACAGATTCTACTTTGAAGACCCTTAGTTACTCAACATAATGGAAAGAGGTGACATCAGAGGGGGTCTCAGTCACCTGGGACTTCCAAAAAAAGAGAGAACCTAAGAAAGCCATTCAGCAAACATGGCTTTTCAGAGATCATGGCCGGTGCGGGAGGCCTCTCTGAGTCCACTCTAGCTCTGTTTAACTTATGTTATATAAACTTATTAATATGTCACAACAACAGTTTTCATAAATACAAACAATATTTCTTTGGAAAGAGTGCAAGTCAGACTCTTCTTGTGGGGTCTGGGTAAATAATAACGGCTTAATAATGACGGCTCCCATTCATTAAGGGCTCGCTCTATCCTGGACACATTGTCAAGTGTCTTATAGACACACATGTATTTATTTATTTATTTATTTATTCATTTATTTTTGCTTTTGAGGGCCACACCCATGGCATATGGAGGTTCCCAGGCTAGGGGTCTAATCGGAGCTGCAGCTGCAGCTGCCAGCCTACACAGCAGCCACAGCAACACAGGATCTAAGCCGCGTCAGCGACCTAAACCACAGCTCATGGCAATGCCAGATCCTTAACCCACTGAGCGAGGCCAGGGATCGAACCCACAACCTCATGGTTCCAAGTCGGATTCGTTTCTGCTGCGCCACTACGGGAACTCCTGGACACTCATTTATTAAAAGCAGGTGCTGTTCTTAGCCCTTCTTGTAGAAGAGATGACCAAGGTACAGAGAATACTTGCCCGTGATTACACGGGGAGTAACTAGACCAACTGAGACCCAAACCCCAGTCATCTGACTCTAGAGACGGTGCCCTAGCCACTACCCTGTACTTGGCCTTGGCCTTTCCATCCTCAAGATGGGACAGGAACATCTGCATTTTAATTTTGTATGAGCTAGAGATAAAGAATGCTAAAAGATATTAAAAGTATCTGGCACTTGGAGTTCCCGTTGTGGCCCATCAGGTTAAGAACCTGACTAGTATATGTAAGGATGCACACTCGATCCCTGGCCTTACTCAGTGGCTTAAGGATCTGGCATTGCCGCAAGCTGCGGTGAAGTTCACAGACACGGCTCAGATTTGGTGTTGCTGTGTCTGTGGCGTAGACTGACTGCTGCAGCTCATATTAGACCCCTAGCCTGGGGACTTCCATATGCCGCAGGGATGTCCCTAAAAAAAGGGGGGGGGATCTTCAAAAAACATTACTACTTTTCTCAGGGCTTTTGTGCTCTGTTTCTTTTGGCCTCCTAGAAATTCACTAAGAAAATTTATCATCCCTGCTTCGATTACCTTGCCAAGTCATTTGGCAGCTGTGATCACTTTGCTGGTAAAATGGTTCTCAGTCTCTTTGACTGGCTCTTCCTCACCACAGTGTGTGTGTGTGTGTGTGTGTGTGTGTGTGCGCGCGCGCGCACGTGTGTGTACTGCGTGTGCCTGGTGAGTGTGTTGGTTCCGAGGCATGAGGGGTATGGAGAGCTGTGATGTGTTTAAAGCTGTGCACATGAATCAACAGACAGGAAGGGCAGGAGGTGTTCAGAACCTTTGCTGACCTGCCAGCTATGGGGTATGTCAAAGCCACTGCCTGTCCTTGAGTGTCCCGGCCTCCCCATCTCAGTACCTTCCTGTTCCATTCAGGTGTGGCTTTCTGAAGGGCATACTCACTGTCACCGTCGTGGTCTCTGCAGCCGGGAGCTGGCAGCCCCAGCCAGATAGAAGAGACGGGCCAGAATGCAGACTCCTTCCCAGAGTCACAGAGCCTGGTCACTGGTGGTCTGCTTCTCAGCCCAGGCGTCTTTAAAATTATAAAATGTTTTGAGCTCACCAGACAGAGACTAAGGGAAGGGTGGGTCCCCCCACCCCCGATGCCAGCTTCTATGGAGGCTCTGCTGACCGTGCTCCGCGATGAGTGACAGAGCGTGCGTCCCGTCACTACTTGGAGGAGCTCACTGCCTTTGGAATTAAGTTAACCTAGTTACCTTGTGATGTTAGCTCTCTGATGGGCTCCAGAAAAGTTAGGATTGGTTAGGTTATCCCGTTACTTTTTTTTTTTTCTGGCTGAGCCTGCAGCATGCGGAAGTTCCCAGGACAGGGATCAAACCCGCACTGCAGCAGTGACCTGAACAACAGCAGTGACAACACTGGATCCTTAACCCACTGAGCCACCAGAGAACTCCTAGTTACTTCTCACTGTTAGACTGAGAGACTCCCTTGCATCTTCTGACTTTCTAAGTGCAAGGGGCCCCCTCAACAAGGCAGTTCTCGTTTAGACCTCTCAAAAGCAGTTGCAGTCAGATGTTGGCTGGGCTATAGTCATCTTGAGGCTTGATCTGGATGCAGGCCCAGGGTGGCGCACACAGAAGGCCACCGGGTGCTGGTTGTTGACTGGGAGCTCAGCTGGGGCAGGGGCTTGGGCTTCTCGCAGCATAGTGGCTGAGATCCAAGATGGAGCATCTAAAGAGCAAGCAACCCAAAGAACCCAAGTGAAAGCTGCTGGGCATCTTTAGCCTGCCTCTGACGTCATGCAGCCTCATTTCTGCCATTAGGGAGCCAGCGCATTCACTGTGTGAGGGGACCGCACAGGGGCACCAGTACTGGGCGCCATCTTGGAGATGGTCTACCACGATTATTAGTGGGCCCCAGATCTTTTCAGTTCCTGTCTTTTTCTCTGCTCTTTTGCAATAATTCTCATCTGAGAGGCGTCGTGGTCCAGTGAGTTATTGTATTTTTCTGAGACTCGGGTTCCACAATTATAATTAGGAATAATGCTCCCCTGGTTATCACTAAGAGGGAAAGTCATTATTTAGGCACTCAAATTGCTGTTGCTGTAATTGACTCAGTCGTCTTGAATGCTAAGTACAGGCTTTTTACAAGGCTCTCCATACACGTTATTTCATTTAATGTGCAAAACAGCCCTGTGAGTGATATACGAGGCTTAACCCTGCTTTACAGATGAGGAAGCTGAAGTCCAGAAAGTTTAAAAAAAGCTTGTCTAACATCGCAGAGTTAAAAGTGGAAGATCCGTGCTTTTAATCACTGCATGTGCTGTCTTTGTAACTGTGCATAATTGTTAGTTCCCTCAAAAAAAATTGGAAACTTCTTGAGATAAATTGTTTTATACTAATAATTTTTATATTTTTCCCAGCTCAGAGTCAGGCACAGGGTAGGTGCTAAAACAGTATTTGTTAACTAGATCAGAGACTAACTGACAGGAAGTGTGGGGGTTAGAAATTCTCAGCCAGCACGGTGACCTGCTACACGGTTCTCTTTGGGAGAAATTTTTACTTCCTTTGTACCCATTTGACTAAATCCTCGCAGTCACAGTGAATGCCCCTGATGACTCCAGAGGAGGACTGAGATTAATTGTATTTACCTGCTTTTTTTTTTTTTTACTGTGCTGAAATCTTATCACTTTCAACCTGATACCGAGCTTCTACCTTGACGCTTATTTCAGACTCTTTACAGCTTTCTAAATATCACCCAATGCTCTGCAGCAGCATTGCCTGTCCTCATAGGTCATATATAGATTTATTAATGCTCTGAAAACCTTGTGCTTTGATGCAAATCTCATCCGTGTCCTGCTTCTCTGAGTCTGTGAATCCCAGCTAATTCTTATCAGCTGCTAATCAGAAGGACAGCTATAAAGGCTACTGTGTGGTTAGAGAGCTAGGTACAAGAGAAAATAATGACCTACTGGGTCACTCTGTCCCCACACCACCCTTTGAAAGTCTGTTTCTATGAACTGCCAAAATTAGTTTTTTTTTTAAATCAGTCATCTTGAAATGAAGAGCAATAACTTCCTGCAGGATTATAAATAGTTGTGGAGTGGCTGACCTAGACCAGAAATCACTGCTTAAGTTAGATGTCAGGAGGAATTAATTGGAGAAAGATATAAACAGCCCTGCAGAAAGGATGAGCTTCCTGAAAACTGCCTGGGAAGGACTTGGAAGGGCCTTGGACACTCTCTGGGGACCCTGAAAGAGGGGCCCCTTTCTCTTTATTCTATTACCCAGTGTTAAAGCAGGATGCCGTTTGGTAAACTCAACTGAGTGCTCACATGGAATAACACCCCGCCCCCCTCCCACTCCCACCATACCTTACATCCCTTGATTCAGAATCTAAATGGAATGGGGGGGTAGTAGGAATATTGGGGCTACTCTTATCTCTTCTATGGCACCAGTTATGATGGTAGGTTTAGATAAACTCATCTAAAAAATCTGGTGTTAGGGAGGGTCATGGATTCTTAGAACTAGAAGGTGTGTGAAAACAGAGGTTCTCAATGTGTGGTCTGTGGACCCATGGGGCATCTGAAACCCTTTCAGGAAGTATGTGATGTCAAATCTATTTTCATGATAACACTAAGATGTTACTTGCAATTTCGATATTTTTTATTTATTTATTTTTGCGGTGTTGACGTTTGCACTGATGGGGCAAAAGCAATGTAGATAAACTTGCTGGCACCTTGGGGCAAATCTAGGCAGTGGGCTCAACTGCTCTGGTAATCGATGTGTTCTTTACTGTCATGTACTCACTAAAAATAAGACCTCTTTCACATAAGGATATCCTTGACGAAGCCGAAAAACTATTAATTTTATTAAGCCTTGACCTTTGAGTACACCTCTTTTTAATATTCTGTGTGATGAAATGGAAAGTACACTGCGCACAAAACATTCTGCTGCACACTAAAGTACAATGGTTGCTTAGGGAGAAAGCAGTTGTGCAGTTGTTTGAGTTATGAGCTGAACTAGCCAGTTTTTTTCCAGGAACACCATTTTGCTTTAAAGGAAAGTGGCTGACAAACGATGGTTATTCAGATTTGAATATTTGGCAAATAGTTTCTCAAAAATGAATGAGGTGAATCTGTCACTTAAGGAAACTTTACTGGCAGAATTCGTTGCAGTGATAAAATTCACATTTTCAAATGGAAATTTGAATTTTGAAACTCATATCTGGCACTGTGAGCCTGGACAGCCTCCCAGTAGTTACACTTTTCTTATATGAAGTTCATGGTGATATTAACCAATGTGATTCCTTTTGTTATTGTCTAATGAGCTGTGTTAACATTGGGATATCTTTCGAGGCTTTACTTAGCCTCCTACATCCTCTCATTTTACAATGAGAACACTGAGTCCTATAAGGACAATAAGGATGTTTACAGAGAAGGTCAGGTTGCTGATCTGGGCTGAAGAAAGGTGAGGCTCTCTACCTCCACTCTTAGCAACTCATAGTTTGGAAACTCTGCTTGAGACCTCTGACCTCACAGGCAGGGCCATTTCTGCTAATTCCTATATCCTGATCACAGAGCTGCCACTGCACACACAAATCCAAGGCACTGATGGCACCATAAGCTACAAATCCATAGAATACCATAGGCATGTTGCCATCTTGAATTGTGCAGTTTGGTGTTTCTCTCTCCTCAGTGATCAGGGATTGGGAGTAATACTCTATTCCACAGTTTTAATGTCAAGAGTTAAGATTAATCATCACTTAGTTCATGTTCAGGTACATAAGGTAAAACCAGATGACCCACAGCTTGCATCTGTAGCATCCCCACTGTTATGTATAATGGGAGCTAAAATCTGATGTTCTCTCTCTCTTGAGTTCCTTTGTTCCAGCTCCGTATCTCTGGTCACTACAGCCTATTCTCTCTCATCCCACCATCCCCCAAACTCACCCCCACGAGGCTATGCGCATCGTGGTTCCAAGGACTAGTGACCATGAAGGCGTGGTCTATTAGGGTCTGGCAGAGTGGACCATGAATGGGTCTCTGGAAAGACAACAAAGAGGGTTTTGCAGCTGATAATCAAATGCTGTCAGGAATTAAGACTCTTAAATAGAAGATGCAAACAAAATCCCTCCTTCCCCAACCCATTCCTCCAGGATGTGACTTTTGTAGTGTGTTTATTAGTGACTTCCAAAAAGGTATGACCAAGTCCTAGTCCCCAGAACCTGTGAATATCACGTAATATGGCAAAAGATTAGCTATTACCTATGTGGTAACAGATATAATTTAATTAAGGATCTTATCTGGATCTGGGATAAATCCCAGGGGAAGTTATCTGGGATTATCTAGGTGGGTCATAAATACCTTCAGTATGTTTATAAGAGGCGAAGGAAGATAAGACAGGCAGAAGAGGACAGAGGCACAGAGAGAAGGCAATGTGAAGACAGAGACTGGAGTGATGTGGAAGCCAAGGAGTCCGTCCCAGTAACCACCAGAAGTTGGAAGAGACAAGGAAGAAATTCTTCCCTGGAGTCTTCAGAGGCAGTGAGGCCCTGCTGACATCTTGGTTTCAGATTTCTGGCCTCCAGAACTGTGAGAGGATACATGTCTGTAACATTAAGCCATCCGTAATTTGTTAGAGCAGCCCTAGAGACTATTATACCTTTCAAAAATTTCTTTAAAAAATAGAACTATAGTTGATTTACAGTGGTGTACCAATTTCTGTTGTACAGCAAAGTGTGTGTGTGTGTGCGTGTGTCTGTGTGTCTGTGTGTATTCATTTTCTCATACTATCTTCCATTATGGTCTATCCCAAGAGACTGGATATAGTTCCCTGTGCTGTACGGAAGGACTTCATGGCTTATCCTTTCTAAATGTAATAATTTGCATCTACTAACCCCAAACTCCCAGTCTGTCCCACTGCCTCTCCCTTGGCAACCACAAGTCTGTTCTCTGTGTGAGTCTGTTTCTGTTTTGCAGATAGGTTCGTCTGTGCCATATTTTAGATTCCACATATAAGTGATAACCTATGGTATTTATCTTTCTCTTTCTGACTGCATGTGGTATGAGAATCTCTAGTTGCATCCATGTTGCTGCACATGACATTATTTCATTCTTTTTTATGGCTGAGTAGTATTCCATTGTGTATATGTACCCCATCTTAAGAGAACTAATATTCTTTTGATGGTGTGGGAGTGGACACATCATCTGCTTGTTAATAATAAAAACAGCAAGAGCTAGTACTTACTGAACACCCACTCTTTGTCAAGCGCTGTAGTGAGCACTTTCAAGCACATCTCAGTGAACTGCATGACAGCTTCATTAGGCAGGCGTCACCGCCACCCATAATTTGCTGGGGAGGAAGATGAGAGCTGGGGAACTGGATTACAGAGGTAGCCAGAAGAGGAGCTGAGATTAGATTTAGGGTCGGTCTGACCCTTTCTGGTTTTTTTTTCTTTTTTTTTTTTTAATTTGATTTTATTGGAGTATGGTTGATTTACAACGTTGTATTAGTTTCAGGTGTATAGCAAAGTGAAGCAGTATCCATTCTTTTTTCCCATATAGGTTATTACAAACTTTTGAGTAGGTTTCCCTGTGCTAGACAGTAGATTCTCGTTAATCATCTGTTTTATACAGTAGTGGGTACATGTTATCCCTCCCAGTTCTTCACTTCCCCCAACGGTTTCACCTAGGGTAACTGTAAGGTTGGTCTGACCCTTTCTGCTGGGTGTCATCAGTAACTTCCAAAATTACTCCAGGAACATCCCATTTCATTGGGAGGGAGAGTCAGGGGAAAGACAGCAGAGCCGAGGGCACCAGCAGAGAGGAGACCAGGATTCGCAGGGGCACTTTAGCCACTGCCCAGGGAACACACGAGCCACCCTCAAACCCCCTCTCTTTTCTTTGCCTGTGAACCCTTTTTTCAGTCTTTCAGGCTCAGCTCAAGCATCATTTCCTTCCCCCGACCCTCTACTCTGCTTTAGTCATTTCCTATTCAGTGCTTTCATAGCACTTTGCACAGGCCTGGCTTATAAGGCCCAGTGGTATATAATGACACATCTGCTGCCTCATCCGCCTCCTCTCGCACCCTGTGCACCTGGCCTGAAACTTCCCAGGCTTCAAGAATCAGACCTCAAATCACCTCCTCCAGGAAACCCTTCCATACCACACATAGATTTAACAGTTGTTTATTATACACTGTGTTCAGTACACATTATACACAGTCTATTCACTCACTCAGCAGAAGCTTATTGAGTCCTTAACTGTGCAAGCTCCTACGTTACATTCTGGAGAAAGTCCTATCACCCCAAAGGACAAAGACCCCCACATTCTAGAGGAAAGAGATTTTTAAAAAAGAAACAAGCAATAAACACCATCATTTCAGGTGGTGGTAAATACTGTGGAGAAAATGAACCAGGATGATAGGATGGAGCAGGATGGAAATGGGAAGGGCTGCTGGAGATGCAGTGGTCCAGGAAAGTCACAGGGAGAATGACATGTAGGCTTGAAGGGTGAGGAGTAGCCTGCTCTTGTAAGAGCAGGGACAAGTGTGTTCCATGGCGGGGGAAGAGCAAAGGCAAAGCCTCTTGAGCAGGAACACATTTGAACTTTTCAGGGACAGCCAGAGGCCTGCGAGTCTGGGGCAGAGTGACCAAGGAGGAAAGAGGAAGGAGACCAGGTTAGAGAGGGAGGCAGGGGTCAGATCTCTTGGGCCTTTAGGCCACAGAAAGATGAGAGTTTATTTTCAATGCAGTGAGAATCAGCTAGAAGGTGCAAGTCAGGGAGTGATATGAGCCGGTCTGTCTCTTTCAAAGATCATTCTGGTGTATCCAGGTGGAAGGTGGGGGTGGGGCCATGCGGAAACACCAGTCAGCACTGGTTCAGGCGAGAGATGATGTTTTGGAAGCTGGGCTGACTGGAACAGGAGGTGGTTTGGAAGTTCTCCTGTGTGTAATATTACAGTGCTTAATTGTAGGAATGCTGGACTTCTCTTTAGCTCTGAATCTGGGATTGACTGAATAGTCCAAACAGGAAATAGCCCAATTACAAAAATTTCCACCAGGGCAATGATGCAGATTTGATTACGTGCTTAGCAGGAATGTAGATGTTGGCATCTGAGTTTACAGGCATTTTTTTCTGGTCCAGCACTGCCCCTAGGTCAGAAGAAGAAGACACTGGCCCGTCTTGACAGAAAAGTGTCCAAGATAAAACCTGGCACGTCACCCCAGAGACCGACCCCTTGGCTGACAATGAATCAATAAGATGCCTTGTTGGAGCTCCGTAGTTTTATCCTAATGTTAACCAAGCAAAAGTGTTTGGAAGACAAAGCGACAGATCTCTGGACAAGGAAGTGTATGACAACCAGGAATTCACTTTGCTTTTGGTCCTTTTGTTTTTGCTAGTATTCCAGAACTCCTTAGAAACCTGGGGGAATCAAAATTTTAAACAACCTGACTCCAGAGCCTATGCAAAGAACCGCAGAAACCATATTAGTGGCTGCTGCACTCATTAGCGTGGTGGATTCAGACACTTACAAGCAGGTGGATGGATGGCAGCTGAATCTGGATACCAATCACATTTCACCTTCCTGTGCTTGAGTCTATGCCCAGGGAAGAATATGATCGCAGCTCTAGCAATAATGATAGCTTCAAAAATGTGGGTCATCCCCATAAATCAGAATTAACTTTTAAAATTGGGACAGGAAAAAAAAAAGGCGTAGCCGATGATGCTCATAATGGACAATATGACAAATGCCAACCTTTTTATCTTAAAATGATGTTTTAAAAAAGGCTCCTTTCATCAAAATTCATCAGCATGGTATTCATTGCAGAGGACATTTTTGGAATACTGATGTATGCTAGCTAAGCAGCGTGTATTACACACCTGCTGGGAGCTAGATCTCGGGGAGGAGGAGGGAATAGAGAGATGCAGTAAATGTCCTGGAAAAGGTCAGTCATTCAATTGATGGACCATTGGGTGAGGCAGGTCTGGAGAAATGGACATAATACAGGGGTGGGTGTAGGGTCAAACCTTGAATAACTGGTGTAAACAAAGGGCTCTGGAAACAGAGAAAGAAGCCAGCGTTTGTATGATAGATAGTGCTGTGTAAAGAACATTAACTCTGGGGCCAAATAGACGATGTAATGGTGTCCCCAAAGGGACAAATGAATCAGAGTGTGGGCCTGGCAAATGGTTCATTCTTCTAAGAATGGTGACATATCCAGAAAGAAACAGCATTCAGAGCCCAGGGACCTGCTGTGGACACAAACAAAAATAGCAGTGATCGGGAGTTCCTATTGTGGCTCAGCGGTAAGGAACCCCACTAGTATCCATGAGGATGCTGGTTCAATTCCTGGCCTTGCTCAGTGGATTAAGGATCCGGCGTTGCGTGAGATGTGGTGTAGGCTGCAGACATGGCTTGGATCCTGTGTTGCTGTGTCTGTGGTGTAGGCCAGCAGCTGCAGCTCTGATCGACCTGTAGCCTGGGAACGTCCATATGCCACAGGTGCAGCCCTAAAAAGACAAAGAAAAAAAAAGAAAAAGGAAAAAAGAAAAAAAAAAGAGCAGTGATGTTGACTGTTGCAGGGACCCTCCCATTCCTGATGTCACTGGCACCTCATAATTTGGGAAAGTGGAAAGGGGAGCCACCACCATGAGGCCCCTGGGGAGACTGAGGGATGGAGGGCAAATGACTTGGCCACAGGGACACTGCCTGTCAGGGTCTGGATCCCACCTTGTCTCACCGGCAGGATGGCGGGAGGGAAAGGAGTGGCCTCATTTAGTCGCATCTCTTTCCCTGGTTTGCCTCCTCCTCTGCTCCAGCATCCGACTGGGCAGGTCCTGACCACATGCCCGGGGAGGCCCTCTTCCCTCGGGCTCCTACGTCCTGGCGTCCACTCCCCTGCAGTACTTGGTGCCGTCTCACACTGTTGGCTCTCCCTTGTTTGATGTGGATTTCTCCTAATTCCACGAGTGTGACTGAATTAAGGAAAAGAAAAAGGAAGAGTAGGTAATCCTCCATTCACTGATTCTCACCTGGGGCAGAATCCACCCCTGCACCCAGAGAACACGTGAACGTCATCGTGTGGGGCATTTTGGTGGATGACGGTGGCCCTGGGGAGGCTGATCATCCTGCATCATGCGGCGAGAGCTCACTCACCACTTGACAGTGGAGGACTATCTCACCCAAAACGCCAGTTGCGCCCCCACCGAGTGACATGGCTCTAAGTGGATAATCAGCCCTCGTGAAATTAGGACTGCTTCTATTTGATGATCATTGTG
Organism: Catagonus wagneri; assembly: GCA_004024745.2. Lineage (NCBI taxonomy): Eukaryota > Metazoa > Chordata > Mammalia > Artiodactyla > Tayassuidae > Catagonus > Catagonus wagneri. The sequence continues at coordinate 20,191,902 of PVHT020000230.1, read as the reverse complement.
GCTTATCTTGTAATTCTTCCTTGGGTGAAAAAAAAAGCTGTTAGAGATAAAGAATTGCTAGTTTTTTCATGAAATGATCAGTCCCGCGGCTCATTAGTACGTAGCATGGGGTAGTGGACAGAACAAGCGCTGGGGATTTGAGGCAGAAACTGTGGTTGGTAGCACAGCTTCTGAAGCCAAGCCGCCCAGGTGGATATTGTGGCTCTGCCATGACTGGCTCTGTAATCTTGGCAGATTAATAGTCTCTCTATGCCTCAGCTTTTACTGTTTGTAAAGTGGGGTCAGCTGTAGCTCCCCCTTTGGGTTGCGCCTGGCACGTCTTAAGAGTCCCCTCGCTCTTAACTGCAGGAAGGTGGCGCTGTCCACTCCTAGTTGCCCAGCCCTGGGAAGATGTGGTATATATACACGATGGAATACTATTCAGCCATAAAAAAGGATAAAATAATGTCATTTGCAGCAACATGGATGGAATTAGAAACCCTCATACTGAGTGAAGCAAGTCAGAAGGAGAAAGACAGATGTCATATGAAATCTCTTATAACTGGAGTCTAAAACAGTGCACAAATGAACATCTCAACAGAAAA
>PVHT020000230.1:20076247-20190318 GCA_004024745.2 Catagonus wagneri | reverse complement strand
GCCAAGGGGGCGGGGGAGGGGTGGGGGAGGGGTGGGAGGGAGTGGGGATAACTAGTGCTTTAATGATGGAATAGCAAGGAGCTCCAACTGTAATGCACGGGGAACTATACCTAATTACATGTGACAAATCCATATATGTACATGTAACCGGGTCACCACACGGTGCAGTTGGAAAATCTGACAGAAATCTGTAAACCAGCTATAATGCAAAAATAAATTAAAAAAAAAGAAGCAATAAAAAAAAAAGAGTCCCCTAAATATTAGCTATTGTTATTGAAATCACTACCATCTGTGGGGACAACACTTCTTGGCTCTATGCCTCCATTTCTTCCTAAGCAAGTGGTGATAATAATACTGACATCAAAGTGTTTTTGGAAAACAAATGGGAAAACATGTAAAGGGCCGTGTACGACACAATATGGTTCTTGCTAACAACCCCCATTTTGCAGGTAAGGATACTGAGGCACAAAGACATCCACTCGTAAGTAGGAGAGCTGAGGTCTGAGCCAAGGCTGTCTGGCTCTAGAGTCAGCATCTCCATCCATCACAACCATTAGGAAGCATCTGGAACAATGCTCGGCAGCTGGTGAGCATCCCTGGCTGGCAGAAACAGTTCTGACCGTAAGCTGTGCCCTCCTGCAGGCGATGGCAGGATTCCCAGGCTCTCTTCCCAGAGAGACTGTGCTGTATGAAGGTGGCTGGAAATCAGGAAACCTGGAATCTGGTCCTTGCTCTGTTGTTGGCCTGGCAACCCCGGGAGGTCTTGCAATAGCGCAGAGCTCCAGTTCCTTCAGGGGAAGGAGGTAAGAGGGCAGAAATGTTACAACAGTAATGGGAGGCTGGTGAAGGGACATGTCTCTGTGTCCCACAGTCTCTGTTAGCTGGAGCATCCTCCTGGGATGTCGTCATAATGGGACTGGCCACAGAGCCAGTGTGGTGTCCCTTGGCCTGGGCACAAATAGGAGTGAGTTTCCACAATAACAAAGAGAATCAGTGGAACGTGGGGGTGCCCTCTTGGGGATCAGGCAGCAGAGGATGAGTGTATGCAAAGGCTAGGGAGAGTGTTACCTTCCATTTAGCACCTACTATGTGCAATGAAGTTCACGTTCCTGGTCTTAGTTATTGACCATGAGGAAGACCGTGATGATCCACCATGCTGGAAAGTAGTGAGGGACAGTGGTTATTGGATTAATGCAATTTATCACCAAGACTTAATCAGGTAGATGTGGGGACAGGTCCCAGCTCTGACTCTCACAAAGAGCTGAACACCCTCCAATAAGATGTCTAGTCTCACTGAGCCTCCGTTACTTCTTTGGTAAGATAAAGCCACGTTCCCTCACCATTTGCTGAGAGATGATACATGTAAATTGCTCGCCACAGTGCCTGGCTCCTAATAACATCTAGATAAATCGTAGCTATCATTTGTTGTAATTATGGGGTTCTAGAAGCAGAACATTAAGGAGATGAAGGGGAGGCTTAGATTTACTTTCCCTTCTGTCCTTGCTATCCCTCCTCCCAAATACCAGTTTTATGTATCACTTTGAGCCCAGGAATTTGTCCAAGGCTGCAACGACCTGTCCTCATAATACTGGGCATGACAAAGTCCTGAGGCCAGACCCTTTCCTGCTTGCAGCAGGGCTATGGACCAGAGGCGAGGCTTCCAGAACAAAGTGGAATTGAGTGGGGGTGAAGGTCAGTTTGTTCAACTGCAGGTGTGGGTCTCAAACTTCAGCGGCCACCAGAACCACCTGGAAGGCTAGTTAGGACACAGGGCTGGGTCTTAACGCCAACAAGTCTGGGGCGGGGCCAGAGAATTTTCATTTGTAATAAGTTCCTGAGCTTCTGCTCCTCTCACTCTCACTAAGCTATGTTGACTCTTACAAATTTGAAAGCATATTAAATGCACATTTTTTTTTGTCTTTTTGCCTTATCTAGGGCCGCACCCGCGGCATATGGGGGTTCCCAGGCTAGGGGCCTAACAGGAGCTGTAGCTGCTGGCCTTCGCCACAGCCACAGCAACGCAGGATCCGAGACACGTCTGCAACCTACACCACAGCTCACGGCCACGCCGGATCCTTAACCCACTGAGCAAGGCCAGGGATCGAACCCGCAACCTCATGGTTCCTAGTCGGATTCGTTAACCACTGAGCCACGACGGGAACTCTTAAATGCACATTTTTTTAAGTTTCTTTTTTTTTCACTTAAAGCAAAATTTTAAATTTGGGGTTGAATATTTGTATAGATATTTTTTGATGTTCATTGATCTATACACATGGCTACCTACATTCACCAATGGTGCCTCCATTGTAATTATTTTCCTGTTGGAAATCATTTTCACTTTAACATCGTTTTTTTTTATTGCTCAATGAATTTTATTACATTTATAGTTGTACAACAATCATTATAGCCAAATTTTATAGCATTTCCGTCCCATAAGTTTCTTTTTTCAAAAAAAATTTCTCTCTCTTTTTTTTCTACAGCAGCACCTGCAACATATGGAAGTTCCCAGGCTAGAGGCTAAATCAGAGCTATAGCTGCTGGCCTACAGCACAGCCATAGCTACGCGGGATCTGAGCTGCAAAGAGAGTGTTTTTTGTCTGTCTGTCTTCTCCGAGTCATCTGACGAATCTTCATGGGCTCTGCTACTACATATCCCTGTTGAGCAGCCTGACTTGAGAGTAGAGTATGAGACAGGCTCTGAAACAGAGCCCTGTCTGGAGTCAGGCAGGGCAGGGGACCAGGACTCCCCAGGAAGCAGTTCCTTATTCACACAGTTTGAAGGCTGTCCCTGCCTGTCTGCCTCACCAAGGGCCAAGCAGGCCTTTCTTTGGAGTTGGGCTGACTCACCTCCCAGAACAGATCCAGGGCTACTGGCAATCACCGATAATCTGGGGTAATTGGACACTGACCTCAAATAGACCCCGTGAAGAAAGGACCCCATTTTTTCTCATACTGGCTATTGCTGGGACAGGGTGACCTGTGCCTGCTACGTGAAGGAACACTAATGGGTGTTCCTGGATGGGGCCTCCCGGTGATTTTGCCAGGTGCTCAATTCCCTTGGATTTGCCTGCGTCCCCTGTGAATGGCATTTGATGGCACTTGTCAGCTCAGTGTCATATGTCAACGTTGTTCTGATTTTCCATTCCTCTGTCACCTACTGTCCCTGGCTCAACCACCTGACATAGCTTGGCACTTCTGGGTATCTTCCACAGAGATGACTAACTGCCCCCCGTGACTCCTCACCCCATCTCTCTGGCCTGTACATCAGTCAGCATTTGAGGACGGTGGTGTTTTTCCATATACCACTTTGGCTGCCTTATTGTTGGTATTAAGCCATTTCAGCAACAGAGATTCATTTCATGATAGAACTGTGTGATGTCCCAGGAAATGTCAGGCACGAGGAAAGATTTCCACTGTGTGAAGCTGAGTTGTGGCCCCTCATATTTGTGGCAGCCCTCCACCCCCACCCCTTTGAGTCTCGGGCACAGCCCTGCCATCAGCTGGGAGGACCGCAGGGCTCTTCATCCGGCAGAATTCTGCTCTGCAGAATCACAGATAAGCTATTCCCATTTTTCTTCCAGTGTGGGAGAAAAACAACAAAATCCAGGACCAGAATTTGCGCAAAGGAAATAAAGTTGGACGAGAGTTCTGAGGGCCCAAGAGTGGCAAATGAATTTTTCTGTGCCAGTTGCAGCTTATTGGGAGTGGCTGCGTGACACTCTGCATTAGAAGCCCAATGTGAGCGCAGGAAGCAGTGCCCTGATCTACAGTCATGTCTGTCTCAGGCATAGGATGGGAGGGTGGCCATTTGTGGACCATATATTGCCATCACTGACCCAGCTCAGTTCTCACCATTAATGGAACAGGAAACTAAGTCCCAATGAAATGGAAGGAACTTTCTCAGTTCACATAACTTGTTAGTGGTGGATTTAAGAAGAGGACCCAGCTTTTTAACATTATTTCTACACTTTTCCATTCTCATAGCAAGAGAGGCTTTAGAAATAGATAAGCCTGAGTTCAAATCCCTAACCCATCATTGACTAGCCGTGTGACCTTGGGCATGTCACTTAACGTCTCTGTGCTTTGCTTTCTTCCTTTGTAAATGGAATAAAAGCACCCATGTTAGTACTGGGGGAATTAAATGTAACAGTGGTATATGTAGCTTAGGGTCTCATTCATTGATGTTCAATTTCTCTCCTTTTTCCAACAGAAAATGATAGGCATTATTAAGATGGGAGCAGTTTGCATACTATGGCAATATGTAACCATATAATTGTGAATCTGGTTGGTTTCCTTGTGAACTAAGGGTTTGGGACCAGATTACCATTAAGATTCCTCCAGCTTTAAAATTACTGTCTGTAAATAACCTTAAAGGATTTCTCTTTAGTTGTTTCTGTGAGCTGGGACTTGGTAAATGAGCCCTGGTGGATTTTCTGGAGTCAAGCCAAGGTCTTTCCAGGTACAAAAGCCATTTACAGCATTCTAATCTCTTACATGTTGTGTAACGCGTGGCCTGAGACCTTGGTACATCACACTCCGTTGTAGAAATGGGTTTTCTTCTCCAGTGCCTGTTGTGGACGTGAGCCTCACAAGGGCAGGAATTGGCCTGAGTCATCCCAGTATCCAAGGCATCTCACACTGGGCCTGGGTTCTCAGCCCATAGTGACTGGATTCATCTCCAGGGGTTGAGGACAGGCATGCAAGATTTAGCCATGGCTAGGGCTTGGAGGTTGCAAACCCCAGAGCTGGATTCATCTGAAACTTTGAAACTCTGGCCACATCACTTCCTCTCACAGCCTCTTGACTTTTCCGTGCATGAAATGTGGAAGCTTCTAAGTGACCTTCAGGCCGGAGCTACACAGGCAGTCAAGAGATGCCAGCCATTGTCACCACCCACCTTGTCTACCATCGTAGCCTCTTCCTAACTGCTCTCCCTGCTCCCAGCTGTCACATTTCTGAGTCCCTGTTCTGTCCACCTCTTTGACAGGGAGCTGGATGGAGCCCCACATGTCGGTACAAACAACTGTAGTGCCTCTGAAAGCCGTTTCAGGATAACCAAGGCATTCTGCCCCTGGGAGGCAGGGAAGGAGGAGGCAGAAATCAGGCCCAAAGAACTGGGCTCAAGTGGGATTTATAAATAGGATCATGGAAACTCATGCAAGAAGCCAAGCAAGGCAAAGAGAATGGGCGAGTCTCAGTGAGACCATTCTAAGATGTAAATAACTAATGAGAGGGGAGCCAGGTTTCTTGGAGACGCTTGGAGGGCCATTATGTAACTGTTTCCTCAGACTAAGGTCACAGAAGCCATTCTCAGCTAAGAAACATTGGCAGAGATGAAAGAAAGCTTGGTGTTCAAGTGCTCGTTCATTTATTCAAGCACCAAACATGTCTTCATGGCCTCATGGACACCTGACTGTGCAGGTGCAGGGGCAACAGTCAGAATTAAGGCATCGTCTCTGTTTCTAGGATGCCAGACTCTAACCAGGGAGAAAGACACACATAACTTAGGGAGGCAGTTGTAATGATTGCTGCGCTGGGACACACACTGCTCTGTATTCCACCGTGTTTCTCATGGTGGACGTCCATTGTTCTGTCTGCCTGGAACTCTTCTGTGCCTCCTTGGTGGTGCATCCCCCTGCTTCCCGGGGCCTTGTCCCCCAGCCTGGCATAGTCTGAAAAAGAGTGTATGTCTCCATCTGCTAACCCTAGTCATAATCAGGGGAACGGGCGCGTGACTCGAGTCAGGACAATCAGAGTTCCGGGTGTTACTCTAACTGCAACTCAGAGAAAGAAGCGCATTTTTCTCTGCAAGTGGATCTGTGACTGAGGTGGGTGAGAGGGGCTCTTGTGTTGCAGAGACTAGTTTCCTGCTTCAGAAAGGCGGGCAACTGAGGGAATAAAAGTCACAGGTGGGGAGAAGCAAAGATAAGACACTCACACACAGAGTGACAGAATGAGAGGGAGAAAGAGGTGGGGAGCTGAGGGCATTTGAGTCCCTGGTTTCAGCTTTCACCCTATTTCTCCGTTGATTTAGGGACACCAGGTCATCACTTCCCTTTTGCGTTTCAGCTAGCTCCAATTTGGTTTCTTTTCTTTTTTTTGTCTTTTTGCCTTTTTTTTTCTTTTTTTTTCTTTTTTTTTTTTTTGTCTTTTTGCCTTTATGTGGAGCCGCACCTGCAGCATATGGAGGTTCCCAGGCTAGGGGTCTAACAGGAGCTGTAGCTGCCGGCCTTCGCCACAGCCACAGCAACGCGGGATCCGAGCCGCGTCTGCAACCTACACCACAGCTCACGGCAACGCCAGATCCTTAACCCACTGAGCAAGGCCAGGGATCAAACCCACAACCTCATGGTTCTTAGTCGGATTCGTTAACCACTGAGCCACGAAGGGAACTCCTCCAGTTTGGCTTCTGTCACTTACAATCAAGGGTCCTGACTCACCACCCCTCCCACCCCCACACCCTGGAAACGAGGGAAAGGAATGGGCATTAAATACTCTGGGCCAAGCATTATTCTAGACGCTTTGTGAATTCTCAGGAGAAACCTGTAAGGTAAGGATCAGAAACCCTATTCTGTCTTTAAAGAGAGAGGCTAAATAAGTTGCTCAAAGTCACAGACCATATAAGGGAAACCAAAGCAAGGAATGGGCTATGGAGGTAATCAAGGTAAACTGCTCTTCCCTTTTCAAGGAGTTACAAGATCAAACACACGATCACGAATAAATACGTAAGCATCATAGTAGGATTTTTGAAAATAAAAGGAAAGGGGGTAGAGAAAAGTACTGGCTTAAGTCCTGAAGGCTAAAGGATGGGACGGGAGGAGGGACATTAGCAACAGGTGGAAAGAACAGAGACTCCGAGGTGTGTTGGCTGGGAGCAGGGAGACCACTTAGGAGGAGGCTGCCCGGTAGACAAGGTCAGAGATGGCAGCGGCTGATACTGACCTCGACCATGAGCAGCAGAAGGAATTGAGGAAAATGTCAGAGTTGGATGCAGCAGGACTTGCTCGTGGATTAGACATCATGGAGAAGAGCAATCAGGGTTGGCTTCCCAGGTCAGAGAAGCAAAGAGAGGCCTCTCCGTGCCTGAGCTGACACAGGGGGACGAAGAAGGGGACATGTGCCAGGGTGCTGCAGCCACTTCGCCTTAGGGAAGGGTGAGATGGAAGAAGTAAAGAAAATATGAACACGTACTTAACGTTCTGACTGCAGTTTGCAGGTGTGGCCAAGTTGGTGGGTCAGGGAAGACAAAAATATGTGTGGTTTTGTCTAGATATGGGCCCAAGAATAGGATTGCTGGATCACATGGTGATTCTATATTTAGTTTTTGGAGGAACACATACACAATGGAATGCTACTCAGCCATACAAAAGAACCAAATAATGCCACTTGCAGCAGCATGTGATGGAACTAGAGATTTTCATACTAACTGAAGTAAGTTAGAAAGAGAAAGACAAATACCATACGATATCACTTATATGTGGAATCTAAAGTATGGCACAAATAAACCTATCTACAGAATAGAAACAGACTCACAGACATGGAGAACAGACTTGTGGTTTCCAAGCGGGATGGGGAGGGAGTGGGATGGACGCGGAGTTTGGGGTTAGTAGATGCAAATCATTACATTTAGACTGGATAAGCAATGCGATCCTACTTTACAGCACAGGGAACTATATCCAATCTCTTGGGACAGACTGTGATGAAAGATAGTATGAGGAAAAGAATGTATATACATGTGACTGGGTCACTTTGCTGTATGTACAGCAGAAATTGGCACAGCACTGTAAATTAACTACACTTTAATTTTTTTTAAAGTTAAAAAAAGTAAATGCTGTGACATTTGTCTCAAAAATGGATTCCTTAGCAGGACCCTGTCCCAAGAGCAAATGACTGTAACAGGAGCTCCCATAAAGCCTGTCTCAGAGCACGATGCTTTGCACACATCTTTAGTATTTGGTGTCTTTTTTAAAGAGGAAGGAAGGGGGTGGAAGAGAAAGAGAAAGCGAAGTATTCTGATTCTCAAAACTGTGCCTCAGTCAGTCGGCCAGCATCCTATCCAGAAAACCCCATGTTTGCAGAAGAACAAACTGCTAGTTCTTTCTCAGGACCTTCGGTAAACTACGTTAGTTTAACCCACTAGTTCTGAGTTTATTTCACTGCTTTCGACTAACAGCAAAAAGTAGTTCACTTGTCTGTTCAATTCAGATCCTTCTCTATCATGGTCTCAGCCAAATGGTAAAAGGCCTTGCACATGGAGGCTGCCTTTTATCCAGGTTACGTGAATGTCCAGTGGTGGACCCTAGAAGGCAGGCAGAAGAGACACCATGGTCTTCCCTCTGTGTCACAACAGCACCTCAGTGCTCGGTGTCCCTACTTCGGTGTGAGGAAAATGTGTTCAGAAACCGAAAGAAAGCATGTCTAGAGGACCCAGGCCGGGGCTGTTGGAATCTTATCACCTTAGTCCTCCCTAGAGAAGAGCCGTCTCCTAGAAGGAACCCCCTCTCTCGTGGATGCAATGTGGACGGAGAGGACCCCCAACAGACTGGCTCCCCCATGGGGAACATGTGTATGTACAAGAGTGGGATCCACACCGTTTGACAGTGACCATCTTTCTCTTGGGTCAACCTGATGATGGCAGAATAACCACTGTTGGCTTGGGGGCCCCTTAGAACTGCTCCCTTCAAGGATCTCAGAGGCCTCAAAGTTGGCAACAATCAATGATAGAGTTGGAAAGATCCCCTGCATGCTGATCAAAGGGTGGCAATGGGAAGTTGGCAGTGGGAGACAGGCAGGGATGGGGGCTGGTCTCCAAGGGCCCTTTGGCACTCACAGCCAACCTCTTTGAAGAGTAGAAGGACTTCCTTCCCTTACGTTAGTGTTTCCAAGGCATAAGGTGTGCACTCCTGGTTTTACTCATCATGATTTCAGATCGTCTACAGGCGAGGCATGAAACAGCATCAGCTCAGAGCAAGGGAACAATTCCCTTTTCAATTTTCTTTCAGCCTGTCCAATTTAGCAAGAGAAAGCGGGCTTCAGCACAGGTCTTCAGGAAGCAACACTCTCTAGACAGAATCTGATTGTATGTGTCAGTTTTCATAATCATCGTTGGGGTCTACCCTCAGTTGTTGCAAGAATTATAGTAACAGGAGTTCTGGTCATGGCTCAGTGGTTAACGAATCCAACTAGGAACCATGAGATAGTGGGTTCGATCCCTGGCCTCGCTCAGTGGGTTAAGGATCCGGCATTGCCGTGAGCTGTGGTGTAGGTCACAGGTGCAGCTCGGATCTGGCATTGCTGTGGCTGTGGTGTAGGCTAGCGGCTACAGCTCCGATTAGACCCCTAGCCTGGGAACCTCCACATGCCGTGAGTGCAGCCCTAGAAAAGACAAAAAGACAAAAAAAAAAAATTACAGTAACGGGGAAAGATCTTTCTGATACTAGTTTTCCATTTATGATGATCGTATACATTTTCCTTTTGAAATGAACTTAAGCTAAAAAGTGACTACATTCAGGGAGTTCCCATTGTGGCTCAGCAGGTTAAGAACCTGACTAGTATCCATGAGGATTCAGATTCGATCCCTGGCCTCACTCAGTGGGTTAGGGATCCTGTGGCTCAGATCTGGAGTTGCTGTGGCTGCAGCTTAGGCTGGCAGCTGCAGCTCCAGTTCGACCCCTAGCCTGGGAACTTACATGTGCTGTAGGTGTGGCCCTAGAAAGAAAAAAAAAAGTGGCTACATTTAAAGAAAACTGTTGGAGTTCCTGTCGCGGCTCAGTGGTTAACAAATCTGACCAGCATCCATGAGGATGCAGGTTCAAACCCTGGCCTTGCTCAGTGGGTTAAGGATCCAGCATTGCCGTGAACTGTGGTGGAGGTCGCAGACGCGGCTCTGAACTGGCGTTGCTGTGGCTGTGGCTGTGGCCGGCAGCTGTAGCTCCGATTAGACCCCTAGCCTGGGAACCTCCATATGTTGTGAGTGCAGCCCTTAAAAATAAAAAAAGAAAGAAAGAAAAAAGAGAATTATTGAGTAAATAAAAACATGACTGGCATACAAGTATGACAAAAACATGAAGGTGGAAACACATAATTGCAGGGGAGGAGAGACTATGGAGGGAAAGAATTTGCCTGAGGTAAGGATGTGCAGGCTGGGGATGCTCTAATCAGAAAAACCGCTTTTGCCTGCCTCCCACATTGGTTTTTCCAGAATGATAATGATGCCCACTAAGACAGGATTTCACATTCAGGGAATGGAAGAGACACTTCTCTGTGTTTCTCAGGTACCGTGAGGCAGGCTAGAAAAGCCCAGTCTGGGGGCTGGAATGAGAAAAGGGAGTCGGAGTGGCTGGCGGAGCAGGAGCAGAGAAATTCGGAATGTGTCCCTGGGGAGAATCAGGACACTGAAGCAGTGCCTCCTGGGACATGGGTCCCTTTGTCTTTTCTCAGGAATGGAGCAAAACCACCTATAGGACCGGTGGTAGATACTGCCAGGTTTTGCCCTGATATCATCATAGACAAAATTTCAGGTCTGTAAGCCCAAGCATGGAGGAGGGGGTGGGCCACTGTGACACCCTCTCTTCTCTTTTTTTTTTTTTTTGTCTTTTGGGGGCAATACCCACAGCGTTTGGAAGTTCCCAGGCTAGGGGTCGAATTGGAGCTGTAGCTGCCAGCCTACACCACAGCCAAGCCAGATCTGAGCTGCGCCTGTGACCTACGCCACAGCTCGTGGCAACGAGAGATCCTCAACCCACCGAGCGAGGCCAGGGTTGAACCCAAGTCCTCATGGATACTGGTCGGGTTCATTTCTGCTGAGCCACAGCAGGAACTCCCTGTATTGCTTTATTGAGCAGAGGAATAAACATGCCAAGCCTCTACCTACACTGTTCCTCACATCCTCCCTCTGGGGTCCTCAGTGCTGCTTGGAGAGGTGAAAGCCCAGAGAGGCCATCACTGGGCAGAACCTGAGTTTTCACTTAAAGATTTGTCTTCTGAATACAGCCCCTGGAAAAACACAAAGCAGCCCAGCAAGATCTGTGACATTTCAGTTTGACAAGAAAAACTTGAGGTTTAAAAAACAAAAAACTCTTTCTCATTCTGAAATTATATTCACATACATTAGCTCACTTTTCTGAAAAATACTTCCAACAGTGCCTGAGGCATATTAAGCGCCGTAGAAATTGGCTTTGTTGTTGTTGCTGCTGCTGCTGCTGTTGCTGCTGCTGCTGTTATTGTTATTGTTATCTTTATTTTCACTCTCTGAGAGGTAGACTGGGTAGCGGTCAACACTGGGGTTATTTTATGGACAAAGAAAGAAACTCAGAGAGATTAAATAACTTGTCCAAATTCGTGCAGTAAACGAATGACAGAGCCAAGACTCAAAGCGAGTTTGTAGGCTATAAATCTCAGCTTTCAAAAAATGATGAAACACTTCCACTTATAAAGTGCTCTCACGTGTGACTTCATTTGTCACCTAACAACCCTCTTAGGCAGGTAGCACTGAGGCAGTGGAAGAGCCACTCACGGATATAAATCCAAGTTCTGTCACCTACCAGCCCTGTGACCTTGAGCTGGTTTCTTAGCCTCTCTGGTGCCCAAGATTTTCATTGGTGGATGGGATTGTGAGTGAGGATGGAGGGAGATGCTTTGACGCAGATCAATGCTAGGCACACAATGACAGCTATTAAAATCACAACACGGTCCTCTGCAGAAGGGAAAGCAGGCTTGGAGAACAGATGTGACTTGCTCAAGTTCTTGAGTTTCCCAGTTCCAAGCTCAGGTTCACTGCACCATTGGTCTTCATTATGTGTAGTCTTGCCTTTAGGGAATATTGTTAGCACTGGGAGTTGGAGGAAAGGAGAAGCAGTGTGAGCCTGTTCACAACTGAAAACCCTCTGACAAGAAGCATGAGGATGACCCGTAGTGAACTGATCAGAAAGATCTGACTGTGCAAGAATGTTTTTCTGGTTTTTTTTTTCTTTTGTCTTTTTAGGGCCGAACCTGTGGCACATGGAAGTTCCCAGGCTAGGGGTTGTATAGGAGCTTTAGCTACTGACCACAGCAATGCCAGGTCCTAGCTGCGACTGCAACCTGCACCACAGCTCATGGCAACGCTGGATCTTTAACCCACTGAGCAGGGCCAGGGATCAAACCTGCGTCCTCATGGATACTAGTCGGGTTCATTACCACTGAGCCATGACAGGAACTCTGCACAAGAGTGTTTTAAATTTCCATTTTTCTAAGAATCTTCCCTTAAACAAGATCATGCCCGTGAATCAATAATAATGAGTTCTCTTTCCTCAGACCATGTCCCAGAAGTAAATAAACTGACCAGATGAAAGCCTTTATTTCAGATGTTACAGCCTTGAGGCAAATAGACCAGTGAGAATCAGGCACCAATTCTGATGGACAGGAGGGATGGGAGGAAAGACAGTCTAAGACTTTGCTACCCAGATTCTGATCCTCAGACCAGCAGTGTGGGCATCACCTGGGAGTTTCTTAGAAACGCAGAATCTCAGACCTCGTCCCAGATCTATTGAATCTGAATCGGCCTTGATATTACTGACACCTGGAACGCTTAAAGTAATTGGTCTGGAGCGTGACCTGGACATGAGGATTTTTCAAATCTTCCCAGGAGATTCTAAGGGGAAGAGCAAGGAGAAGAGGCCAAGCAGTGTAGTTGGCCTACTGTTATCCTGTTGAGATAATAACTTCAGGTAACCCGGGGGCTCTGATTTTAATTGGACACACTCAGTCCAGTCCAACACTAGTCCAGCTGGAGCCTCTAAAATGCCTTCTGCCACCAGCCACAGCCATTGTGCTGATGCCTGGAACACAAAGACGTGTTGCCAGGAAGCACAGGCAGAGATGAGGAGTGGCATCTGTGTCAGGACTTCCTTCTACTCTTGCCATTGTCTGCTATACCCACTCAGTAGGTCTGATTTCTTCTTTTTAAAAGCTTCCTATTGAGGTCTCGTTTTGGTTGACCCATGGGGTGTGTTAGGCAAGATTGAGTTAAGTCTTAAGATCAGAACTTATGAAACTACAAATCCTTCGAGACGAGGTCAGAGGAAAGGCTAGTTTCTGTCAACCACACTCTACTGGGGATAAATTTTCTCTTTCTGGAGCAGGTTTGCTTATAAGTTGGAGGAAACATTGGACCTGGGAAAGAGGCAGACCTCAGTGACTGGAGTTAAAGGGTGAATAAGACTGAAAAGCAGAGAGCGGACATGTCCCAACCAAGTGTTTGCTCTTGGAGACATTAAAGAACAGCCAGCCTAGATGTTTATTTAGGAACGACCACTGTTTTAAAGGCTTTGCAAGATAAACTTAACCCTCACAAGAGCCCTGCAATGTAGGGACTTTACAGAGATGATCACTGAGGCTCAGAGGAGAATCAGTAAGAGCTGGAGCTGGCCTTCTAGCCCAGCTGTCCCACTAACCCTCAGGCTCCCTCCCTTCCCTACGTGCACTTTCCGCCAAGAAGTAGCAGCCTAGGATTCTAAGACGGGATCGTCTTAATTCTGGGAAAATGGAGGGATCATTTTTCAAAGAGGCCAAATTGGAAGAAAAGACTTAAAAAAGCGATAATATGGAAGTGGTCTTCCATCTGAGCAGCATCTAGACGATAATGAGGAGTTCCCTGGTGGCCTAGCAGTTAAGGATCTGGCATTGTCACTGCTATGGCTTGAGTCACTGTTGTGGCACAGGTTTGATCCCTGGCCTGGGAACTTCTGCATGCTGCAGGTGTGGCAAAAAAAAAAAGGGAGAAAAGAATGAACTGTATCTTATTTATTCATTTTCTATTGAAGTATAGTTGATGTACAATATTATTAGTTTCAGAGGTACAACATAGCAATTCAATAGTTTCATAGATTATACTCTATTTAAAGTTATTAATAAAATAAAGGCTATATTTCCTTCTGCTGTTACTGCAGCTTAACATAGATGAGTCTTCTTACAGAGACAAGGAAATGTCCTTATGTTCATTGATTTGGCATAATTTCATTTCTACAGAGCCATGGAGTCCTAAGTTCCTGAGAACAAACGCTCCATTGCTTTTTGCCATTAGCAAGTAACTGCTGTTAATGTCAAGTGGACATTCACTGACTATGAAGTAGCAAGAAGAATTTTCAGGGGCTTGCATGTTGCATGCGTCTTTTGCAAGGTTTGTGTGCCCAGTCAGCCCAAGATCACCGGGGACAGCTCTATTGTCTGACAAGGTCAGGGCTATTGACCCATTGGGATGAGGTCTGTTATGATTCTATCTGTGTCTTTTCTCTATAGCAATTATCTGTCTTATCTTTTTTGTGTCTAGTCTGATGAACAGCCAGGCAGATTCTTACTCTCTATCCTGGACTAATTTTTATCTTCTCATGGTTTGTGCGTTTATTAGCTTCTTGTGGCTGTTGTAACAAGTGCCCAAAACTGGGTGGCTTAAAACAATAGAATTCTTTTCTCTCACAGTTCTGGAGACCAGAGGTCCAAGATCAGGATGATGGCAGGGCTGGTTCCTTCTGAGAGTTCTAAGGAAGAATCTGTTCCCTGCCTCTCTCCTAGCTTCTGGGGATTGCTGGCAATCCTTGGCCTCCCTTGGCTTGTAGGTGCAGTACTCCAATCTCTGTGTCCATCTTTTTAAAAAAATTTTATGGCCGTATCTGCAGCCTATAGAAGTTCCCAGGCCAGGGATTGAATCTGAGCCACACCTGCAACGCTAAATCATTAATCCCACTGCACCAGGCCAGGGATCAAACCTGAACCTCCAAATGGCTGGAGCCACTGCAGTCAGATTCTTAACCCACTGATCCATGGTGGGAACTCCTCTGCCTCCATTTTTACATGGCCTTCTCCTGTGTCTCCCTGTCTTTATAGGCTATCTTCTGTGAAGGACACCAGTCATATGAAATTAGGGGTCTATTCTTTTCCAGTGTTCTCATCTCAATTTAGTTAACTACATTTGTAAAGACGCTGTTTCCACTTAAGGTCACATTCTGAGACACTGGAGGTTAGGACTTCAACACATTTTTTTTTTTTTGGAGGACACGATTCAACTCATAACGAGGAACAGAACAAACTTGTTCCTGAGTCAGAGCTTAATGAGAATTCATGCCTTGCCGTGATTCAAGCGTGGCAGGAAGATTAGCAGTTTCAGCATCACCTGGGGCTTGTTTGGAAATGCAGAATCTGGGATGCCAGTCTAGACCAGCGCCTCAGAATCTGTGTTTCAACACTGTCCCCAGTGATTGGTCTGTACCTTAAAGTATGAGAAACAGCATTGACGCGCTGGCTGACAGCGCATGAGCGGTCCCGGGGACATGCAAAATCATGTTTACACAGCCAGATCTGAATCAGCTTGTCATTAGGAATTATATCCTGAAAGCAGCTGTCAAAGAAACTGCTCCAAACCAGCAACCCCAACAGTGGCAAGGAACCAAAGACGAGGGATGGGTTTGGGCAGAAGGCTTGCTGGGATCTTAGAGTGGGCTCATGGAGAAAGAAGAGCAAAGGGCACTGCTGGGACTGCTGGAACTACCCTAGATGATGCCAAGCCGTGTGACCATCTCTTAAGTCCTCTGAGATTCAGTGCCCACAAGTGTAAAGTACAGCGAATACCTCTTACCTAGGTGACTGGTGTGAGAATTAAGGGTGAAAATACACCTGCAGGGCCCAGTACAGCCTCTGCAGGGAAAAATACAGAATGAAGGGTGAACCCAGTCCACCCTGGGCAAAGAGGAGTCTTGACAGATCAAGCAGCTCATTCAACCAATTCTTCATTATCTCAGCATTCGGTACCTACGATGTGCTAAGCCCTATGTGAGGCCCTGGGAATACAAATTACGTTTAAGTCTTCCAGTGGTTGACTGTCAAAAGGAGGAGAAAATGAGGCAGGTGTGGAGGCACCAACAATGCAGGCTGAGGCAGGAACTTCTCCTGGGTGGCCTGTGGTACCAGGTGGGCCTCCCCTAACCCCCAGCTTGCAGTGGGCAAGCTACCCCCAGCCCCCTCTGTGTGGTTTCACGATTCCCCACCTCATTCCTTCTCATTAGTTTGGTTCCTAAATATGGTGGCTGTGAGCCTGTAGCTGCCAGCTCTTAGAGAGTCCGGTTAATGACGACAGCAAGGACAAGAAGGCAGCTTTCACAGAGTGAAATAGAATTTAACCATTTACAGGATGTTTCTATAAACGCAATGCATGGATTATCTCATCCAAATTGTGTGGCAAACCTTTGAGGCATATACCAAGCAAACCTGGATCTGAACTCTGGGTGACTTGGATATATTGCTTAACCTCTCTGAGCCTGGGTTTCCTCCTCGTGTGTGTGTGTGTGTGTGTGTGTGTGTGTTTTAGGGCCACCCCAGTGGCATATGGAGGTTCCCAGGCCAGGGGTCGAGTTGGAGCTGTAGTCGCTGGCCTACGGCACAGCCACAGCAATACCCGATCAGAGCCATATCTGTGACCTACACTGCAGCTCACAGCAATGCTGGATCCTTAACCTCCTGAGCAAGGCCAGGGATCGAACCTATATCCTCAATAGATACTAGTCAGATTAGTTTCCGCTGAGCCATGACGGGAGCTCCCCTCCTCATTTTAGACGGGATAAAAATGGTACCGACCACAGTGCCTGGAACTTGTTGATAACGGCATTTTGTTGAACTGAACTGAGTATCGTGAGGGTCAGGGCAAGGGGACCTGCCGCCTCCCTTCTCTTTGGGAGACAATGGTGTTACCTCCAGTTGTCAGCTGTCAGCTGAGCATACAGGAGCCCCTGCAGTGCTTTAGTACAGGTCTTACTGGACTGCAGGAGAGAAAGAAGGAATCAGACCTCTATTTCAGAGTAACAAGCAAGCTACCATCTCTCAGAATTATTTCTAATCCATTATGAAGAAGCCAGTGATCTGTGCTAATGAAGAGACATGAACCTCTCCTGTGCATGACTTTGGCCATGAGCGTCAAACTCAATCTGAATTTGGACTCTGGGAGTAATCCAATTGCCTGACAAACTTTGCCTCCTTTTTCTCTCTCTCCTCCACCTGCCTTTCAGTGGAGGAGTAAAAAAAAAAAGAAAAAAAAAAGGAAATATCTAGAAGGGGAAGAAGAGGGGGCTTAAGTTGAGATGAAGGCACCTGGAAGGCCTGCCGCCATCCTGCTCTAGTTCTGCCCTGGAACCTGTCACTGTCTGTCCTCCCGCCCCCACCACCACACTGCTGTCTAAGCTCCGTGAGAGTAATGGCTCTGGATCACTGCTGTCTGCCGGGTACCAGACGCAGTGGCTGGCACATAAAAGCACAAGCTCAGTAAAGGTATGTTGAGTGAATGAATGAGTGACTAGATACTAAAGTGGTTGTTTTTATCCCTGACTATAATTCAGCAATATTTGGCCTTTAAAAAAAATCTAGGAGTTCCCACTGTGGCTCAGCGGGTTAAGAACCCAACATAGTGTCTGTGAGGATCCAGGTTCGATCCCTGGCTTCTCTTAGTGGGTTAAGGATTCGGCATTGCCCGAAGCTGCAGCATAGGTTGCAGACATGGCTTAGATCCGATGTCGTGGCTGTGGGGTAGGCAAGTGGCTACAGCTCTGATTCAATGCTAGCCTGGGAACTTCTATGGGTCACAGGTGTGGCCCTAAAATATAAAATAAAATAAAGTAAAATATAAAATAAAATAAAAATAAAATTATGTTAAAATAAAATTAAAAATGCAAGTGTTCAAATTCTCTGTCCTGGAAGTTCTGATACAAGAAGTCTGGGCAGGGCGCACCTCTTAAAAATCCACTCATATCTCTGGAAAGATCCAAGAGAAACCAGTAACATAATTTGTTTCCAGGGAGGTGAATTGACTGGTTGGGGGCCATGGAGGGAGATTTTTTAACTGGGTAGCCTTTTGCGTTTTTGTGTTTTTGTTTTTTGGGGGTTTTTTTTTGTTTGTTTTTTTGCTTGTGAGTTATATATTACCTACTCATAGAAGAAAATAAAATTTAAGTAAAAGATTAAAAAACTGCCTAGGTGATTCTGATGTGCAGCCAGGGTTGAAAATAGCCAACTGAAGACAAGTTGTTATGTCTAAACAGGAGCTGGGATTGAGCAGACTACTGAAATGTGGGCTACCTGTGCTTTTTGAGTAATGGGCTGTCACTAAAGCAGGCGAGGAGGAGAATTTACTCCACTGACATATTAGGTCGATTAATCAGCTGGGGAGAAGGAGTGGAGGCTGTTGTCTGTCATTCCAGGTGTGCAGGGACCTCACAAGCCTGTGTGAGTAAAATAGGAAAGATGATTCCTGTGCTCTGAGAAAGTTAAGCATTCGATAAGAAGCTACCGTGTCCGCTGTTATTCAGTCATCAAAAGTGCACCAAAAACATCAAATAAATTTTCTTCTTGGCTTCTCAGATTGGCAAAGATTAAAAGAATAATACCTAGCTTTAGAAGGCCAGAGAAACAGAGTCTTATGCACTGGCTGTGGGAGAAGATAGTGCTGCTGGCTTCCTTGAGAGCGATTTTGCAATTAAAACCAAAATGCTTAACGACACCGCCTTTGGACTCCGTAATTCTGAATAATTTATCCTATGGAAGTATTCAGCCAAATGAGCAAATTGATATACATAAAGATGTTTATCCTAGTATTTATCATTGCAATTATATTGGTTAAAATACAATAAAATAGAATTGGATGGAAAGTCCAGCAGTATAAGATCATTTCACTTTTGCTGCAGGAGTTTTCGGTGTAGCTCAGCAGGTTGAGGACCTGACACTGTCTCTGTGAGGATGTGAGTTCGGTCCTGGCCTCGCTCAGTGGGTTAAGGATCTGGTGTTGCTGCAGGCTGTGGTGTGGGTCATAGATGTGGCTTGGGTCCTGTGTTGCTATGGCTGTGGTGTAGGCCAGAGCTGCAGCTTTGATTCAGCCTCTGGCCCAGGAATTTCCATATGCCACAGGTGTGGCTGTAAAAAGGGAAAAAAAATTATGGTACATACACCCAATGGACTGCCTATGCCACCATGTCAAAAGAGCATCACAATAGGATATTAGATATGCATACTTACAGACACAGATTATAAAACTAGGGGCAAGCACCACATTTGTAAAATAAATATATGCCTGGAAAACAGGGTATAAACTAGAATATTAAAAATAATTACACGAACTGTAATCTTTATTTATTTTTGCTTTTTAGGGCCGCACCTACGGCATGTAGAAGTTCCCATGATAGGCGTCTAATTGGAGCTATGGCTGCTGGCCTACACCACAGCCACAGAAACGCCAGATCCAAGCCGCATCTGCAACCTACACCACAGCTCATGGCAACACCGGATCCTTAACCCACTGAGCGAGGCCAGGGATAGAACCCGCAACCTAATGGTTCCTAGTCGGATTCATTTCCACTGCGCCACGATGGGAACTCCTGTAATCTTTTAAGATTGATTTCTCTATATATTTTAATCTTTGCTTATGTTTTCATAATGAATATACCTTATAGGCTAATTTTCAAATAACCTTTAACATTTTAAAACATAAATCTGGAGTCCAGGTAAGAGAGTTTTGATTGCAAATAACAGAAACCCTACTAAAAGATGCTCAACAACTAGGATATTTATTTTTTCCCTTGGTAAGCCTGGAGGTGGATAGTTTCAGGGTTGATTTATGGGCAAGGGCTCCTAGGTAAGCTTCTTTTTTCTTTTTCTTTCTTTCTTTCTTTCTTTTTTTTTTCTTTTTTTGCTTTTTAGGGCCACACCTGCAGCATATGGAAGGTCCCAGGCCTAGGGTCAAATCAGAGCTGCAGCTACCAGCTATTGCCACAACCACAGCCACATAGGATCCAAGACGTGTCTGCGACCCACATCATAACTCTCGGCAACACCAGATCCTTAACCCACTGAGCGAGGCCACTGAACCTGCTTCCTCATGGATGCTAGTTGTGTTCATTACACTTAGCCACAATGGGAACTCCATCTTTTTTTTTCTGACTGTGCTCGAGGCATGTGGAATTCCCTGGGCCAAGTATTGAACCCATCAGAGCAGCGACAATGCCAGATCCTTAACCTGCTGAGCCACCAGGGAACTCCTGCTCACCTTTTTACTGGCATTCCTTCTCCCCAAGAGCACAGGATTGTGGCCATAGTATCAAGCATCACATCTAAAAATAATCATGTCCTGGGCAGACGGGCAGGCAGGAAGCGGTTTGTATTTAATAGTCTATCTTTACCAGAGGAAAAGTCTTTTCCAAACCTACCAGAAGATTTTGCCTCATTTCCTCTTGACCAGAAATGGGCCCCGAGCTTGTGCTCCAGATACTCCAGAGGCCTCCCGCCTTCCTCGTTCAGGTAACTCTGTCAGGAAGGAAGAATTAGAAGGTCATCAGAATGTGTACAAAATAGTGCCTGCTCTGCAGGTTATTCCAGATTGCACCTGACTCACCCCCTACCCACACCTTCTGGTAGCGGAGGCTGCTTTTGCTGCTCTGTTTTACCCAGTGGGGGTTGGGGTGGTGGTGGAGAAAGCCATCTCTTCCTGGCTGCCTCTGGAACTCAGGCTGGTGCTATGGCAGTCTCCCGGTCCCTGCCGTGGCCCCGAACCAGTGGCAATGACGGAAGTAACAAGGTTTCACCTTGCACTTGGCTCACTTCCACGCTGTTTCTGACAGGTGAGGCTTTGCTGTACGTTGGAAAAGAGGATTTTACAGTTTCTCCCCATGACCGCTTTCCGTACCTATTAAGGGGTTGTGGGAAGAATGGTGTCCCCCTCCCAAGGACCCCCAGTACCTCCGAATGTGACCTTGTGTGGAGATAAGGACTTTAAAGAAGTGATGACATTAAAATGAGGCCTTTCGTTGGGTCCTAATCCAGTCTGACGGGTGTCCTTATAAGAAGAGGAAATTTAGACACAGAGCACCCAGGAGGCACATTCACAGAGAACAGGCTATGGAGAAACACAAGGGGAAGGTGGCCGTCTCCAAGCCAAAGAGAGAGGCCACAGAAGGAAGCGAACATGCCAAGGCCTTGATTTGGACTTCCAGCCTCCAGAACTATAAGAAGATAAACCTCTTGTTTAAGCCACCCAGTGTGTGGTACCCTGTAGTCGCCCTAACTGACAGCAATGTAAGCTAACATTGTATACAAGTGTCTCTCTTAAAATATGGCCCTCTAGCCAAAAGCAAGATCATCTGGGGATGTTTGTTCAAATGAGAACCCCGGGGCCCACTCCATACTCACTGAATAAGGGTCTCCAGGGTCAGGCCCTGCTCCATGGACGTCTGCCCTCTGTAGGCTCAACAGCCCAGTGGCCATAGGCTCTGGAAGCCGTCTGCCCTGGGTTCACCTCAGCATTGTCACGGATGACTAGGGTGACCCTACAAATTATTGTCAAAAGGTGGAAACTATATGAATGAAAGGGAGGCACTCAGTAATGACTGTGAGGAGAGTTCCCCTGTGGCTCAGTGGGTTAAGGCCCTGATGTTGGCTCTGTGAGGGTGCAGGTTCGATCCTCGGCCTCATTCAGTGGGTTAAGGATATGGCATTGTCATAAGCTGGTAGGTTGCAGAGGTGGCTTGGATCCCATGTTGCTGTGGCTGTGGTGTAGACCTCAGCTGCAGCTCCAGTTTGACTCCTGGCCTGGGAACTTCCATAGGCCACATGTGCAGACCTAAAAAAAAAAGTTACCCTGAGGTAACAAGTATAAACTGAGACCATCCTAGAGATGCCAGGACCTATGGTTTCCTAATTAAAACCAGAAGACGTGTGACTGAGCAGATTACTTAACCTTTGGAAGCTCCACTTAATCATTTATAAGATGTGAGTAATAGCATCAACCTCTTTGGGGTGTGGTGAGGATAAAAGAGATGCATCTGTAATGCTCTTACACAGTAGACTGCCATTAATTTCTCCCAGGCCCAACACTAGCAGGACATTAGGCTAAAATTACACAATAGCAACTTCTCTCCCATGTCATCATTGCTGGTCTGTACGGATATAAACCACCATGAAGTAATGGCATTTAAACTTTTAGAAAGTGCGTGTGAACTTAATTGACTTCACAAAATAAGTTGTGTTATTGGCAGACAAATGTGGGTATTGCACAGCTGTTTTCTCCTTTCAGTTTAGTTAATTTTTATTTCCTGAAGAATTCATCCAGGTTACCTCTTTTTTTTTTTTTTTTGTCTTTCTATCTTTTTTAGGGCTACACCGACAGCATATGGAGGTTCCCAGGCTAGGGGCCCAATCGTAGCTGTAGCCCCTGGCTTACACCAGAGCCATAGCAACTCGTAATCTGAGCCGTGTCTGCTACCTACACCACAGCTCACGGCAACGCTGGATCTTTAACCCATTGAGCGAGGCCAGGGATTGAACCCACAACCTCATGGTTCCTAGCCGGATTCTTTTCCACTGCGCCATGATGGGAACTCCTATTCGTTTTTTGTTTTTTTTTTTTTTCAGGTTACCTCTTGATTATAGTTTTAGAGGTTCTGTCATTAGGCCTTTGCAATAGTTGCTGTTTGGGACTGCATAGCTTTTTTTTTTTAAGTCATGTATCTAAGTAATTGGCTGGACCCTACATCAACTCAGGAATTTCCAAATCCATGTGACCATCCTGGGTGGGAAAACTGGCAAGGCTGTCAATCAGGCTAACACATGTCCCTTCTACCTTCCCCTGTGCAAAACTCTTAGAATCTTTTAAATCTGTATTCAAATCCCTGTCTTGAAATCAAAGGATCCTCCTTAGAAAGTGGGGAGACAAGAAATGCTGTGAACACCTATCTTAGATACTTTTTGCCGTTGTTGTTATTGCTGTGGTTTATAATGTGTCCTGGCACAAATTTATTACTCAGTAAATGTGAATTCTCTTTTTTCTTTCTGATTCACTTTTGCTCTCCTCCTCTCCTTTCCTCTAGTAAGATCCAGTGCCCTCAATTTTCCTCTCTGTCACCTCGCCCAGGTTCCAAAGTTCCAAGATGCTTTACTTTCAGTTACTTCTCCGGAGAAAGGAAGAGGGTTAATAAGGTGTGAGTTTAGAGCTAATGCCTGACTGTGGGCCAAGGAAAAGAGCCCTGAGTTTGGGAATCAGAAATCTGGGGTTCGATTAACATTGGTTAGATTTTTTTTTCTTGCAAACAACAAAATCAAGTCTTGCTATTTTACGCAAGAACATGATTTATTTGAAGGGATTAGGTAGGTTCCAGAATTTGGGAAGGCTCAGAGCACTCTGAAGTTACAGAGCCGGTTTCAGTGTCCCGGGAGCTGATGGGGTGAAAGCATGGCGACCCTCCCCTGCCCCGCTCGGGACCAGACCCCAGCACATCCACCACAGTAGCGCCCTTGAAAGTGGACATCTCTGCCAGCGCATTGGCTTTCCCAACACAAGGACTTCTCCTTGGAATGTTCACTTCTAAACCCAGGTTTTGTGTGCATCCAGTTTGTGGGATCACACCCCATAGGGACAGTGAGCTGCAAAGGAAAGTGGAATGTAAGGTGTTTGGGAAGGGCAGGGCTCGTGATGGGAAAATGCCAATAGGGAGACCAGGGGTTCAGAGGGTTGGGGAGACCCAGTGACAAGGGCCTGTTCCCAGTATCTCTCTCCCCTGATACTCTTGGTTATGCTACTGTGAGACAGATCCCTCTGAATTTCAGTGTCCATATTTGTCAAATGATCAAAACCTGGTGAGGATGGAGGGCGTGGGATGAAGAATCCATTTTCCCTGCACCTGGGTTCTAACCATTAAAGTACAGTCTGAGGAGTTCCCGTTGTGGCTCAGCAGATTAAGAACATGACATAGCGTCTGTGAGGATGCAGGTTCAATCCCTTGCCTCACTCCGTGGGTTGAGGATCCAGTGTTGCTGCAACTTGCAATGTAGGTCTCAGATGTGGCTCGGATCCAGCATTGCTATGGCTGTGGCACAGGCCAGCTGCTGCAGCTCCGATTTGACCCCTAGACCAGGAATTTCCATATGCCACAGGTGTGGCAGTGAAACGAAAAAAAAATAAAGTGCAGTCTGAGGAGTAGACCCAGTAGGTAGGAAATGACAGCAGACCCAGTGCCAGCTTTGGAAATGACAGCTGACCAGCAATGCATATCCTCAAGTGCAGAGCTCTCCCTGGTAACTCCTAGGTTGGAGAATGTGTTAAGGCTGCATGCCTCTCTTGCAGAAATGGATATGCAGGGTCCCAGGGAGGGACAGCCTTAAGATGAGCCAGTCGCAGGTGGAACAGGGAGACAGTGGCTGACCTTGTCTGAGCAGGAATCAGGAAACCTGAGCTCCCGCTACACCTGGGCTCCAGATCTGAACAGTAGGTAGTAATACTCTCAGGAATCCTTCAGCTGTCCACTGTGCCAGTTTAGGTGCAGGGACACGGAGAGGTAGAGCTGGAGGCTGGTTATAGGAACATGCCTTCCTGTGCCTGGCATGTGGTGGCGGGGGGGCGGTGAGTGATGGGGGAGAGACAAGATTTCAAACAGAGCCAGAAGCTACCAGAAGCTACCCTGTGTACAATTATTCCATTCATCAAATTATTCCACGTATAAAATTTTACATGACATATTCAGTGTATATTAATGTTGCATCAGAATGGAAGGACTCTCCTACCAGGAATAAATTATATAGTGCAATACATATAATTATAAATACACTGTTTCCTTTTTCGGTGGGAATTGAGCAAAATGGAATTTATAAACTGTAACTTTTAGAGTGGATAAGCAATGAGGTCCTGCTGTACAGGACAGGGAACTATATCCAACCTGTTGGGGTAGACCATGATGGAAGATAATATGAGAAAAATAATGTGTGTGTGTGTGTTTGCATTTATACACATATTACACACACATATGTGTGTATATATGTGTACGTATATATAATATATATATATATAAAGATATATATATCTTTGCTGTACAGCAAGAAATGGCACAGCATTGTAAATCAACTACACTTTAATAAAAAATATACAAAAAACCTTTTTGTGTTTGTAGAATCCAAATCCTACAAACTGGGCACCAGTTCAGATTCGGGGAGTGGGGCAACTGGAGAGTCCCTGACTTCCAGGACCTGGGGGGTTAAAAATTCTTTGGAAACACATGCAAGTCATTATCACTATTGTTCATTTTTGAGCAGCAGGATGGTCAGTGGTGAAATCTAAGCAGGAGCTGAGAAGTGCTGGGAAGGAATCCTTTTCTCTCTCTGGCCCTATCGTCTTGCACTACGTGACTGTCCCTGCAGGGGCCTGTAACATAAGCTAATTATAGTCTGATAATGAGTGGTAGTGGCATGAAAACAGAAGACCAGAATTAAAACAGGAAAAACAGGCCCAGGCTGTGTGTGTGTGTGGGGGTGTGTGTGCGCGCGCACACGCGCGTGCGCGCACACGCACATATAGTTGTATCCATGTGTATATAAGGCCAGTAGTTACAGAACAACAATTAAATCACGCTTTCAACCCATTCACTGTGATGACAACTACCATGTCTGATGGATGGCAGCTGCTTCTTTAGGAAATATTCCAGAGATTCAATGACCTCTTGAAGGACAGAGGAAACCTGGCATCACATTCAGATATGTCCTCCCACTTCTCCATCTGTGCCCCTCTCTGTCTGGTCTGCTGCCCCAGGCCCTGGCCGCTGGCTGCTGCCCTGCAGCGGTGAGTCACAGCCTGCTGGGTAGCTGGTCTACCTGGGACCTGTCAAGCTTCCCATCTTGGTTTTCCCATCTTGCCTCTTACTGCCTAGAAATGTAATAACATTCGATACCCATAGTTGCTTTCTCATTGATGAGTCTCACAAGTAACTAAATAATCTTTGAAAAGTGATACAGCTTTTTAGCTTACTGGATTGTCAATTAAAAAGTAATACTCAGTTATACTGAAAGTACAGAGTGTTGACTATAGTTGCATAATTTGCTACAATTTTTCTGGCTTCTGGAGAGCAGCTGTTCACATGTTTTAGAAGCATTAACATGCATGTGTCCTTTAAGTTAGCAGTGCTGTGTCCAGCCTAAGAAAATGATAAAAAAAATGACAATATTTAGCAACTTGGATGTTCACGCCTGTGTTATTCATAGCAGAAGAAATTTGTTGGGGGAGAAAAAGCCTTGTCCATTCAACCAGATAACTGATTTAATCCAAGCAATGTATATCAGTGTAATAAGATAATATGGAGCCATTAAAATGATAATGTGAAACAGATTTATTTGCATGAAAAGATGTTCCATTGAAAATAGGTTATAAACCCATAGGGCAGAGCTTTGCTTCTGGGAAGATGAAATAGACACACTTTTCTTAATTCTCCGAGTACAATTAAAACCTCCTAAATGTGTTGTATAGAACAAGCATATGAAGACTCTTGAAAGTTGGAGAGAAGAAGGCAGACTGGCAGGGACCTCAGGACCCTCTGGGATTTTGACTCCTCTGGGGTTTTGTTTTGTTTCTTGTATCCCAAGCTTGAGCTGAAGAAGCCAGCAACCTGAAAAAGTCACTGAGTACAGACATCAAAAGCCCTAAGAAAGGGAGTTCCCATTGTGGCTCAGCAAGTTAAGAACCCAGCCTAATGTCCATGAGGATATGGGTTTGATCCCTGCCCTCACTATCTGGTATTTCCGTGAGCTGCAGCATAGGTCGCCGATGCGGCTCGAATCCAGAGGTTCTGTGGCTGTAATGTAGGCTGGCAGCTGCAGCTCTGATTCCAACCACAGTCTGGGTTGATTCCATATGCCACAGGTGCAGCCCTAAAAAGAAAAGGGAAAAAAAAGCCCTAAGAAGAACCCACATTCTCTAGTCACTAGAACAGCGGCAGCCTAGCAAGACAAAACTTTTAAACAATAACTTCTCTACTCCAGTTAAACAGCCGACCCACCTTGTCAGCAAGGCCCAGTGGGAGCTGAGACTGCCCCGATCACCCAGCTGTACTGAGGCACCCCCATATCCCCACCCCCACCCCCAGGATGCCCAAACTCAGAAGCATGGAGGAGTTCGCTGAGCTGGTAGAACCTTGTGCTGCTAAACTACCCCTCTCTGTGAAATGCAGTAAAACCCACATTCTTTTACTGGCTTTAGTTGGGTTTAGCTCAGGGACAAAGATGTGGACTCCTCAGAGCTGACAACAGGGTGGGCTGGGGGAAGACCCTGCATATTTCTTCAGCTTTCTCTCACCGTGTGAATAAGTCACTTTCTTTATTACCCTCTGTGCTCACATAGTTCTTCTGTCTTAGAAGAGACTGCTTCTAGAAAAATATCTGCTATCAATCATTTATACCTCAGTGCAGATTCGTCATTGAGTTCCCTCTTCCATCAGTCCCTGGAAATGAAATCGGAGCTATTCCTGTATTAAGAAGGATAATATTTCCCCCTTAACAGGGACTGGGGTTTACAGGGAGAAGAAAGGCAGACTGGGGAGGCAATGTTTTGGATTTCTAGAATCTCTTGCTTCCAGGTTGCTCTGGGTCCAAGAAACAAGTGTCCAATCAGATGCAAGAAACTATTGTCTAAAGCAAGAGAAAAGTGGCCCTGGATCTTAGCAAGGAGGTTAATTATGATCCTCATGAGATAATGATTCCATTGGTAATTCCTATGAGGATTTAAAAGGTTTGCATGTGTAACTCCTTGCTAAAATAAGAGAATTTCTCACCTGAGAGTCCTCCACCTAAGGGCCAAAGACTCCTGTGAAGAGTGTCTTATTTTTTAAAAGTTTTCTTTTCTCTTTTTATTTTTTTGTCTTTTTGTCTTTTTAGGGCCATACCCATGGCAAATGGAGGTTCCCAGGCTAGGGATCTAATCAGAGCTGTTATTGCCGGCCTACGCCACAGCCACAGCAATGCCAGATCTGAGCCATATCTGTGACCTACACCACAGCTCATGGCAACACCAGATCCTTAACCCACTGACTGAGTCCATGGATCAAACCTGCAACCTCATGGTTCCTAGTCAGATTCGTTTCCACTGTGCCACAACGGGAACTCCTAAAAGTTTTTCTTTTGACTAAAATAGTGATACTCTCTGTTTAAAAATTAAATAATCGATTTCTGTTTTCAGCCCCAACATGTGAAGAACTTGGAACTTGTCACTCCCATCCTGACCATAAGTTAAAAGCTAAACAAACTGCTAATCAATCTTGGACCCTCCAGAGAACTGAGGTCACAATGCAGACAACCACCCTGAAATGTAGAGAGACAGGTGAATTCCGAGCCATGACCTCTGCTTACCCAGAGCAGAAACCATCTAGAGCCATAAGCTGATGTGAACACTTCAGTGGTAATTTTGATGAATTTATGAAGGCTGAATGTGGACTGGTTTGAGAATAAGAAACTCCTGGTGGCCACAGTCTTAGGGTAGGGGGTATCACACTCTGATAGGTTTAACTTCTAGTAACCCCACCAACTTCTCACAGTGAAGATCCAAGAACTCTCCCCTGTGGCTATGACAAGGGAAGGAGAAAAGTAATGGTCTAAAAATATGCCAGAGCATTCTCCATTAAAAAAGGCCTACCCAGCAAGGAAAAAGATTTTACGAGACCCTCATTTCTCCTGGGGGATGGCTTTTTATTATACTCCACCCCACTGTACCATCCTGTTTTACTCAAGATGGTTGGGGAGTGAGGGAAGATAAGACACACTTGTGAAGGCCACTTCCTGGGGACCTTCACTATTACATCACTGGGGCTCCACTATAACAACAGGGCAGTGCAGATGAAAGAGCTGCAAGTGCAGACTCTATTTAAGGAGGAGTCCTTAGGGAAACCTAAAGACAAACACAGGGACTCGAGAGGTGTTTGAATTTTCTGACATTTAAAGCTATAGCAAATATTAAACGCAGGCCAATTCCCAGACAGATTAACATAAAACATCACGCTGATGGCTTACTTACTTCAGTTCTTATGCCTCAATATGTCATGTCCAGCTTTCAACAGAAAATTATAAAACATGACAAAAATGGGGGGAAAAAACCCACATAGTCTGAAGATACAAAGTAAGAATAAGAACCAGACTCAGATATGTTATAGACATTGAAATTATCAGACCATCAATTAAAAATAACTATGATTTAAAATAATTATGGCTAATATGTTAAGGGCTGTAATGAAAAAGTAGACAAGAACATGTGTAATTTAAGCAGAGAGATGGCAATCTTAAGAAAGAATCTAATGGAATACAAGGGAGAAAAGCTACAACACTGTAACAGAAATGAAGAATGCCTTTGATGGACTCATCTGCAGACTAGACCACTGAGAAAAGATAGGTCAATGAAAATTTCCGAAACTGAAATACAAAGAGAAAAATGAAAGGGGAGGGAAAACAGAACAATTCAAAAGATGAAACAACTTGGATATATGAGATCACACATTATTGAAATACCTGTAGAAAGAATAAAGAATGTAGCAGGAAAAATAATTAAATAATGAAGAACTTTCCAAAATTAATAACAGACACCAAACCACAAACCTAAGAACCTCAGAGGACCCAAACAGGATAATACCCAAAAATCTGCATATAGGCTATCTTATTCAAACTTTAAAAACCAGGGACAAAGAGAAGTTACTGAAACAAGACAGGAGAGGAACACATCTTACTTATAAAGGGATAAGGATGAAAATTATAGCAGACTTCTCATCAGAAACCATGCATACAAGAGGAGAATGTTGACAGAAAAAAACCCACTAACCTAGAATTCTATATCCAGTGAGATTATCCTTCAAAAGTAAAAGAAATAAAGATTTTCTCTAACAAATAAAAATTTAAGGCATTAATCACATGCAGAAATGCACTGTAAGAAATGTTAAAATAAATCCTTCAGGGAGAAAGAAAAATAACATAGGTCAAAAATTTGTGTCTACATAGAGAAAGGAAGAGCATCAGAGAAAGAATAAATGATTAAAATTAAATATTTTATTTTTTTTTCTTATTCTTAATTGATCTAGTGATAACTCCTTGTTTAAAGTAATAATAGAAGTTCCCATCGTGGCACAGTGGAAACAAATCCAACTAGGAACCATGAGGTTGCAGGTTCGATCCCTGGCCTTGCTCAGTGGGTTGAGGATCTGGTGTTGCCATGAGCTGTGGTGCAGGTCACAGAAGTGGCTCGAATCTGGCATTGCTGTGGCTGTGGCTTTGGCATAGGCTGGCAGCTACAGCTCCGATTAGACCCCTAGCCTGGGAACCTCCATATACTGTGGGTGCGGCCCTAAAAGGACAAAAGACAAAATAAATAAATAAAGTAATAATAGCAACAATGTATTGCCTGATGATAGCATATGGGTAAGTGAGATGAATCACAGTAATGTCAAAGAAATGAAGGGGAGGCATTGGAAATATTTGGCTGGAGGGTATGTATACTACAGGTGGGACAGTATAGTGGTATTTGAAAGTAGACTTAGATTAATTATAAATATATATTGCAAACTCTAGGATAACCACAAAATTAAAAAAGAAATTAAATAATGGAACTGCACAAAGTAAGAGCTAAACAATCCCTCCTCTACATTCTTTAAGGCTACTCCTGAAGGGTAGTCACTATTAATAATCTGGTGTGCATTCTTCAGGATACATAGGAGAGGTACTTTTCTGCACCTTCATTTTTATTCACCCAACATTACTAGGTACATCCTTCCATGCAGGTCTACTTCTGAGTGGGTGCTGATGGAAGGACTTGGAGGCACCTAGTCTAGTCTAGGAGGTACCCTTGAGATCAGTTAGTGATGGATGTGATGGATGCATGTAGCTAGAGAAAACTGCTTGAGGGACACACAAACAACCAGTGGGGATTGGGGCAGAGGCGGGGGGGGGGGCTCTCTTGACGCCCAAATTTGGGAGGGACAGAATGAAGAGCACCGTGCCCAAGGCAGGAAAGCTGGGTCTGAAGGGCTCTGTCCAGGGAATATGGGGCAAATTAATTCACCTCTCGAAACTCAGAACAGGCATTCACCACTTGATGCACAGATTCTCTCTGATGCTTAAGTAACGTCCTCTCTGTGTGATGTCCTCTTTAAGTGGTCACCAGCCTCTGCTTGAACTCTGCAGGGATGGGTGGTGGGGAGAAGTGAGGCCTTCAGTTGGAGTTCAGTAAGTTGACCCTAGTATTGGTAGTGGAGTGGGGTGGTGCTGGACAGAGCCATGAGAACAAGCAGAGACCAAGAAGACAGCCAGCTGTGAGCCCCCAGGGGTGGGGGTGGGGGTAGCGGGATGGGAGATTGAAGTTGAACTAACAAAGGAAAGTGGATTTCAGAGTCAAACAGCTTAAGCGGATTACCCAAATCCTCAGTGGGTGTACAGAAGGGCCCTGCTCTGATGAGAAAAAAGCCTTTGCACCTTAGTTCCCTTTGGCTACCAAAGTTACAGGCAGCTTTGGAAGAAATTCTGTTTTCCGTGGGAGTCAGCCAAATTACAGTGGGCTGAGAGCAGATGTGACTCTAGGACGTTGCCAGGAGAAAACTAAAACCTTCAGCTTTCTCAGCAGGGGAACCTCAACGCCCCCAGCATCACAAAAGGGCAGTACGGACACATACCATACATGTGCGTGGTGTATGCACAAGCACGGGGGTCTGGGTAATTAGTAGTCCTGGGTTTCCTGGCAGGTTCATGCTTTTGCATTGAATTGGTTGCCTGGAAAATAGTCCAAACCTCTCTTTGCCAAGCTCAGAGGTGGGAGAGCCAGAATTGCCATGCTTCCCGTACTTTCTAAAGAAGTGATGGAAGCAGATTTTCAGTGAGACTTCTGAACCACTATCTACATTTGCATGTTAGACATTCATGTGGACCTGCAGAATACATTCACTCTTGAGAAAGTGACACTTTTTTAAAAAGGAACTTCAAACTTCAAACCCTTCTGATTCTGGAACATCACCATCAATTACTGAATTTGTCAACTTCAAGATGTTTTTTGAATAGTTTTTAACTCTTAAGACATGTGGTTTTACTGGCGGCATGTCTTAAAACATGGAATAATTAATAAGAAGTTGTCTTTGGGAAATCTAAATTTTTTGACTACAGAGCAATTTTTAGAAAAGCTGCTTTTAAACAGCTCCTGTGGGTACTGTCCCGTAAAGTTGTCTCTCATCTGCCAGATGGAAGAAACGAGTGATCAATAAGGATCATACCCTGTCGATAATTTATTGAGCACCCACCATAAGCCAGCCACTTGAAATGTATTATTTCTCATCTGTTGGGACAGGGTGTTAAAAGGGCTCTTTTGTCTCAGTGTTCACAAAGGTGTTAGGGTGCTAGTTATGAGGATAACCTGCCGTCTCCACCAACTCCCTTACCTGGTTTGAAATTAGGAAAGATTGAGAGAAGATTAATCAAGAAAGTGGAGGCGCCACCTTCCAGCCTCAAACCAAGAGAAACTTGGACTGTGTTCTTTGGCACACCCACAACTCCAGGGTCAAAGGCTGCAAAGTCACTTCTTAGTGAAAGCTGTCCTCTTCTCTTACCTCGGTCCTGGCCCCGCTGATCCCAAAGAGCAGGAGCAGATGGACATAAAAGAATAGAAAAACAGCCTCTCCTTCCCCACTGTTCACTGAAGCTGGTCTGAGCTGGGAAGGGGGGAGATTTTTTTTTTCATTGAGGTATAATTTACTTACAGTATGATATTAGCTTCAAGTGCACAGTGATTCGATATTTCTATAGATTATACTCAGTGTGAAGTCGTTATAAAATATTGACCATATTCCCTGTGCTTTACACTACATCCTTGTATTTTATTTTATGCCGAGAAGTTGTTTGTACCTCTTAATCCCTTTTTCTCCTCGAGAGAGAGGGGCAAGGTAAGAAACTGGTAACCACTAGTTTGTTCTGTGAGCCTGTTTCTGTTATGTTGTATTCATTGCTTTATTTTTTAGATTCCACATATAAGTGAAAACATGCAGTATTTGTCTTTCTCCGACTGACCTATTTCACTTAGCACAACACCTTCTAGGTTCATCCACATTGCTGCAAATGGCAAAATTTCATTCCCTTTTGTGGCTGAGTCCTAATATTCCCTTAAATGCATGCCCCATCTTCCTGAAGCTAAGTCACATTCAGTTTTGGATCGTTACAAACAGCTGGACTTTGTAATCCCTGAATTGTGGCTGTATTTGCAGCCTTTAGACCGTCACCTGCCTGAGTGCGAGCAGAATAGGGAGAGGCTTGCAGGCTTTGTCACTCGCAGGCAGGCAGAGACCGCCCCTGCCCCACCCTCTCCTCTGCCTGCCCCCCATAAAGTTTAAAGGCCCTTGAGAACAACAGTTAAAGTGCTTTTTGATCACGGTGCGCCCTCGTGCTTATTTAGCACACCAGCCACACTCACAGCACCACCAATGGTGCGGGATTATGTTTCCCATTTTGTAGATGGGGAAATAAAGGTCAGAGAGGTTGAATAACAACT
The DNA here is from genome assembly GCA_004024745.2 of Catagonus wagneri. NCBI lineage: Eukaryota > Metazoa > Chordata > Mammalia > Artiodactyla > Tayassuidae > Catagonus > Catagonus wagneri. The sequence continues at coordinate 20,156,999 of PVHT020000230.1, read as the reverse complement.
GGGAATCAGATTCAGATTTCCCTGTCTCAATTCTGCATCATGCCTTACTATTTTGGTTATCATGTCAAAAGGTGAAAAAAATTATACTAAAGGTTAGAAATGAGGGAGAAACAGATTTTTAAGGAAGAAAAGTAAAATTTCCTCATATAATTGATTTTAGATAGTGTCTATACTTTCTTGTTTGATGGTTTTGTTTTGTTTTGTTTTTTAGGGCCACACCTGAGGCATATGGGATTTCCCAGGCTAGGGGTCAACTTGGAGCTGCAGCTGCCGCCCTACACTACAGCCACAGCAACATCAGATCTAAGCTCCACCGTAGCTTTCGGCAACCCTGGATCTTTAACGCACTGAGTGAGGCCAGGGTTCGAACTAGAATCCTCATGGATACCAGACAGTTTTGTAACCTACTGGGCCACAATGGGAACTCCCTAGATATTGTCGGTACTTTTAAAGCAGCTTGACAAAGTTTTTTTTTTTTTTAATCTTTAATCAGTTTTGATATGATATAAATACCATTTCAGGTTCAGCATTTTTGTTACATAGTGTAGTCCACTTGGCTTATAGTGTAGTCCACTTGGCTTCTGACTACATCCGTTAATTGAATTTACATTATTTTGTTAAATTTGTTTTGTTTTGGTCTTTTGGCCTTATCTAGGGCCGCACCTGCGGCATATGGAGGTTCCCAGGCTAGGTGTCTAACAGGAGCTGTAGCCGCCGGCCTTCGCCACAGCCACAGCAGCGCGGGCTGCAAGCCACGTCTGCAACCTACACCACAGCTCATGGCAATGCCGGATCCTTAACCCACTGAGCAAGGCCAGGGATTGAACCCGCAACCTCACGGTTCCTAGTCGGATTCGTTAACCACTGAGCCACGACGGGAACTCCTCGACAAAGTTTTTAAAGCTAAGGGTATTTTGTTTTATTTCAATCTGCAACCCCCTCCTCAGACTCAGTAATTGGCTACCGTGGCTCACAGAACCCCAGGAAACCCTTAGGTGTACCAGCATATTAGAGGATATGATAAAGGATACAGCTGAACAGCCCGATGAAGAGATCCATAGGACGAGGTCTGGGAGGGTCCCAAGGTTCTCTCCCTGTTGAATTGAGGGTTGCATCACCCTCTTGGTACGTGGATGTGTTCACCAACCTGGAAGCTCTCCTACCTTTTGTGATTTTTTCCCCTTTTTTTTTCCTTTTTCCATTATGGCTGGTTTACAGATTTCTGTCAAATTTTCCAACTGCACCACGTGGTGACCCGGTCACATGTATATATATGGATTTGTCACATGTGATTAGACATCGTTCCTAGTGCTATACAGCTGGATCTCCTTGCTTTTCCATCCCCGAGGCAATAGTTAACCCCAGACTCGCATACCCTCCCACTCCCTCCCCCACCCCCTTGGCAATCTACAAGTCTGTTCTCCAAGTTCGTGATTTTCTTTTCTATAGAAAGGTTCATTTGTGCAGTATATTAGATTCTAGTTACAAGTGATATCATGTGGTATCTGTCTTTCTCCTTCTGACTTGCTTTACTCAGTATGAAGTTCTCTAATTCCTTCCATGTTGTTGCAAATGACATTATTTTGTTCTTTTTTATGACTGAATAGTATTCCATCGTGTATATATACCACATCTTCCTAATTCAGTCATCTGTTGATGGACATTTGGGTTTTTTCCATGTCTTGGCTATTGTGAATAGTGCTGCAGTGAACATGCGTGTGCAAGTGTCTTTTTCAAGGAAATTTTGTCTGGATATATGCCCAAGAGTGGGATTGCTGGGTCATATGGTAGTTCTATGTATATTTTTCTAAGGTACCTACATATTGTTTTCCATAGTGATTGTACCAGCTTACATTCCCACCAACAGTGCAGGAGGGTTCCCTTTTCTCCACACCCCCTCCAGCATCTGTTGTTTGTGGACTTGTTAATGATGGCCATTCTGACTGGTGTGAGGTGGTATCTCATGGTAGTTTTGATTTGCATTTCTCTAATCATCAGTGATGCTGAGCATTTTTTCCCTTTTATGATTTTTTTTTACGGACCTTTCTCACATAGGCATGATCATCCTAAACTCCATATTCAATCCTGCTCCCTTTTGAAGAGAATGGGAGGCAGGGCTGAAATTCCAGGCTTCTAATCTAATCTTTCTGGTGACCAGCCCTCGTTGAGAAGCTACAGGAGCCACCCAGGGTCACTTCATTGGAACAAAGGAAATCATAAGTGTTTTAGGAACCAGAGTCAAAGACCAACTACTGGAACAAAGATGCTCCCAGTGCTCTTATCACTTAAGGAATCTCAAGGGTTTCAGGAGCTTTGTTCCAACTACTGGGGACAAGTACCAATATCTCTGTCCAGTTGTCTCCTAGTACCCTTCTTGAAAGTCACGTGTGTCAGGTGCTTTATATGTATGATTACTTGGAATCCTTACAGGGACTATGAATAATTCCCATTTCACAGAAAGAAAATAAATCAGGAAGAGAGAGGCTGTGACTTGTCCAAAGCAAGGAAGTTACCCCCACCCTGTCCATGGAATTATGCTGCCTCTCACGAGTCCTCTGTGCAGTCACATCAAAGGTTGGCTGGCCCAGGGGAGAAGGAGATGGAGGAGGGGGTGTCGGGGTGGTGGGGAAGGTCGTCTGCCCCTTCACCCATCATGTGACGTCAGCATTCGCAGGCCCAGCTCTGTTCTGCCCCCTTTTTAGATGTGTAATTGGGGAGTTCCTGTTGCGGTTCAGCGGGTTAAGAACCCAACTAGTATCTGTGAGGATGTGAGTTTGATCCCTGGCCCAGCTCAATGTGTTAAGGATCTGGCGTTGCCCTGAGCTGTGGTGTAGGTCACAGATGCAGCTCAGATCCATCGTTGCTGTGGCTGTGGTGTAGGCTGGCAGCTGCAGCTCTGAGTCAACCTCTAGCCTGGGAACTTCCATATGTGGTGGGTGTGGCCTTAAAAAGACAGAAAAAAAAAGATGTGTAATTGGGTCGGCCACCCTCCTCCCCCTCCACACCCCAAATTGAAGTTTTTAAATGTACTAGAAATGCAACTGAGCTAAAATTAGTTTAGCCTCCGTCTCCAAAAGCCATTTTTCCCTCTCCTTGCAGAGAGTGGATTTACATAATTGTATCCTGAAAGGAAATCATCATTTTGCCTTTTTAAAAAATGAGCCTCTTTAAATATGTACTCTTGCCCTCCTCAAGTCACCTTTTGCCAACTGTGTAGCAGTTCTGCTTTAGGATCTTTGTTCTCATTTCAGCGTTGGTGATCATCTCAACAAAACGGGAGGCAGGCCGAGCAGGAAAGGTTGGGGAGGCGGAAGAGAGCCAAAGAAACACAGGGCTCCTTCAAGAATGGCCCGGCCCTACTGCTTCCTCCTCCAACAGAGATCCAAAGGGGGCCCTCATGATCTTTTAAAAGTGACATGACTACGCAAGCAGGACTCGTCAGCATATCTCAGATCTCTTGTCAGACGGGGCAGGCTTCTTTGCTCCTTTTTCCCCCCGTTTTTATAGTTGCACCCGTGGCATATGGAATTTCCCAGGCCAGGGGTCCAGTGGTCAAATCAGAGCTGCAGTTGAGGCCTACTCCACAGCCATGGCAACACCAGATCTGAACCACATCTGCGACCTAACCTACTGAGCAAGGCCAGGAATCAAACCCGCATCCTCAGGGACACTGTGAGGATGTTCTTAACCCTCTGAGCCACAATGGGGACTTCTGCTCCTTTCTAACCGCGAAGTTTCCCATCTGGAAAACGGGGGTTAGAATACAGAACCTGTCGCAGTGACCTCAAAGGGTCATTGTTTGTGTTTTTGTCTGTGGGGAGATTGTTTTAGGACTGCATGAGCTTGGGGACTGGTTAAGAAAACACCGTGGTGGAGTTCCCACCGTGGCTCAGTGGTTAACGAACCCAACTAGCATCGTGAGGATGCAGGTTTGATCCCTGGCTTCGCTCAGTGGGTTAAAGATCCGGAGTTGTTGAGAGCTGTGGTGTAGGTTGTAGACTCGGCTTGGATCTGGCATTGCTGTGAGCTGTGGTGGATCTGGCGTGACTGTGGTGTAGGCCAGCGGCTACAGCTCCGATTCGACCCCTAGCCTGGGAATGTCCATATGCCTCTGATGCAGGTCTAAAAAAAAAAAAGAGAGATAACACCATGGCAATTCCAAGCACAGGCCTCAGGCCCTCATCGTGGGTTGTACTCTCTGGCTTGTACGCCGTTTGACCTTCTCGGTGTGTTACTAGGTCAGCATGTCTCGGTTGTTGTACTGTAAGCCTCATGGTGACTGGGACTGTGGGTTTCTGTGTGAGCCAGATGACATGTGTGCATAGAGTCCAGATTCTAGTTTTTCCTTCCCTGACTCTGTACGTCCAGATGCAGGAGATGAATGTTTCTCGGGCCCAGAAGGCGCAGCGGGGGGGTGCTGTGGGGGTGACTGCCTGGGGTGAACCCCTCTAGTATGGGAGCACGCCTGTCCTTGGGCTCCGGCCTCTGTGTCGGGTCAGTCCATGCCCCCACCCCTGCTGGCTGTGGGTGGCTTGACTTTTCTGGAGGTGAATACATGACCCGTGCGGGGCTAATTAAATTTCTTCCCTGGAACTTGGGAGAAAGGGGCAGAGACTGGGGTTCAGGGGCCTGGAGGCAACGACAGTGAAGGCCAGCGCTGCTGCTGAGTCCCTTCAACCACCTGACACGCGCTGCTCTTGTTCCTTCCTTGAATATTCGATGGACTTTACCAGTGACACCACCTGCCTTTGTGGGGACATTTTGTACTCTGAATTCAATTTCTCTGATAGACATAGCAGCATTTTTTTTTTTTTTTAGGGTTGCACTCACAGCATATGGATGTACCCAGGCTAGGGGTCAAATTGGAGCTAAAACCTCTGGCCTACCCCACAGCCACAACAACACCAGATCTGAGCCGCGTCTGCGACCTACACCACAGCTCACGGCAACACCGGATCCTTAACCCACTGAGCAAGACCAGGGATCGAACCCACAACCTCATGGTTCCTAGTCAGATTCTTTAACCACTGAGCCACGACGGGAACTCCTATGTTGGTTTTCTTGTGGTCCCCAGTGGGAGGGTTGGCTCAATACAACCTTGTTAGTCATTGATGAAAGTAAAACCCATCCCGAACATTTATAGAAAACTCAGCTCAGGAATGTCAAGGCCGTATCTGGAAAGCTAGCCTGTATAACTTACTGTTTGTATAATTTGCTCAGTCATTGCCCCACCCTGAGATCTGGCTTCCATCACTGGCCAAACTCTCAGAAATGTCTGTCCTTCAGGTGGTTTAGGGGAGCCTTGTAAGAGTTCAGCTTAAAAGAGGGTTGTTGTTGTTTGATATAGTTTTGTTTCCATTCTGTGGGATGAAACTGCATCATCATTCATTCGCTTTGTAATTAAGTTTCTGAGGCAGTTAATAATTTTTATTATCCAGAAGGATCGATTCATTTGATTTAATCACAGTGTGAGCAACAGCAGAACTTAATTCTGCTCTGTGCCCATTTCTCTCCACAAATGTTAGTCATTTTAATCTTAATTTATTTTCACATAAAAAAGATTTACCCAAGTCTCTAGTGATATTTCAGGGCATAATTTTGAATGTCACCTGTTATCTCATCATCTTGTTCTATTTTATGTTATTGGTTGCTCAGAGTTGGAAGGAGTCACATGTCATGATTGATTAATCGATTGATTGATTTATAAGAGTTTGGTTTGAGGAGAGTTACACTGGAAAGAGACAAGTAACTAAGTAGTTTTTGTTTTAGTCATCCTAGTCTAACTATTTATTACCTTATGGACTAAAAACTTTGTTCCTTTTTAATTAAAAAGGGGAGGGAATTATTCTATAACAAAGCAGTCAAAGAAAATGGAACCCAGGAGTTCCCGTTGTGGCTCATCAGAAACGAATCTGACTAATATCCATGAGGACTCAGGTTCAATCCCTGGCCTCGTTCAGTGGGTTTATGATCCAGGATTGCCATGAGCTGTGTGTAGGTCACAGACTCGGCTCAGATCTGTATTGCTGTGGCTGTGGTGTAAGCTGGCAGCTACAGCACCTATTCAACCCCTGGCCTGGGAAACTCTATGTGCTGCAGGTTAAAAAGACAAAAAATTAAAAAAATTAAAAAATTTTAAAAAAGGAAAATGGAACCAAGGAGCAGAATGGGAGGATAGTGCCTGGCTGGGTGGGGAGAGGAGAAGGTTTGAAGAGACTTTGAGGTTGCTAAGAGAATAAATCCTAATAATAATCTCATCCCAAGAAAAAAAATTCTGTGCCTCTGTGAGGTGATGGATGTTAACTAGACTTATTTTGGGGGTCATTTTGCAATGTGTGCAAATATCAAGTCATCTTGTTGTATACCTGAAACAAATACATCTCAACTTGAAAAGATAAGGGGGATAAAAAAACAACAAAGCAGAGCCTCTGGGGGCAAAATTTGTCATGGAAAAGGCAATGGATTGGGGATCAAGAGACATGAACTCTGGTCTCTGAACTTCCAAACATCTGTAAAGCTTTGGGCAGGACATTTCTGCCAATAGGAATCTCAGGAGGGCGAGAGTAGGGAGGAAAACAGTTCTCAACGAGGTTGATGTCCAAGGGACAGGGGCATGTGTGTTTCTTTCTGCAGCTAACTCTGAGGGGGACTCCCACAGTAGGTATCCCTGCTTCCTGTGTGTGCACCCCAGTCTGCCAGTCACTTCCTGTTGCTGGTCTTCAGTTTTATGTTTACAGAAGTAAGGAACTTGAAACCAATCTTCTTTAAGGCCGTTTCTAGACCCTAAAATTTCAAGATTTTGAAAGAGGTATTTAAGGCTTAATTCAGCTTTAGGAGCTCTGGGAACTTTATGAAATGGATGCAGAATTTCATGTGTTTGTTTACATTTGCACAGGTGTGCATTTTTCTGGGGAGAGGACTCAATGCTGTTATTCAATCCTGGGATGTCCTATGAGTGCAGAAATATCAAGAAATAAATGGGTAATGAATGTAATCATACTGATTCATTTAATTATAATAATCTAACAAGCAATTTAGTGAATATCTTTTATGTGTTCACATGAACATGTAGATAAATAGGACAATTTTAGTCACTAAATCACTAACAACGTTGTGTTATTTTGCTTGGAATGTGCTGAACTGGGTCAATATTAGAAATTCTGGCTTCTAATCCTACCTGTGGTGTGTGGCTGTGACTCTAACCTTCAATTTCCTCAAATGAGAAATGGATTCAATCAAATACATCTTGCTATTACTCCTTAGGGGTACCCATTTAGTTGATAAATGGATTATACATGGCCCATACATTAGGCATCTTGCCAGGTACAAGGGATAGAGCCGTGAATGACACTGGCAACCAACTCCTGTGGAACATACAGACCAGTCATTAAGCTATGGATTTTTTTTTCCCCTTTTGTCGTTTTAGGACCGCAGCTGCGGCATGTGGAGGTTCCCAGGCTAAGGGTCTAATCAGAGCTACAGCTGCCAGCTTACTCCACAGCCACAGCAACCCGGGATCTGAGCCGTGTTTGCAACCTACACCACAGCTCATGGCAACGCCGGATCCTTAACCCACTGAGCGAGGCCAGGGATTGAACCCGCAACCTCACGGTTCCTAGTCGGATTCGTTTCTGCTGAGCCATGACAGCAACTCCTAAGCTATGGATTTTATTATCCTAAGATAAATACGCTACAATGTGGGGTTGAGAAGTGGGAAATATATATGGTTATTTACCTCAGATCAGAACCTGATTTATATATTAAATTGAACTAGTGGAATAAAGAAGCATCTAAGGAGTTCCCGGGTGGCTCAATAGGTTAAGGATCCAGCATTGTCACTGCTTAATCCATGGTCTGGGAACTTCTATATGCTGTGAATGGGACCAAAAAAAAAAAAAAAAACCAACGACAACCAGCCAGCCAAACAACAACAACAGCAAAACATCCAGACAAGCCATGGACACAGTATGTTTCCTGAATAAAGAGGGATAATAGAAATGGTAACTGGGATTTCTGTAAAAGACAGCCATGGGAGCCCTGCAAATTGATCTCTGGGCTTTTGGAGATGCTCTGAGATGAGCTTTCTGGAGTCTGCTGGAAACTGAAGAGGGTTGCAAGAGTATACATGGTCATACTTCACACTCAAGATGATAGATTGTGCATGGGGAAAATGCCCTCATTTCAAACACACATAGAAGTGATAAAAAAATGTTAAATATTCACATGGAATTAATTAAAAGTAAAATTATGTAACAGCATACTAAAAGAAGATAGAAGTGATAAAATGATGTCATGACTTATTTTATACAAATGTGAAAACCAGCAGGCCATTCCTTATGTCAGATAATTGTACAATGAGGATAATAAATCAGAGGGTGTAAAAGTACATGACTTCTGAATATTCTTGGGAAAATTTCTGAAACGTATTGGCTCTCTGACCTAAAACCAGGCTCTTTATAGAAGAAATCTGTTGATATACTTGATCAGCAATTTCAAGGAACTCATTGTATATTAAAAAGAAAAAGAAAGCTATTAGAGGAGTTCCCATCGTGGCTCAGTGGTTAACGAATCCGACTAGGAACCATGAGGTTGCCGGTTCGATCCCTGGCCTTGCTCAGTGGGTTAACGATCAGGCATTGCCGGGAGCTGTGGTGTAGTTTGCAGATGCGGCTCAGATCTGGCGTTGCTGTGGCTGTGGTGTAGGCCATCGGCTACAGCTCCTATTAGACCCCTAGCCTGGGAACCTCCATATGCTGCAAGTTCGGCCCTAGAAAAGACAAAAAAAAAAGAAAGCTATTAGAGCATATGTACATTTGAACCTGAAATTCCTTACCTAGTCAAGTGTGAGTGGGGGTGAAGGAGCCCCGTATTTCCACAAGCCTTCCTGGTGATTCTCAGACACACTGAAGTCTGGGAAGCATGATGCTTGAGTGTTCTCCTGACGGACATCCTGCAGAGGGGCTCCTCCATTCTGAACGACCCATCGGCAGCTCCTTCCTTCCTGCAAATACCTGGAACTTGACTTGCCTAATTTCACCCACTTTTACCAACCCCTGGAGTGGGCTGTAGAGCAGGGACAATGTCTTAACCTGAAAGAATGAAATTACAATGGGGTTGAGTTTCAGGGACTCAGAAGGCAGGTTGGAATGGGACAGGAGCTAAGACGTGATATTTGAGGAGTCGGGTGGCTTCCAGCAGCCACTGCATTCCATAGGGTGCTGCTTCCTAGTGAAGCAGATCTGGTCCATGGGAAAGTGTGTTATCCTTGTCTTCTCTCCGCCCTCGAGGAGTGGGGGTTCCTCTGTCTGGGCATGTCTGCCTATGTGTGTCAAATTATTTCTTTGCTCCAAGACAAAGCTTGAAATGAAATTTGTCATAAACTTATAAGAAGGGAATGAGACCCATCTGCTCTGTTTTTCAGAGGGTTTATTTTCAGCCTCTCCAATGGATGCCCTGCAGAAGCTCTTTAGAGGAGATCCTTTCTCCCTGCTAATTCAAGTGTTTACTGTCTGGTTTTTCTAGGTCTGAGTCCGGTCTCCTGACTAAAGGACTTTTTTTCAATTTTTGAAGTGTTTGTTTTTCCCTTTGGGTAAAAGGAAAGAAAAGGACGAGTTTCTCTCAGGCGCCAGTGGAGAAGTAGTTGGAAGTTTTGTTTTTCAAACCTAGCAGTCTCGTCTCATTATGACCCCATTACTGTCTCATTATAGCCTAGTCCAGAGCCCAGGACTAAGAGAGGTGAGAAGATGGTCTGGAAGCCCTCAGCGTCACTGTATATTATACCTTGCAGATTCAGTCCCAGGTTAGAAACTACCTTATTCATCCTTGGGTCTCCAGCTCCAAGCACAGGGGTGATGGTTGTGACTAGGAAATGCCTTTTGGATACATGAATGGATGAATCAATGAATGCATAACATTTTTTAGTTTCTGGTTGAATTCTTTTCTAGGTTTCCTGGCACCCAAGGCAAAAAGGTCAATCGCTTGATCCCTAGTTGCAAATATGTAGACAGTATCCTACGTATACAGAGCGCTTTCACACTCACTGTTGGTGATGGAGCTCCCCCAGGTTACTCTGAAGCTTGGGGAAAAAGCGCCTCCCAGCTCCACTCTTTGAATGGAGAGCCTGAGTCCTGGGGACTTTTAAGGACATACATTCAAGAAGTAGCTGAATCAAGACCAAAAATCCATCTCTTAGATTCTCCCCTCAATTAGGTGGGTAATAGAGCAAATGGTAGCTTCAGCCACGCTTGCTCAAGAGGTGGGAAATGCTACTTAAATGGAGAGCAAAACATGAGATCACAATTTCAAGTCAGGGCAGTTATTTGGGAATAGGATATGGAAGGAATAAGATAATATAGTCTGTGGTTTTAGAGAATCCAGGTAAGTACTTAGGTTGATTATGATTGAGAAGGAGACAGACACTTAAATCTGCAGTATTACCACTGGGCAATCCCAAGTTCACCCAGGGTAAATTTGGAACCTACTTTTCATCTCCCTTTACTCACTGTTCTGCATCAGTTGATAAATATAACTTTGCCTCCCAGAGTATACACCCCATCTCAAGTACAGAAGAAAATGATCACATTTTTAAAATGGGGTTTATTATTTAAATTACCAGTCTTTTCGTATTCCTTTTGTTTAACTATAATTTAGGATTTTTTTTCCCTGATTACCATGCTACAGATGTTTATTGTAGGAAGCTTGGGGGGAATGTAGAAAAACATAAAGAACATAAAAATCACCAGGGGACCCACCACAGAGCAGAACTGTCGAAACCAAGGGTGATTATCAGATCCATTAAAAGCAGCTGTGGCTCCCAGGTTTTAGGAGGGAGTGAGGGATGAAGCACAGAGGATTTTTAGGGCAGTGAAACTATTCTGGATGATACTATAATGACGGGTACATATCATTATATATTTGTGCAAAGCCATAGAATGTTCAATGCCAAGAATGAACCCTAATGTGAACTATGGGCTCTGAGTGATAACGACTCAAATGAGTCGTGTTGAGGTAGATCCGTCAGTTGTGACAAATGTGGTAGGAAATGATGGTGGGGGGCTGTACATGAGTGGAATCAGGAGGTATATGGGAACTCTCTCTGCCTTCTACCCGGTTGTACGGAGAGCCTAAAACTGCTCTGAAAAATAAAGTTTATAAAAACAAACACAACCGACCCATCCCGTGGTCACTTACCTTAGGGATGTGGGACAAAAGGAAGGGATGGATTGAAGCTGCTCAGTGAGTAGGTTCAGCATCTTGACAGCTCCTTCTGTCTGTACCCAAGGTTCCCACCCTCCTCTAAGATGCTCGACTCTGACACTTTCTGAGTAGGTGTTTCTCTAGATTCTGACTCCCACCCTATCCTTTGGCCTTCTTCCTCTTTCTGGTCTCCCCATATTCCGTCCTCTTTTCTCCTTCTCTGTCTAGGATCCCTGCAGATTCAGGGTCCAGTTGGGCAGTCTTCCTGACTTTGGTTTTGGTCTCTACCCAAATTTCTATGAATCCTTTTTTTGCCTACTCCACACCTCTTGGTTTCTCCCTAAGCAGCAAGTGTCCTAGACCACCAAAGCCAACAGCACTGGCACCAGAGAATCCAGCAAAGCCTCTCTTTAGAAGGCTTCTCAGCCTGCACGTCCACAGAGCAGACAGCAAGGAATCTGCTTAGTTCCCAAGGCAACCAGCCCCAGGTCCAGAGAAGGCAGCTGTTGAGAGACAGAGCAGTAGGTCTGCCAGCTCTTTCCTCCCACAGGGGATGTTGTGGGCTGAGAGATGGGTCCCAAAGGGAGGGCAGATGTAGAGCCAGCATGTGACGTCAAATAACAGCTGACATTTTCTTTGCCTTCCTACAGTGCACAGTCTCCATGGTCACACACCAAGGTCCTGTGGGAGGGACTGTAAGGTCAGCCCTGTCGGGAAGAGGGTGATGCAGGTGAGGGTGCATCACTTTAGAAACTCAGGACTCAAATTCTGGCCAAAGCTGAGGAACCGTGGCCAGTTACTAAGACTCTCGTCTCTAAATTGGGGAAAATGCCTCCCTCATAGGGTTAAAAAGATTAAATTATGTACTGTATTAGTACCCTCTAGCAGAGTGTGTGGCTTACTCAACCTTAACTGTTGTTACTATTTTCCAGATAAAGAAACTGAATCTTTAAGACGTGAAGTCACTTGTCCAAGGTCACACAGCTGATTGGTCATTAGATTGGGATTTAAATCCTTGTCTACTTATGTCTTATGTTCTTAAAAAAAAGGAAGAAGAAGAAAGGGAAGGAAGGAAGAAAGGGAATATGGAAGGAAAGAAAGAAGGAAACAAAGGAGGGAGGGAAGGAATAATAAGTAATGAAGACACGTGTGTTTTAAACTCCTGAAAATAGCTTTCATTGTCCAGCCACTGTTGCTGCCTCTACATGCCTAGATCCTAACTGCTAAGGCACCAGCTGTGCTTCCTGGATGCCGAAGTAAAGGGTCTCTTGGGTATTTCCTAAGAGCCCCAGGTGGACTCTTAGGAGCTGTAAATGGGTCTGGTGAAGGAGCTGAAGAAAATCATAAAAACGATTCTCCGCAATCTGTATTATGTTCGTTTATTGAAAAGCACTCGGCTTACGGTGAGCAAGCAGTTTCATTAATTCATGATAAACATCACAAAGAAAGGTACAGGCAGCAAATTAGATAATTCTTTAGGGAGAATATAGTCTATATCCAGTGTATTATAATGTAATAGCTATTGTGTTGGGAATAAGGAGAGAAGATGGTTTAAGACCAAATAGAACTTCCTTGTAATTAGCTACGGAGCCCTAATTTTCTTAATCCATTAATTGCAAATAGCCATACTCACATGCAGGAACTGTTACTATTTTTCAGCAACATCTTGTTCTCCTCTACTTCTGAGCATGGGAAGCGGAGGGGGGCAGGGGGCAGAATTATAGTTCCCTGCCTCCCTGCCCCTTTGAAGCTAGGTGTGTCCATGTGGCTTATTTTGGCCAATGAAGTGTGAGTGGCAGTGTCCTGTGTTACTTCTAAGTAGAAGGCAGTGTTGGAGACTCACTGCTTTATTTTCCATGGCCCACATTGTGGAGTTAGTGTTGATATGGAGGGTCCATATGTCCAAAGCAGCCTAGGACCCAAGGCAACATGTGGAGAGTTGCTCAGACCCAAAGCCAAATCTGTGAGTAAGGAAAATTATTAAGATAAACCTCGAGATTTGGGGATGTTGTTACTTAGCCTATCCTGATCATAGACTCTTTACAGGGTTGTCATAGGGATTAAAGAAGGTTATCTATGAAAATATCTAGCATTCTGACTGCAGTAAAGCTGCTACTATTTGTATTACCTATTAATGAAGCACAAAAAAACACTTAAAAGGTGAGGTTTTTCAACAAATGGTGCTGGGAAACCTGGATATCCACATGCAAAAGAAAGAAGTTGGACCCTTACCCAAACCATATACAAAAATTAACTCAAAATGTATCAGTCCTAAACATAACAACTAACACTATAGGAGTTCCTGCTGTGGCACAGTGGGTTAAGAACCCAAGTGCAGTGGCTTAGGTCTCTGCAGGGGCACAGGTTCAATCCCTGGCCTGGTGCAGTGTGTAAAAGAATCCTGCTATATGATCCAGGAATCCCACTCCTGGACATATATCCAAAGAAAACTACAATTTAAAAAGTTATATGCACCGATATGTTCAATAGTGGCCCTATTCACAATAGCCAAGACATGGAAACAACCTAAAAATCCATCGACAGATGAATGGATTAAGATGTGGTACATATACACAATGGAATACTACTCAGCCATAAAAAGAAGAAAATAATGCCCCTTACAGCCACACGGATGGAACTGGAGATTCTCATACTACGTGAAATAAGTCATAAAGAGAAAGACAAATGCCACATGCTATCACTTATATGTGGAATCTAAATTGTGGCATAGATGAACCTACCTACAAAACAGAAACAGACTCACAGACCTGGAGAACAGACTTGTGGTTTCCAAAAGGGAGGGGAAGGGAGTGGGGTGGACTGGTAATTTGGGGTTAGTAGATACAAACTATTACGTTTAGAATGGATAAGCAATGAAGTCCTGCTGTGCAGCACAGGGAACTATATCCAGTCTCTTGTGATGGAACATGATGGAAGATAATATGAGAAAAAGAGCACACACACACAAGACTGGGTCACTTTGCTGTACAGCAGAAATTGGCACAACATTGTAAATAAACCATATTTAATAAAAAATTTAAAAATCATTGAGGAATTTTCTGACTGAAGCCAGCCTCAGCCCCTTTAAATCAATCACTAAGCAACCTCTTATGAAGAAGAGAGTGGCGGTCAGGGGGCAGGAGAGTGGGGTCTGGGCTTGGATCTCAGATCTGTTGCACATGAGCTGGGTGATCTTGGAGGTCCCCAAAGCTGTTTCCTTGTCTACAGCATGGGGCTATTGGGAGAACCAGTGAGAAGATCTATGTATTATTTTGTAATCTGTAACAGCACTCAATAATAAGGGGTCATTCATTTGGATATCATGATATAGAAGATCACATATTAGATACTTAATAATTCTCTGCTTCTATCCCCAGTAGAGGACCACAACCCACCACCACAAATACCCAAACACAGACAGTCCTCATAAGATGGGTATTATCTTCATTTTCCGTATCAGAGATAAGATTCAGCGTTGCTAAGTAACTTGCTCAAGGCCACACAGCTAGTGTCTTTGCCTGTTTCAGTGCTATTATCTCAGTCTCCGGAGCCCGTTTTTCTTTCCACTAGTACAGTGATTCAGTGAAAAATAGAGAGTGCTCTTTTCTCAAATTGCCCTTTATAAACTCAAGAAAGCAGAGACACAAGTTTTCTTCTTATTTGGAAGGAACTACTGCTGTGTTAAAGGAAAGCTGAACTTAAGAGGCTTATTTGGAAACTCCTGAGGCAGAGATGTGAGAGGAAATGGCAGAGTCCTTTTATAACCCACTCCAGGAGTTCCTGTTTTGGCTCAGTGGTTAATGAATCCGACTAGGAACCATGAGGTTGCGGGTTTGATCCCTGGCCTCCCTCAGTAGGTTAAGGATCCGGCGTTGCTGTGAGCTGTGGTGTAGGTTGCAGACGCGACTCGGATCCCGTGTTGCTGTGGCTGTGGCGAAGGCCAGCAACTACAGCTCCTGTTAGACCCCTAGCCTGGGAACCTCCACATGCCACAGGTGCGGCCCTAGATAAGGCAAAAAATAAAAAATAACCCACTCCAAACACACCTCATCCACTGGGCTTGAGAGGATTTTAACGAGTCAGGAAAGGAAGAAATGGATCCCGCCTTTTTTTTTTTTTTTTCCCTGAAGCAATTGTCTCTTGCGAGGCTGAACAGCAAATAGAAGCATCTTGTTCCAGGGAGAAAAGTGTCTGTGGTGTGTTCTTTTGTAACCATAATCATCTCACCAATGTTCAAAGCTACTGGAATGGTTTTCAAATTGGGCTGCATTAAAATGCTGGGGTGATACTCAGTGTGGCAGACAGAATAATGCTTCCCTCTGCCAAAACACGTCATGTCCTAACCCCCAGAACTGTGACTGTATTATTTTACATATCAGTAGGGTCTTGGCAGATGTGATTCAGTTCAGGATGGGGAAATCATTCTGGATTATCTGGGTAGGTCCAGTGTAATGACATAGAGCCTTAAAAGCGAGAACACTTCTGGCTATAGTCAGAGGGAGATGTGACCACAGAAGAAAGGCACAGAGGGATGTAACGTTACTGGCTCTCACGCTGAAGGAAGGGACCACAAGCCAAGGAATCAGGTAGCCTCTAGAGGCTGGAAAAGGCAAACAAAACAAAACAAAACAAAACAAACAGATTCTCCCCTAGGGCTATCTTGCTTTTAGCTCCAGGAGGTCCGTGTGGGATTTCTGACCTACAGAACTGTATGATAAATCTGTGTTGTTTTAATCCACTGGGTTTGTTGTAATCTGTTCCAGAATCGATACAAAATAAATACAGTCGGGAATATTATTGGTTGAAAGTTTCTTAGTCTGTGGGCTGGAACCTTTCTAAAACATAGGTCTGATCCTCTTTCCTCACTTTTAGACCCAACTAAACTCCATATCCTATTGATTCCACCTGTAGAAATGCTACTTGTGACACTAGTTACTGTCCTTTGTGGACTAGCTTCATGCCAGGCACATACTAGACACTTTACATACCTTGTCTCCAACTTTCACAACTCTTGCCAAAGTTATTAATTCCTTTCGTCAGCTGAGAAAATCAAGACTCTGAGAGATTAAGTGACCTGCCCAGATAGAAATGATGCAACCAGGATTTAAACTTCCCTATCCTCTCTGGCTGGCATCTTGGGTACCAGGGATGGAGGTATGGGGTGGGGAACCCCACCAATGTTCAAGAATCTGCCCGCTTCTCTCCATCCTTATGGCCATGGCCGTGACACAGGTTCTCATCTCCCACAGGGCTCTGGCTACTGCTTCCTAGGATGCACCCCTGCCTTTGGGTCTCATCTTTGTCAATCTATCGTGTACTGTAGGCAGAGTAGCTTCTCTCATATGCAGACCAGTCTTGCCACTTCTCTACTTAAACCCTTCCAGGGGCCCCCACTTTCTGCTGCATGAAGTCCATCCTTCCTAGCTGGGCGCTCAAAGCCATTCATAATCTGGCTCTGAGTTCAATCCCTCCCTCTCCTCCCTACAGAACCATCAACACTCAGCATCAGAATATGCCATGGTCTTTTCATCACCGTATGTATGAACCTCCTTATATGATGGACAAGGAAAGTACAGATCAGAGAGGTAACGTTATCTGCCTTAGGTCACACAGCTTGTATGAAGCAAAGTTGATACTAGATCCCTAATTCTCCACTCAGACCCGCCTGGAGCCTTAAAGAGACCATCTCTGATCCCTCTACCTGCCTCCTCTGCCTCCGTTATTGAGTGAAAACAACCATCCTCTCTCGTGGGGAGGATTTTATTACTTCCAATCTGTTCTCCCTATGAAATAAAAATATAATCATTCCTTTCTACTGCTTAGAGAGCCTTTGTTATTCATGGCCCTTAAAATAAAGACTGAGGTGGAGTTCCTTCTATGGTGCAGTGGGTTAAGAATCTGACTGTAGAAGCTTGGGTCACTGTGGAGATGAGGATTCGATCTGTGGCCCAGCACAGTGGGTTAAAGGATCTGGGGTTGCTGCAGATGCAGCGTAGGTCACAGCTGTGGCCCAGATTCAATCCTTGGCCCAGGAACTTCCATATGCTGTGGATGCAGCCATAAAAAATAAGTAAAATAAAATAAACTAGGCTGAAGCACTTAAGGATGTGGCCCTTGCATGACTTTCCAGCCCCATCTCAGGACCCCTCTGCCTTTTTCTTGATACCCACCATCTCTCAGACTCCTTCATGTGTCTCGATCCCTCCCACCTCAGGGCCTTTGCACATGCTATTCTCCGTCTAGAGTGCTCTTTTTCTCGCCATCTTTCTTCCTTGATCCTTCATCGCCCTTCTGTCATTACTTCCCTAGGAAGCCTTCCTGACTACCAGACTGGCTATGAGTCCTCCTCGAGATGTGCTTTCTGCTCAAGTACTTTCCTCTTTCTCCTGGTACTTTCCCCCCTGCCCCCATTCAATCCATCAGCCTATAATTATCTGTGTGTGATGATTTGATTAACATCTTCTATCAAACTCTGTGCTCTGTTGGAGCAGAGATTTACTTTATCTGATTGTGTACTTTTGAGTCCCCGGCGTTGATCACAGCAACTGGAAGGAGGCTGGAGCTCAATATTATCTGTTGAATGAATAAACACTGACTGGCCCCAGCTGTGAAGTCAATCCCAATTTCCATTTATGTGTCTTTTGAGTAAAAAGAGCAAGGAAATTACCAAATGCTTCAACTACTGGAGACACAGAATGGGATATCCTGTCCTGTGGGTTATTTGGTGGTGGTGTTGCTGGTTCTAATTATGTTTTGCTTAGTTAGTTCGGGGGAAAGAATTCGAATGTAAAAAAAAAGTAAATAAATAAGCAAAACCACTCTGAACCAGATTTAAGCAGTTAAAACAACTCTGCTCCATCAAAATGAATAGATTTAATCACAGGAACTGATTTATATCAATCCCCTTTAAGAAGATACATAGGGATTCATGAAAACTTCTTGTGAAATGGGTTTTCTGCTTTTACATTTATTTATTTATTTATTTATTTTATTTATTTATTTTGCTTTTGGGGGCTGCATGTGTGGCGTATGGAAATTCCCAGGCCAGGGGTCGAATCAGAGCCACAGCCACAGTAACTCAGGATCTGAGCCACACCCTCAGCCCACACAACAACTCACGGCAACCGTGCCTCCTCAACCCACTGAGCGAGGCCAAGGATCAAACACACATCCTCATGGATACCAGTTCTGTTTGTAGCCCCCTGATCCACAATGGGAGCTCCCAATTTTTTAATCCTTAATCTCTGCTAGCTTTAGGGCCAGGGCTACACAATTAGGCCTAGAACATTTTATTTATTTTTTATACACAGGACAGCCATAATCGATAACCTATGTACAGAATACCAGCCATAGCTGGTTCCAAAATCACTCATGCTTACCACTTCTTTTCACACATTTTTTATGATGCCATCTGATCTGAAAGTGTTTCAAATACTTCTGCTAAAGGCTCTTCAGCATTTCTGCATCTTTTGACATCAAAGCAGATTTGATGAGCTCTATTTAACCTAGGGGAATTTTCAATCTTTAGCTTATTTTTATTCTGGATTTGAACAACGTGCATTGTTTTTTCAAGCGTGTACTTGTCATTTTACTGTCCAGAATCCAGCAATAACTATAATACCTTACTTCCAAACCTGTTCTGAAATAATACTGCTCTTTGCCTTTTCAGCATCACCACATAGGTATGTTGTGCTTCTTCATAAACCTCATCCATGAGACCCATTCTTTACTTAGTGCTTTTCTTGGATGACCCAAAATTTGAAGATAAAAACAATATCTTGAGCTACTGAAATGCCAAATCCATGACAACAAGTGGCTATGTTTGTCTTATCTCTGCTGCATCCCCACTGCCCAGAACATAAGGACATTCAGTAGATATTTTAAAATCAACACATTTAAATTTATATTTATTTATGAAACTTTTACCATTAAAAAATATGTATTTATTTTAGAAGTTTAAGGAGAAATAGAAGCACAAGAAGGGAAAGAAAAGATCCTGTTACTTAAAGATAATCACTATTAACATTTTGGCATATTCCTTCAGGTATTTTTATTTATGCATGTATATATATGCATATTCTTCATTTTGAATCATGCTATGTGTACAGTTTTTTTTCTTACAAAGAACTCAATGTATATATCCCATACCGTCACGCAATTTTGATATCATTATTGGTGTCCATGTTACTCTGCAGTGAGATGAACCACAGTTTATGTAACTAATCACACTAGGAAACAATCCCAGTGCAGTAAATGCTCTATTTTTCAGCACTGCAGGGAAATAGGGCATAACGGTTATGAGGGAGTGAGCATCTAGGGCCGGAATTCAGTGAACACTGATTCTAAAATCACGCAGAAGCTTCTTCAGTCTTTCTTTGATGAATCAGGAACATTCTAGAATGACTTTTCATGTGGAAATAAATTTCCTTCTAAAGAAAATAGTAGCCCTGGTGCTCCTGGTATCTAGAGGGGAACCTCAACCCACCCTCCTCAATACCACCAGATGGCCCCTCAAGAAAGAAAAACAACAAAAACAAAAAAACGGCTCCAGTATTATTTGTGTATGAGGCCAAACATTCTTTTATTTCCTCTTTTTTTTTTTTTCACAGCTGCACCTGAGGTGTATGGAAGAAGTCCCAGGGCTAGGGGTCAAATCAGAGCTGCAGCTGCAGGCCACAGCCATGGCAATGCAGGATCTGAGCTACAGCTGTGACCTACATTGCAGCTTGCAGCAGCACCAGATCCTTAACCCACCGATGAGGCCAGTGATTGAACCCACATCCTCACAGACGCTATGTTAGGTTCTTAACCCACTGAACCACATGTGGAAATTCCTTGTTTGCTTATTTTAACCATGAAGCTCCTCACTTCCACTCCCTGCTTCAAATGGGGTGGCAGATCTAGACTGACCCCATCCGACTAGTGTATAGGAAAATGTTTCTAAGACTGCTTTTGAAATTAACTTGTGGTTGGGAGTTCCCATCGTGGCTCAGTGGTTAATGAACCCAACTAGTATCCATGAAGATGCAGGTTCAATACCTGGTCACACTCAGTGGGTAGGGGATCCGGTGTGTCATGAGCTATGGTGTAGGTCGCAGATGCAGCTCAGATCTGGCATTGCTGTGGCTGAAGTGTAGGCTGGCAGCTGTAGCTCCAATTCGACCCCTAGCCTGGGAACTTCCATATGCCTCAGCTGCAGCCCTAAAAAGCAAAAAACAAAACCAAATTATTTTGTGCTTGAGTGTCATGGTAGAACCTACCACATATGGTAGTAAGACTAAGTGCTGAGTAGTGCCAAGGATGGTTATGTGTAGCACGGTCTAGGGGAGCACTATATTTGGTGGGGCCTATATATCTGGCTAAAGAGAATTCCTCCTGGTACCGTGGAGTGCCCATCCCACATACCCATACACGAAATCATATTTCACATGTAGAAAATCCCCACTTGGAAATTGCCATGGAGCATAAATCCAAATGGATTTCTCCAGAACTCATCACTACTACTGAGCATGTGCTACAAGCATTTACTCTAATGGAAAACCGGCAACTTCTCTAGTTGGAGTTTCAACAATGAAATATTTTAGGTGATTTATATAAAGTTTTCTCCAAGCCTGTTCCTCAGCTTGAATAAGTGAATGTGCTCCATCCATTGTAAGGATTAAACGAGGTCAAGATGTGTGGGAGAGGTTCAATATCTAGTCATTTGCTAAAATGTTTTCAGTCTATTTGCAGTAAAAATTTTATTTAAAAGAAAGTACTTGCAGTAAAAATCTCAGACCCAGAATTAAACCAATTACAAAAAGAAAACATTTGCCTAAGTCCGTTTGAGGTCACCGTGGATTTCCGTGGGGTAAGGGAACCATTATTTCATGCTGCCTGTGGGCAAAAGCATGACTTGAGGCTTTTCAATGGGAAGGTGGTGGAGGGAGTGAGGAGTTTCTCCTTGGAGAAAACTGATCTGTCCTTAGACTTAGGGAGTGGCTCCTTGGGCCCCCTGGGGTTATCCTCTTAGCACCCAGCAGAGTGCCTGCACAGAGCACATATTCTAACATGTGTACAGATGAGGAAGAAGAGAGGAAGAGCAGAAAGGAAAGGTCCAGGTTCTCCACGACCCTCTACGAGCCGACGACGATCCTTCGGCTGATAGCTCCCGGCAGGGTATAGATGAAGAGGACCAGGAAGATGATGAGGATGATGAGAATGAAACCAATGATGATGTACTTCTTGTAATTCTTCCAGATGAGGTGGTACAGGCACTTGAAGGGGCTCATGAACCAGGAGAAAGAGGTGTCCGGGCGGCTGAGAAGGAAGCAAGAGGAGATAAGGGTAGGGGCCACGTTGTCCGCATGTAGGAATCTCAAGCCCTCAGGGAGAATTTCTGAGTCCCAATTTCCAGGGACCCACAAAGAGAGGCCTGGGGATAGGAGACGATGTGGCCTGGAAGCAGAAGCTAACATTTGGGCTGATAATGATTCCTCATCATTTTATTTTATTTTTTTAATCACTTAATTTATATTTTCTTGTTTTGGCTGCATCTGCAGCATATGGAAGTTCCCATGGCAGGGATCGAATCCAAGCCACAGCTGCGACCTATGCCTCAGCTGCAGCAGTGCTGGATCTTTAACCCACTGTGCCCAACAGGATATCAAACCGGCAGCACCAGAGACCAGCCAGATCATTAGCCCACTGCGCCACAGCGGGAACTCAAGACCTCATCGTTTTACAATTTGGTCCAGAGGAGGGCAAGAGTCTAGTTAGAACCTAGCCAAAAGTCTGAGGGCTCTCTGTCTGTCCCACCCCGATCTCAAGTCCCGCCTCCTCCATGAAGCTCCTCTGACTACAATAATTCCCCTCCTTCTGAATTCCTACCTAATTCATCCCTTGGCCTACCCCCCTTTTGACGCTTTTATGCCTTCACACTCTGATAACTATTTTATGAATCTGTGTGTTCTCCCTAAACATACTGAAAGCTTCTGGAAGGCAGAGTTTATAGCTTATATTTCTTTGGTGTTTTGCAAAGTGTTTTTTTTTTTTTTTAGTAGGTATACATTGTAGAAGCTTAATAAATATTTTTGTTTTGCTTTGTTTTTTGTCTTTTTGCCTTTTCTAGGGCCGCAAAAGCCACTGAGCCACGACGGGAACTCTGATAAATAATTTTGAATGAATGAAACACTAAAGTTCCTAACACTAAGACAGGTGAGAGGTCAGTACAGAGAAGGGACCACCTGTTCATCATGAGACACCTGGAGTCCAGGGAGGGATAGGACAAATACAATTTGAAAGCGTATTTTGTATATATATTTCGTATCTGTATATGCTTACTTTTTAACTGATACATAAACCGTAGTTTAAATTGGATAGAATAACCCTTGCTGCTAGTTATTCTACTTCTGGAAATTTAAAGCAATAGTTTATAGAGGGGAAACATTTTCACCACATTATAATAATAGGAAAAAAGTAGGAGTAAATTAAATTTCCAATTATGGGGTGGTAACCAACTCAGTCATGGTTAGCAAGGCTATGGACTATTCCACAGACATTTAAAAAAATCCCAATTATGACAACTATGGCAACGAAGCAAAAATTTTCAGCAAAGGGTACATGAAACATGAAGATAATTTTGCATGCATGATTAGAAAAAATTTATAGGAAATTCATATGGCCATGAAAAAATTAGTAGGAAAAATATATGAAATTACCCTGGGAATGCTTATGCGGTAGGATTATGGAAAAGTGCCCTGGCCAAACAGTCTGTAGTATTTTTGGACTATCTGTCAACTACAGGAACAAAAGGCTACCTGGTTTGGATGATGGCTATTGTCCCACTGTCTGCCTCCTCACTTCTGGATTATCCCAGAGGGATCTTGTGGGGAAATGCCTTCATTCTTTGAGATGGAGACTGCAGAGGGTTTCCCATTTCTTTCTTTCTTTCTTTTTTTTTTGTCTATTTTGCCTTATCTAGGGCCGCACCCGCTGCATATGGAGGTTCCCAGGCTAGGGGTCTAACAGGAGCTGTAGCTGCCGGCCTTCGCCACAGCCACTGCAACGCAGGATCCGAGCTGCGTCTGCAACCTACACCACAGCTCAGGGCAACGCTGGATCCTTAACCCACTGAGCAAGGCCAGGGTTCAAACCCGCAACCTCATGGTTCCTAGTCGGATTCGTTAACCACTGAGCCACGAAGGGAACTCCCGGTTTCCCATTTCTGATGCTCCCCCCATACCTCCCCCTGCCCCTTTTTTAGGACTGCGCCCGAGGCATATGGAAGTTCCCCGGCTACAGGTCGAATTGGAGCTCCAGCGGCTGGCTTACACCATAGCCCCAGCAACACCAGGTTCAAGCTGTATCTGCAAACTAAGCCTCAGCTTGTGGCAAGGCTGGATCCTTAACCCACTGAACAAGGCCGGAGATCGAACCCGCATCCTCAGGGACACTATGTCGGGTTCTTAACCTGCTGAACCACAACGGGAACTGCTCTTTCCATTTCTTTTTTTTTTCCCCTCTTTCCATTTCTGATACCCCCCCCCCCATTTCTTTCCCATTTCTGATGCCCCCCCATGACTTCACTCACTTGGGCTTGGCCAGGGGCTCGGGTTCCTTTCGGGCTTTTCCGACAGGATTTTTCTCAGCTTCTTCTGCTGTAACGAGGTGGAACTCAGCTTCAACCTTGCCCTGCACAAACACAACACCCTCAGCTTTGTCACAAAGAACTGCTTCCCTTTAGAAGAAGTGTTATCACCTGGGGGAGTGCCGGGAGGGATTTTGACTCTCCTGCTGCTTTATTGTGAGCAAACATTATCTTTTTGGTCTTGGGAGAAGCCATTTTCACGATGGACAAGAAAAGCCCTGAAATGATATTACTCTTGAGTTTTGTGAGGAGAGTGGGTCTCCAGGCACACAGATACACATAGGGTGTTTCACTTGTAACCATTTAATAACTGCGGAAGTAATTACAGAAAATAGTAATTTAAAAGAGGATTAATTACTAGAGTGGCAGAACCCTTTTGAATCTGTTACTGTCTTACTGTCTTTCTTCTCTGTCAATGACTCTGAAGAGGCAATGTACAGGTACGGACCTGCATTTGCCAAATAGCTTTTCTCTCATCCTTCCCTGTTGTTTTTTTTTTTTTTTTTTGATCCCCTCTAAGTGTTTTAGAATCTTTTTATTCCAGCACTCTTTCTCAACTTTTTCTTCCCTCAATCAGAAACCCTTCTGGTTTGAAAACGGTGAGTCATATGCTTCTTCAGGGCACTGCACCAAAGTTATTGGCAGGGATGTAAGTCTTAGGTTATCAAAGGATGAGACAGAACCTCTGGAAAAGTTAAGAATCATTCTTTCTTGTTCATGCACTACTTTGGGGGACCCCCTGAATGCCAGGCACTGTTCTAGGCCTGGGGGACTTAATGATTACGAAAAATAGAATCCTTGATCTCCTGGAGCTCCTTTTCTTGGTGGAGGAGACCCTCTCTTCTGCCTCCTTTGTTCCGCCAACCCCTCAGGAAATTCTGGGGTTTTTTTGTGGTTTCTTTTTCTTTTTTTTTTTTTTTCATTTTTAAAGTTGTGTTGAAGTATAGTTGATTTGCAATGTTGTGGTAATTTCTGCTGTACAACAAAGTGATTCCATTATGCATATACACACATCCATTCTCTTTCAGACTCTTTTCCCACGTATATTATCACAGAACATTGGATAGAGTTCCCTGTGCTATACAGCAGGTCCCCATTGGCCATCCACTCCATATTCCACAGTACCAAACCTCGAGTCCACTCCTCACCACCCCCTGTCCCTTTTGGTCACCGTAAGTTTTTCAAAGTCTATGAGTCTGTTTCTGTTCTGCAAATACTCCTCTGGTTTTGTGGATCAAGATTCAAGGTCATAGGAGAGACACAAAAGTGGTAGGAGACTGGGGGCATCATCAAAGTATTTTAGCACCTATGATTGCTGTTAAATTTTGTCTTTCTGAATTCCATGTGGATGGGGCACTGACTTTAGAGGCATGGTTGATTTCTTACCCCCTATAAAAAGATCTAAGCTTCTTATGAACTGATGGTCTCATGTTAACTTACCTATTCTCTCTGAAAAATCCAGGGCTTCCTAACAACTGGTTTGGTTGCTTGAAGCCATTAAAATGTAATTGTGGGAGCGATGAGAGAGAAGTAGGGTGTTTGGAGCAGGAGAAGAGAGGTAGTGTCATGGCTGTCTGCATTAGTAAAGAAGTGCAGTGGGCTTTTATCACAAGAGAAATCAAGCTTTCAAATCTAGGTGGTCTCAACCATTCTTTAGTACCATGACCCATGTCAGAAGGCATTCAATTCCTATGGTCCAGAAATCTTCCTTAAAAATATGTATCTATGGACTTTCTCATTCCTATTGAGAAATCATGGCTCCATCAGCAATGACTTGCACATAAAGGAAGTCAGGAATACTTGAAAACCATGGGGGGGGGTAATATAAAGCTTCTATCCATTCTTGTCACTCTTTGACACATCTATCAACAGTAGAGTAATAGTGATAGAATTCTAACTGAAATTACAATACATTATTGAATGTCTATTTTGTCCTACGTTCTTTTTATCTATTATCTATCTATCTATCTATCTATCTACCAACCAAATCTATCATCTATCAGTGACAAGCAAAGTAGATGCCTCAGAAATGAAGCCAAGAAAGTCAAATAATTTTCCCAAGGTCATAAGGCAATAAGCCAACCAAGTGTAATTTGAACCAAGGTCTGTACGACTCCTAAGCTCATGCTCTTCCCATTACAGCAGGCTGCCTCCCAATTGCCAGGTAACTGGACTAGAAGTTTTATGAGGACCTTCCCAGCTCTAACAGGAGATGATTCTATGATTGTATTCACCATTGCCACCTAAATGCATGTGGTGACTGTCTCTCACTGGCTTGGGTGTACAGATATGCAGCTTTAAAAATAAGCCTGGCAGGTGGTGGTATCTATAAACCAATCCCCCTTGGCTGCTAGTAATTGGAATAAGAGGGCAATGATGTTCTGACTGCTGGTTTCAAGGAACAGGAGGGGAGTTCACGCAGAGCTGGAATCAGAGCAGGTCTTGACTGGAAACACACCTGGAAGGCACCCAGTCCAAACTATTCGCTTTACAGACAAAGAAAGTGCCAAAATTAATAAACAGAAACCTCAATTAATACAGAGTCGAGAGGCCAGAAGGTGGAGTGCCCACGCCCCACGCTGAAGCAGAACCCGATGGGAGGAAGAAAGACTTCTCTTTTTGCCTGGCAAGAACTCAGCCAGTGAGAGACAGTCACCACCCAGCCAAGGAAAAGTCAGTTTACTATTGTGCTCCCAACTTCCTTTCCCTTCTATAAAAGCTTCTCATCTCTGTTTTTGCCAGCTGGGATGGCAAATTGCAATTCTTTGCTGAACCCAAGCAAACTCACTTTTTGCTAGAATGATAACCGGATGTCTGTTTGTTTGAGGTCAACAAAACTTCTACGTGGAGAGGGGACGTGCAGACCCCGAGGCAGAGGTTTTCCATTTCGTCGTTTTTCTCTGGGCTCATTCAACTTTCTACCTGGCTATCAGTGTTTTAGCTTCCTCAGTGGCGTTACGGGTTATTTGGGGCAAAAGTGGATGTGGAGCAGCTGGATTAAACCGCTACTGCAGGCCGAACCAGTCTTTGACCAAGGGCTGCCGGAGTGAGTGAGGATGAAGTCAGTTGTCATTTTCCCTTTAGGATGTGTAAGGACAAAAATAAGAGGCTCATTTCTCCCTGCAGAAAATAAGGGAAGAGATTTCCCTGTCCTCTTCCTTGGAGCATTTATGTTGGAAAACTTGTCACGGTAAGCCCTTTCTTTTCTCTTTGAACTACATATAAATTCTTTTGAATACTAGGTAGGCCTTTGTCTTTAGTACCTAGGAAAGCCTTTCTCAAGAACCTGGGAGCCATCTCTTTGAAATAGAAACACTGAGCTCCCTGGTGGTCTAGTGGTTAGGACTCAGCGCTTTCACCACTGCAGCCCAGGGTTCAATTCCTGGCCTGGGAACCAAGATCCCACTTCAAGCCACTGCACACTGTGGCCAAACAAAAAAAAATTTTTTTTTTTTTTGTCTTTTTGTCTTTTATCTAGAGCCGCACGTGCAGCATATGGAGGTTCCCAGGCTAGGGGTCTAACAGGAGCTGTAGCCGCCGGCCTTCACCACAGCCACAGCAACGCAGGATCTGAGCCGCGTCTGCAACCTACACCACAGCTCACGGCAACGCCGGATCCTTAACCCACTGAGCAAGGCCAGGGATCGAACCCGCAACCTCATGGTTCTTAGTCGGATTCGTTAACCACTGAGCCACGAAGGGAACTCCACAAAAATTTTTTTAATTAAAAAAGTTTTACAGAAGAAAATGGCACAACATTGTAAATCAACTATACTTTAAGACTTTTTTAATTAAAAAAGTTTTATAGCAGAAATTGGCACATTGTAAATTAGCTATACTTTAATTTTTTTAAAAAGTCAGAAAAATGTAATGATTAAGGGGGGTAATACCGCTCTCAGTTTCCATGGGTGTCTAGCTCAAAGTTGCTCTTTGGAGCTGATTCCCTAGTTTTTCTTCCCCTTCCAAATATTGTCTCTGAACCAGTCACATAGGATGCCCCACTTCTCATTACTCTGCCTCTAGCTTTCTCATGCCAGCAACGTCCAGTCGGAACAAATCTGAAGCCTTCCCTTTTTTTCATCATAAAGTGTTCCCGTTCTTAGACTGGCAAACACAGGTGATGGGGCTGACTCCTTTGTGATAAAGAAATAAGCTCTAAATAAATAAGCAGGTAAGTAAAATAAATAAGTCCTAACCTGGGTAGTCTTGTTTCTTTCCAGAGTTCTAAACCCTTACTGTACGTTAATTCATTGATCTGCTAAAAACCCCATGAGAAACGTACTTATTATCAATCCCCGTTTTGTAGATACGGAAGCTGAGGCACAGAGTAACTTGTGTCATGTCACACAACTAGTCGGGAGAGAATGGGACTCAGACCCGAGCAGTCTGCTTCTCCACTCCTTGGTCTTAGCCACTGCGACATCCTTAATGTGGTCTGAGAAAACAGACGGTCACAACCAAAACACCTCTTTATCCGCTCACCACTCTGTCTCAAAGCAGATTCTCTGTATCCCCGAACCTCCCAGCATTAAATTCTTCCCGTCTCCTCTCCTGTTTCTTTCTTTAGGCTGTGGTTCTGGTTTTCCCTCCACTTCACTGACACCATCTAATTGTGGGAGGTTTTTGTGTGTTTGTATTTTAGTTCCTCCTACGCCCTGAACTCGTTCTCACCTTGGGGCCTTTGCCTGGGGTGTTTACTTGGTGACCAATGCCCTCCTTCCCATTTTTGTTCAGATGGCTCTTGACTTTTCATTCTTTAGGTCTCAACTGCAAAGGTTCACAGCTGCAGAAAGGCTTCCAGCCACCACATGGATGGAAATACCTGCCTTGGATAGACTTTGATTCATCACCTCCCAGCCCTTGTTTTAAGAATTTGCTTTCTTGGGAGTTCCCGTCGTGGCGCAGTGGTTAACGAATCCGACTAGGAACCATGAGGTTGCAGGTTCGATCCCTGCCCTTGCTCAGTGGGTTAAGGATCCGGCGTTGCCGTGAGCTGTGGTGTAGGTTGCAGACGCGGCTCGGATCCTGCGTTGCTGCGGCTGCGGTGCAGGCCAGTGGCCACAGCTCCGATTAGACCCCTAGCCTGGGAACTTCCACATGCCGCGTGTGCGGCCATAAAATGACAAAAGGCCAAAAAAAAAAAAAAAAAGAATTTGCTTTCTTGGTGTGACTGTGCACTTATGTGTGTCCTTCTATCTTACCTGTGTGTCTGTCTTTGACATTGGACTATAAGCCTCACGCTGGCAGAGACTATATATTCCTCATATTTTGTTCTCAGGGCCTATCATTATATAGATGTTCAATAAATACTTGTTGAAGGAAATGAAAAAAAAAATGACATGGGAAAGAGTCTATTAGGATCAAATGAAATAACAGGAGGGATCTGAATATATTGGGCAAACTCCTAAGGGCTATAAAAATGTAATAGATAACTGCCATTATGTCATCTATGCATAATCATTGCCATTTATTGGGTAGGAGAAGGAATTATAACAAAGAATAAGAATTCGAATTCCAGGACTTGGCAACCCTCATTTCCTGACTCGTATCACCTCCTGACAACTCTGACCAGTGGGCAGCCAGCCTTCCATGGGGGATATTTCACGACTCCAGGCTCATTATGCGCATCACGGTTCCTCTACTTGGAGTAGACATTCATCCTTTCCTTCATCTAGAAAATGCCTTCGTCATCCTTTGTTCTTAAAAAAACTCATGCTCTGCCCTGCTGGGCCCCTCAGCACCCTCAGAGAGAATTAATCTCCCCCACTTCTCATCCTTCCCCGTGTCATTTACATTTTGTTTCATGGGGACCGGATTGCTGATGCATCCATGCCTCTCACTGGACTCTGAGCTGGTTGAGCGTAGAGTTCATATCTGAACTCATCCATTCACTAGTCACTTCACTGGTTGAGCATCTCTTAAAGGAGGCTCAATGGTTGAGCCATGAGGTCTGGAACGACGTACAGAGGCTGCCGTGCAGCAACCCCTCATTATGGACGTGGGAGGACTAAGAAGAGTGAGCTTGCCTGGCACCTCGTTCTCTTGATCTAATCTCACCAAGAGAATCTAATTCTCACCAAGAGAACTGAGAACGGAGGGAAGAGAAAACACATGAAAACTAGACACCATGGAGGCAGGCCAGCAACTGCCATTTACCCAGTTAGGTTCCAAGGGAATCCTTGTCTTGCACCCACTGAGCCCCTAGCCCGCCAGACAGAGAAATGCGTCTCTATCCACACCTGCTAAGGTCCTGACCTGGGTTTGCCTTTGCCACTGGGCACTAGGAGCAGTGGGGAGAACACACTTGCCTCAAGAGGAGGACAGCAGAGAAATGAGGCCACCTCTGCGGTCCCCGTTCCTTTTCTCAGCCTCTGACCACTTGAGTCGGCCACCCTCCCTTACAGAGGAGCGATGAGGGGCTGAAAGGAAGGGGAGGAGGAACTTTCTTCCCACGCTTTGTGAAGGGTCTGAATTCCCGCTGCACGCACCATATGGAACGGACCAAGCTGGCAAGGCAGGGAGAGGGGTAGATGGCTCTCGTCTCAGCCTGAGCATCCTCTCGAGGGAGTTTTTCAAGGACGGATCAGTTTTTAAATTGAGTCTCATCTGAGGGTGAAGGGATGAAGCAGTGGCCTTAAAACTGCACCTTAGTGAGGACCTTGCACGTAATTTCAAGAAATGTTGAAAAAAAAATTACTGCCAGGGGCAGACGTCCAAGCCAAGAGGATAGAAACCCACCCCGACACAGATGACTGTTAAATCAAGCATGCTGAATTATGGAAGGCTTAATGCATTTATAAATTTTTCAGAATTCTCACTTCTCAGCAGAACCTTTGCCCTAAAGGGCTGTGTCATTTCAAGGCACTTGACCTGAGGTTTACAAAATGACTTTTTTCAAGAGCATGCATGACTTGGCCGTACAGCTGAAATTGGCACAACACTGTAAATAAACTATACGCCAATAAAAAATAAAAATAAATAAAATACATTAAGAAAATAAAGAACATGAGATCCTCTTCCTGCCCCACCCCCGCCCCATCTCCTACAGCTGTCACGCACCGTGAGTTCTTTGCTTTTAGAGAAAGGCCACCAGCCCCGCACACGCTTTTGCTGGAATATGGAAATCTTGTTCTCCTCACTTGCGTTTTCAAACTTGGTGAGATCGCAGGCTTTGGCAGACTTGGCCGCCCGGGGAAAACTGTTGAGGTTCATTTCCAGGGAGCCTGTGAAGAAATGCCCTTAACGGTTCTAGCAGGGCTTTAAAAATCTGTCACCGTCCTTAGTCACTCCCCCACCCACCCCCAGCCCACCCCCTCCCCCGCTCATCCATCCGCTCACCAGCCATTCAGTCAGGACCCCACGGGATCAACAGCACGCGTTAGGGATGTGGGGGCACAGATAGGACCAAGACATGTTTGGTGCCTTTAAAGCATGAATAATGTGGCAGCAGATAAAGGATAAGGGCAAAGCCACTGTGTGTCACTTTGCTTTTTCTTTCTTTCTCTTTCTTTCTTTCTCTTTCTTTTTTCTGTATATCTTTTTTTAAAAATTAAAGTATAGTTGATTTATAATGTTGTGCCAATTTCATGTGTCACTTTCAAGCCTCAGTTTCCGGTGTCATCTGCTGGGCTTCTTCTCTGCTCCCTGACTGTGGATCTGGATTACATACCTATCCCTTGAGCTCTTTCTTCCCTGCCTTGGCCCAGATCAGCCTCTAAGGACCTCCTCCACTACCACACCTCCCTCTTTGAGTCCATTAAACTTCTGCAGTCTGGGTCTAAGTCTTACTGTCTCGGTAGCTGCACTCCAGTACCTTAGCGGACTCTCAACAAAGTATTTTTTCTTAAAAAATTTTAAAAAAATTTTATGCCATTTTTAAAGGTTACTGTCTGTTTACAGTTGCTACAAAATGCTGGCTGTATTCCCCATGTGGTACAAGACCTGCTTGAGCCTGTCTTACACCCAGTAGTTTGTATTTCCCACTCCCCCAACCCCTAGGTGGCCCCTCCCCAATTCCCTCTCCCCACCAGTAACCACTCCTTTGTTCTCCAAATCTGTGAGCCTGCTTCTTTTTTGCTGGGTTCACTAGTTTTCAACAGCGTATTTTCTTTCTTGCTTTTTAGGGCCACACCCACAGCATATGGAAGTTCCCAGGCTAGGGGTCGAATTGGAGCTGCAGCTACCAGCCTACGCCACAGCCTCAGCAACATGGGATCTGAGCTGTGTCTGCAACCTACACCACAGCTCATGGCAATGCTGGATCCTTAACCCACTGAGCGAGGCCAGGGATCGAACCCGCATCCTCAGTGATACTAGTCAGATTCATTTCTGCTGCATCACAACGGGAATTCCCAACAGTGTATTTTCAGTGAGTGATATTAAGCAGAATAAGATAATGCCATGAGAGTTATATCTCTTTCTCTCTAACAACCTTTCTCTATTACAAAAGTATTATTTGTTAACCATTAATACTTAAGAGCATGCACGTGAGCAAAAAAATAATATAAAACTTTTCCATAATCCTACCCCTCAGAGGCGGACCCCTGCTCTATGTACTAGTTCATATCCTTACGCCAGTCCCTCTTTGGCTGTCTCTGACTCGCTCTTTCTCCTATACAAATAAACATATTTTTTACCTAAAGGAGATTTTTGTTTTTAATTTTATGACTGCACCTGGCATATGGGAGTCCCTGGGCCAGGGACTGAATCCAAGCCACAGCTGCAAACTAAGCCACAGCTATGGCAGCATGGGATCCTTTAACCCGTTGTGCAAGGTCGAACTCACCCCTCCACAGTGACTCAGGCCACTGCAGTAGGATCCTTAACCCACTGCGCCACAGTGGGAACTTGAAGATTTTCTTCTTTATTCTTATTTTCACTTATTGCACCCTGCACAACTATCCAATGCATTCAGTATTCTAATATTTTAAAAAATTTTCTTTTTGGCCATGCCCGTGGCATGTGGAAGTTCCTGGGTCAGAGGCTGAACCTGCCCCATAGCAACAACTGGAGCTGAAGCAGTGACAACGCCAGATCCTTAACTTGCTGTGCCACAGGGAACTTCTAAGTATTCTAATATTTTAATGGCTGCAGGATTATAACTTTTGAGGCCTTACTATATATGAGGAACTGTACTTAGTTTTTGAATTACATTATCACATTTATAGCTCCTAACCCTGTGAGGTGTGCTACACTGTTCTTCCCATTTTACTAGAGAAAATTGAGATACAGAGGAGACCAGCAGTTAGTTCAAAATTTAACAGCTTCCAAAAAAACAAACAAAAAAAGAGTTTCTGCTGTGGCAGGAATTCAACTAGTAACTATGAGGTTGCGGGTTCGATCCCTGGCCTCGCTCAGTGGGTTAAGGATTTGGCGTTCCCGGGAGCTGTGGTGTAGGTCACAGACACAGCTCGGATCCCGCGTTGCTGTGGCTGTGGTGTAGGCCAGCAGTTGTAGCTCCAAATCGACCCCTAGCCTGGGAACCTCCATATGCCATGGGTGAGGCCCTAAAAAGCAAATAAATAAATAAATAAATAAATAAATAAATAAATACTAAAAAAATAATCTAACAGCTTCCTAGTGCTGGAGCAAAAATCATTTTAAGGCTGTCTGAATATGTGTCTTCCACCACAGGGCTGCACCACAACTTATTGAGTCAATCCTTTATTAACGGCTATTTGGAATGTTTCACTGTTTTGCTATCCAACTTATCAAATAGCATTGAAATCATTATCCCTGTAGACTTAGACCAAGCTCTCCAAAAGCTGGGGCAGAACCCTCCACATTAATTTGAGCTTGATGAAGCCACCAGCTTACCCAGAAAATCATCTGAGGACAGCCTTTCAAAATCCCAAACCTGGAGCACCAACACAGCTGGCGTCTTACACTCCATCTTCTCTAAGGAAAAGATGTTCTCCCTCTTGGTAATGACCATTTGCTTCTCAGCTGGGAGATACTGAAACGGAAATAGAAAGCGCCAGTTGAAGTTCCCCTCTCCAGTCAGGGAGTTGTAGTGCACGTCTGTCTCCTGCTTGTCGTCCTCCAAACCCTTTAGCCACCTGAATAAAGACAGAAAGAGAATTAGACACCCAGCGCCCATGATTCAAACATCCGTACCATCCCGACTGATTTAACTAGTTTCATTGTGGTCGCAGAGCCAAAGTCTTAAATTGATGATATAATTTGATTCAGATGGAAGTTTCCCCTGAATCTGCGAGAAACAGATAGGGATCAAAAGGTCGGAAACCCAGACAAGACTCTCATCGTAAGTCAGGTTGGGGGATTGTTTTCAGTTGTTCATGGGTAGGTCTGAAGCCCCATGCAATAAAGGGAACATTCGGAAAGTGTGAAATGAAAGTGTAATCTGAATTTCTTCTCACCCCGGGAGCCTTCTTTATAAGGGGGACCATGTCTGCATCCACTCCATCACCCTACATTGCTACCTTACACAGATAAGCTATCCAACCTCTCCGTGCTTTTGTTTCATCTGGAAAACGGGAGCCATAACAGTATCTAGTCCATAGAAATTCTGAGGAATTATACGAGATAATACATGCACACTGCTTTGTGTACCCCAAATGATCCATTATTTCCTTTTAGTATTATCTGGCCTGTCTCCTCCACCCCCAGTATAAAGTAAGCTACAATAAATACATTTTCCCCTAGTACTTTATCCATGGCAAATTAATTCTTGAGATAATAAGTGATTTAATTAAAACTAATCGATAATGCCAAATCACTTGCTTTCTTTTTTTTTATTAAAGTATAATTGATTTGACGATTTTCATTGAACAGCAAAGTGACTCAATCATACATATATATACAGACATTCTTTTTCTCATATTATCTTCAGTCAAGAGATTGGCTATAGTTCCCTGTGCTGTACAGTAGGACCTCATTACTTATTCATTCTAAATGTAACAGTTTGTATCTACTCACCCCCAAATTCTCAATCCATCCTACACCTTCCCCACCCTCACCACCCAAGCAATCTCAAATCTGTTCTCTACATCTACCACTTGCTTTCTGAAAACAAACATCCCTCCCTCAATTCCAATCTGCCCCAGGGCAGGGGAGAGTAAGGACACTTCTCTTCCCAGAGGAGTGATACCACTTGGGGTTAGAGTGTAATTATTTAGCTAAAGGTGGTTCTTGATCAACCAACATATGTGTGGTGTCTGCGAGGAGGCAAGGAGTGAGCTAGATGCTAGGGGAGTGATGGGGAGCCAACAGAGCTGGTCCTCGCCTTCAGGGAGCTACAGTCATGGAAAGAAGAGGATGGAGGGAGATGGATGGGGGGCAGAAGTCACCGGTGAGGGATGTGCAAAGGCCCTGGGGAAGAAGAGGTGGGAAAGAAGGTAAGTGTGACTAGAGAGCAGAGGGCAAGTGGGAGTATTGATCCAACGATATGACTCTGGATAGGCAGGGGCTAGTCATATGTGATATTTTAGGACATGTGATGGATTTGGATCTTTGTCTAGAGAAAACAGGATGCCATTAAAGGGTTTTAAGTACAGGACTGATGTAATCAGATTGCGTTTTGAAAAAGTAACTCATGTTCCAACATAGAGAACAGGTTATTGGAAGCAAGACTGAATAAGGAGAGATGATAGCATGGGTACTTCAGTGGCGGCAGCAAGAAATGACAGAGGAAGAGACAATGGGTGGTGCGATGAAGATGAAGAGAATGAGTGCTACAGCTATTGGGGAGGTAAACTGAACAAGACCCAATGGCGTACTAGAAATTGGAATATTAATGAGAAAGGAGGGTTCTTGCTGGGGTAAGGCGAGGAGATACCAAGACGAGGCTGAGATGAGTTCACTGCCTCAGAGATGCAGTCACATTTGCTTCTGACATCTCCCTCCCTGACTAGGGGCTAAAAGGAAAACTACAAACGCATTTGTGTCATAGCCAATAGGCAAAAGAGAGACACCAAACTTAGTTTCCTTAGTCTTATGTTGGTATTTTTTATCAGTAAAACTAGCAAATGGGAAGATATACATTTTAGCTTTTGTATTAGGCTTATCATTTTTCACCATAATCTTTCATCAAGAGCATCGCATCTCTCTACCTTCTGGTGTAAAGGTATTTTGAATGTCATTCCAAAAGTTTAGGCATCCAACATTTAAGTGAAAGATGTCTATACAATAAGACTGAATCGCAAAAATAGTTCATGAGGGAATTCCGATCGTGGCTCAGGGGTAACAAACCTGACTAGTATGCATGAGGATGTGGGTTCAATCCCTGGCCTCATTCAGTGGGTTGGGGATCTGGCGTTGCCATGAGCTGTGGCGTAGGTCACAGATGCAGCTCGGATCTCGTGTGGCTATGGCTGTGACATAGACTAGCAACTGCAACTCCAATTCAACCCCTAGCCTGGGAACTTCCATAAGCCACAGGTGCGGCCCTAAAAAGCAAAAACAAATTTCATGATATAATTATTCTTAGTAAAATGACCAAATAAGGCAAATATTTGACTAAGAAAGTGACCTTATCTGACAAAGTGAGATGGGCTCCTTTTGTGAGGTGTGGGTGGAATGTCTTCCACAAGTGTAGGACTGGTTAGGGGTTAAAGAGGTGAGGATGCGAAGGAAGGGGAAGCTGGAGTTGATTGACAGTCTTACCCTTTAACATAAATGTCACTTGATTTTTGTCCCGTGAAAATATTCTCGTCCTCTAAAATGACGTCTTCCGTGTTCCAGATGATTACTCTCAATTCATACCTGGGGTAAGGAAGGCAGACTTAGATCAAAGACCTTCAAAGTTGAGTCTACTGGTGTCAATGTGATTCTGGTACTGCTTTGAGTCTATAAGCTTCCTTGATTTTACCAGTAATAATTGCCATTTACCAAAATACCAATACTTAAGGGCTTCTTTCCATCAAAACCAAGTATCCCAGCTGGAATCACCAAGAACGTGAGTTTCTCTGAGCAGATCCTCCTTCCATTAACCAACATCTTTCCGAATGATGAAACTCAGTGGCTCCTACCATAAAACAGGAGCCTCCATTTCAGGCACCACCACTCAGCCCCGGCAGCAACTGGCCAGGTGGAAAGTGAGGCATGATTATCGGGCATCAGTTGATCGATGTAATGTATCGAACACCAAATCAGGTGTCATGATCTGCACGTGGTCTCTTTCCTGAAGGTGGGGCTGCAGCTTCCTTACCCTTTGGGTCTCCTTGGTGAAATGTCAACAGGAGGTCCAGGCTGAGGCATGTCTTTGGGAAACATGTCCACCCACATCTGCAGGCGGCCCTTGTTAAGAAAAGAAGGATATTAGGGAGGGAGTTTGACTCTGGAAATGTGTAAATGGCTCCATCCTACTCAGGGAATTCTGCCACTGGATGGATACTAGCCAGTCAATAACACAGATCCTAAAATCCAGAAAGTCCCTGAGGCAGTAATTTATTTAAATTGTGGCATTCCCTCTGGATGTGTAAACTTATAAGCATCAATGCCTAGTTTTGTTATTTCTCATTTTAATTGATATTTTCATCAAAATCCCTTATATTATTTCTCTCGCCTTACAGGCATGTTTAAAGCCTTCTTATTTTGTGTATTTGAAAGTTTAATTAATGCAGTGTTTCCTTCTGTTTCTTTTCATAAAGATACATGTCATCTGGGGGAAAAAAAAGGAAGACATTCTTTAGCTTTTATTTTTATTTTTTTTTAGGAGGGCTGGTTACCACCTAGACACTAACCATTTGTAGTTTTAACAGATTCCTTTCCTGGAAATTTATATTAGGTACATATAATATATAATATAATATATAGATATTATTCATGTGTAGAATGGTTGTTGACAAAGATAGAAATTACATTCATTATTAATTATTACATTCATTAATAAAAATTACAGCATATATCAAGAGGAGGGGAAGAGTAAGCAAACCTTTCCTGAGCACCTACTATGTGGTAGATGCAGTGCTGTGAGCTTGAAAAGCATTATCTCATTAATCCTTCCAAAATCCTCACTGAGTAGGTGTTATTATTCCCACTTGGCAGATGAGAAAACTTCTTGTCTTCTGTTTACGAAGACAAAAGAGCCTGTATTCAACCCTTGTCTGCTGACTCTAGAAGCCCTGCTTTTCCTACCAACCCCTAACGATTAAAACGATAATACCATCTGCCAGAAATATCATGCTCTATTATTTCCAATGTACCTTAATATCCATTATTTCCATCACATTTCTGTGTTACACATCAAGAAACCAAGATTCAGAGAAGTCACAGAAATGATCTAAAGTCCGGTGGCTAATTAGTGGCAGAATGGGGCCTTCCTTCCACTGCTTTGGACTCCGTACAGCAAAATTTACTCTGTTGCAAGGAGTCTGAGACCCCAGGTGGGGAGAAGGTCTGGTGGATTCCACGATCAGCTCTGCTCTCTGCACTCTAAGCACTAGCAGCCCAGGCAAGAAAGTGATCAGCAAGGGCTGGGACAGTCAGGGGGGATTTTATGTGGAGTAAGTGGGGCTTCCAACTTTAGAAACGATTTGCAGGATTTGGGTAAAGGAGGGGCTCTGGCTAGGAAAGAAACAAGAAGATTTCTAGGGGAAGGGACAACATAAAACAAGAGTTAGCATTTGAGAAGAGAAAACCCAACTCAACGGAGGCTTATATTCTTAGGGTCTCTAAAAAGACATTATCTTGTAACCAAGAAGCCACATCCGACAGGCAAAATGAAGGATACCAGTAACCAAAAGCTTTCAAACATCTGCAGTAAATTTCAGGAAATAACCATAAGCTTCCACATCTGATAACATTTATCCTTTCAAGACACGCCCCACACATGCTATCACCAGGTTTCTCTCCCGGCTCTGCTGGGAGACAATGTGGTATTCCCGCCTCGCTGCAGTCAAGCTCATGGTTTCTGCCCAAATTACACAGTGCGTCCAGAGCTGGGACAGAACTAGGGACCCACACTGCCTGGGTTAAATCCCAGCCCAGCTGAGTAACTTTGAGCGAGTTAAAGTCTCTGAGCCTTGACTTCTTCATCTTACAAGTAAAGATTATAATAATTTCATCACTAGACTGTATTAAAAAATAAAAGTAAGGTGACCCACACATTCCTATTTGTCTAGGAAAGCCCTGGCATAGGCCCCTTGTATCAGCTTAATAATTTTTTTAAGACCAAGTTTGTTTATTTAGGGTCATCTCTTTCTAGTGTTGACTTGGGGGAGAGTTTATTAGAATAGTCTTCCACCAGCTTTCCTCTGCACAGAACCACTGCATTCATTTGAGCTATGGTCACTGAGGGTCAGCTTATTTTTTTTTTTTTTTTTTTTTTTTTTTTTTTTTTTGCTTTTTAGGGTCACACCCACAGCAGATGGAAGTTCCCAGACTAGGGGTTGAATCGGAGCTACAGCTGCCAGCAACAGCCACAGCAACTCAGGATCCGAGCTGCCTCTGTGACCTACACCACAGCTCACGGCAATGCCGATCCTTAACCCACTGAGTGAGGCCAGGGATCGAACCCACAACCTCATGGTTACTAGTCAGATTCATTTCCATTGCGCCACAATGGGAATGCCTCAGCTTAAATATTAATAGTGCCCTCTTTCTCTCTCAGCATGGTCATACTTTGGATAAATAAATTAGGCCATCCTAATTAGGTGAGATAATTTCTAAATAGGACCTCAGACATAAAAGGCTCTGCATAAAGTTTGTTTTCTTTTCTTTCTAACTCACAACCAGATCTCTAGTGATTTTTTTCCACCCAGGCTGTCTGGTTACTGAGAGACTTTGGACAAGGTCTTGGACGTATCAGATGGGTTTCTGAAGTTTCTCCAGTGTCAGGATTCTTCCAAAGAGTGTGTCAAATCATAAAAAGGAAAAGACAACAAATCCAACTCTGACTTCAGGGCGGAGTTTCTCACCCTCAACGTTATTGACATTTGGGGCTGAGCAATTCTTTGTGCTGGGGGCTGTCCGGTACAGAACGGGATGTGTAGAAGCATCTCTGGCCTCCACTCATCAGATGCCGGTAGCTCCCCCTCCCACCTGAGACACCCCCAAATATTTCAGGCATGGCTAACTGTCCGGGGCAGGGGTGGCAAGGCTGTCCCTGGCTGAGAGCCATTACTAGAGAGAACACCAGATTAATGTCACATTTCCTGAGAACAGGCGCTCCTTGCGGGACCAGAGCTGTCTCCGTCTCTACCTGCTCCATCCCCGGCTTATTCTTGTGGTACAGCGGCCGAGTCTCTATGTGCTCAGGAACCAGCCTACACCCGACCTCCGGGATATCCTCCCAGGAGTGTAAAACCCTGAGGGCCAAGTGCTCATAAGACTCCACCGTCTCCTCTGCGTGGAAGAGAGAAAAATAGAGAGACTGGTCAGACGCGTGTTCAGGCAGTGGGACAGTGACGGGCTGGCAGGCGCATTTTCAAACACTCCCTTCAAGTGTTTAAATAAACCAAGGGATAGGGAGAGAAAAGACGGCAAAGAAGACGGCAAAGAAGACGAAAGACAAAGAATGGAAGGAGGTGGGTGTAGTTGTGGCAGGAAGAGGAAAGAGACTGAAAGTTAAGAGAATGAGAAATGAGAAGCATTGACAAGAAGACATCGTTTTACCAAAAAGGTGGTGATTCATGACAAAAAAATACTGGTAGAAATGATACTCGTAAAATAAGACAAAAATTGTTGAAAGAATAAAATTTTCTTGACAAAATTTAAAATGGCTAAATTTGATGTAAGAAAATTGAAACTGGTTTAATTTTTTAAAAAAGGGGTGGGGGGCTAGCCAGAAAATCTCCCAATAGCAATAATTATAATCAGTAAAAGTTGATAGGGACAGGAGTTCCCTTTGTGGCTCACCAGTAACCAACGTGACTAGTATCTATGAGGATGTGGGTTCGATCCCTGGCCCTGCTCAGTGGGTTAAGGATTCAGCGTTGTCGTGAGCTGTGATGTAGGTCGCAGATGCAGCTCGGATCCCGAGTTGCTGTGGCTGCAGTGTAGGCCAGCAGCTGCAGCTCCAATTTGACCCCTAGCCTGGGAACTTCCATATGCCACACATGCAGCCCTAAAAAAAAAAGTTGATAGGGACAAGTAAGTAAGCAATGAATTAAATCTTTGTCATAAAGTTAAATCAATAAGAACTGATTTTGCTAAATGTCTTTTCAGAATTTTGCTGGGCAAATAAATTGTTTAATCATGAAATGTAGAATATAGACCCACGGACTAAGTTGGCTTAATGGGGTATATTGTGGAAAAGCATTGTTCTCACAGAAATTCATCAATATCATCATTACCCTAAACGTCAATAACTAGGCATGCATGAACCTCTAAGAGGATCCTGGGGCCACAGCAACAAGAGAAAAAGAAACCTTGGCATCTAAGTGGTGGGATCAACATAGTGTCAAAACACCCAGTAGCATGTCCTTAACTGGGCTCTTTGCATCAAAACCACTGAATCATATATAGGTCAGTTCTAAGCATCCAAAGGACAGGGGTATAAGAATTGTTCTGTATCATTAAAGATTTTTTTTTTCTCATCCTAAATTTACGGAAGCCTCTCGGGGACCTTCGTGTTAAATCCTATGTTGCTCATCTAGAAGAATCTATTTCTTGGTGATGAAATAGGAGAGTTGGTGTAACACTTACGGGAGTAATTTGGGTTGTATCCAATTATTTATTTTATGCAATATTCATTTTAAGGAATTCTCTGCCTCTGCCAGAACAATTCTACTTATATGATGTCTAGTGTAGCAACATCAGAAATATGTAAAAATATGTATATGGAGGTTCCCGGTAGCATCGTATCACTACAGAAATGGATGTATGGAAATAAATGTCACAACCATAAAATGGAATATGAGCAAGGATCATTTCAAAGAGCAAAGGAGAACTGCCATAATCTGTGGGAAATAGAAAAGGCAAAACTATAGATATGGTACATTTAAAATTATGTAAAAA
Organism: Catagonus wagneri; assembly: GCA_004024745.2. NCBI lineage: Eukaryota > Metazoa > Chordata > Mammalia > Artiodactyla > Tayassuidae > Catagonus > Catagonus wagneri. The sequence goes on along the minus strand of PVHT020000230.1, from coordinate 20,115,256 downwards.
ATGTGACACAGTGCGCACTCTCGGGCACGCGCACGCACACACACACACACATACACACACACACACACATGATGTAAAGAAATATACCAGCATGCACCATACATCTCTGAATTTGGGGATTATGAGTGATTTTCATCCTCCTCCTTACTTTCCCGTATTTTCTACCGTGAGCATGCATTAGTTTTACAATAGAGGACTGCTGTCTCCAGACACCAACACCACTGGAAGCAAGCTTTTCAAAAGAAGAGCCACACACAATCAGGATGTATTGTGGGGAGTTACCCGTGTCTTCCTCGGTGAAGACTGTTTTCCCAGAAAAGACCTGGTTTCCTATTTGTATTTTCCCAGGACGAAAGTAAGGTCCATCCAGCTTGTTGTCTTTGCAGAGCTTGGTGAGGATTTCGGTGGGTTTGGACGTGTCTCTCCAGGCATTGTAGCCTTCTCTGAAAAGTGGAGGCAGGACAGTGAGTGAGGCTGGGCCTAGCCAGGAGCTACGCCCGAGGTCCCTATAAAAAGAACCGCTTAAGTGTGATCTGTGTGGTTTCCTTCTGATTTAATTTTGACATTCTACATGCTTGGGGCCAGTGTTTTTGTTTGATTTTGTACTCTCTCTTTTTTTCTCTTTTGGCTGCACCCTTAGCATATGGAAGTTCGTAGGCCAGGGGCTGAATCAGAGACACAGCTGTGAGCCGCACCACAGCTGCAGCAATACCGGATCCTTAACCCACTGTGCCAGGCCAGGGATTGAACCAGTGCCTCCACAAAGACAATGCTGGGTCATTAACCCACTGTGTCACAGCCAGAACTCTTGTTTCCTCTTTTTTTTTTTAACTTTTTAAAATATTTTTCAGGGCCTCACTTGAGGCATAAGGAAGCTCCCAGCCTAGGGGTTGAATCTAGAGCTGTAGCTTCTAGCTTACACCACAGCTCACGGCAATGCTGGATCCTTAACCCATTGAGTGGGGCCAGGGATTGAACCCACATCCTCATGGATACTAACTCAGGTTTGTTACCACTAAGCCACAGTGGTAACTCCCTAAATTTTTTTTCATTACAGTTGATTTACAATGTTCTGTCTTCTTTTTTCTGGTCAATACTTCTACATATAATGCTGGGATGAAAAGCAAGACCTCCGGAGTTCCCGTCGTGGCTCAGTGGTTAATGAATCTGACTAGGAACCATGAGGTTGTGGGTTCGATCCCTGGCCTTGCTCAGTGGGTTAAGGATCCGGCATTGCCGTGAGCTATGGTGTAGGCTGCAGACGCGGCTCGGATCCCGTGTTGCTGTGGTGAAGGCTGGCAGCTACAGCTCCTGTTAGACCCCTAGCCTGGGAACCTCCATATGCCGCAGGTGTGGCCCTAGATAAGGCAAAAAGACAAAAAAAAAAGCAAGACCTCTTTTGCAGGTAGTTTTAAAATTTTTTAAAGAAATGCACTCTTTAAAAACAATTGAAGTGAAATTCACATAACAAAATTGACCATTTGAAAGTTGACCAATTTGGTGGCATTTCGTACATTCACAATGTTGTATAACCACTCTATCTCATTCCAAAAAATTTTCATCACCGCAGAAGAAAGCCCTTTACCCAGTAACCCCTCACCGCCCCCTGCCCGCCCCCCAGCCCCAGCCTTGGGCAATCACCAAGCTGATTTCAGTCTCTATAGATTGCTTTGCCGGTGGCTTTTGTTTAGTTTTGTTCTGTCCTTAGCAAAATAGCTATTTGGCTGCTACTTATTCTAAGAAGAAAGCCTAGCTCATCTTTTCAGTTTCTCTTTTTTCCCTCCCATCTCCTCCTCTGCCAAAATCATACTTATAGACTCATGTCACAGGCAGGAAGTCTTGATGTGCCATTTCTCTAACCAGTTATTTCCTGGTGGCGAGTTTTTAAATCCTTCCAACCCCTTCTTTCCTAAGAAACGAGCTGTTTGGTTAAAAATTATTAACTTGCAATTAAATGCTCTCTCTATGAGCCATGACTGCAATAAGCCTGGATTTCTCTGCTCACGGGGACATAGGATTCATCAGAATTTAATTTGTTTAAGCATTAAAATAAGCCAAAATATGGCTATAAGAGCAGTTTGCTTATACTGGCCAGAGATATAAGGATCCTGAAAAGGTCATCCAAGCTATGCCCAGAGCCATGCATAGGCCTCCCCAGAAAAAGGTGCTCTTGTCTTAAAAAAAGAAAAGAAAGAAAAGAAACTTTAGGGAGTTCTCATCGTGGCACAGCAGAACCAAATCCAACTAGTATCCATGAGGATGTAGGTTGGATCCCTGGCCTTGCTCGGTGGGTTAAGGATTGGGTGTTGCTGTGAGCTGTGGTGTAGGTCACAAACACGGCTTGGATTCCGTGTTGCTGTGGCTGTGGCTGTGGCTTGCAGCTGTAGCTCTGATTTGACCTGTAGCCCAGGAATATGCCACATGTGTAGCCCTAAAGAAAAAAAACGCAAGCAAAACAAAACTTGAGTGAACAAAGGTTACTTCCCTGACTAAATTATTCTGGTCCCTGGCAGTTCCAGTCAGGAAATTCTGAACAAAAGATGCACTGTGTTTTGCCTGTGGCTTCCTTTCCTGACTTCAGAGTGAGCACAGCTAATCATTCTCTTAATGGTACTTTCTCAGGCACTTGAGAGAGACGTAAATACACCGGGAAGCTGGTATGTTCACTAGAGCCCCAAAACTGAACTGGCTTTCTAGGCTCAGAGAAGGAGAGGCCAACAGTAGAGACCTGTCTGAAAATCATGCCCTGGAAGAAATGGATGCTCTGATTGTTAAAAGAGAAGCAAACTTTGTCCACCTCTTCTAGACAGGCATTTGGACATCTGTATTACAATTCCTTAATTCTTTTTAATGGAATAAATCCATGTCTATAGAGGAATACTGAATGAATTATCAGAGAGATTTGCTATGGCTTTTGTATGAGAATGCTCATAGCAGCAATATTCCTAATACAATTAAGAAGAAAAATATTAATACCCTGAAGTGCAGGAAGGGAAATTGGTTACATCATTTTATAATAAATTCATATAATGGCACACCACAGAGCTATCTGCATAATGATTTTGAAGAGTATTTAATGACATTATAAAACGCCTTTGATATAAAGGTTTAAGTGCAATAAGAAGCTTACAAAATCGCACAGATAATGTAAGTCCAACTTTGGGGTAAAATAGCATAAAAAATGTATAACTGATGACCTTTGCTGTACACTTGAAATTAACACAACTTTGTAAGTCGACTATATTCCAATACAATTTTTTAAAAAAGAAAAGCAAAAAACGAAAAGCATAAAATATACTAAAAGGGAATATATACAAATTTTTTAACATTAGTTATCTCTGGGTGAAATAATTTAAGCTTTATTTTGTACTTTCTGTGTTTCCTAAATTTTCTACAATAAATATATATTCCTGTATAGTCAGGAAAATATTTCTAAAATTATACCATGGGAATCTAATGGATGTTTTTTGTTCGTTTGTTTTTTGCATTTTAGGCCCACACCCTGTGGCATATGGAATTTCCCAGGCTAGTGGTACAATCACAGCTGCGGCTGCCAGCCTACACCACAGCCACAGCAACTTGGGATCTGAGCCACGTCTGCAACCTACACCAGAGCTCATGGCAACGCTGGATCCTTAACCCGCTGAGCCAGGCTAGGGATTGAACCTGCACCCTCATGGATACTAGTCGGCTTTGTTACCGCTGAGCCCCAGTGGGAACTGTATGGATATTTTTATATTTCCCTAACTGATATTTGTAAGAGTTTCTCCCTTAAAATATCAAATATATCATACTTTAAAAATAAAGCTGATAAACTGTTGAAAGATTAAGTCAAATTTAAAAATCTTTGAAAAGTGTGCGAGCTGCTGGCGTAGGCCAGTGGCTACAGCTCCGATTACACCCCAGCCTGGGAACCTCCATATGCCGCGGTTGCGGCCCTAAAAAGACAAAAGACAAAAAAAAAAAAAAGAGTGAAAGCTGGACCCACTTTTGCCTCACGTGTAAAATGGGGGTAACACCTCAATGGGTTTTGAGAGAACTGAACGAGATACTGCACTTGAAGGGCTTGGTATATTGTAAGCACTTAGGAGTGTTCATAGAAATTAACTAGGATATTAGCATTTATATTATATTAATCAGCCCCCCATCCCCGCCATAATTCTCTACCGGGAACTCTGTCCAACAGGCCCAGCTGATGGAGTCAACAAATACAGTTCAGCTCTGGACTCTTGAAGAACCTGCCCTGGGTTCCAAATCAACACTGCCTTCCCAACTTCAAATACCCTCAAGTGCTTCCCCAAACCAGGCCTCTGAGATGCTAAAGCTGAGCCTTGACTGGTCTTCCCAGTGCACGGGCCGCAGCCTCAGCACCAACAGTGCCTCCGCGGGAGGAAGAACTCACATCTCGTACTGGCTCTGCAAGCCGCAGATGGCTCGGTGTTTGCTGTAGAAGCGGTTCTCCAGGTCGATCCTGGTCTCGCCGATGAGGTCATCCGTCCCAATCATGTCGTGGTCGTAGATAAGCACAGAGAGCAGGGACTCCTTTGGGAATGTGGCCTGGATCTCAAATGACCTGCCGTCCAAGCAGAGGCTTTAGGAACCGGCAACATTTGATGACACAGGAGACTTTTCCCTGTTTCACTTTTAGCCCTCCCACCGGCCACAGGAACCCACTGACCACACAGAAACCCAGCTGATCCTTGATGGATATTTACTGGTTGAATTTTTCATTGAGATGCAAACAATTTCCAATTCTGATGTCAGTTTCCAATAGCCAACGGTCTCCTCTTTCCTGGGCCCCGTCTTAAAAACTTCCACTAGGGTGACGGCAAGGTGGAGAGGAAAGTCCTTGGATTTTGGTCTCAAACAGGACTGATTCCTAATCTGGATTTTGAATCAGACACTTCCGGGTTGTAAAACTTTGGAAAAGTTATTTCATCCCTCTTAACCTTTTTTTTTTTTTTTGCCTTTTGTCATTTTAGGGCCGCACCCGCGGCATGTGGAGGTTCCCAGGCTAGGGGTCTATTCGGAGCTGTAGCCACTGGCCTACACCACAGCCACAGCAACGCAGGATCCGAGCCGCATCTGCAACCTACACCGCAGCTCACGGCAACGCCAGATCGTTAACCCACTGAGCAAGAGCAGGGATCGAACCCACAACCTCATGGTTCCTAGTCGGATTCGTTAACCACTGTGCCATGACGGGAACTCCCCCTCTTAACCTCTTTATGTGCATATGTCTTCTTTATAATATAGCTTGGTAGTCAAATGCAAGGTAGCTTATCTGAAGCACAGGTTTTGCTTTCAGTCATCCAACTGGTGCCCAGTAAATTGTCATTCCCTTCCCCCACCACAGTTGCTTCATCAGGGCATTCTAGCTGGGTGTGTTTGAAATGAAAATCCTATTAAAGATGGCAAATCATAAGAACATAGAATTTCAGGACTGGAATGCTCCCCTAAGATTCTGAGCCCCTTGAGCTCTTCATCTCTGCAGTACTGGAGCCTGCACCTCACCCACAGGGAATAGATATAGAGAATAGAATAAACGTTTCCTGGAGCTGTAAGGGATCTCAGAAATCACCACATGCAAGCCCCTGCTGTTACAGATAAGGAAACTGAAGTCTAGAGAACACAATTGACTTATCCAAGATCATAAATTAGGTCAAACTGGAATAAGTAGCAGTTTCCTAAATCCTACTTCCTTGCTCTTTCATACAATACCACATGAATGCAGTGCTGAAAGGAAGAACACTGCTGTTGAATTTCCTATAACAATGCCTTTTCTGTTCTTTTTTTTTTTTGTCTTATTTTTTAGGGCCACACCTGTGGCGTATGGAGTCCCCAGGCTACGGGTCCAATCAGAGCTGTAGCCTCCGGCCTATGCCAGAGCCATAGCAACACGGGATCCGGGCAGAGTCTGCGACCTATACCACAGCTCACAGCAACGCCGGATTCTTAGCCCACTTGAGCAAGGCCAGGAATCGAACCCACGTCCTCATGGATGCTAGTTGGGCTCGTTAACTGCTCAGCCACGACGGGAACTCAGCATTTTCTGTTCTAATGAGCATTAGAGAAGATATTAAGAATTAAACTTAGAGTGAAATTCTGCATTTTAGGGAAAGCTGCTCTTGAAAACAAAATCAAGGATGCACCAGTGTTTCTCCAGTTGTTCCTGACTCTGTCTGCCCTGGGCCGAGGTGGAGAGGGCTGGTCCTGGAACAAGGGACAGAGAGGAGGTGGGGAGGGAGGGAGAGGAAGCAAGCACCCACTATATCCCTGCAGGTCATCAGGCCTGTCTGGGCTGCTGCTCTCATGGTCAGGTCCACTGAGCCCTGACTCTCACTGTCCAGGGTGGCAGGGATTGCAATTACAGCACAGCCTGGAGCCAATTAACCTTCTTCAGAGCAGGGAAAAAAGCAGAGATGCTGGACAGCTCCAGTGCCTGTAACTGACTGTGGCAGCTCTAGCAGACCAGGGATACGGGTGTTCAGGGAAGAAATTCTTTTCTTTCATCTGAAGTCACAGTATGGTCTCCCCGGGGCTCCAAGATTTTGATTTGAAACTAATTGACATTCTCGAGGTGTCTCACAAGGAAGCCCCCAGCCACCTATCACCAAGCTACTGCCACCATCCAGGAAGCACTTATTAAGTGCTTAACTGCCCCTTGGCAACCACGACAGAGGACAGAGGGGTGACTATCATGGCTCTGGTCCATCTCCCAGATGTGTGCTGTCTGTGCGCTGGAGATTCACCTGTCCTGAATTGTCATTAGAGCTGTCTTTAGGAACACTGCCAAAAACAGCCCACCATGGTTAGACTTCCAATCACTTTGGGGAGATCTAGGCTTATATCAACGTGTGCTGATGAGATAGGATCACCAGATACAGCGTTGGTGCGAGGAAAGAGAATGCATCATGGAACGGGTGAAAATGGAGCCTTGTAGAAACATTTTGTAATGCGAAGCTTCCTAGCAAAGATGTCCCATTGCTTCACTGGTCATTCATTCATCATTCATCCTTTCGTTGATTATTTGCCCATTTGACATTTATGACCCATCCACTCTGTGCCAGGCACTGTAGTTATTAAGAAAATGAGGACCTGCCAGCTCTTCAGACATGCATCCCCTCAGGACAGTGCAGAGTGACAGGGTCCTATGACTTCCCACTGAAAACCGACTAAAGGGTTGCCTGTCCATCTGCTCATTCTGCAAATACTCCCCGAGCCTCTGTGCTGTGCCATGCCCTGTCCTAGGTGCTGAAGATACAGCATTGACTAGACCAAGCCCCTGCCCGCATGGAGTTTACAGTCTAGTGGGGAGATGGGAGACCGCCAATGAACACATCAATTCATGTCAGAGGCTTTGAAGAAAAGTAGAGCAGACCAGGGGCCAGGGCCTCAGGGCTGGAGCCCTTGATATCTTCCTACAGTGAGGTCTCAAAGAGCAGTTTCCCCAGACCCCAAGTCAGGTTCAAGGGCCTTCCCATCTGCCTGCTGGAACACAGCAAGACTGAGTCAGCAACGTCTGTCCCTGCATAACAATTAAATGCACACTTAACAAAGCACAAATCCACATGGAGGGCTTCTAGAAGAGGCTCTGCAATGTCAGGGGCAGGCAGGAACATTCCATCATCCTCTTCTTTTGTTTACCGCAGCCATAAATGGAGGTTATAAAACCAGTCTAATTCATGGCACTGTGGTGACAGCAGCTCGTAAAAAGTGACTGCAAAGTACTTGGCGAAATGAAGTCCTAGTTACATAATGGCAGGTAATGGTACAGGTCATCTCCGGATCAGGGAAGCAAGGGTAAGTTTCCCCAACACGTTGTTTTAATCATTCTCTTTCATCTGAACAGGCAAGGTATCATTTACACCTTATTTCCTCGGGAGCAATAAAATGTGAGGCTGGTGCTGAACAAATGTCAGAGGGTCCAAATGTCACAAGTGTGTAAATGAATCAAAATGAGGTGGACAGAGATTTCACCCCCTTGCTCCTTGTCACTCCGGAAAAGAAAGAAATTAAATACACTTGAGATGTGTGCATTGCTAAAATGAGTGTCCGGAGTGGGAGGAAGGGAGCTCGGTGTTTTGAGTATCTCCTCTGCTAGGTGTTTGTCATATTTAATCTTCTACAGGCGTCTGAGAGTCAAGGATCACTATTACTGCTTTACAGGTGAGGAAAACTAAGATCAGAGAGGCCAAGCTGTCTGAACAAAATTACTCCAGCCTGTAGGTGCAGAGTGAAACCCAGGTCTGCTTGACTCCAGAGTTAATGGCACACAAACCCAAGCGGGAACGCAAATTTGTGGCATGATCTTTTAGAACATAAGTGAACGTACACACTGCGGTGTATTGTAAACACTCTGCAGGAAAACAAAACACGGGTGGGGGAGGCGGCTCAACTTTTGACTTCAAGGGTCCCCTCAGATGAGCTGCAATGTGAAAGGATGGAGTGATCCCTTCGATCAAAGACAAAAGGCCAAACATCCGGCCCCTTCTCTTCTGCTTATGAGCTGTGCAAACTTGAACAAGTTTCTAAACCTCTCTGGGCCTCCGCTACCTTGTTTGTAAAAAGGAACTCTCTCCTAGGAGGGAGGCCATATCTGGTGACTGTTCCAGGTGCCTCTGAAATTTAAGATCTAGGAAAATCATTATCAGAAAACCATGGGCATGAAGCTCGCCAAGCAGCACCAAACTGCTGAGCGAACCAAGGGAGGAACTGGGCCCTCCTCCATGCAGACAGGCGTGACTGGCTGTTGTCATGGGCAGAAGTCAGCATTTAATCTCCTGCCCCGTTGACTCAGACCCACGCACATATATACAGCACCCCCACCCCAGAAACAGCACAGGAGCAAATGCAGAGAGGACAATGTGATGACACTCAGATGGCCACTGACCTTCCAAATACCGGGTTCAGTTGTTTAGGGATGTATTTGTCCCGGTCTTTGATTTCGGTTTTGCCAAGCTTGACCACAATGTAGGGATCCGATTTGCCATCTGGATCAGCTGGGCTAAGATTAAATGCCTGGAGAGGAGAAAAAAAAAATCCCTTTGGTCCAGTGGTTCTCAACCCTGACTGTGCACCAGGGTTCTCTAGGAGTCTTAAAAACTGCTGATGCCTGAGCTCTATCGTCCAGATATTCTGATTTAAGTGGCCCTGGACTTGGGGGATATTTAGAAGCTCTTTAGATGATCCTACTTCACAGCCAAAGTTAGGAGCCGCTGTTTTAGCCTCTCCATTCTGCTGTGAGAAGTTACCGGCTTTGGGAGTTCCTGGTGGTACAGCGGGTTAAGGATCCAGAGTTGTCACTGCTGTGGCTGAGGTCCCTGCTGTGGTGCAGGTTAAATCCCTGGCCCAGGAATTTCCACATGCTGTGGGCATGGCCAGAAAAAACAAGTTACCAGCTTTGCCCAAGTTCCACTTCCTCTGGAGTCATCTCCCCAGTGGAAATCGGCCCCTGGCACAGAGTAATGAGAAATCTGCTGGACCAAGAAGCAGAAGGCATGTGATTTTGAGTTCTGGTTCTTTTTCTAGGCAGTCATGTGATCTTGGGCAAGATGTCATCTCTCTGAGATTTATCTGTAAAATTATGGGATGGACCTAAAGGCTCCTCCCCGAACTAGTGGGCTGTGAATCCACAACCCCGTGAGTCTTCCATTTAGAGCTGGTCAGCTGAGTAATGATCCCTTTCTCAGAGCAAGTCTGATTCTAGATAAGCGGGGCCTTAAGTTCATTGGGAGGGACCCGGAGAGGGAGCTGGTGAGGACTGATACAGAGAAGATGGAGAAACTGCAGAGATGAGAGCTGAGAGAGAAACAATCCCATTTTTAAGACTCTCTCCTACAGACAGAATGGCATAAGCGCACAAAGTTCTATTTTCAAGGATGTTCATTAAAGCATTGTTTTGTTTTCTTTTGTTTTGTTTTGTCTTTTTAGGGCCGTATCTGCGGCATATGGAGGCTAGGGGTCTAATCGGAGCTGTTGCTGCCGGCCTATGCCAGAGCCACAGCAATGCCAGATCCGAGCCGCGTCTGCGACCTACACCACAGCTCAAGGCAACACCAGATTGTTAACCCACTGAGCGATGCCAGGGATTGAACCCACAACCTCATGGTTCCTAGTCGGATTCGTTTCTGCTGCGTCACGACGGGAACTCCCTAAAGCATTGTTTAAGAGCTAAAAATTGTAAACAGCCTATATGTCGATGACTTCGGGAGAAACTCAATCCAAAATAGTCCCCGCCTCATTTACATTGTCGTCCCATCACCTGATATGAATTCTTTGCATAGCAGTTATTTCGGACAGTCATCGTGTTTTTATCCATTTGTTATTTTTATGCCCTCCTAATCCCCGTGCCACCCCCAAATAGTGTAAAATCCCCATGAGAGTGAAGGTGCTGTCTTGTTCATTACAGTATCGCCAAGACTTAGGACAGAGTCTTCCCAATATCTGTTGAATGAATGAATAAATGGATGCTATGTTAATTCAGGAAAACACTAGATGGCTACTAATAGGAATGAGAAAGACCTAGACATACAGATCTAGAAAAATGACCAAGGTACATTACTACATCAAAAAAGAAAATAGAAGATCAACATGTAATGCATGAAGCAGGACCCGGTTAAATAAATACCTACGGTGTAGTTTTAGAAAAAGTATAAAGAGAGATGTGTTTGCATAAGAAGAGGGAAGTTATTTCTGGGACTGGAATTGCAGAGGTGGGGGTATTTTATTCTTTTCTCTATGGAACTTTCAAGTGGTATTATTTTTACTTCTTTGGTGTTTTATTAAAAGATTTTCAATTTGACTTGGGAGTTCCCTTATGGCTCAGTGGTTAATGAACCTGCCTAAGATCCATGAGGATGCGGGTTCGATCCCTGGCCTTGCTCAGTGGATTAAGGATCCAGTGTTGCTGTGAGATGGGATGTAGGTCACAGATGCGCCTCAGATCCAGAGTTGCTGTGGCTGTGGTGCAGGCTGGCAGCTGTAGCTCCAATTCGACCCCTAGCCTGGGAACATCCATATGCCACGGGCGCAGCCCTAAAAAGAAAAAAAAAAAGATTTTCAGGTTGACTTATTATTTAGTTAAACAAATCTTAGTGTGAGAGAGCAAACCACACAAAATCACCATGACTAGAAATGGCAGTGAAAACACTGTCCATAATTTATCCTACTCCGAACACTGCAGGGCTGCCACCCTCAGACTCCTCTTTTGTTCAGAACGCACCTGTCCTCCAGTTCCAGCCCAAGCCCTCCTTTCTCCACGCTATTGCCTCAGCAGGAACCTCATCTGCGTCCCTGGACTTTGTCTAGTGGGTACTAGACATAAAACAGTGTGCGGGGAATATTTGTGAAATAAGTAAATCACAATCCTCCTCCAATCTCTACAGTCCCCAAATTTGCTCCCTCCCCTTCAGACTATTCAGAATCTATTTCTGGGTTTTTCAAACAATGTCCCATAGAACCTGAGTTCTGCAGGGTTTTCTGCAAGGAGGAAAAACAGGTGAGGGCAGTAAGTTTTGAAAATGTTTTTGGAGTTCTCTGGTGGCACAGTGGGTTAAGGATCTTATGTGTTCAGTGAAGCAGCTTGGGTCACTGCTGTGGCGCAGGTTCAGTCCCTGGCCCAGGAACTTGCGCAGGAAGGAAGGAAGGAAGGGAAGAGAGGAAGGAAGATAAAGAAAATGCTGTTAAAGATTCAGCAGTTAAAAGGGACATGAATTATTAGATGCACGGTTTCTCGAATTTTTTGGAACACGCAGTCCATTCCCGGAGGAATGCATATTACTTATCTCTCCCAAGCCACGGTTACCTCATGAACAAAATTTCGAAAAGCTTATTCTAAACCCTCCCGTGGGCAGTTCTGCCTGGATGCTTTACAAGTGCTTCTCATCTTTCCAACTAGACTGTGACTTCCTTGAAGAAGGACTGTGGTATTTGTCCCATCCCAACATCCCTAGTGATTAGAACAGGCCCGGCACGCGGTGGTCACGGCGATGATGACATTGCTTTGTTATCGACGTAACAAAGAAAACATGAGACCTGCATGGTGGAAAGGGAACTTTGAGTTCTCCTTCCGCATGCAAGAATAATTCATCTTCGTTTGATGTTTCATTTGTGTTTCTAAAAAAAGATTTGGGCAATTTATGCAAAGAGTTAATATAAAATAAGATGACTGCAATCACGTAAGATTATGAGGATCAACACCAAGGTCAGGAGATGAAAACAAACCCATGAACATAAAGCAACCACACAGTTGCTTTGATTGAGCCTCGCATTTGGCCCAAAGCTTCCTGGCAATCAGACCCCAACATTTCACAGTTTAGTGCTCTCATTATCAGAAAGGAGGAAGCCTAGAGCAGGTAATATTTTTCTTGGAAATGTATTAGAAATGACGTTTCTGACTATAACAGAGCAGAGGCCGAGCCACAGGGGGTGGGGAAGGATTTCACAGTGGCCACCGACCTCTTCTGTCCTGGTTCTTCCCTCCAACAGGCGTGCCTGTGAGCTTCCCATTTCATCCTGTTTGGTTTCCTGCCCAGCTAGCAGGCAAGCACAGAGAGCAAAGAAAGCTACACAGAGCAGTCCTATCAGCCTGGGAAGTACTTTCCCTGCGTGAAAAACCAGCAAATGTCCATGTTACCCACCAAACCTCACACCCACTCTTATGGACCAAATTGTGTTTTCCCAGAATTCCTGTGTCAGACCCTTAACTTGCGGCTGAATTTGGAGACGGGACCTTTGTGAGCTAGTTAAGGTTAAATGAGATCGTAAGGCTGGTGTCCTAATCCTGTAAGACTGGTGACCTTATAGGAGGAGGAACAGACAACAGATCTCCCCCCGAGCCCCCCTGCCCCCGCCCTCTATGCACACAAGAGAAAGGCCATGCAAGGACAGAGCAAGAAGGCGGCCGTCTACCAGCCAGGAAGAGAGGCCTCGCCAGAAACCCACTCTGGCGGCACCAAAAATAGGGATAGCGTAGGCTAATTAAATAGTCAGTCCGGGAGTTCCCATCATGGCTCAGTGCTTAATGAGCCTGACTGGCATCCATGAGCGAGCCCAGGGTTCGATCCCTGGCCTCGTTCAGTGGGTTAAGGATCCGGTGTGGCCATGAGCTGTGGTGTAGGTTGCAGATGCGGCTCAGATCTCACGTTGCTGTGGCTGTGACTGAGGCCGGTGGCTACAACTCTGATTTGACCCCTAGCCTGGGAACCTCCATAGGCTGTGGGTGCGGCCCTCAAAAAAGACAAAAAATAAAAATAAAAAATGAATAAATAAGTAGTCTAAAGATCCCACTAGGGTTTTAAAGACAGAAAGGGAATTTTAAGGGGGTTTGGGAAACTACTGCACTTCGAATGGATAAGCAATGAGGTCCTGCTTAGAACATAATGGAAGATAATAAGAGAAAAAGAATGTACGTATATGTATGACTGGGTCACTTTGTTGTACAGCAGAAATCGTCACAACCCTATAAATCAGCTATACTTTAATTAAAAAGATAAAAATGGGAGTTCCCATTGTGCCTCGGGGTAACGAACCCGATTAGTATCCATGAAGATGTGGATTCGATCCCTGGCCTCGCTCAGTGGGTTAAGAATCTGGCGTTGCTGTGAGCTATGGTGTAGGTCACAGACGTGGCTTGGATCTAGCGTTACTGTGGCTGTGGCATGGGCTGGCGGCTGCAGCTCCGATTTGACCCCTAGCCTGGGAACTTCTATATGCCGCAGGTGCAGCCCTCAAAAGACACACACACACACACACACAAAAAGATAAAAATGGAAATAAAAAAATAAAAAAAGTTAAAAAAAAAGGCAGTGGGTTCGAGTGCTCTCCTAAGTCAGGGACAGCGGGTTCGAGTCCCACCCAGTCTGAGTTTTGCCTAGGTCCGCGTCCCACCCGAGGAGTGTGGTTTCCCCTTGATTGTGGACTTCTAGCCCCCTGGAGAAAATGCATGTCTGTCAATGGCCACGCAGTCCATGCTGTCTGTTACGGCTGCCTTGGCAGAAGAAGACAAGCCCTCAGAGCAGACGGGGTGACTCACCGCAACAATGTACACCCTGATCAGGACGGGGACGGGGTGGTTGGCTGGAATCCCTTGCTGGACTCTCAGCGGCCCACTGTCCTCCGTGCTGGATGCTTCCGGGCTTTTGTAGATGCAGAAGGAGCCCTGGAACCACAAAGCATTACTGGTTGAAACACGACGGTCATATGCCCCATGAAAACCCCCGAGGGCACAGCGCTGGGGAAGGAACAGAGCCTGGGAACCAGCAGGACCTGGGGCGGCACCACCCTTGCCCCCGGGTGTCCTCAGGCAGGTCACACAACCTGCCTGCATCTGAGCCTCTTCGTGGTACATCAGTGAAGCGGTGTTGGTACCATAACCTCCTCCTCACGGGGCTGCTACATGAGGAACGCGAGCAGGTGCATCGGACGGGCCCCGAATCCCTTTTCCACGCGGGGTCCCGAGCTAGGGCTCTCTCCTGTTACCTCGTTCAGCCCTGACTGCGGTATTGCTGTTTTCAGGCGCTGCAACCAAGGCTCAGGGAGGTCAAGTACTGTTCAAGATCACGAAGCTAGCTAGTACTCCAGCAAGGACTGAGGTCCAGGTTGGCGAACTGCACAGCCCGTGCTATTTCCGACACATCTTTGAATAAAGGGCCCGGGGCAGGCAGTAGGTTCGTAGGAAGCTCCCGCTACTGCTTTGTGATGCTGACACGGCAAGTGGGCCAGATGAAAGGGTGTGTTGTAATCACTGCGGGTAATTATTCAGCTGGTAGGTTGGCATAAATCGTACGTTTTGAAGGTCAGGGATCGGAAAGGCAAAGTGCAACTCAGTGATCCTTTTAGGTAACGACTCTGGCTCCTCATATTCCACAGACAGTGCACCAACCCACTTCCCTGGCCACAAATTAAATATCTTAAAAGATCTGTGCTAGGCTTTGTGGGGCTCTAGAGAGGGTCTCACGTAGAAATTAAGGATTTGTCTCACACCACGATCTGGCAGAATTGAATCCTATCTGCCATTTATGGGCAGGACAGTCAAATAAAAGCGTTAACACTGGAACTTGCCTTAAACTTTCCTATGACTCGGTCTCCATCCAGGCCATGGTCATCTTCTGCAGACTTGCCTCGGAGCAGCTCAAAGGTTTTTACCCAGTCTTCAAAATTGTTGAATTCACTCTCTAGATCCCCATCATATATCTTTAAGAAGAAAGGAAAAGAGTGTGCTTAGAGGAAAGAAAACTCAAGATTGATTTAATGAAAAATGCCAAGATTCTCCAAAACCAGCCTTCATATATGACTCTTGGAAAATCTAAGAGGCCTCTGTTAATTTATCTTTAGTAAAATAAGGCGTATGATTGACTCAGCATTTCTAGAACTACCACTCTGACATTTATAAAACATTTCTGATAAGGAAATTCCAAGTATAGCAAAGCCAAAAATTTTTAGTATAATACATAAATATAGATATGATAATTTTTTTTTTAAGGGCCACACTTGCAGAGCATATGGAGGTTCGCAGGCTAGGGTCAAACTGGAGCTGCAGCTGCCGGTCTATACCATAGCAACAGCAATGTGGGATCCAAGCCAGGTCTGTAAACTACACCATAGCTCACAGCAACACCAGATCCTTAATCCACTGAGACAGGCCAGGGATTGAACCTGTGTCCTCGTGGATACTAGTTGTGTTTGTTACTGCTGAGCCATGACGGGAACTCCAAAATGATAAATCTCTCTTTTTTTTTTGTCCTTTTGTCTTTTTAGGGCCACACCCGCAGCATATGGAAGTTCCTAGGCGAGGGGTCTAATCGGAGCTGTAGCTGCTGGCCTACACCACAGCCACAGCAAAGTCAGATATGAGCTGCATCTGCGACCTACACTACAGCTCTTGGCAATGCAGGATCCTTAACCCACTGAGTGAGGCCAAGGATCGAACCGGAAACCTCATGGTTCCTAGTCGGATTTGTTTCTGCTGTGCCATGACGAGAACTCCCCCAATATGATAAATCTTTTCTATAGTCAGTTGATGTCATTGGTTGTTGATATAAACTATAATATTTTGAGGACACTCAATAAATGTTCCTTAAATATTCAACTCATAACACACATAAAATGATAGAATATTTGTATTATTAGGCACATAAACATGAATTTTCCAGGCTGGAAATTACATAGATACTTCGGAAATGCAAAATTGAATTGAATTTTTGATTTGGTAATATAATGAAACAACTTATTCAAATTTCCCATCAAAATTACTTATCTAAATTCATTATCTAGGTACGTAATTTTCACAACTCCCAATTTCCATATCCATCAGCATGTCTCTAGCTAATCGCCTCTGGCTAATGTTAGGATCAGTCTGACAGAAGTGACTTCAGAAAGAGGTAAAACTCCTGCTATTTCGAGTGTTTTGCACGATGATGTCCAGCTCCAAGAGGTGGGCCCGGTGGAACTCATCCACTGTAAATTACCTTGCTGGATCCAGGCTAACCGATGTAAATTAGGCCCTTCTCGATATTAGGCTATAGAAAATGGAAAACTAGCAAAGCTCCGCTGTCTTGATCACACGCTTGTTAAGGTTTGTTTCTCTGCACTGACGATCATAACAGAGACAAAGTAAATCAGTTCAAAGTCATTACTGGAGCTAACTAAGGCTCGAAAAGAACCCTGCCTCTGGAGTTTCCCACCCTCTCCACGGCCACGGTGGTTGAGTCCACACACCTTCAAGATGGCCAGGTTGGGGATTTCATCTTCTTTGGGTTTCTTCTTGGGCATTTTGTCTTTCTTCTTCTTCGGACTGTCGATATTTACCACTACTTCGTCTGGTTTCGTATCTGTGGATATTTAGTGGAAGCTGTTAGACTCTGCCTGGCTGCTGAGATGAGAAGAGACAACGTCAAGCTCCCTCCTTCCCCCACTCTGATGTGTATCTGGACCCTTCTTTTTAAAAAGAAATGGTAGCATTTCTCTTTTTTTTTCTTTTGGTTTGTCTTTTTTTTTAGGGCTGCACTCTCATCATATGGCGGTTCTCAGGCTAGGAGTCGAATGGGAGCTGTCTGTAACTGGGGGCCTACGCCACAGACACAGCAATGCAGGCTTCAAGCCACATCTGCGACCTATACCATAGCTCACCGCAGTGCCAGATCCTTAACCCACTGAGCAAGGCCAGAGATCGTACCTGCATCCTCATGGATGCTAGTCAGATTCATTTCCCCTGGGCTGCGATGGGAATTCCAGAAACGGTGACATTGCAGTGCAGGGTTTCCACACATGGCCCTGCAGACTGTGCACTGCAGGAGCGGGGAGACACCACGCACTTAGCAGTACAGGGTCAACAGATGCCTTGGGCCTGGCAATACGCCGGCCTTCACCACCATATGCAGGAATTCATTAAACTAGGCACAGAGAGGGTAAGGGTTTGCCCAGGCCCCCAGCCAACAAAAATAGATCCAGGATGGATTGACTCCAAAGCTTTACACACATTCCCTCCCAGAAATGATTAGGAACTTGAGAATCATCTGGTTCAACAACCTTAGACTCAACTATGTTAAAGGTCTGACACATAGCCACCAGGGTAGTTTGTGAGATTACTCAGCAATTTTTTAGGATCAGGTGCTGGAGAAAAACCACCTGAGACAGACTTCAAGCTCAGCTGTTTTCTAGCTGTCTACACTTGGGCAAGTTATTCAACCTCTTTGTACCTCTGTTTTATTATCTGCAAATAAAGACGCTATTGCCTATGTCATAGGGTTGGTCTTAGAATTAAATATGGTCATTAGGAGTCACCTGAGGAGCTGTTCCTGGCTATAGTGTTCTTACTTTTCCTGTCCCCTGAAACAGCACTTGGTGATACTGTAGCTTTTAGGCCAAGGCCTAACCTTGGCCTACATCAAGTCTGCGGTCATTTCAAATCCCAGGCCTCCTTCCTTTGAGCTTCTGCCAAACCAGATGGATCTGATCCTTGTCACCTGAGTTTTGGAAGCTAAATCCAAGTCACCCTTATTAAAGCTTATTGCGTTGGTTTTGGCCTGCCGTCCCAGCCTGCTCCTATTTTCCCTCTGCTGTCTCTACACAGAGACCGTCGCTATAGGGACTTGAGCCAAAGGGTCGATTTCAGCGTTGACCTCAACCCAGGAGTGGGATCTAGTCCCGTCCAGTTCGAATCAGCTATGTGACCTTTTAAAAGTGTGGCCATCGTCCCGCGATCCTTTCCTCACTTGGGAGTTGGGGCGTCAGGCTCCGAGGTTTCGTCTATGGCTCCCATTTTCTCATGCAAACGGTCTTCACGTTATGTTCAGATGTCCCCAGCCTGCCACTTACCTGTGTTGCCTTTTTTCTCCTTGGAATTGCTCTCCTTTTCCTTTGAGAAAAGAGGGAGACAGGATGACTGATTCCGTCATGCCTCATTTATTAACTCTGACTGCTAGCAGTTCTAATTCAATTACCTTAGTCCTCTGCCTCCTCAGAGGCCTTTTTTTTTCGTTTTACAGCCCCACCCGCAGCATATGGAAGTTTCTGGGCTTGGGGTCGAATGGGAGCTGCACTGCAGGCCTACGCCACACCCACAGCAACGCTGGATCCGAGCTGCGTCTGTGAACTACGCCACAGTTTGCAGCAACACCGGATCCTTAAACCAATGAGGAAGGCCAGGGATTGAAGCTGTACCCTCACGGAGATTACATCAGGTTCTTAGCCTGCTGAGCCACAATGGGAACTCCGCTCAGAGCCATTTTTTTCTCTTTTTTTTCTTTTTTAGGGCCGCACCTGCGACCTAGGGAAGTTTCCAGGCTAGGGGTTGAACAGAGCTGCAGCTGCCAGCCACAGCCACAGCCACAGCCACAGCAACACAGAATCTGAGCCACCATCTGTGACCTACACCACAGCTCATAGCAACACCAGATCCTTAAGCCACTGAGCAAGGCTAGGGACCGAACTCGGATCCTCATGGATACTAATCGGATTTGTTTCCACTGTGCCGAGACGGGAACTCCCAGAGCCATTTTAAAAGAGGATGCGAATAGTCCCCGGTGGCCCCCAAATGAAATCTCACTGTAAAGACCTAGGAAGGACAGGGAGGCGCGCTGCCCTAGAGAAGGGGTGCCCGCACACCAAGTCAAGGGCGGCCAAGCCGGAAACGCCCTTGTCCTCTATGTGCAGCCTCCTCTTGGCCGCAGGGAAAGCAGCCCCTTTCCCCACTGTTCTCCCACATCACCCCCAGTCTGCAAGCAGGAGTTTTCCATGCTGGAATGTTGAGACTGGGTTTGTCCCCGGTTGGCAGAGAAGAGGCAGCACTCACCGGAAGTGGTGGTGTCCATGGCAGCGAGAGGAGGGCATTTGGAAGCAGAGACTAACCTTTGGTTTATTGAACTTTGTGTCAATAGCCAAGGATAGTCCTAGATGGAGAAACTATGCTCTCTCCAGATAAAGAATCAGAAGAGTTTCCCTTCAATTAAACATGAGGATAACATCTGAATAATTGTCCTTTCCCTCTTCACTTGGGCGTGAGAAGTAATTCAGCCTGAATCTCCAGACCCACGCCTCACTGGTTCTCTGACTTTTATTTTTTGTCTTTTTTGTCATTTTAGGGCTGCACCCGCGGCATGTGGAGGTTCCCAGGCTAGGGGTCTAACAGGAGCTGTAGCCGCCGGCCTTCGCCACAGCCGTAGCAGTGCGGGATCCGAGCCGCGTCTGCGACCTACACCACAGCTCACGGCAACGCCGATCCTTAACCCACTGAGCAAGGCCAGGGATTGAACCCGCATCCTCTTGAATACTAGTCGGGTTCGTTTCCGCTGAGCCACCATGGGAACTCCTCTGTTGGAGTGCAGAAGAAGGCATAAGGCGGGGTTGGGAGGGGGGGTGGTGAAAGGTGTTGTGTTCTTATGGAGTCACTGGACTGTCACAGCCAGGCGAGCACCTACCTTCTGGGCTCTTTTCAGGGAGGCGTAATATTTAGACCACCAGTCAATGACGTTCTCAGCAGACTCGTCCGCAATGGTCCTCTTCCTCCTCTTTGTCGACCTCCGGGACGGTCCGCTGGCAGCCTGGCGGGAAGAGGGATGGAGGACGAGTTGGGCCTCAAGCATCTGGTGCCGCTGGCTAAGAAAGAGCACCGACGGGTCCCCCTGCGAGGTGGTGGGAGGTGTCGACCGGTTTCGTGAGTGCAGCTCTCTGTCAGCCTCCAGTAAATGAAAGTTCAGTCATCTGTCATCCCATTCATGTGTTTATTCAGCAAACATTTATTGAGCAGAGATGAGATTTTGTGGTCGATACTGAAGGTACAGTCCCCATATTTGGGAAGCTTCAAATTCAGTGGAGGAGACACTGCACACTACAGGCTGCAGGAGACAGGGTGATACGGTAGAAGGAAATTTGCTTCCCAGCAATTAATATACATTTTGTGATGCGCTGTTTCCAGGACAACACCACCTGCTTACTTCACTGTCGTGAGGATTAAGTGACATAGTGGAAACAGTTCTCTTTTAGCGTCATTTCTGATTGGAGCAGGTGCAAATAAGGAACACCTGCAACCTGAGTGATGGGGATAGGAGAGGCGGTGTGGTTAATATATGGCAGAGAGGGGGGCTTCTGGGGAGAAGACAGCTGTGCCATGACAGATTCATTGTGTATGTGTCATCTGTTTGCTCCCAAACATCTCTCAGGTGCCTACGATGTGCCAGGCACTCTAGCAAGTGCGAGGGATGCAGAGATATTTTTAAAGATCATCTTTGACCTGGTGAAACCCACAGTATTATGGTGACAACAAACACGTCAGCTGAGATCTGCAACACAAAGTGGCAGGTTCATTGCTGGTGGGATGGAGAGAACGCTACGGGGTGTCAGAGAGTCACATGGAGCCTGGATGAAATGTGAAGAGAAGAGCCTGAGTAAAGAGCCATTCATCTGTCTTACTCTGCTTTTTATTCCAGCTTTTCCTCTTTGCTCGGCAGCCCATCTCTTAGGACTTTCTTAAATCTGCTGTCTTCTTAAAGGTAATCGATAGATACACCAGGAATTTGCACTCAAAATTCTGACTTAAAAGATCACTCATGTCCCCATTTTATGGTCTGTGTACTTATCCATCTCCCCTTCCAGAATCTCAGCTAGCTGAAAATAAATCTCGCTTGTATTTAGAATCTGGAAGATATATCTTTCTGATCCCACGTCATGTTGTACAAACCAGGTTCAAATTGTTTGTGGGATAAGCCCATGAGGAAGCCACTGTCTTTCCAAGTTAACGAATTGAGAAGCATTTCTCCTTCTTCCTCTTCTTCTTCTTCTTCTTCTTCTTCTTCTTCTTCTTCCTCTTCTTCGCTTTTTTTTTCTTTTTCTTTTTCTTGTTAGGGCCTATGGAGGTTCCCAGGCTAGGGGTTGAATTGGAGCTGCAGCTGCTGGCCTACACCACACTAGATCTTTAACCCACTGAGTGAGGCCAGGGATCAAACCCACATCCTCATAGATACTAGTCGGGTTCTTAACCCACTGAGCCAGGATGGAAATACCAAAGCCCGTCTTTCTTTCTTTCTTCCTTCCTTCCTTCCTTCCTTCCTTCCTTCCTCCCTCCCTCCCTTCCTTCCCTTCCTTCCTTTTCTTTCCTTTCTTTCTTTATCTAGAAGAGTTTCTATTCAATTAAATACTGTCACATGTGACTAGCACTTTAATTTCATATATACTGGCTTGCTCTGATTCTACAACAATGTTGCAAAGTTAGCATCAGCGTCCCCATTTTACAGGAGAAGAAACTAATGCTCAGCAATGTGACATTGCTGGCAGCTGTCACACAGGGGGTAGGTGTGAGGATTAACATGCAAACCTGAATGTGCCATGTAAATACGAAGAGGGATGACATTCTGACCTTAGCTTTTCCGTCTTTTGGTGGCTCCTGGGCTGCAGGTTTGCATTCAGGCTCCAGCATAGGGGATGAGTCGGGGACGTCGATCAGGCTGGACTGCTGCCCCTGAGCCGAGTCGGGTACCACTGTGGGGGGCGGCTCGACATCCACAAAGATATGATCTGTTGGGAGCTCCTGAGCAGAGCTGAGGGTCCCAGAGGGCTCAGTGGCCGTAAATGAATCTGAAATCACTTAAAAGAAAGTACACTGGGTCAGGCAACTGGGCTACAATACAGGGAGATCTTTTCAGGGACCTGATGCTGGGAATCAGACAGACCTGGATTCAAATACTGCAAGTTCCTAACATTTCTAAATTTCACTCTCCATATTTATAAAAATGTCAGTAAAAGCACCCATGTCACTCGTAGATAAATGAGATCATGATGTAAGATGCCTGGGGACATAACAGATAATCAACAAGTGATGGTACTTATTATTGATCCCTCAGAGTAATTTTAAATACCTGTGGTCAGAGGGGTCGTGTTTATTAAGGTCAGGGCACAGGCCCTCTGTGTTGATTGCCTTCCCCCAGTGTGTTAACTGGGAGAAACCTTGCAAGCTCCAGAGGTCTGTGAACTCTCCAGGCAATGGCTAAACTCTGGCCACATGAGTCCATGTACTTGACAGGGTGCAAGGCCATGTCTACGGATTTTATAAGTGTTTTTTTTTTAGAGCTGCACCGGTGGCATACAGAAGTTCTCAGGCTAGGGGTTGAATCGGAGCTCAGCTGTCGGCCTGCAATCCAGGCATAGCAACGTGGAACCCAAGCCATGTCTGTGACCTACACCAGAGCTCGTGGCAATGCTGGAAAATCCAACCTGCGTCACTCAAAGGTATGTTTTGAGATCTATACCCATCCAAATGGCAAATACCAAACACCAAATAAAACAAAACAATCAGAAAGTTGGATAATACAAGTTCCTGTATAGCTCTGCAGGGTAAGTGTCTAGCATTGTCATTGCTGTGGCTCTCAGGTTCCTGGCCCAGGAACTTCCACAGGCCCCAAATCAAGGGGAAAACAAAAATAGTTGGAATAGCAGGCGCTGTTAAGGAGGAGGGAAATGGGACTCCAGATGCAGTGGTGGTGGGAATATAAACTGGTGTAGACCAGTGCAAACAAGTACAGCTCTCGGGAGCGCCCCCTGGAGGTACTTAGTGAAATTACACGTATACATTCCCTGAGAACCAGTAACCTTACTCCTGAGTGCGTGGTCCAAAGAAAATCCCACGCGGGATTCTCCCTCAGTGAACACACTTACAACACAGTTTGTGAAAGTGGGGAGTTGGAGGCAGCCTAGTAGGTCCAACATGAAGAAAAAACAAAGTGCGACAGATGTAGCAGGTCACGGTAACAAGTGGAAGTACCCGCAGCAACATAGATCTCAAAACATAGCTTTGAGTGAAAAAAGTGGGAAACTAAATGAAGATTAGAGCATCGTATCACCTATGTCGACTAAATAGATTGGCATTGGACAAGGATTGGCAGTGGGGCACCTGCAGTGGGGAGGAGACTGGGAATAAAGTGGGAAGGGAGGGGGTGGGGGGTGGACATGAGAGAAAAGCCTTGCACAGACCAGTGATGGCTGTACAGCATGAACTGGCTGGTCTCTGTGCCTGAAATCCAAACCAGAACAAATTCCAGTAGCATCAAGAAAAGAGAAATGCCAGGATCAGGATGGAACTTGAGTCGCCGTCAAAGAAGCCGTCTTGGCTTGACCTTGATGTCAGGCTTAAAGTCAGAACTTGGCAGCTAAAGAAGAAGAGGGCGCCACAGGAGCGAATTCTTCAGAAAGATGTCCTTGATCGTGGGGCCTGTTCTTTGGGCCAGGGCCCGGGGCAGGCACCTGCAGCACCAGAATCTAGAAGGAGCTTCCTACCTTGGCCAAGTTGGGCTCCGTCCACCTGTGAGGTGAGGGCCGGGGTCTCCCTGGATTTACACAGATACTGTTTCAAGCAGTTGATGGTGTAGGTGCCCACCAGGGTGCTCCTCCCAAAAGCTCTCCAGTCCACCACGCAGATGCTCAGGGGCGGGTGCAGAAGCTCGTTCTCAGGCAGCTCCTGGGGGTTAAGGTCGGGGTGAACTGGGCACTGCCTGGGCTTGTGCCCCGCTGACCCATCTGGGGCAGGACCGAAGCAAGCCAGGCACCCATCCACCCTTTGTCCCCACCTTGCCCTCTCCCTCTAGGTCACCCCTGTGCCTTGCCAGAGTCTGGAGCACTGCCTTCTCAAGCCAGGGAGTCATGACCCAAAAACATGAGAGAGGGCGCTAACAATTCACCCCAGGTGTAAATTGCAAAAATTCACCCGCTTCCAAATTTTCTACTGCAGTAGCCCGCAATCCTCTTGTTTGGTCATTATCTATCTGAACTCGCATCTCACATGAATATATATCCAGGTGAAAGTTGGAGTTCCCTTTGTGGCTCAGCGGGTTGAGGACGTGCTGTTGTCTCCGTGAGGATACGTGTACGATCCCTGGTCTCACTCAGTGGGTTAAAGATCTGGCATTGCCACAAGCTACGTCGCAGGTCACAGGTGAGAGACAGAGCTCAGATCCGGTGCGGCTGTGGCTGTGGCATAGGACTCAGCTGCAGCTCCGCTTCAGTCCCTAACCCAGGAACTTCTATATGCCTCGAATGAGGCCATTAAAAAAAAAAAAGGGACAACAACAACAAAAAAGTTGAACCATTTAAGATGGAGCTGGGGGTGAGGGGCTGGCACCCCACCCACTTCCTGATGCTGGAGACCCTGCCCGCGAAATCTCAATGAAGCCTGGTGTGAAAGGTTGGCAAACACATTAGGCATTCTTTAATTGTCATCTCTAGACTGTGTGGCCATTGGAGCTGACTGGGCTGGACAAAGTAAACCTTGACTTCACAGTTGGTTCCAAATCAGAGTACAGAAAAGTACTGAACTAAACAAAACCACAGGTGTCAAACACCACTTTAGCAGCAAAACTCAAAAATTCACATGTAAACTGCTGACAGGCTATGTACAAATTTCTTTTTAATCTAACCATTAAAATGAGTGTCCTGATGGTAACTTCCAGGCCACTGCTTTTCAGTGTGTATCAGAGTCACCTGCAGGGCTTGCTAACCCGGAGGTGTCTGGGCCCCAGCCGCCACCAGTTTCTGATTCACCACTGCAGGGGCAGGGCCTGGGAACCTGCATTTCTAATAAGCCCCTGGGCGATGCCGCTGAGCTGGGGACCCCACTTGGGGAACCGCTGTCAACCTGCTTTGATTTACTGTCTGATCTACACCTGGAACCTTTAAAAACAAAACAAGAACAAAAGTCTATTTTTATCCCATCCCGCAATTCAGGCTTTTCGCTGAATTAGGCTATTCTTCCTCGTAAATCGTGGACGCCTGACCGGCTAAAATATTGCCCCAAGGCAGATTCAGGGAGGAGTGTGTCGCATTTGTGGAAATAAGTGACCGAGCCGGGAAGGGGAGGAGACCCGCACCACTTCGAAAGCATCTGCCTGGATGCTGAAGTTGGGGTTGTTCTTGTAGCTCTGGATCACACAGGACTTGACTCCGCGCCCCCCACACTCGATGAGGACCTGAGGACGATCCACCGAGAGGAGCTGCACCTTCTTCATTTCTCGGACTCCCCAGAAGAGGACCTGAGGAGAGGACCAGCAGGGCTGTCACTCACAGACCCAGGGAGGAGCCAGCAGGCGCCCTGGCTCAGGGGTGGCAAAGTCAGAGTGCCAGCCTGAGAACCGCCATATGCGCTTCCAGGAAAGGATGGGGCAGCTCCAGCTGACCAGCTAAGTCTCTTTCCCACCCCACAAGTCCCTTCACATTATGCAGGCATGACTGCAACGCATCAGTGCCCTTTCATCCCAAAGAGTAGCTCATTTCTTCCCCGCCCCATACCTCCACTCGGTATTTGCTCAGCACTGGCCGGATGCTAGCAGGGACTGGGTAGATCTGGGTGACATCTGGTGGGTCAAGCGGAGGGAGCCCTTGCAGCCCAGATGCAGGGACCTATCACACAGAACAAGTGCTGGTTAGCACATATACACAATGGAATACTACTCAGCCATAAAAAAGGATGAAATAGGGCCATCTGTGTTGGATGGATGGAACTAGAGATTCTCCTACTAAGTGAAGTAAGTCAGAAAGAGAAAAACAAATACCATATGATATCACTTACATGTGGAAGCTAGACTATGACACAAATGAACCTATCTACGAAACAGAAACAGGAGTTCCTGTTGTAGCTCAGCAGTAATGAACTCGACTAGTATCCATAAGGACAAGAGTTCGATCCTTGGTCTCACTCAGTGGGTTAAGGATCTGGCATTGC
The DNA here is from genome assembly GCA_004024745.2 of Catagonus wagneri. Lineage (NCBI taxonomy): Eukaryota > Metazoa > Chordata > Mammalia > Artiodactyla > Tayassuidae > Catagonus > Catagonus wagneri. Next base: position 20,089,053 of record PVHT020000230.1, on the reverse strand, counting down.
CATGAGCTGTGCTGTAGGCTGCAGAGGTGGCTCGGATCTTGTTTTTCTATAGCTGTGGTGTAGGCTGGCAGCTGCAGCTCCGATTCAATACCTAGCCTAGGAACCACCAGGTGCGACTCCAAAAAGATAAAAAAAAAAAAAGAACCTTTAAAAAACAAAGCAAAACATAAACAGATTCACAAGCAGATTAGACTTGGAGTTGCCAGGAGAAAGGGGACTTGGGAAGGGATGGAGTGGGAGGTTAGGGTTGGCAGATGTAAAAGCTATTATGCACGGAAAGGACAACCAACAAAGTCCTACTGTGTAGCACAGAGAACTATACTCAATGTCCTCTGATAAGTCATAATGGAAAATAATATTTAAAAAGGGTTGTATATAATCACTTTGCTGTATAGCCGAAATTAACACAGCATGGTAAATCAGCTATACTTCAATTAAAAAAAAAACACAACATTTTTTTTAAAAAGAAGGAGTCAGGAGAGGGAAGGAAGATGAATACTGCCACATAATCACCTCATGGGAAAAACTGTCACTGTTTTAACCACAAGAATGTTTCCAGCTGAAAAGGGAGATCAAGATGATGCATCTTACCACAGCTAATTATTTCTTAAGCGACAAATGCACTCACTCACAAGGGTGAGCCACACTTAGCACTTACAATGTGGCACAAATTAAGGGGGTTAGAAAGTAGGAGTTCCCATCGTGGCGCAGCAGTTAACGAATCCGACTAGGAACCATGAGGTTCCGGGTTCGATCCCTGGCCTTGATCAGTGGGTTACCGATCCAGCGTTGCCATGAGCTGTGGTATGGGTCACAGACATGACTCGGATCTGGCATTGCTGTGGCTGTGGCGTAGGCCGGCAGCTACAGTTCCCATTCAGCCCCTAGCCTGGGAATTTCCACTTGCCATGGGTGCAACCCTAAAAAGACAAAAAAATAGAAATAAAAATAAATATCGCTTTGGAGCAGGAGGTTTTCCTCAAGGCGGGAGCTTGTCTGACCTGGCCAAGAGGAAGTCTGTCTTTACCTCGTTTCCTTCTCAGACCCCTCACTGGATGCTCCAAATCCAGTGGGTTCTTGATAAATGTTTGTTGGCTAACCGACACATTAGCTCCATATGCTCGAAAAAGCCTGACTGCTCATCAAAACCTACGAAGCACAAACATATCACCCTTTCTTTTTTCACAGACATATTCTAGCTGGCAATGGCAGATGTGGTTAAGCTAATTACGAGAAAGTGCAGAGAAAAGAAGACAGCAATCACTGCAGATGCCAAGTAGCCTCCAGATAATGATGCTGCAGAATGAATCAGAGCAGATACAGGAGCTGGGAGAAGATGAGGTGAACACTGCCAGGGGGTGAAGAGGTGAGGGATCCAGCCTGCAAAGCATCACCTCCTGAGAAAGCTAATTGCTCCTGCGGCTCCCAAGATAAAGCCACAAAACAGCCAGGATGGTGGCCCAAGATGGTGCCTTTGGATATGCTTTAAAAAGGACCATATGTTTGCCTGTCTTGGGGCTGCTGAGATGCCGGCCTGGGAAGTGCCTTAAAGAAGCTCCTTTCACAAGTGCCTCAAAGATGCCCTTAAGAGTTTAACATCCGGGTGGATCCCACAGCGTGGTGGAGACTGAGCTCCTCCCAGATAAGACTGAGCTTTTCTGAGAGTGAAAGGGGTTGGCCGTCGGCCTATAAACCGCATGTGTGCCGTTAGTCAGCACCTGGGGCCGGGGGATGAAAAAGAATGGTTATGACGGCAAAATGGTAAGAATCAGGATAAGTGATCCAAAAGCCAGACTGCTCTAATGTCACAGTGCAGACAAAAATATCAGGACCTCAAAGGAAGCTCAGCTGCAAGACCAGGACAAGGGACCTAGGGTGCAGAATTTAAGGAGGTGCCATACTCGGGATCAGGTAGGACCCTTGTCCCAGCCCTGCCCATCTGAAAAATCACTGATGCCAGAAGCCTTGCTCCTTTCTCTGTCTCCCCAGCCCATCATCCATACTTCTTTTATCTCTCCTATTTAACACAATGGATGGGTACCAGTTTTGGGCTCCATCACTTACTAGCTGTGGAACTAAGAAAAATTACTCCGTGTCGCTGAGTCTCAGTTCTGTCACTTGTAAAGCGAAGATAATGATTTCCGATTCATGAGTTGCTGTGAAGAACTGATGAGACAGCATGCAAAGCACTTGGCCTGCTTTCTGGCACCCAGTGAGTTCTTGAGGAGTGGGGGTAAGCCGGAAATTGACAGACCTCCTTGTAAAGATTAAAGCTCAAAAAAGAAGAAAGCAAGGAGGGAAGGCAGGCAGGCAGGGAGGGAGGGAGGGAGGAAGGAGGGAAGGAAGGAAGGAAGGAAGGAAGGAAGGAAGGAAGGAAGGAAGGAAGGAAGGAAGGAAGGAAGGAAGAAAACCCCAGAGAGTTCTCTTGTGGCCCAGTGGGTTAAGGATCTGGCATTGTCACTGTAGCGGCTTGGGTCACTGCTGTGGCACAGGTTTAATCCCTGACCCAGGAACTTACACATGCCTTGGGTGTGGCTGAAAAAGAAATGAAAAAAGAAAAAAAAAGATTAAAACTCACTTCAAAATCATCTTAGTCTTTTTTTGTGTGTGTATCTTTTAGGGCCGCACCCACGGCAGATGGAAGTTCCCAGTCTAAGGGTCAAATCAGAGCTGCAGCTGCCAGACTACACCACAGCTACAGCAACGCCATATCCAAGTCATAGCCGTGATCTACACCACAGCTCACAGCGACGCTGGATCTTTAACCCACTGAATGATGCCAGGGATCAAACCCATGTCCTCATGGATACTAGTTGGGCGCGTTACCTGCTGAGCCACGACAGGACTCCCCCAAATCATCTTAGTCTTTAGTTGGACTCAGATGCCGCAGAACCACTAGTACCCCCGAACTACCTCAGAAGCAGATCTAAATCTTCTCTTGAGGGGAATGCTATCAGTCTAGGCTCAGATTTCTCTACACAGCTTGTACGGATGAGTGTATAAATGTACTTGAAAATATTATATTGAGTCGACTGTGTGTAAAATATTACCATCGGCTATGAATTTCACACCCCACTGCCCGTCCATCAGCCAGTCCTGTGGACTCTGCTTTGAAGTCCATCCAGAATCCACTTCCATTCTTTTCCGTGCCCACAGCCTCATGGATTGCTGTAAGCGGACTCACAACACTGTGCTAGTTTCAGGTGTACAGAAAAGTGATTCTGACATATACATATGTGTGTGTGTCTGATGTCTGCACATGTACTTCAGAATCATACATATATATTCTTTTTCAGATTCTTTTCCATTATAGGTTATTACCAGATATTGAACACAGTTCCCTGTGATATATGGTAAATCTTCATTTATCTATTCTGTACATAGTGGTATGTACCTGCTAATTTATCTGTCTCTCTTTCCCCTTTGGTAACCATAGGTCTATTTTCTATACCTGTAAGTCTGTTTCTGTTTTGAAAATAAATTCATTTGTATTATTTTTTCAGCTTCTACATGTAAGTGATAGCATAGGATATTTGTCTCCCACAGTCTGGATCCCAGCTTCCAGTTCGCCCATCTGATTACTGGAAGGACTTCCTGGCTTTGCCCCTTGTAATACAGCATCCATAGTGTTTCAACAGAAGTCAAACATTATGCTCAGAATCGTCTCCTGACTTCCCATCTTTCATAAACAAAGCCGAAGTCCTGGAATTCCCACTGTGGAGCGGTGAGTTAAGAATCTGGCTGCAGGAGTTCCTGTCGTGGCTCAGTGGTTAACGAATCCGACTAGGAACCATGAGGTTGCAGGTTCGATCCCTGGCCTTGCTCAGTGGGTTAAGGATCCGGCATTGCCATGAGCTGTGGTGTAGGTCCCAGACACGGCTCGGATCCTGCGTTGCTGTGACTGTGGCGTAGGCCAGCAGCTACAGCTCTGATTAAACCCCTAGCCTAGTTACCTCCATATGCTGCGAGTGCGGCCCTAGAAAAGGCAAAAAGACAAAAAAAAGAAAAGAAAAAAGAATCTGGCTGCAGGGGCTCGGATTGCTGCAGAGGCTTGGGTTTAATCCCCTGCCTGGCACCGTGGCTAAAGGATCCAACGTTGCGTGGGTCACAGCTGCAGCTCTGGTTGGGTCCCTGGCTCAGGAACTTTCGCATGCAGCGGGTGCCAGCATTAAAAAAAAAATGGAGCCAAGGTTCCATGTAATCCTTTCCCTGTGACCTCATCTCCTACTTTCTCCCCATCTTTCACTCCACTCCAGCCACACCGGCCTCCTTGCTTCTCCCGTACAAGCCAGGCATCCTCAGGCTTCGGGGGCAGGAACCTGCTGTTCCTTCCACATCTAACGCTCTTGGACCAATATCTGTATGACCCACTCCTTTTCACCTTCAGGTCCTGACTTACATACCACTTTTTCTTTCTTTTTTTGTTTATTTTAGGGCCACACCCATGGCATAGGAAGGTTCCCAGGCTAGGGGTCGAACCGGAGGTACAAGTGCCAGCCTACACCACAGCCACAGTAACTCGGGATCCGAGCCTCATCTGCAACCTATAGGACAGTGCACAGCAATGCCGAACCCTTAACCCACTGAGCGAGGCTTGGGATCGAACCAGCAATCTCACGGTTACTAGTCAGATTCGTTTCCACTGCACAACAACGGGAACTCCTTAAACAGCACTTTCACAGTGAGCCCCTGCTAGATGCCTGCAAGGTCAGCCCTGCCCCCTCCCCCAGCACACACATCCACTGCACAATTCACGTTGCTTTATCTTTCTCCAGCAATTGTCACACTGCCACTACATTATAATTTACATGGTGTTGCCTCCCCTCCACGAGAATACAAGTCCCATGTGTTCAGGGAGTTTGTTTTATTCACTGATAAATTCTTAGGAATGTGCCTGGTACAGAGTAGACTCCCAATAATATTTGCCTGAGTCCATGAATGGATGAGTAAAGGAGACCTGGCCTTCAGAAAACTTACAGATTCCTGGAGACAAGGCTGTCAACAATTGATCTTATCAAAGTTGGAGTTAAATAGAGAAAGAGAGCAAGTGACGTAGGATGGAAGAGAAAAAAACTTTTGACTGAGGTGGGGGAGCGCAAAGCTTCCTGGAGGAGGCAGGTCTTGTTCTGAGCTGTGATAATGGCCATTTTCCTAAATAGGTAGACAGAGCGCAGGGTTGGGGCGGGCAGAGGAGGGAGACGTTCTGCATAAGAGCCCTGAATGATCAAAACCAAAGGAGTACCCATGTGTGCTGAGGTCTGAGTTTGGAGAGCATGGTGGCATAAGAGGCCACAGCATGTGCAGAGTGAGATGCTGAGATATGAGACTGAAAAAGCATTCTGAGGACAAATTAATTTGGGGAGAGTTTAAATGCCAGGCTATGGAAATTTGACATTCTCCTATGGGCTAGATTTTCTTTTCATGAAATATTAAGAGTTATCTTGGAAAGAAAAAAAAATTTGTGCTCACAAACATTGGGGAAATGCTGTATTTCAAAAAAGAAATTGCAAAAGTTTCTTGATAGCTGACTTCTCAGAGTCTTTACCATGGTAACAAGCATTTCGAATCCCCCAAAGGGATCTAAAAGGGAAGATTTCTCGAACTGTCTTTTCACTGTATTTGAAGGGGCTGGTGTTCCAAAATAACAGACTTTGGGAAATGCTCCTGGAGTTAAGAAGCAGAAAGCCAGGATGATTTCTAAAGAGGAGAGTGGTGGGAGTTCCCGTTGTGGCCCGGCAGAAATAAATCTGACTAGTATCCATGAAGACGTGGGTTCAATCCCCAGCCTCGCTCAGTGGGTTGGGGAATCCAGCATTGCCATGAGCTGTGGTGTAGGTCGCAGATGGGGCTCGGATCCCGAGCTGCTGTGGCTGTGCTGCAGGCCTGCAGCTACAGCTCTGATTCGACCCCTAGCCTGGGAACCTCCATATGCCATGGGCGTGGCCCTAAAAAGACCGAAAAAAAAAAAAAAAACAGAAAACAAACAAAACCCCGCATCTTCATGGATACTAGTCAGGTTCATTACCACTGAGCCCTACCGGGAACTCCTGTCACCTGAGTTCTCAAATGGCACCTCCCAGATCCCCAGAAGGAGCTTCTTCCAGACACAAGGACAGCAGGGAGGAACAAAGCATAGCTTCACTGAACTGCACGTTTGGCTGTGAGGCTGCCTCTCTGGCCGGGTAGACCAGATGGATGCCTAGTGCACGTCACTTCCGGTTCACTTACCTGCAGCAGTTCAAATACGGCAAGGAGGTCCCCTCCAGAGAGGTTCCCACAAAAGATGGGGTGATAGCACAGCCTGGCGGGCTCATAGTCCTGGTCAGCTAGCTTCACAACAGGAACAGCCACGGTGGCACCCAGATATTCTGGCTTCCCCTAGGCAGAAAAGAAATGAATTTTTGCCACTGGTGGTCACCTGCCTGGTTCTGCTCTGCCTCAGTGTGATTTTATAGTTAATCTTCACAAACTGTCAGCCTCAGGATCTCCCTCCTGCTACTGACTCACTCTCTTCCTCTGCGAGGCCCCGCTCACCTCTTTCCACAGGCTTGGGGACCAGTGGAATCAATCCATTTAGGATTCCAGGGAAAACTCTAGGACGGTCAGCTTCGGGCCTTCCTGGCTCAAAGCTGTCTTAGGGGTTATTTCGGTTCTCAGCAAGCTGAGCTCAGGGGAATAAAGTGAAAATAACCTCCCGACTTGAAGGGGAAAAGGAGACATAAATGGCACCAAACTTTCCCCAAGAGCTTCAGGGCATCAGGGCAGGGCCCGCTGAGGTTAAGCCCCCGAGCTTTGGCGTGTAGGCAAACATGACTTAGAGTTGCCGGATCCACTGCTTTCTAGATCTATGGTCTGAGCCAGTTACTTTTTTGAGCCTCATGCTTTAAAAGCGATTAAAACTACCTTGTTCATAGGGCCATGAGGATTAATGTATGACGTGTGTTTTGCACAAGGACTGGCAAACCGTAAGTGCTCCATACCTGGTAATACGATGACCATGGCCATGATGGTGATGGTGGTGGTGGTGATGATGAGGATTAAGGTCAGTGTGTTTAAGAAATAGAGCAATTCTGCCCTATTGTTCTTGGTAGTTAAAGAGTATTAGAATAGCTTTGTATGCATATACAGAACTAAGAACTATTTGATGGTGCATCTCCCACCTCTTTGTCACGTCTGCTCCCTGGAGCCCAAGTCCAAGTTCTCCCATGAGCAATGTGGGGCGGGAGCATGGGGGTGCTTTGCTATTTGTCTCAGGAGCTGCTGTAATGTAAGCTCCATGCAGGCAGAGCTGTCTGTTTTATTCACTGCTATGTCCACTGGCACAGGACAGAGCCTCATTACGTATTTATTGAGTGAAAGCTCCTGGATAAATGACCTCCAAATCCAAGGACGGTGCCCACATTCTCTTTGGCTGAGGCAGCATGTTAGCACCTGCGCTACTTTGGACTCATGAGCCAGCCCTTGCATTTCCAGCTGTGGAAGGAAGCTTGGCTGAAGTGGAAATGGGTTTAGGTCAGTCACACTTAAAAACAAACAAAGCTGCCCGTTGTAGCTGCTGGTGGCGGGCGTCAGACCCGTCTCAGGTATGGATAGAGTTAGGGCAGGGGGATGTGAAATCAGTGATCTGCCACATGATTATTTTGTCCATAATCCTAGCTCAGAAAAATTAAGTAAAATTAGCCCTGGAGACAAAAGAGTGAACTGAAGCAAGCCACTTGCCAAATATAAATTCATTTTACAGAGCCAGCTGACCTGAATGAGGGCACAAGACACTCAGTAATGAGAGAAAACTCTAGACTGGAAGCCAGGCCCTGCAGAGTCAGACTCTAAAATCTGGTCCTCACCATAGGACTGAGGGCCCGGGGTGGCTGCAGCCCACAGGTGTGAACAGAACCTTTTGCACCTGCACCTGTGTCTCAAAAAGGAAAGTGCAAAAATGTTCCTATTTTCTTTCTCCGCTACATTTTCTTTTTATTGATTGATTGACAGTCTTTTTAGGGTCGCACCTGTGGCACATGGAGGTTCCCAGGCCAGGGGTCAAATCGGACCTATAGCCACTGGCCTGCACCACAGTCACAGCCACATTAGATCTGAACCGTGTCTGGGACCTACACTACAGCTCCTGGCAATGCTAGATCCTTAACCCACGGATCAAGGCCAGGAATCGAACCCTTGTCCTCGAGGATGCTAGTTGGGTTTGTTAACCAATGAGCCACAACGGGAATTCTCTTTTTTTCCTTTAAATGTGAGAATGGAAGCTTGCTTTTCTAGGCAGGGTTTGGCTTAGGGTAGGACCCAGGAAGTCAGTTGCTGAATGGAGATTTAGAAGGGGGTCTGAAAAGCAAAGGGGCAAAGGAAAACCCATGTAGTCTAGTGGGGTGGGCTTAGGAGAAACTTTCAAAATGCTTGATGGTTGTTATGGTTGTCAAATCAAAATACTTAGGACCAGAACTTTGTTGTTAGGGACACAATAGGAAAGGTACTTACTTTGTGGCCTTCTCCCCAGAAAAATCTATATTCTGGGCACAACAGTAGAACACATATCCATAATTATACACATCTAGCCCCAACTTACAGATGGGGAACAGGGCCAGAGAGTGACATGGAGAAGCAGCATATGTGTCTAAAGGAATCGCAGCCACACCAGTTGCTCCCACATGTGTGGGAGAGGGTGGACACAGGAGGCTAAGTTTAAGCTATGGTTCTGCCTCCAGCTAACTGTGACCTTGAACAAGGCATTTGACCTCTCTGGGTCTCTGTTTCCTCTTCTCAGAATCAACCAGGGGACTTCGTGCTTTCCAAGGTCCCTGTTCACCTTCTCCGAATTTCCTCCTGACCTTGAATCAGGGACAGAGCTGTCAGGATGCTCTGAGGAAGTAAGGAGGCTTTAGGAAGACTTCTTGCAACAACGGTTGTATTTAATTTATTTGAACTTTTACATCCTCTGGGGGAAGAAAAGACATTTAACAAAATAAATCCTTGCCTTTCCTTTTGGACTTCTTAATTTTAAAAAGGTGTGTCTTCCAACCTCATAATGCTATCCCTTACATGTGGAATCTAAAAAAAGGATACAGTGAACTTCTTTGCAGAACAGATACTGACCCACAGACTTTAAAAAACTTACGGTTTCCAAATGAGACAGGTTAGGGAGTGGGGGTCTGCACAGAGAGTTTGGGATGGAAATGCTATAAAATTGGGTTGTGATGATGGTTGTACACATATAAATGTAATAAAATTCATTAAGTAAAAATAATAAAAATAATAAAATAAAATAAAAAGGTGCATCTTAATAGTTAAAAAAAAAATCCTCCAGTGAGCTTTTAAATCTGCCCATTTCAGAACACAGACATCTTTGGAGAGAAAGAGACTTGGTCAGCATCATCACAGAAATGAGATGGGGATGAATGCATTGTTTCTGGGCTTGGAAGCAACAGCCAAAAAAAAAAAAAAATCCAAAAAAACAAAAAACAAACAAACAAAAAAGCCACAGTCACAAAGGCTGAACCAGTGACAGTACATCCGTTTCCTTCCATCCAGGCAAGATCAGAAAGACCTTCTGTTCTCAAATGCACGGACATTTTTATTGAGCAGCAATAGGACGTAGAACTAGCTGGAGGCTGGGGGACAACTGCGAGTTCCTTTATATCAATTCTATTCCTGAAGAAGTGCATCCACTGAAGTTTTATGAACTAGATCCTAATTGCCAGCTAAAGGGACATCTAAGCCCCAAACCCTTTCATAAAGCAAATGATCGTTGCCAACTTTCCTGGTTCTGTAAATCAGCGTTCTCCCAGGGAAGGGTCGCCTCCGGGCATAGTCGCAGGCTGGTTCAATAAAGCCGTCTGTGAATACAGCGTTTTTAGCGAGGCCACAGTCAGCGCGGCCCTGGGACACTCACCACCGCGTCGCTGTCATACAGCTCCACCACCACCGAAGGCGGCGATTCGGCCAGCTCCTTCTGGTCTCCGTGCAGCACCAGGTCATTGAACAGCAGCATCTGGTTCCACGTGGGGGAGAGGGTCTGGGAAATGACCTGGAAGGTGGGGCCGAAAGGGAAGCAAAAGCTCACTGGAACGGGTTAGAGGGGGCTCCAAGGTGCATTCGACAGACACTGACTTTACTGGGGGGGAAAGGGGACACATCCTGGTCACCACTGCTCACTCATTCAGCCTTGAAACAACAAAGGAGACTTCTGTACGACTAAGTACCAGAAGTTAGGGACGCAGATTCCCCGCGGGAGGAGCCTACGTTTCCTGCGTGTGATGAGTAAGAGTCCTGCAATGGACACCACGTGGCCACGTGACTCCACCTCAGTCCCCACGGTAGTGTGTAGATGACACCTGCCACTCTTTATTGAGCAGGTACTGTGTGCTGGCTGCGGTACTTCACATACACCGTCTTATTCAAACTTCCCAACAACGCTGGGAGGTGGACACGTAACCAGGGTTCCCCTGTCTAGAGTCAGCACAGCAGAACAGGGGCTCAACTCAGATCATCTGGCGTCCAGCCTCACCAGGTAGATGTTGAGATTATCTCCGTTTTATGGAAGGGCGAACTGGGGATGGGGGAACTCTAGTGAATCTTCACTCATGAGCAAATAAAATTTTGTCACCAAATAAAAAGTGGATTTTCAATCTCCTGTTCTTTACATGGAGTTCCTTTGTTTTGCGCATATTTATTTGCCTTCATTGAATTGACCGGGACAGGGTCTTCAAAACAACCTTCATATTTTTTTTTTTTTGTCTTTTTAGGGCCGCACCTCAGCATATGGAAGTTCCCAGACTAGGGGTCAAGTTGGAGCTATAGCTGCTGACCACAGCCACAGCCACAGCCACAGCAACACCAGATCCGAGCCATGTCTGCAACCTACACCACAGCTCATGGCAACACCTAATCCTTAACCCACTGAGTGAGATCAGGAATCAAATCTGTGTCCTCATGGATACTAATCAGGATCGTTACCACTGAGCCACAACGGGGAATCCTAACCTTCATGATTTTGCATGACATTCTTTTTTCTCCCCTCACCAAAGGTACCATTGGAAGTTAGCTGCACTTAATATGTGGATGGAGACACCAAAGGACAATGAAGGACAACAACTTGCATTATTGGTCCAGCACCAGGAGGGTCTCACCTAGAAGTGGCTCAGAGCCCCCCCGCCAGGCCATTCAAGTGGTCCCTTTAGGAGTCAGGCTGTGCTGGGCTTGCAGCCTTTATTTAACTGGATGTTTGGAAACATGCCAGGTTCACAGAACTAGAGGTTAGGGTTGCTTTGCAGGATGGGTGGACTCTGGGGAGAAACTGCTGCATGAATATATGAGGCCAGTCCTGGAAAGAGGTCACGGTCACCATCTCCCAGGCTGTGCAGGCAAATGGGTAATTTCACAGGTTCACCCAGGCCGCATAGCGGCTGCTGGGTCTTGAGGAAATTTCCATGCCATCTCTGAACTGCACCGTTCCCTCTGGCCATTCACGCTAGGAGGGAATGGTGAGAGCTCTGGCCAGGATTAATGAACTGCTCAGCCTCCAAAGCCCAAATAAAACTGTCATCTCGGAGTTTTACATTAAGAGCCACTTCTAGTCACGGCATTAAATCATTTGCATTGTGGTCGCGAAAGAATATTTTTATTGCTCTTTTTTTTTAATGTGAGTCATAAAAATAGCGTGCATTCCACAATTTCCTTCCTTCCTTGCTTTTCGGTTTTAGAGTATTTTATGCCTCAGACACAGTGAGGCTTTGAACATAACGTTTCAGCGAAAATCTTTGCTTTTTGAACAGCAAGAAAATGGCTTCAACCAACCCACGAACAGGAGTTAACGTGCTATGGTGGAAAGTTCCCCTGCGTCGGTGAATGACTTCACAAGAACCATGTGTTTCTCTGGTTTTGAAAACAGAAATTTTTTTTTTTTTTTTTGTAGCATGGACTCAACAGTGTGATACCAAAGCCATTTATGATTCCCTCGGCCTCTTCCCTACAGAAATATTCTGATGGTTTCCTTGGCAATATGGGCTATAATTGCCAGTTGGTAAGATTCCAAAGGCCAGCGTCCATTCTTTCATTCATCATGTATTTATTTCTCCAAGTGCTAGGTACAGTATTAGGCACTAAAACAGCATCTTGTGCAAAGCACATGCTTCATAGCTACTGGCATGAGTGAACAACTGGGTACTGGCCTGTCCCATGAGTAAAAGGACCATGTGGCCACCTTCGAGAGGTATTAAAAGTTCACTCTATCCTCATCATCTCAGGGTTTTCTTCGGGGGTAATGAACTATAACCTTGTTCAAGGACATTGTTGGAGAGATGATGGTGACACCTAAGTTTAACACTTTGAAGAAGGAATGAGGTACGGTAGATGGAGCGTGCCTTTAGAATCAGAGACCCCCCTCCCCGGAAGGGAACCCTAGTTTTATCAGCCGCCTATGTTTGACTTGGGCAGGTGATTCAACCTCTCTGAACTGCAGTCTCACTCATTTCAATGGAGGCACCTACCTTGTAGAGTTGTTATGACCATCGCCTGAGATAAAGCATGTTAAGTAAATGTGTGGCATACAGTAGGTGTTCCATAAGTGTTTACTGCCCACTCTACTTCTGCTCATCCACACTCGTCTATAAGTGAGCAAACATTTACTGAATACCTACCATGTACCAGTCTTGGTGGACTGGGTACCGTGTCTAACGAGAGACCACTGTGTCCTGGGGACTCAGCATCCGTCTGTTTGTCTGAAACCTCAGCTTCCACACTTCCCACCCTCTAAGATTCTCTCCTTTCCCCAGGGCTCCCTCTTAGCCATTTGTCCCTCT
>PVHT020000230.1:20026802-20076147 GCA_004024745.2 Catagonus wagneri | reverse complement strand
CCCGCCCCCGCCACCCCGCCCAGCTTTCCCCCTCTTGAAGAGTGGGGCGTGTCACACAGATCAGTCCTCTGGGCGGCACAGTCACTGAGAAAAAGGAAACTAGAACCCTTTCTTAGCAAAAGGGAAGCAGAGTGGTTAAGCAAACTTTGGAATTAGACCGACCTGGGTATCCATCTCGGCTCCACCGTCTTCTAATTAGAGTCTCTAAACTTGGCTTCCTCATCTGCAGAATGGGAACTCTAACAGTGTCCACCTTTGAGCGGCAGTTAGATGTAGCAAAAAATGCATATAAAGCGCTATATGCATATAGCCATATAAAGGCCTGGCACAGACGGAGTTTTCAGTAATGACAGTTATTACTATTAACAAAAAAATAGGTATCTGGTTCAAAAGTACGGAGGCGAAGTCCAGGGTTCAACAGAACCCGTTTTCCCTTTCAAATGATCATTTGATAAACAAATGTCATCTGTTCCTTGGAGATATGAGCCTAAATAAAATGAAAAGACTGTACGGAGATGCAAAATAGGAGGAGAATTACAGAGCAGCCCAGCGGGCTGACTCAAACCCCTGCCCCACCCAGAGCCCTGAGACCACCTCCGAGGGCCTAGAACCCCGGATCTGTGCAGGCGGAGGGGGCCTCCGGGGGTCCCCTTTTGAGGATCCCCCTGGCTTCCGGTAGGAAGCCTCAGTGTCAATAACAGCAAGCAGTCACACGGGAGCTGCTATTAAAAAGGCGCTGTCCTGGGTGTTTCATACTCTGGGGGGCGGGGGGACCGGTATTTCACAGGTGAAGAAAACAGACAAAGAGGATTTTTTTTTTGTCTTTTTTAGTTCCAAACCTGCGACATATGGAGGTTCCCAGGCTAGGGGTCGAATCAGAGCTGCAGCTGGTGGCCTATGCCACAGCCACAGCAACACAGGATCTGAGCTGCATCTGCAGCCTACACCACAGCTCATGTCAATGCCAGATCCTTAACCCACTGAGCAAGGCCAGGGATCGAACCCGCAACCTCATGGTTCCTAGTCGGATTTGTTTCCGCTGCGTCATGACAGGAACTGCCAAAGAGGATTTTGTTTAAGGTCATACAGCCGATAAATGGAAGGGCTCAGACCTGAACCCAGGCAATATGGCTCCAAGAGTCTATATTCTTTTTTTTTTTTTTTTTTTTGGCTTTTAGGGCCACACCCAAGGCATACGGAGGTTCCCAGGCTATCCCATGTTGCTGTGGCTGTGGTGCTGCAGCCGCCGGCCTTCACCACAGCCACAGCAACATGGGATCTGAGCCACGTCTGCGACCTACACCACAGCTCACGGCAACGTCGGATCCTCAACCCACTGAGCGAGGCCAGGGATCGAACCTATGTCCTCATGGATGCTAGTCGGGTTTGTTAACCACTGAGCCACGACAGGAACTCCAGAGTCTATATTCTTAATCACCTTTCTATATACTACCTCTCAAAACACAAGGAAGAAAGAGTCTGAAGTCCCCTTGTTTTCATGCTCATTCACTGAATGAGACTGAAGTCACCTTCCTTCTGAAGTCCCACCCCACTTCCGTCCCAGGCAGAGCTCCGTGTGGCTCTTGGGGGTCCAGCACAATAGGATTTATCACAGTGTGGCCAGCTCCTCTGCCCGGAGGACTGCCTGCCTCCACACCCAGATCCTACGCTGTTCAAGAGCGGAGTCCGACTCCCCGGCTCCTCCGAGTCCAGCATGGGACCTGGCGCGGAGCGAGCCCTCCACCGGTGCTGGTGAAATGCGCGAGCTGCTGGCTCACTTTACGAGCTCCACCTGAGTGTCGTAAATCAAAATGCCATTTCCCAGGTCTCCGCCACACTTGGGGGAGCAATGTCGGCCCTCTTAACAGGAGCCAGTGTAATGCCACTATTCATCAATCTCTTTGCACTTAACTTTTTGCTTCTTCCCAACAGACCTATTTTAAGAAGCCTGTAGTGAGTAAAGGCAGCTAGAAAGTAGACGAGCTAGACAATGAGACCGGAACTCTGTGTCCTAACTCTGGCTCACTCCCAGAGCTGGGCAAGTTCTTTACCGCCCTCAGAACTGTGACTTCTCGGAGAACAGAGTAAATCCTTTGAGAATATGATCTAACGAGAAAACTAGCCTATTGGATGTTTGCTGATTAGGGTCCCCTTTCACGTTTCAGTACTAAGGGAGAAAGCACAGAGGAAACACCTATAGATCCATCTCCTGTCATCCTCAGAGCATCCACCCTTTTCCAGAAGGAGGCACTGAATCGCGGAGGTGTTAGAATTGTGCAAAATCCCCCCGATGGAAGTACAAAGTCCAGGGCTTCCTGTCCACAAAGCGGGGAGAGCTTTTCTCCCCACCAACACCCCTCTGTAAAGACTGGATCATAAGCCTCATGCAGGTGCTCTGTGCTGTCTGTTCATTCCCACTGAACTTGGCCTTGTGCCCGTCACTCCAGCAGGTGCTCTGGGCACCAAGTCCCTTCCTCCTCATCCTTCTTTTCCTCCCGCCCTTCCTTTGCCTCCATTACTTGCTCTCTTGGCCTCAGGACCACAGATCACACAGGAACAGTAGCTCTTCCCTGTGTCCAGCCTTCCTTGTGCATGTGCTTTTGAGTTTGGAACAGCGACCCACCCAGAGACATGGGCATTTGCAGCGTGCCCCTGTTTTTTTCTTTCCCGGGGTCTGCTGTGGCTCAGCTGTGGGCTGTGGGGAGAGAGCAGGTGGGCTTCCCAGGTTACCTTCGTGGTCTGGCAGTGGGAGAGGAACGTGACCTTGGCAAAAGGGTCTGAAAGTCCGTTGCTGTCGGCTGCGATGAGGCCCCGGGCTTGGTACATGTGAGCCCTCAGCTGGAAGACATGCCGCTCTGTGGACAAACAATGTTTAGAGGGAGAATGGCATTAGTGGGGTTTTTCAGAAACAGCGTGTTCTAGAGGGTGTCTGTGTGCAGTGGGCGTCTGTGGGTGTCTCCAGAGACAGACAAAGGAGACCAATGGCAGCGCCCACCGCTAAGACCACAGCAGGTGCAGGGAAGATGGGGGGAGAGGTCATATCCATGGGTACTTTGGAGCCAGGCATTGCCCTCGGTCCTTTCGCTGTACAGTGGGTTTCAACCTTCATAAAAACCCTATGAAATATGTATCGCTATCTCCATTTTTCTGGATGAGGGAAATGGCTCACAAAAAAGGCTGAAATATGTTTCCAAGTTTGCAGAGCTTACTAATGCCAGAGTGTGGATTTCATTTCTGTCGGATTCCAAAATCCAAGGCTCTTTCTAAAATATTTTTTAAATTTATATGCAAAGCAGAAACAGACTCACAGATACAAAAAAGAAATGTGTGGTTACCAAAGGGGAGAGGGAAAAGTTAGGGGCCTAAGACTAACAGACTACTATGTATAAAATAGATAAACAACAGGAGATACTGTACCTCACAAGGAATTATAGCCATTCTTTTGTAATAACGTATAATGGAATATAATTTCCAACTATGCTATGCACCTGAAAATGATATAATACTGTAAATCGGCTATTCTTCTATTAAAAAATAAAATAAAATACCACATTTCACCTCACAGTAATTCTCTTGTTCCCGCTGGTGTGTGTGTGTGGACGGCTCCACAAATCGTTTTTGTTTTCATAAACTCAATAAAGCCTTGAGTCATCCATCCATTTATTCTGCCATTCAGCCAGTCTTCTGTGTACCAGGCATAATTCTGTCCATCCCCCGGCCCTACCGTCCATGTGCAGGTACAAACTAATTACTGGTTGAATGGATATTTTCTGAAGCACAAAATGAATGAAGAAATAAAATTCTCCAGTAGGTGTGGAAGGCAGCCAAAGCCATCAATGTTCACGCATAGCCGAGAAAGTTTCTTAGGCCACTCCGTGAAGGGAACACACCGCAGAGGATCAGAAAGTTTTAGGAAAAGTCTTTGCTCTCCTCTGAATTGCTGCTAGATGTGACAGTAAATCTCTCCAGGTACTTTGGGTCTCTAGAGATAGTGTCAACAGAAATAAAACGATGCAACTAGAGATACTCATACTAAGTAAAGAAGGTCAGAAAGAGACTTCCTTTATACTTTTTCACTAATACCACAGGATATCACTTATATGTGGAATTCTAAAATGTGGCACCAGTGAACCTATCTAAAGAACGGAAACAGACTCACAGACCTAGAGAACAGACTTGTGGTTGCCAAGGGGGAGGGGGAAAGAAGTGGGAGGGACGGGGAGTTTGGGGTTAGTAGAGGGAAACTGTTACATTTCGAATGGATAAGCGATGGCGTCTTACTGTACAGCACAACGAACTGTATCTGATCTCTGAGATAGAGCATGATGGAAGATAAGAAAAAGAAGGTATATACATGCATGACTGGGTCACTTTGCTGTGTAGCAGAAATTGGCACAACATTATAAACCAACTATGTTTTAATTAAAAAAAAAAAAGACAGCTTAACTTGATGTGGGCACTTTTCACCCAAAGATGAAAACACTCTAAAGACACGATGGAAAGCAGTGGGGAATAAAGCATGATTTGGAGATAGTGTGCTCCAGCATTTACTAGATGTGTGATCTTGGGCAATTTCTAAACACTTCTGACACATCCTTTCTCCACCTATAAAATGAAGATACTACCCAAGGCTGATGTGAGAAATAGATTAAAGCTTATGTTTAAAGTATACAGCCCAGGAGTTCCCTTCGTGGCTCAGTGGTTAACGAATCCGACTAAGAACCATGAGGTTGCGGGTTCGATCCCTGGCCTTGCTCAGTGGGCTAAGGATCCGGCGTTGCCGTGAGCTGTGGTGTAGGTTGCAGACGCGGCTCGGATCCCGCGTTGCTGTGACTGTGGCGAAGGCCGGCGGCTGCAGCTCCTGTTAGACCCCTAGCCTGGGAACCTCCATATGCCACGGGTGCGGCTCTACATAAAGGCAAAAAGACAAAAAAATAAAATAAAATAAATAAAGTATACAGCCCACTGCTTGGCACATGGTCGAGCCACGCATTTTTCAAAAAGACACAGCTAAGCTTTCCTTGCTCTTATGCACTGACACTGGGCATGGAAACCATGAGCTGAACCATGGGATAAAGATCTCCAGAAGCTTGTCTTCTCTAACTACTGAGCCACGTAGATTCCACTAGCAGTCAAGTTCAACCAGCATCAGAGGAGCCTTGTGAAACATAGGAAACCTGAATTAGGAGCCAGTTCTCCGGTGTTTCAGACACTGGCT
Source organism: Catagonus wagneri (assembly GCA_004024745.2). Classification (NCBI taxonomy): domain Eukaryota; kingdom Metazoa; phylum Chordata; class Mammalia; order Artiodactyla; family Tayassuidae; genus Catagonus; species Catagonus wagneri. The sequence goes on along the minus strand of PVHT020000230.1, from coordinate 20,070,929 downwards.
CAATTTAAAATTCAGTTAAAGTGAAGGTAAAACTGTGTTCTACTCTATCTGAATTCAGAAGCAAACACCCTGCAGATTGAAGCAATTGGGAAACATAGAAAAATGCAATTGTAAGGCATTAATATTTACACTGAACTTCAAAATCATATGAAAATGTAAACATGATGGTACTCGTAGAAAATATCTGCATAGAAGAAAGGATGACACAAACCTTCAGCAGAAATGCTGAATTTCTTAAAACTGCCAAGTCAAGAACTAAGCTAGAGAAACATGAGTGGCCCCAGTGATAGCAGTTTCTATGGGGTCATTACTGGGAAATGTGAACGCTTGCTGTCTATAGGTCACAACCCCAATACCATGTAAAAGGAAGATCTTCTTTGACTCCACAGGTCCTATCAGCACAAGAACTTACTGATATTTATTTAAAAGACATCTTTTGCTTAAAATGCAAACACTATATAGTCTATTTACAAAGAAACTCAAGTTGCATTCTCTCTATTAACATAAAAATGTAAATGTTTATTCCAGATGCGCTTAATGACCTCACTGAATTTTTTTTTTTTTTTTTTTTTTTTTTGCTTTTTAGGGTTGCACCTGAGGCATATGGAGGTTCCCAGGCTAGCGGTCAAATCGGAGCTGTAGCCGCTGCCCTACAACACAGCCACAGAAACGCCAGATCTGAGCTGAGTCTGCAACCTACACCACAGCTCATGGCAACACCAGATCCTTAACCCACTGATCGAGGCCAGGGATTGACCTGCATCTTCATGGATACCAGGCAGATTCCTTTCTGCTGAGCCACACAGGAACTTCGACTTCACTGGATTCTTTTTAGATGGGACCTTGGGAGGTCAGGAAGAAAATTCAGAAACTTTATTAAAAGAGGCAAGCACATTGATCCTAAAATAATGTGCGGGCATTCTCGGTGGCTTAGCAGTTAAGGATCTGGTGTTGTCGCTGCTGTGGCGCAGGTTCCATCCCTGGCGTGGGAACTTCTGCATGTTGCAGGCACAGCCAAAAAATATAAAATAAAAATAAAATAAAATGCAGTAATGTGCAAACAACTCATGCATACCACCCTCCTGACTGTTTTCTCAGAAGCACCAGAGCCCTCTTACGACCTTCTTTGCCCAGTGGGTGCCATACCTTGGTAGAGCAGGTTGGCTGGGGGCTGATGGGCACCAGCCGCTTTGGAGGACGTCTCTGCTTCATAGCCTGCTGGCAAGTTGTCCAAAATGGCACTGGAGTGTCTGGTGGAGCCCAGCCACAGGTACACGTCGGTTTTTGCTTGTACTGACCAACCAGCTGGCCGCTTTCCGGGAAGCTGGGAAAAGGTTACAAGAAAGACCCCCTCGTTAGTGGCAACTGATAGGGGCCTCACTCCTTGAGAAAAGAGGTCCTTCTGACGACCCACCTGGGGTGGGGGTGGGGGTCAGAGAGCAGCCCCCCCCCTCCCCCGCCCAACTGCTTCTGATACTTCAACGAGACCAGTGATCCCGGTGGCCACGATGCAGTTTTAGCGGATCCAGGCCAATGGGGCCCGAAGCTTCAACAGGCCCTATGTTAAGCGCTTCCAAGCCCCAGATCATTCAAACCTAACAGGTAGGTCTGGTTTCGGCCCCTATTTTAGAGATGAGCAAACTCAGGCTCAGAGATGTTAATTAAGTTCCCTAAGATCACTCAGCCTTTAAGTGACTCGAACCAGGAGAGATGATACGGGATCCGAACTCTGAACCCCCACACTCTGCCTCTCCCCACACTGAGTTGAAATCTCCCTTCTCAGAACTTCTAGGGGTCTGGATCCCAACCACAGCTTCTGCCTCTGCTTTGTTCAGAAAGAACTCGGTCTTCTTCCTCAGGCCAGGCCTCCGTGGGCTTGCGGAACGTACCGGCCCTGCGAGATCTCCCTTCCCGGCTGAACACGTCTCCTTCCTTGGCCCCCTCCTCGTGCAGTGTGGTTTCAAATTCCCCTATTACCCTGCTTTCCCTCCTTTGAATGTAGTGGATCTGTATTTATGTTTGTTTGAGTTTGCGTGTTTATGTGTGAATTAGTGTGGGTGCCGTGTGTAAACGTACATATGTATGGAGGGAGCATGTTTTCTCAACATGTGAAGGCCACAGCTCGATGCAGAGTGGCTCCTTTATTTCTCCATCACCAGGATTAGGGGACCCCAGGAGGAGGGGACTCCTTGCCCCCCTTTAAGGGGTCCCAGGCCCTGGCCTTGGCTGCATTCGGGATTGCTGGCAAGGCTCCATTCTGAGAGTGGCCACCTCTCCAGATTTTGTTGACTCTTCCAAGTGCCTTTTCTTAGTGTTTCTTAGGATTTCCCATCAATAGTTCCCCCTTTCTCCAAAACCACTTCTTCACCAAGAATCACAGACGCTCGCTATGAGAGGCTACCACTTGGTCTGACAATTTCCCGGGCACCTACAGAAAGCTGTGGAATCGCACGTTGTGCGTGGTTATGCACTCGCTTTCCTCTCTTGCTCTGAAAATTCTCTAAGAGGATTTTGAGCAACTCGATTCAGCAACTGCTACCAAGGGCCACCAGGCTTGCTGAGGGAGCAGGACCAGAAGGACATCAAACGACTGAGACGCAGACCCAAGCCTTCCCCCAAGGAGCCCACGTCTAGACAAGGAGGCTAACCTGCATTCGCTTACTCAAATGCAAGGTCAAGTGTAAGCGAGTAAATGCTTAGGGGAAAGAAAAGGAAGAGAGGCAACGTGTCCTTCTTTTTTCCCTTTTTTGGCCTCATCCACAGCACACGGAAGTTCCCAGGCGAGGGACTGAAAACTACGCCAACGCTGCGGCAACGCTGGATCCTCAACCCACTGCACCGGGCTAGGGATTAAACCTGTGCCGTCACAGAGACAATGCCAGATCCTTAACCCACTGTGCCACAGTGGGAACTCCTTTCCAGCTTTTCTTTGTGAATCACATACTCCACTGGGCTTTAATTGGTACTTTGGAGCTAGACCCGTAGAGAAGGCATCTGAGAAAGAAGCAAGTACATGAGCAAAGATACAGGGCCAGGAACTAACGGTGATAATAAGGGCTGACATTTAATGAGAACTTATTTGGTGCCAGGACTGAATTTGCTGAAAGCTTTCGGAAAAGAAAGAGCCGGAGCAGAGAATGACACAGACGAGGCTGCGGAACCCTGCTCAGAACGTGGAGAAGTCTGGATTTAATTCTTTAGAGAGTGGACTGCCATTATTTATTCAGCTCGAAAAACCATTGAAACTCATTCTGTTGTTAGTAAGGACAACCAGTCTGCAATTCGTAATTCTAAAAATTATAATAAGACAGGTAACACTCAATTCCTGACTTCTGCAATTGTAATGGTAATAGATAAAATGCATTAAGCACTTGTTCAATCGAGCAAATGGTTACTGAGGGCCTAAGATTATTTTGTTGTAAAGTAATCCCTCTGTCTACATCACTAGTAAATCGATTCACAAAGGCAGGATTTTCACCTGTCATAATGCAGTAATGTCCCCAAATGCCTAAAAGTGCTCGGCAATCAGGAAGTAAATATTTGTTGAATTAGTTCTTTGTTTTTCTAATAATAATAATATTGCACATGTGCTGAGCACCAGCATTGTCCCAGGCTCTGGACTAAGGTCCCTCCCTACACACAGACTGTCCCATAACGTGCATCCTATTGACAAGCCATGGATTATCATTCATTTTCATCATGATTTTAAAGTAAATTCTTTCATTACGTGTATTTTAAAGATGAAGAAATGGAGGCTCAGAGAGGTTAAGACAACTGTCCCAAGTCACAGAGCGAGGCAGGGACAGAGCCAAGACTCAGCCCTGCTCTACCCGCCTCCAGAGCCCATCCTCTTAGCCCGGTCTCCTCTCACACCAACGTGCGTATCACTGCATGTGAACTGCCTGGGTGTCTGGTTACAATGTGAATTCTGATTGAAGCGAGGTGGCAGGTTCGAGGTGGGCAGCAGGTAAGGGATAAAAATAGGTAGACCTAGAAGCAGATTTTTTTTTTGTCTTTTTAGGGCTATACCCTCGGCATATGGAAGTTTCCAGGCTAGGGGTTGAATCAGAGCTGCAGTTGCCAGCCTACGCCAGAGCCACAGGAACGCAGGATCTGAGCAGCATCTGTGACCTGCACCGCAGCTCCCGGCAATGCTGGATGCTTAACCCACTGAGTGAGGCCAGGGATCGAACCCACATCCTCCTGGATACTAGTCAGGTTCAGTACTACTGAGCCAAGACAGGAACTACCTAGAAGCAGATTTTAAAAACAGTGTCTCTTCAAATCATCTTTTTTCATACCAACTGATAATCATCTTGATTCCCTCTGGCATTGGCAGCAGTGAAATGGGTGAAATCAAGCAGAACTATCTTTTTTTTGCATTTTAGGGCCACACCCGCAGCATATGGAGGTTCCCCGGCTAGGGGTCCAGTCTGAGCTACAGCTGCTGGCCTTCGCCACAGCCACAGCAACGCGGGATCCGAGCTGCGTCTGCAACCTACACCACAGCTCACAGCAACGCCGGATCCTTAACCCACTGAGCAAGGCCAGGGATCAAACCCGCAACCTCATGGTTCCTAGTCGGATTCATTAACCGCAGCAGAACTCCAAGCAGAACTGTCTTAAATATTTATTTCCGATTCAAAATGGAGCCTCATACTGTGTTTGTTATAAATGTACGTATTCTTCTCTCGCAGAAGACTATAATTGCAAAGTAGAGCTTGCTCTGACATCTGATGTCACCCTTCTGTGGACATTCCACATGAACACACAAAACCTGTCCCTCAGCCAGATCCTGTGCATAGTAATGAACACATGCTCTAGTGCTGAAAACCAGAAAGTTAGAGCAAGGACCCAGGAGAGAACAACTTAGCAAAATGCTCTTTCCTACTAAGCATCATTGGTATCCTCGCAGACAGTCATGGACTTCAGAGGACACCGAATCCTCCAGAAGACAGATGATGCTGAGGTTTTCAGGAATCGAAGAGAAATGTTAACCTGCACCTCATTTGCCATTTGTGAAAATACAGGTGGGTATATTCACGAATATAGTAAAATAATTAAAAAGCCTTATTAAAAAAATTTTTTTAATGTGAATTCTGACTCAGTAGGTGTGGGGCAGTACTTGAGATGTTTCATTTCTTGTTGGTGTTGAGGTCCCTAGTCTATGGACCACAGTTTTATTTTTTTAGATTCTTATTTTTTCTATTATAGTTGATTTACATTGTTCAATTTCTGCTGTACAGCAAAGTGACATACATATACTATATATATATATATAATTTTTCTCACAGTTTTAAATATTTGAGCAGCAAGACTTAACTTACTAGGCTGCATTGACCTCAGCTGATATCCTTTGCTTCTTAAAGTAAAAGAAAAGCAAAAAACACGAAGCATCCTGCATTTCTACGGCTATGAAAACGACCCCCATGTGTGAAGTCATGGTTAGAACCCCAAACTCAGCTAACATCTTGTGAAAATGCTATACAAGGACCATGGCTGCAGCCCTAAAGTGTGGAGTTTATACATCTTTTTGAAAAATGCACACATTGAACTTGCCTGCAAGACAATGCAGAGTCTCTCACTTGGGAATACAAGCTGGAACTCATGCGACGTCCCTGGGCATCACCTAGGAGCTCGCAGAAACAACATCCCACGTTCAACTGCACATTCGTTTCCAGCCTGGGCTGTGTCTTCCGCTGCCTCCCTTTTCCCCATTCTCCTTTTGCTCACCTGCTCCTGAAGCCTGACTACCCTTAGCAACTTCTTTCCCTTTGAGACTAGCATGGCAAGGCAAGGAGGGAAATTAAAAAAAAAATAATTGAGTGCAAAATTGCATCGGAAAAACTATGATCACCAATGTGGAAAAATTGCACTGAGACAGAAGGCTGAAGTTTTAGCCTCTCCCATGCACCACCCGCACCTCCCTCCAGGATCCCGGGGAAACGCCAGGTGGCTTGAAAAGAAGGGAAATCTTGGCCGGTCAGAAAAAGGAGAGAAAAGTGGTCATTCACACGAACTGTCTTGAAGTTGGTCTGTCAATATTAGTAAGCGGTACGGCACAAATGAGCCTGTCTACAGAAAAGAAACAAACTCACGGGCTTGGAGAACAGACTTGTGGTCGCCGAGGGGGAGGGAGTGGGATGGCCTGGGAGTTTGGGGTTAGGGATGCAAACTATTGCAATGAGGTTCTGCTGCGCAGCCCAGGGAACTGTACTTATGATGGAACATGATGGAGGATAATGTGAAAAAAAGTAACTGGGTCACTTTGCTGTACAGCAGAAATTGACAGAACACTGTAAATCAAGTATAATTTAAAAAAATCATTTTTAAATATATTAGTAAGAGAAAGAAGTGTTCGCCTTGTAGAGACTTCACTCTGTGGCAGGACCTGGAAAGGTGTCTCTGGCTATCACTTTCCAAAGCTGGATAGAAAGCTGGAGAGCTGAGAGGAAGAGGTGGCATTCGGGGGTATGGAGCAGAAGTGCCTGAGAAGGGCTGGTGTCAGCCAGGAGAGACAAAGGAGAAAAGAAAAAGAAGCTTGGGCGCCACCCTCTGGCTGGGCTCCAGCTGCACCCAGCTCCTCTAGTGGGAGGCTTCCTTCTTTGGGTCCTGAATGTTCTTCCCGGAGACTGAAGGGGGAGGATTTGCTTTTCTGGATAGTAGATTGGGCTGAGCTCAGCAAATTCCATTCCAGCATCTTTAGGAGCATTATGAATATTTTTAATTTTTTTTGTCTTTTTGCCTTTTTTTTATGTAGAGCCGCACCCACGGCATATGGAGGTTCCCAGGCTAGGGGTCTAACAGGAGCTGTAGCCACCGGCCTTCGCCACAGCCACAGCAACGTGAGATCCGAGCTGCGTCTGTGACCTACACCACAGCTCACGGCAACGCCGGATCCTTAACCCACTGAGCGAGGCCAGGGATCAAACTCGCAACCTCATGGTTCTTAGTCGGATTCGTTAACCACTGAGCCACGAAGGGAACTCCCATTATGAATATTTTTAAATCAGAGAGAAAGAAAGGTCATGGAACAGGGACCGCGAAACCCTGGTTACCATTCCAGAATTACCGTCACCGGGCCAGGTGACTTCAGTGAGGCCATTTCGTTTCCTTTAGATTAATATTCCCGCAAACTGGGAGCCCTAAGGGCAGCAGTTTCCTGAAATTTGTAAAGTGCTCTTTTAGCTGAATAAGGTCGATGAGCATGGGTTCTAAATGTCTTGACCGCAGGACTTTGAGTTCTCACCCGGTTAACAGGCAGGCGCTGTCAAAGTCTAAGAGAGAGACACTAGCAACCTCCAAATGGCTTTAAACATGAGATGTTTATGGAACCACTCTAAGGACAGCTGTTCCGTAGAATAAACTCTGAGGCAACTCTAAGCCTAGAGATTTGAGATTTACATGCTATGCTGTGTCTCCCTTTTCTTCCCCATTCCCAGTGAAGAAACCGAGTGAGTGGCAGGTGTGTGACTACTTTGTCTTCTTGGTAGAACAACTGCTTTTTTTTGCAGACTTACTGATTCGGTGAATAGAAAGGGGCATAAAGGGAGGTGGAGGGAGGGAGTTAAAAGCGGTGGTGACAATCAAAGCAGGAATGAAAGCAGTTTCACTGAACCATCTTATTAAGCTATTTCTTCATACCTGGGCAATTCAGTTCGGTAAGAGGTACCAAGCTATCACCCAAAGCAATCTCACAGGCAATAGGGAAATCCAAATAAAGACATAAGTTAAAGCCACAGGGCCAAAGTTCTTTCTGAATTCTCAGTTTATCTTTTTTTTTTTTGTCTTTTTGCCTTATCTAGGGCCGCACCCGCGGCATATGGAGGTTCCCGGGCTAGGGGTCTAACAGGAGCTGTAGCCGCCAGCCTTCGCCACAGCCACAGCAACGCCGGATCCGAGCCATGTCTGCAACCTACACCACAGCTCATGGCAATGCCGGATCCTTAACCCGCTGAGCGAGGCAAGGGATTGAACCCGCAATCTCATGGTTCCTAGTCGGATTCGTTAACCACTGAGCCACGACAGGAATGCCTCAGTTACATTTATCATCCGGCTTAATTTCACGGTTGTTCTTTGTTCTAATTTTATATAATGCCAGAATACATAAAAATGTTTAAGAGGAAATAACTTTACACTGATTTCCTAGTATTTTTAGCACAAGGATTTCTGAAATGATTTGCTTTTTTTTTCTTTTTTTTCTTTTTAGGCACCTGCGGCATATGGAGGTTCCCAGGCTAGGGGTCAAATCGGAGCTGTGGCCGCCGGCCTACGCCACAGCCACAGCAATACCAGATCCAAGCCGAGTCTGCAAACTACACCACAGCTCACAGCAACACTGGATCCTTAACCCACTGAGAAAGGCCAGGGATCGAACCTGCGTCCTCATGCGCCACAATGGGAACTCCATGATTTGCTATTTTTAAGACAGGTGTTTTTTGCCACCCCAGAATTCCTTGGATGGGGAAAGTCGAAGAAATATTGGTGGCGAATAACCAGGCTGAATTTTTCTTTTTTTCAGTTACAGTTGTACAGGGGTGGGTTTAAAAATCATTTTATAGGAGTTCCTGTCGTGGCGCAGTGGTTAACGAATCCAACTAGGAGCCATGAGGTTGGGGGTTCGATCCATGCCCTTGCTCAGTGGGTTAACCATCCGGCGTTGCCGTGAGCTGTGGTGTACGTTGCAGACGCGGCTCGGATCCTGCGTTGCTGTGGCTGTGGCGCAGGCCAGTGGCTACAGCTCCGATTAGACCCCTAGCCCGGGAACCTCCACATGCCGCGGGTGCGGCCATAAAATGACAAAAGGCAAAAAAAAAAAAAAATCATTTTATACACCTGACAGAAAATAACCTACAGAACCACCACCACCTCAGTGGAGATGTCAGCGGCACGCAATGCCAGAAATGCCCTCTGGATGTTTGATTCCCATCTGTTTGAACGCCAGCATTTACTGAGTGATGACTCTGGGGAATGGAGACTGTTCTTTTACTTGCAATTACCCACTTTATCCTCAACACCATCTCCATTTGAAGGATGAAGACCAGGAGACACAGAGATGTTAAGTAACTTGCCCCAAATCACACAGCTCGTAAATATTAGCTTTGGAATTCGCTAAGAAGTAAAACTGTATTCCCTTTAAGTTCATTCATTGAAGTCTTAGAATACTACCTTATTTGGAAATGGGGCCACTACAGACAGAGTTAACATGAGGTCGGTCTGGAGTAGGATTCTTATACAAAGGCCATCGTGGGGAAAGACACACACACACAGGGAGAATTCAGTATCAAGGTTGGAGCTGCATTCCCACAAGCCCAGGAAATACCAGAAGCTAGAAGAGAAGCTTTCCTGGCACCTTCAGAGAAAGCCTGGCCCCGCCCATGCATCTCAGCTTTCCAGGATTGCAAGACGACACATTTCCGTTGTTTAGGTCACTCCGTGGCACTTGGTTACAACAAGCCTAGTAAACTAAACCAAATTCCAACCCAGATTCATCTTATTCAAAGCGCAAGTATTAAAACATTACCCTGTACCACCTCTTCTGTCTGCAATATGTAACAATCCCATCAACAAGAGATTCCAGCAACTGGATGCACTTAGAGGCCACCTAATCTAGCTGCCCACTGCCGTATTCATACCGAGGGGACAAAGAACTCATTGTGGACCTTCCTTTAGGGGACTATTTCCCTGAAATGGCTATTATGGGGCCGGGTTCTATCTTTCGGAATCACACACAAACACACACACACACACACACACACACACTCAACCCATCATCCATGTGGATGCCCTGCAAATACTTCAGATCTCCCTCATACTGTCAAATCTTTCTTCTCAGTTATTGCTGTCTCTTCACCTGTTCTTCATATGGCATGGTCTTGAACCTTCTCACTCTCCTTTGAAAGCAGCAGAAGAATAACCATGTTATAGCAAAAAATCAGAACTCAGGAGTTCCCCTTGCGGCGCAGCAGAACTGAATCTGACTAGGAACCACGAGGTTGCAGGTTCCATCCCTGGCCTCGCTCAGTAGGTTAAGGATCTGGCATTGCTGTGAGCTGTGGCGTAGGCCGCAGATGCGGCTCGGATCCTGCATTGCTGTGGCTGTGGCGTGGGCTGGACTCCAATTGGACCCCTAGCCTGGAATCTCCATATGCCATGGGTGTGGCCCTAAAAAGCAAAAAAAAAAAAAAGAAAGAAAAATCAGAACTCAAATGAGCAGCACAGTCCACTGTGAACTGGGAAAGTTAATTAGTCAAATCACACACTCTGTTGCCAGCCACTGGTGAGTCTTGGGTCTTTAGACCACTCTTTCTCCATCCTTGTCCAAGTCTACTTCTGGGATATAAATTCCTTTGTAGTAGAGGGAAAATACTCAGGGTCTCTAAGAGAGGTTCAAATCTTGATGTAGAGACAGTAGACTCCATCCAGAGGATGTGCCTACAACCCTGACTTGAGGAAGGGAGCTAGGACCCAAGATGAAAATGCCATCGTGTTTTTTCCACGGAAAGCCACCAGGAATCCTGAGTTAGCAATTTTATGGACTACAAACCTCTCTTCTTGTAACTTTCTTTGAAATCTATTTTTAAGATGTAGATGAACACGTGTGAAATGATGCCACGCATAAATTACACAAGAGAAAAGGTAGAGAGGGAGTGAAAAGAAAAATGTTCATTCCTCCTAGTAATCAAAGAAATTACAAACTAAAGAAACCTGAAGGTACATCCACTGGATTTTTCAAAAGGAAGACTGAGCAACACGGGAAAAACAGAGGTTTCCCATGCTTGAGTCAAGCATAGTGCAGACTTACTTTGAGGAAGTGGGTTTTGATCTTCCCGCAGTGTTTACCCATCTGCTCTCTGACGGGGGAGTAGAGCAGGTCCTTGGCAGCGATGCGGGCATATGCCACCCTCTTGTTGTTACTCAGCATCCAGATGAAGACGTCGGGGATGGTGTGCTGTGGCTGTGGGGGCGGACAGGAATGGACTTGAAGGGTGGGTGTTTACGTGGGCACTTCCAAGGGTTCTCCTCTCCCAAAACAGCCTCCTTCTGCACAAGTTCCTTGACTTAAACCACCTGGGGACTTACACACCTATGCAATCAAGCCAGCTACATGTGGCTTCTGCGAGGAAGCCTTAGGTCATGTAAACCCCACATGCCAAACTGCACCTCACGTTCTGGCGATATGCAAGGTGGACTCAACTTGCATCTTTGGCTACCTGCTTTTCTCCATCTGCAAAACAAACATTTTCTTTTTCGTTTGTTTTTTTAGGGCCGCACCTACAGCATATGGAAGTTGCCAGGCTAGGGGTCGAATCAGAGCTGCACCTGCTGCCTATGCCACAGCCACAGCAACTCAGGATCTGAGCCGTGTCTGTGATCACAGCTTACGGCAACGCCAGATCCCCATCCCCGACCCTCTGAGCAGGGTCAGGGATCAAACCCACATCCTCATGGATACTAGTCGGATTCACTTCCCCTGCACCACAACAGGGACTCCCAAAACAAACATTTTCTATATCCACCCAAGGATTTTTTTTTTTTGCAATCTTGTAACAATGATTTATCTTCAAGCACTGGCCCTCCTAAGAGCCAGGTAATACTTCTACAATATTCAAATGAAAAACCAAAACCAAAAATACATGACTGTCTTTGGATGTCTTTCCATTTGCTCTTAAGGAAGGAAAAACAATTTTACAAGGGACTTTACACCTAAAATGTGATTGCTAAGTGTTTCAGCTCCACTGTAGGTGGCTGTTCAGGAGAAATTGCACTAAATTGCACAGGAAATTAGACTTTAAAATTGAGCTAATCAAGATAGGAATTTCAGAATTCCCTGCCAAGAGGCCCATTATGCCGTGAGTGTCTGAAATGCACATTTGTGAGCCAGCACAGCTTCCAACACAAAAGGGAGGTATATTGTCATAAACCAGGCTTTGACATTCTCGGACTGGAAGCAGATGCTCTTTCTAACCCCATAATCCTCCGGTACAGCTGGTACCCTAAGACGGCATCCCTTCTCTCTTGACATGGAATCAGAGACATCCTCGTGGATGTTTTCTGGCCACAGGGTCAGTCGGTCACAGATCCGGTTTGAACCTTCTGGGTGTTTATGAAAATGCCTCCATTCCAAAGTGACACCTGTCTCTCAGCTTGTCATGCCTCCAGAGAAAGACTGATTTGCAACAAGAAAAGCAATAGAAGCAGTATATCTGTACCTCTTCATGAAATTTTCCGTCACAAAACCTGATATTCAACAGAAGCAAATACAAGGACATTTTTACATCATTCTAGTAGTCACTAGAAGATATTGCTTACCACTAACTTTAAAATGAGAAGCTGTTTTAACTTTTACTGGACACGAGTTTCAATTTTATTATGGTTAAAAACCTATCAAAGGTCCTGTGCTTATTTCGACTTGAGCTTATTAAGAAATGGGCTTTTCCTTTTTTCTTCTCCTTTTTTTTTTTATTTTTATGGCTGCACCCATGGCATATGGAAGTTCTCAGGCTAGGGGTCAAATCAGAGCTGCAGCTGAGGCCTAGACCACAGCCACAGCAATACCAGATCCTAGCAGTGTCTGCAACCTACACCACAGCTCACAGCATCCTTAACCCACTGAGAGAGGCCAGGTAGCGAACCCGTGTCCTCATGGATACTAGTCAGGTTCTTAACCCACTGAGCCAAAGTGGGAACTCTGGAGTGTGCGTTTTATTTCTGCTGAATACTCAGGCTTTGTTTAAAAAAAAAATCAATAAAGAGGAGCTCCCGTTGCGGCTCGGTGGTAACGAACCCAACTAGTATCCATGAGGATACGGGTTCAATCCCTGGCCTCGCTCAGTGGGTTAAGGATCCAGTGTTGCCATGAGCTGTGGTGTAGGTCATAGACGTGGCTCAGATCTGGCGTTGCTGTGGCTGTGGCGTAGGCCGGCAGCTACAGCTCCGATTCAGCCCCTAGCCTGGGCAGGTGCAGCCCTAAAAAAAAAAAAAATCAATAAAACTGTACATGTTTGACTTAATTTAAAAACGTCTTCTCGCCCCCTTCAAATGAACAGTGTCTGCTCAGCTCAGCGGGGCTTGAGAGAAAACACTGCTCTGGCTTTCCTCCTCATCAAACATTCAACCCCCACTGGGAAGACATTCAGTCTAATCTTCAAACGAGAGTTGCCTTTCCAGTTGATTACCTCATCCACGAGAAAGCGGATTTTTTCCACAAAGTTTTGGGTTTCCTGGATCATTTCATCAAGAGAGAACTTTTTCTTCTGCTGCTGAAGGAGCTCCTTGGCCTCCGTGGCTACCGCTTCCTAAAAAAAACAAGAGTCGGTACACATCTCTCGAGAAAGCCAGACGGCAAGCGCAGTCCTACGGCTGGTGGGTCCTGACATTTCGTGTAAGCCCCACACTGAGCCACTCTTGCGGCGGTTTGCGGGTCTGCGACCATGCGTGTGCCTGTTAACAGAGATTTTGTCTGACCGCAAAGAGTAAATATCATCTCGCCTTCATCTGACAGGTGAGAAGCTGAGCCTGTGGGAGAAGCCAGAGGTTTGTCAAAGTCCCACAGCTCCGTTAGTTAGGACCTGAATCCAGGCTTCCTGCTACTGACGACAACAACAGCAATAATGCCAGCAGCTAACACGTACTGAGCTCCCACCCTGCACCGGGCAAGGCGCTGCCTGCTGTGTTAATCCTTGGCACTCCTCCCAGTGACCTTCCCGGGGCAGAACCATCATCCCCACTTTACAGCAGAGGAAACAGAGTCATGCAGCTGCCGAGGGACAGAGCTGGACTTGACCTCGGATGAGTCCAGAGGCCACGGCTCTCACCACCTCTTCCCAGAAGCAGAGCGGACGCTTCCAGATCAGATCAGCCTCACTGGAGAGAGGCACCAGGTTGTCCAGTCCGGGGCTTATTTTGATCAGTCCTTCAGCCCACATTTGTGTGCTTAGGAAACAACCCCAAATGCTTTCCAGTGATTTCTAAGGCTAAACGGGTCCCGCCCACACTCTCTGCTTTATCTCAGAGCACCTCCTTCTTGGGAGGTCCTCAAACATGCCCAGCCCAATCCGTCTTCAAGACTGAGATGCCCAAGGTTGCCTCCTGCTCAACGGTTCTTCCCAGACTCTGCACGGCTGGTTTCTCCTCAGGCTTCCACTTCAGTGTCACCACTGTCACGCATTCTTCCACATTTTCCCAACCACCATGGCCTTTTAAAGTGCCCTTCATATTCAGAAACTATAATCACTTTATTTTCTTGTTATCTTTCTATCTTCTGTCCTCTGACTCCAATGTTAACTTTGCAAGGACAGGGACCCCCTTGGTCTTGTTCTTTCCTTGAATTTTCAGTATCTGGTGGGGTTTCCGGCACACAGCAGGTATTAAAGAAATGTTCGTGGAATGAATAGAACACTCAATAAATGCCTCGAGGACAAGCACCAAGTAATTACAGCCTTGTGTTCCCAGGACCCAGAACAGGGCCTGGCACATAGGAAGCCCTCTGTACCTGTTGATTATTAGAGGAACCGGACACCTGCCATGTACCAGGCACTGTCCCAGGAGCCAAGGCCTAGGACAGGGGCAGGAGCAGGTGTGTGCTTCCGTTCTCTGAGACTTTGACACCTGGTGAGTTGAAAGCAACATACGCAAATAACGAAAATGTGTAAAATACTGTGGGACCAGAGAGGTCAAAGCTGTGTTTTATGGGTGACATGACATTTGAGCTGAGTCTTCAAAAATGAATTGAATCCATCAGGTGATAAGAAGAAAAAGGACAGTTCAGGCAGAGGGAACAATTCCATATGAAGGCACATAATCAGTGAGAGTTCAAAATTATTGTCACATAAATATAAGGGAAGGGGGGAATAGGCAATGAGGCTGGGGGCCAGGTGGGGGTCAGATGGGGGACGGCCCTGTATATAGCACGCGAAAAGGAACTTTGGATTTTATCTTATGAATAACTGAGAGACTCCAGTGACTTTTTAATCAAGAGTGATCTAAGCAGGTTTTTGTTTTAGAGACCATTCTGGCTGTGGTTTAGAAGAGAGACTGGAGGAAAGGGACCTGAATGGTCTAGGCCAGAGATGCTAAGGGACTCAGGTTAGGCAGTGGTTCTGGGGATGACAACTGGAGGAAGTGCCAGAGACTTCAAGGGCGGGGATTCAGCCTGGCCTGGGGTTCAACTGACTGCCCCAGGTGAGGGATAGGATTCAAAGTTGATTCCTAGGCTTCTTTTTTTTTTTTCCCTTTGGTGTTTTTTTCTTTTCTTTTTTTAAGGTCACACCTGAGGCATATGGAAGTTCCCAGGCTAGGGGTTGAATTGGAGCTGCAGCTACCAGTCTACACCACGGCCACAGCAACACTGGATCTGAGCTGCATCTGCAACGTACACTGCAGCTTGCAGCAATACTGGATCCTTAACCCACTGAGCGAGGCCAGGGATGGAACCCACATCCTCATGGATACTAGTCAGGTTCTTAACCTGCTGAGCCACAATGGGAACTCTGATTCTTAGGCTTCTCACTGGAGCAACAAGTGAGGCTGGTGGTGCTCAGACCAGACAGGGAGCAGACCTATGGGGGAAAGGTGATGGGTTGAGTGGAATCACTGAGTCGGAGGTGCTATGAGACAAGCAGCTGACATGTCCACTCGGAGGCTGGACGTGTAGGCCTGGAAACAAGGGGAGAGAGCTGGGCCGCTACAAAGGTACTGAAAGTTTGACTTGTGCAGGCCAAGGGCTGGCAGACACAGACGAGAGAGCTCTGTGGATGGTACATGGAAGATGGATATTGCAGAGACAGGGAAGAGCAGACCGAGGTACCACGGGAGAAGCGGGGAAGGAGAAGATCTTGTATGTATGCTGGGAGTCTGGCCCCCCTCGGAGTGGAGCCGTGCACAAACCTTCATTAACTGTTCTGGAAATAAGGATGAGCCAGGCATTAGAGACTCAAGATTTAGTCTCTGGAGTATGATTCACTAGCCGTAACCTTTAAAAAAAAAAAATCATTTAATCTCTCTGGGCCCCATTCACATCTTGAAAATGTCCCTGGCCAGTGAAACACAGAGTCATTTTATTTTGCAGCATTCTCATGGCCTCATGAAAGATGGCCCTTGGTGCCACTGTCGGAGCTGAAATTTCAAGGAGAGATAATGAGGGTCTGACTTGGTCTGGCATTTCCCCCTTGTCGCCCATTTAACAGGGACCAAGGGTCTCAAAGGCGTCCCACACTGAGCAGGGTCTCCGGGACCCAGAGAGGTCTCAGCCACTGTCCTGCTCCCAGGTCATGCTCACAACTTTTCACACAATTTGTAATGGGAGGTCACTAAGGTGAGGACACTTAGTTATTTCTTTCTGTTTCTCAGCTGAAGGTCAAGGGAAAGAGTCCACGGCCTTTGACAAAATACAAATGTCAGAAAAATGCACATGGGGGAAATCCATCAGAACAGAATGTGGGGCTGGTGGGCTTCTAGCTCCTTCCTGGAAACAGTCAACAAATGCTAGTTCCTCTCCAAGCCCCTCATCTGTTTATTCCCTTCCCACTCATTCCTCTACCTCCCGCAAATCTAACCTTTAGAACCTTATCCTCAGGTGGCCTGTGACCTTTGCTTCATCCATGAGGTTTATTTTTAAAGCTCTTGTTTTAGTTCTTTCCGAGTATAAATAGATTTTCACATACCAGCTCCTGCCAGCAGAGCGTAAGTCGTTTCTTATCTAAATTGGTTTGGTTCAACATCTTGGGCTTCTTTTCTGCTTCAGAGATAAATGCACTATAAGAGAAGAATAACAATTTTGAAATCTACTCAGTGAAAATTCATTTATAGAACTCCAGAGATTTGCAAGTATATTTTCTGCAATACAATGGGAAAGTGGATGAAGCCACAGAACCCAGATTTTTCATTTCGGATTAAGCACTAACTTTTTTGAGATAAAATGAAAACGGGAAAAGACGCTCAACCCCCGCATTAGTCTGGGGGATGCCCGTTTCTCCACTTTCTTTCTGTGCATGCGTTCTGTGATTGCTATCCAGGTTCCTAACAGCAAACACCAAATAACGCACTTTTGCTTTACCTTAAGTTTAATACACACCAGAAAGTTTCTGAAAAGTACGTAAAGCAAATAGTTTAGATTCAGAGCTGGGCTATATCTTCACATTTTCAAAACCGTACAAAGGACTGAGTAATAACATTTTGAGGCCCGAAGTTAAAACTATGTTCATGAGGAAAATGGCATAAAGTCATGAATGCAATTGAAGAGGAAATATAAATGGTTTTAAAACTTGGGGAAATACAATATTGTCTTCACCAGCAGAAACTTAAAGGCAAATTAAAATCGGTACCATCTTCACTTCCTGAAAATTAGATCATATTCAAGGTTGCTAACGTTCAAGGGTAAATAGCCACTCTCCTCTATTATGATAGGAAAATATTAAATATTATCATCTTTACGAGGATATTTGACAGCATCTATCAAAATTGAAATGTCCCTATGATTTGATCCAAAACTTATGCCAGAATTCTGCCCTTCGAAAACAGTGGAAAATGTTTGCAAAAATACGTATACACATAATATCGTTTACAGTAGTAAAATAAATCAGAACAGCTTAAATATAAGGGACTAGGTAACTCCCATATGATACATATCACGGGATGAAACACTGGGGATGACTATTATGGGCTGCTGTAGAAAGATGCCAGGGATGTATTGTAGAGTGGAAAAGCCACCTGCTGAACCAAGCGTGTGCTATTTGTGAAGAAATAAGAGTTCTCTGATGAATGTGAGTGTTTGCAAATGCACAGGAGAGAAATCCAGGAAGACTAATCAAACTCTTCTCTCGGGAGAGTGGGATTGCACACAGAGTTGAGAAGGCTTTCACTTTATACATTCCTGCATTTGCTGCTGTAAGATGGGCCTGTAAGACATCTGCGAGGAAAAGAACCAATCTCAAAAGGGACAAAAGGGGGATCTAGGATGTCACGCCTCGTAATGCGGGGTCTCACACCAAGCTCTGCCTGCTGGCAACTGGAAGCTTCACCGGAAATTCTCCTTGAGCTTACTAGCCATTGCATCTACTCTTGATTTTGAAAAAGAATAAAAAGGATTCGATTTTGAGGAGGGAGGTTTTTTCCTTTGTTTTTTCATTATTGCTCTTTAGGACCGCGCCTGTGGCATATGGAGGTTCCCAGTCAAATCAGACGTGCAGCTGCCGGCCCACACCATAGCCTCAGCAACACCGGATCCCAGCCGCGTCTGTGACCTACACCACAGTTCACAGCAACGCCGGATCCTTAACCCACTGAGCCCGGCCGGGGATCAAACCCACGTCCTCATGGATACTAGTCGGGTTTGTTACCGCTGAGCCACAAGGGGAGCTCCTAAGGACGGAGTCTTGTTGCCTCACGTCTACCTCTCCTGGAGGCAGAAGGAACGCATTCTGCTCCCAGGATGGGTCAGCTCTAGAAAACACGGCAGGTGCCTCTGGCTTCTAATCTCTCTCCTTCCTTAAGAAGAGGGAGAAATAACTCATTTCCGCATCAGAATCAGGGAAAATGGCCACAGCGCACCGTTCTGTTTATCTTTCAGATCGAGCCTGCTGCAGGCTGTGGGCAGCCTCCTTGCCTCCACGTGGCAGGTGGCCTGTCCCTCTTCCAGGGGGACCTCCGCCAAGCCCAGCTGTTCAACCTTTAAGAGGTGGGGGGCCGTGAAGTCTCCTTGACCTCAGGTCCGAACTGCTGTCTCAAATCCAGGGTTACCAAATATAAACTGAACATTTCATCTCTGTCTGACCCTCATAAATATTTTTTTCAGTTGGTTTTAAACTTTAATGATCATAAAACCCTCTCCTATAGATGATCAAGTAACCCTCTCCTATAGAAAAGCTATTGAGCTATTAGTTTGCCCACAAAATTTCTAAAAATATGATCATGAAGCTTTTAAAAGATGCTTAAGGGAATTGCAGGTGGCGCTTAACTCACTGGAGTAGCACTGATATATGTTGCTTCCGTAAAGACAAACAGAAGAGAAATAAAGATAGGAAAAACTACATATTTATTTCTTTGCTCTATTCTTTAAAGTGAAAAATGCTTGGGTAGTTGAGAGATTAGGAAAGACGGGATTTATAGAGCAGAACACCACAATTTAGCTAGCTGCTGCCTATTCATTTTTTCTTTCATCAAATGAATCGCCATTTCCTTTCTATTAATTCTATTACGACAGATCCTCATTTTGCTCAAGTCTTGACCGAATTCATTTCAAGAGGCGAAGCTGTTTCCTGATGGGGAGGCAGCCTCAGGGATTGTCTCAGGGATCCCCGCCCCCTGCTGTTCTGTCTAGTTCCTGCGCTTTGAACGTGCGCTGGTCTCGGTCACGTGCTTCTAACAGAATACATCAAGGCTGACGGGATGTCACTTCCAAGGTTAGGTTGCAAAAGACTGTCTGTCTCACTGGCATGCCCTCTCTGACTCTTCTCTCCTGCTCTCCCTGATGAACTCGGCTGCCAGCTTGTGAGAGGTAGCTTGGTGAGGTTCACGTGGCTAGGAACTGAGGATGACCTCCAAGCAACAGCGAGCCGAGAACCGAAGTCCTCGATCCAATCCTCAGTTCAACAGTTCACGAAGAACTGAATTCTGCACATGATCACAGGAGCGATCTTGGCGGTGAATCGTCGCCAGTGGAGCCCCGAGCTAACTGGAGCCTTGGTCAATGCCTTGACTACAGTCTGGGAGCCGCTCTGAGCAAAGGACCAGCTAAGCCTCACCTCCTGAATTCATGACTCAAGAAACTGAAATAATAAATGTTGTGTAAGCCACTAAATTTGAGGACTATTTGTTACTGAGTAATAGATAACTAATACACTCTGTTTTTTCCACCTTTTATTGTACTGTGTACTTCCCAAAATGAGTCGTTAATTGGTACTTATTAATGTGTTATATAAAAATTCATTTTTTTAAACAGCTGCACCTGCAGCATATGGGAGTTCCCAGGTGAGGGATCGAATCAGAACTGCTGCTGCAGGCCTATGCCACAGTCTCAGCAACACTAGATTCTTAACCCACTGAGTGAGGCTGGGGATTGAACCCACATCCATACAGAGACTACCTCAGGTCCTTAACCCGCTGAGCCACAACGGGAACTCCCTGACAAATTCTATGAAACAGTACTTGATTTAACTGATCCATCTAATTGTCAAATAGTTGTTGAGTATCTACCATACTGAATATTAAGAGCACTAGCATTTTTCTTGTTTCATAAACAGCCTCTGACAGAAACAAACAAGGTGTTCCCTAGTGATGCAGTAGGTTAAATATCTGGTGTTGTCTTCACCATGGCTCAGGTAACTGCTGCGGCAGGGGTTCAATCCCTGCCCCAGGAACTTCTACATGCTTCAGGTGTGGCCAAAAAACTTAAGAGCCTCCAAAGTAAACTTTTCTTTTTCTTCTCTTTTCCTTTTCTTCTCTTTTCCTCCCTCCCCCCTCTGCTTTATGTTTTAGGTGTTTAAGTGTCAGGAAGCACTAGCGAGCCCACAGTGCCAACTAAATCACTAAACAAAATGAAGATGGATATAACCCTATTCAATGCTCATCTGAATGCACATAATATCGACTGCCTTCTAAGGTAATTAAAAGCTCCATATAGGCTCGGCTCCCCAGATGCCAGCTGCCTCTCCGGTACCTGCTCTGACTGATGAAGTCACTGAGCACCGTCTTCATTTTCTCTTCCGGGGCTTCCTCTGCAATCTTAATCAGTTCCTTCACTTCTTCTATACCTTCTTCCTGAAAACAAGCCACAGACGTGGAGGGTTGAAAGGGGACAATGAGACACTGTGGTGGAGACACCGATTCCAACAACCACAGAAATGACATTAAGCTATTTTTTTGTTCTGGAAATGAAGGAAAACAGCCCTTTTTTCTTCTTTTTCTTGTTGTTTTTATCTGAACTGGGAAATGCTACTGCATTCTTTGAACCCTCCTTTTCTTAACCGGAATTGGTCCAGATTCAAGTCTTTTCCCATGTTGCTCAAACTCCTTTCTGTCCCGGATTTATTCCTGAACCGGCTTCCACTTATTTAAAATCTACCTTGTGGGGAAACCTAACGTCATGAGAAATACCTAACAGAGTAGAGTAAGTAAGATAAATTATCAAAAACCTCAAAAGCAATGTTTATGTCCATTTGTTATATAGGAACATAACCACATTGAATGATCCTGACATTAAAGGGCTGTCAATTTTTCTAATTATGGGTGAGTTGGTCGGGGGACGGGGGGTTGGAGGAAGGGGGACAGGTTGTATGAGACAATGGCTATACACCTGTACACTTAATCATTGTGGCTTTTCTTTTTCCTTTTTTTTTTTTGCCTCTGTAGGGCTGCACCCGAGGCATATGGAGGTTCCCAGGCTAGGGGTCAAATTGAAGCTATAGCTGCTGGTCTATACCACAGCCACAGCAATGCATGATCTGAGCCACATCTGCAACCTACACCACAGCTCACGGCAATGCCGGATGCTTAACCCACTGAGCAAGGCCAGTGATCGAACCTGCGTCCTCATGGATGCTAGTCAGATTCGTTAACTGCTGAGCCACGATGGGAACTCCATCACTGTGCTTTTTTTATTGCGCCTAAATTCTTGGATTCCATCGTTTCCATGGATTGGAGGAAAACGGCACCCCAGGGGCAAGGCACATGTCACCACTGCTTTGCTAGAATTTACACAAAGGACACCCTCCATCCCATGTCTGGGGGAGTCTGTTTCCATCATCACTCTAAGTACAGGCAACAATGTGGAGTGGTTACAGATTTAGGCTTGGGAGTTCCCGCTGTGGCTCAGCTGCTTAAGAACCTGACTAGTCTCCATGAGGATGTGGGTTTAATTCCTGGCCTTGCTAAGTGAGTTAAGCAATCTGATGTTGCCATGAGCTGTGATGCAGGTCAAAGATGCAGCTCGGATCTGGCATTACTCTGGCTGTGGCGTAGGCCAACAGCTGCAGCTCGCATTCAACGCCTACCCTGGGAACTTCCATGTGCTGCAGATGCGTCCCCCCCCCAAAAAAAAAAGAAAAAGATTTAGGCTGGAGAGTCAGACTACCTATGTTCAAATCCAGGCTGTATCAGGTCCCTAACCCAGGCCAGGTGGTATCAGGTGACCTAACCCGCTTCTGCCCGGTTTCCTCATCTATAAAATCGGGTAAGGACAGTACCCACTTCAGCCCCATAAGGAGGTGTGAGCTCTTTCAAACAGTGCTTGGGGCTTAGCAAGCATACAATCAGGACAGCTGTGATAAGCCAAGCACTGCGGGGACCGGGCTCTGAGAAAGGAATTAGGAACAAGTGCTCAAGGCTACTATAGTCTCTAGGGGAAAAAATTCTGGTTTGGTGAAGCCTTTTAGAAATAAACTATCTGTTTTGTCTGAAGGAGAAGCAAGACCAGCCACACAAAGCGAGTCTCTGGCCTCCACACGGAGTGACTCCAAACCAGACTCCACAAGCATTTTCTGACTGTCTCCTTGGTGCCTGGTGTGCTCGCAGCCAGATGCAATACTCGGTCTTACACAGTTATGCACAGGATCATAAAGCCAACAGGAGAGAGAAATGTGCGCTTTCCCTAGTGGGTTCTCATGGATTGAGGGATCAGACAAGGGTCACCCGGTGAGGCAGAGAGCAGAGGACACTGCCCGCGAGACGTGCGGGATGGAAAAAGAAATGTGAACATAAACAGAAAGGAAGATCAAAGGGCAGGCGCGAGAGACCAAAGCCCACTCCCAGGTTTTCTTTCCTTCCTGGGGGTTGGGTGGGACAGCCTAGCATTTCTTGCATATTGGTACTATTTTAAATACCGAATCACCAATTCATTCCTCAAATACTTCTCAAGGTAAAAACGGGGCTTGATGGGGGAGGGTACGATGTAGGAAGTCCGAGAGCTTCTCTGAGGAAGTGCCTGAAATGAAGTCACTTCGCGGGAGAAACGTGATGGAGAAAAGCAACCCAGGCAGAGGGAACAGCGTGGAGGTGGCTAGGAGGCACAAAGGAGTCTGGTTTCTTTGAGAAACTTGAAAAGAGACCAGTGTGCCTGGAATAAAGTAGCAAGGAAGAGACTGTGCGAGATAAGACTGGAGAGGTGGCAAGGCTCGAACTTGGGGAGAATCGTCCACCATGTTAAAGACGTCGGAGTCTGTATTTACTGATGCAAAGAGCTATTCCCCACCCTGGAGATTAGGAAAACGGCCTCTCACTAGGTCCTTTACCAGCTAGAAGCAGAGCACGGATTTGAATTTGGACAGTACGATTAAAGTCAAGGGATCTTGCAAAATGTGTTCTCATTCCCCTGAGTCCACGTGGTAGGAGCCATGCGTCCTCCCATAGGCGGCAGCCTGAATTATTTTGTATTTAAACTGAGGTCCAGACCTCCTGGGTGGAAAAAAAATCCCTTCGCCTCCAGATTCCAATATTCGAATCCACCCCCCATCAGAATCACCTACCAAGATGTCCGCCATCTTCTCCAGCATGTTGGACCAATGCAGCCTAAACGTCTGATCTCCCCAAGAGCTGACGAAGTAGACACAGGGCTTCTTGGCCTCGAATGGCAAATAGTTGTAATTCCTGTGAAAATACATTAGGTCTGGAAGTTAGCTGACAATCAGTGTTTTTCAGGCAATTCCAGTCACATGTTCATGTCTCATTATGTCCTGGGTGGGTTAGGGGAAGGGCGGTGACAAAATAATCAAACTATTAATTCCATCCTGAGCCTTTACTTGGGGACCCATGAATAGTCAACATGTAGATGGCCACTCTGGAGCAGTAGTAACGGCTACCACTCTCAGACCAGGGCAAAGCTTAGAAATGATCAGCAGAGGGCAGGATTTATCAGGCAAGCCTTCTTCAAGGAGAAATTCTCTTTCCAAATGAGAGAAGGGAGAAAAACTAACATGGACTTCCCTTTAATGACTGTGTGCTAGGCAGGCACTGTGTAAGGATCAATTGAGACAACGAATGTGAGGGTATTTTGTAAACTAAAATCACTAGAAAAATGTGAGAGGGTATTAATATTAATGAAGATGGAGGACATGCTTCCAGCTAAGCTGCAACATCAGTTGTCCATCCATGCATCCATCATCCATCCATGCATCCATGCATCCATGCATCCATCATCCATCCATGCATCCATCCATGCAATATTTATTGCTCCCCTACATTGGTGCCAATAATATAGGTTACTTCCTTGACTAAAGAAGGGACAAGAAGGATCGGCAAGGTAGCTGGAAGGGAAGATATGGAGCCAAAGAGAATGAGGGTGAGAGTTGAATATGCTTACATGATGATGAGAAAAAGACAATTAATAGGATGAGATTGAAGACAGAAAAGAAGGAGCCCATTGGTAGAATTTGGCTCCCAAGGAGGAAAGGGACAGATGTGAAAGCAGGTAAGGTGGGAGAAGTGCAGCAAAAAGTTGACGTCCCCTGCCTAATGACAGCTATATTCTTGACTAGGTTCGCCCCCAGCTTCCTGCAGTTGCCCCACAGACACCCGACTCTGTGTGATGAGGAATAAGGAGGGCAGGCCAGGACACATTTCTCGTGGGCGTGGTTGGACAGGTGGCCCTGACAAATGTGACAGTGTTTGGAGTGATGCACTTGGAGATGCTGGGTAGGTGAGGGGAGACTGGGAACTTTGTTTCCCTTCCAAACAGCACCGGAGAACTTGAGTGTGAAAGAATGCAGAGTGGTTCTTCTTTTTTTTTTTATGATTTTTCTTTTTTCCCTTATAGTTGATTTACAGTGTTCTGCCAATTTTCTACTGTACAGCAAAGTGACCCAGCCACACATACATATATACATTCTTTTTCTCACATTATCCTCCATCATGTTCCATGACAAGGGACTAGATATAGTTTCCTGTGCTATACAGCAGGATCTCATTGCTTATCCACTCCAAATGCAATGGTTTGCATCTGCTAACCCCAGGCTCCCAGTCCATCCCACCCCTTCCTCTCCCCCTTGGCAACCACAAGTCTGTTCTCCCGGAGTGGTTCTTTTTTAGCTCTCCAACCCAAATTTCTTCTAGAGGCCATAAAATTAGCAAAGGTGCCCCATGGAACGTTCTGCAGAAAATAACCCAGCAGGCGTCCATTCAGAAAGGAAGCCAAATAAAGTCTTAGTGGAAACGGAGGTTATTCTTACAGCGGGTGAACAAAATAAAAATTAAAAGTAAAGAAGGTTCAAAAATGCTCTTTCCTTTATCTTCTTAAAAATTAGGGCACTGAGTTTGCAGCAACATAAATGGACCTAGAGATCATCATACTGAGTGAAGTAAGTCGGACAGAGACAAGTATCATATGATATCACTTATATGTGGGATCTAATAAAAATGATACCAAAGAACTTGTTTATAAAACAAGAACAAGCTCATAGATTTCTAAAACCAACCTTAGGGTTACCATAGAGGAAACCACGGTGGGGAGAGAGAAATGAGGAAGATGGAATAACATATACACACTACTGTATAAAATAGATAATTAACAAGAACCTACTGCATAGCACAGGGAAATGTACTCAATAGTCTGGAATAACCTATGGGGAAACAAGAATGGAGTTATGTATATATACATACATATATACACATAGGCATGTATATATGTATAACTGATTCACTTTGCTGTACACCTGAAACTAATACAAATTGTAAGTCAGCTACACTCCAATACAGTTTTTTAAAAATCATGGCACCGAGAAGCCTGCAACTAAATACATTCCTACTCAGTGCTGTACTTTGTTCCGAGGTTTCTATGGTTTGGATGATTTTGTACTAACGATGTTCAGGGCCACTGTGTCTTTGGTCCCCAGGGTTCTCTGGGTTTTACTGGGACTGTGTGGCCCAGGATGCAGGGGCTTCTCAGGCAAATGACAGTGCAGATGGAGGACAGCAAATGGGAGGGCACCTGGCTGCCAGTGGGAAGAGAAGCCTGCCAGCTTGAACGGCTGCCCTGACGCACGTCCAGCCTTGTGAATCTGGGCAAGGGTAGCCTGGAATCCTGGGCACCAGATCCTGACCTGCCTCTGGATGTCTTGAGCTCTGGTCTCATTCTTGAGCTCCAGCTCCTCATGTAAATTGTAAGTGAATGCATGTGCTTTGTAAAACTGGAAAGCCCAGAACAAACACAAGGTGATGATTCAAGTGTCGTGCTAAATCACCCCTTACAAAGTTGTATTTCTTCTTTTTTTTGTTTTCATTCATTTTTTTAGAGTTTTGTTGAAGTAGAGTTGACATTTGGGTTTTTTTTCTTTTCTTTCTTTCTTTCTTTTTTTTTTGTCTTTTTGCCTTTATGTAGAGCCGCACCCGCAGCATGTGGAGATTCCCAGGCTAGGGGTCTAACAGGAGCTGTAGCTGCCGGTCTTCGCCACAGCCACAAAAACGCGGGATTCAAGCCACATGTGCAACCTACACCACAGCTCATGGCAACGCTAGATCCTTAACCCATTGAGCAAGGCCAGGGGTTGAACCGGCAACCTCACGGTTCTTAGTCGGATTCGTTACCCACTGAGCCATGACGGGAACTCCTTTCTTTTCCATTTTTTAAAGTTTCATTAAAGTGTGGTTGATTTACAAGGTTGTGATAATTTCTGCTATACAGCAGTGATTCAGTTATACATGTACACACATCCATTCTCTTTCAGATTCTTTGCCCACATAGATGACCACAGAATCCTAGGCAGATGACCACAGAATCTGTGCTAAATAGCTGGTCCCCACTGGCCAGTCACTCCATACACCTCAGCGTGCATATGCCAATCCCAAACCCCCAGTCCACCCCTCCCCCTCAACCTGTCCGCTTTGGTAACCACAAGTTTTTCAAAGTCTGTGAGTCTGTTTCTGTTCTGCAAATAAGTTCACTTGAATCCCTTTTTTTTTTTTAGATTCTACATATAAGTGATAGCATACAATGTTTGTCTTTCACTAATCTGACTTCACTTAGTATGATAATCTCCAGCTGCATCCATGTGGCTGTAAATGGCATTATTTCATCCTTGTTTATGGATGAGTAATATTCCATTGTATGTACCACAACTTTTATCCGTTCCTCTGTCAGTGGATATTTAGGTTGCTTCCATGTCTTGGCTATTATACGTAGTGCTGCAATGAACACTGGGGTGCATGTATTTTTTGAATTATGCCCAGGAGTGGGATTGCTGGATTATACGGTAGTTCTATTTTCAGTTTTTTGAGGAATCTCCATGCTGTTTTCCATAGTGATTTTAACAAGGTGGTATTTCATTGGAGGCAACTAACAAATAAATTGTGTGTATGTGTACATGCACACACATGCGGGTAGGGATCTACTATAGACATAGGATCTTCCAATTCAGCTGCGGCCTCCTGGCTCACCACTGTATGGAAAGAACCTGAATATAACAGCAGGAATACACTATAGGCCCCAAAACACCAGCAGGACTTATTTCGGGTTTTTTGAGCCAGTCAGTCAGCACATGAGTTCTGAGGGTTCCTTAAGAATTCTCATCTCCTCCCCCAAACTTCCCATACTCCATCGCTGACGTTCCCATCAATAGTCAACAATGGGCTAGTCTGCCAAGGGGTAGGGGATGTTTTCAGTGAAAGGTGTACCACTGAGGAGTCTCAGAAAAGTCTCTCAGAGCTGCAGATCCCGTTATAGGATCCATTCATTAATGTTCTCAGTGTCAAGAATGGACAGAGAAGTCACTGAAGGACTCCTTTTTGGTTTGTGTAAGAGAGGATGGACGACCAAGTATGGCTGCCATGAGACCAAAAAAAAAGACCCCAAAGAAGTTGATCCATGGAAGAGACACGATTTAGAAAATGTAAGGCACGCTCCAAAATGAGAGGACCAGGAGCTAAGATTATTTTCACTTATGCCTTCCTACTTTGTCCCAAGTAATTGGTTCCCATCCCAGAAGCTCATTCTTGCCCTGTAGGATGTCACCTTTTTGGTAACCTTTCTCAGCTTTTCACCCCCTCTCATACCCCCTCTCTGCCCGCCTAGTACCCTAACCCCAGCCCAGTTACAGCAGTTCCTTAACTCATCCCGAAACAGTCATGAGCATCTACTATGTGCCCAGCACAGAGATGAGCAGATACGAAGGTGAATAGGACACCCTCCTTTGCCCTGAGAATGCTTACAGTCTAATAGGGAGACAGACAAGTCGAAACGTCTTAATGCAGTGTGATCAGTGTTTGATAGAGGTGAGTATAGAAGTCCAAACCAGACTTGGGATTCAGGGAAGGGCACTTGAACTTGAGGCCAAAGATACCATTTGGGCAGATTAAAGAAATGGCAATAAGAACACACTGAAGAAACAGAATTGACCAGAGTTCATCACTGATTGGATGTAAGTAGGAAGGGGAAAGAGAGCAACTGACAACTTGCTTTGTGGTTTGGAGGATCCAGAGAATGGCGGGACCAGTTTCTGAGATGGGAAAGACCAGAAAGGGGCAAAGTTGTCTGTGAAGACGATGAGTCTGGTGAATAATTCGAGGACACCCAAGTGAAGGTGTTTGGATCTGCTGCCCAAAAAAGAAGGCCACTGGGGGAAAGAGATGACAGAGTCGTTATGATCCTAACAGTGACCAGAAAGCCTCCGGTTCATGCCCAGGGATTCTAGATCAAGAAGAGCAGAGACGGAAGAGAACTAGTGATGAGGTTCCAGCTCCCACCTGTGAACAAGCAGAGCAGCGCTCTCTTATGAGAATCCAGTGAGATGGTATTTTTTTTACTCATAGCATAAAGCTCACAACACGGAAGACTCTCACTCCATGTGGCTTTCTCTTCTCATAAACCACTTGGCTGATGCTTGACATCACCTTCTTAAAACAGAATTGTGTAATTTTACTTCACTTTGCATGTTGAAATGTTATGTGGATTAAAGTCCAGTGAAGGTGCACCAGAGTGGCCAGAATGGCCATCATGAGAAAGTTTACAAATAACAAGTGCTGGAGAGGGTGTGGAGAAAGGAGAACCCTCCTACACTGCTGGTAGAAATGTAAATTGGTATAACCACTATGGAAAGCACTATGGAGGTTCCTCAAAAAACTAAAAATAGAACTACTATATGATCCAGCAATCCCACTCCTGGGCATCTATCTGGACACAACTATAGTTCAAAAAGTTCTGGACACCCCTATGTTCATAGCAGCACTATTCACAGTAGCCAAGACATGGAAACAACCTAAATCTCCATTGACAGATGAATGGATTAGGAAGATGTGGTACATATACACAATGGAATATTACCCAGCCATTAAAAGAATGAAATAATGCCATTTGCAGCAACATAGATACAACTAGAGAATCTCGTATTAGGTAAAGTATGTCAGACAGTGAAAGACAAACATCATATGCTATCACTTATATGTGGAATCTAAAATATGACACATAGAGTTCCACGGTGGCTAGGTGGATTAAAGATCTGGCATTATCACTGTAGTAGCCCAGGTCCCAACAATGGTACAGGTTCAGTCCCTGGCCCAGGACTTTCCACATTCCACAGGTATGGATAAATAAATAAATAAATAAATAAAATGTGACACAAATGAACCTATCTATGAAACAGAAACAGATTCAGACATAGAGAACAGACTTGTGGTTCCCAAGGGGGAGAAGCTGGGGAAGGAATGGGGTGGAAGTTTGGCGTTAGCAGGTGTAAGCTCTCATGCACAGGGGGGACACACAACAAGATCCTGCTGTGTAGCACAGAGAACTATAGTCAGTGTTCCATGATAAACCATAATGGAAAAGAGTATTAAAAAAGAGCGTGTATAGGGAGCTCCCATGGAAACAAATCTGGTATCCATGAGGATGCAGGTTCAATCCCTGGCCTCACTCAGTGGGTTGGGGATCCAGCATTGCCATGAGTTCTGGTGTTGGTCGCAGATGTGGCTCAGATCTCGAGTTGCCGTGGTGGCTGTGGTGTAGGCCGGCAGCTGTAGCTCTAATTTGACCCCTAGCCTGGGAATTTCCATATGCTGAAAATGTGGCCCTAAAAAGCAAAAAAAAAAAAGAAAAAAAGTGTGTATATATGTGTAACTGAGTCATTTTGCTGTACAACATAAATTAACACAATATTGTAAATCAACTATACTTCAACTTTAAAAAAAAAGCGAGATCAGTGAGGGTACATGTAGGTAGCCCAGCTGTTTTCTGCAATGGTCTTTTCTGGTGGCTGACAAGCATTTTTTGAGTTCTTCATTTTGTGGCAAAAATAAGATAGGAAATGATGCATTCAATGACTCCACCAAGTCGAGCTTACTTTGTAAGCAGATGAACAGAGTAACTGTTAATAGAGTTTGGGACTGAAATTTTAACTTCTGACCTTCTTCCCTTGTTACACTTCAAAGCTGTAGAATAAAAGCAGCTTCAGATATGGTAATAATAACTCATCATTGCTCTGCCCTTAGATGAATGACCTTGATGTATTATTTGGAGAGTTATCAACGTGTTACTAAGAACTCAGGAGAGTGGCACTTGACATGTTGCCCTTGTTTGCACCTTCCTCCCATAACTAAAATTAAAAATGTTTCCAGGAGTGGATAAGCAATGTGATCCTGCTGTATAGCACAGGGGACTATATTCAGTCACTTGTGGTGAAACATGATGGAGGATAATGTGAGAAAAAGGAATACACATGTGTATGTGTGACTGGGTCACTTTGCTGTAGAAATTGACAGAACACTGTAACTCGACTATAATGGAAAAAATAAAAATCATAAAATAAAAAATTTTAATGTTTCTAGTTTTAGGGAAGAATTGAATCAAACAGTCCCAGAAACTGGTCAAACTTCCCCTGTCAGAAACCCTGTCCACTTTTTCCTGTTGTGTCTCCTACCTGTTCCCTTCCGTCACGAGTGGCTTCTCTGGGTGAGTGGTGGACACCACGGGCATGGCAGCTTCCTGGGCTGCGTCGCCTCCTCCTTCGTGCAGCAGTGGAAGGCTGTCTTCTTCAGCTGGGTCAGCGGACTTTTTCCTACTTCCGTGATGCGACCCTCCATCAATGAGGTTCCCAAAGTTACCTGTAGAGGCAGCAGTGAGGGGAGATGAGCCAGGGGTCCACAAGCAGAATCAGGCTGCTTGGCAGAAAGGATCCAAGTTTATGCCTCCCCGGGGCAGGGAAATAAGATCTCAGTATGAAGGTAGAGTGATGGTCAGACCAAAGAAATAAGATTAGCAATGATACTAAGCCATCATCAACATCCATCTTAGGTTCTTTTGTGTAAAAACAACTTTAAGTTATAAATCTTATAAAAGTTATAAAAACTCATCTCCATTTCCTTCTGCCCCATGGTTGGCGAGCTTCCCAAATATAAAGCAAGACCTTCTCTGATAGAATGCTCTTTCTTGAAATGGTTTTCCCAAAAGCACAGCAGTCCAGCAGGAAGCCTACTGGGAGTTACGATAACAGCACCTATGACATGCCTGGCATGTTGCATGCATTAACTTGCTAAATCCTCGTAACAGCTCCAAGAGGAATTATCATTATTCCCATCTTACAGATGAAGAAACTGAGACCCAGAGAAATTAAGTGAGCCAAGGTAACAGAACCAGGATTAGGAATCAGGATCTCTCTGAATCGAAACTATACTCTCCATCCTTTTTTTAAGTATGAAAATAAATCCATTCCTGATATATTGACACTGGAGTGGATAAGGAATTAGAAATTTCTTTCTGAGGTGCAAACCCAGCAGAGTGCTACCATCTGCATGTAAGGTACTAACGCACTTATTTAAGAAAATGTATAAAATCCATGCCGCGTGCCAGGCACTCACCAATAGAAACTTCAAAGCTAATGGGTTTATCTCCAATCCTCCGGTCGATCATGGTAGCTTCGAAAAATGCTCCAAAAAGTAAAAATTCCTCATATTTTTCTGGTACGATCTATAGAAAGAAAAAAACAAAGTAGGAAGCTGAAGTAGTGATTCCAGCCTGTGGTCCGGGGTAATTTATAGCAACCTGAGACTCGGTGGCAGATGAGATGGTACATCATTTCCCCTCTAAGCAGACTGGCAGGAACCAGGACCTGCAAACTGCAAATCCAGTTCAGCCATTTATCTAGAATAACGTTGTCTCAACCTTCTGAGCTTCTACCTTACAATCAAATTTCCTTTTGTTTTCAAGGTAAGCTTGGTACATGCATCTTTCACACAGCGTCACATTTCTGTGCAAAGAGGCTGAATGAGCCAGAGTCCTAAGGGCTGTGCTTTCCGGTTTTACCCTGAGATTTATTAAACTCCACAGAAAAAGCAATTAAGAGTCATCTAAGGAAATAAAGCAGTTGTGGCTTCAGAGATTAAGAGCCCCATTCAATCAACAGCCCTAAACTCTGTCCCTCAGAGAGCCAAGTTGTCTCAGAAAAGAGACCTTCCTTCACACAGGTGCCTTCCATGCCGTCGGCATCAGCAGGAAATATTTCTATGGATCAGAAAATGTGGGACAGGGTGGGGACTCAGTGCTGGCTCCTAGTCACAAAGCACACAGTGCTCCCACCTGCCACCACTGTGTCCCTTGGCTGGAAGCCAGCCGCTTATCTCACTTGCCTGGGGCCAAGTTTACTCTCTGGGAGGAGATTTAAAACCACTTAGAGACCTGGAGGGACCGTAGCCTGGAAGAGGACAGCAGGCTCCCAGGCCAGGCAACCCCCTCTTCAAAGCCCAACTCTGCTCCTTTCTGGCTATTACCCTTGGTGAGCATCCACTGTCGGTGTCATTTTCTTTGTCTGTGATATAAACAAAGTAGGACCTCCATGAGAAATGAGTTTGTCCATGTGGAGGACCTAGTATAAAGCCTCTTCGTGTCAGGCACGCCAGGGGTGGTCAGAAGTATCCCGCCAACACACAGCCCACGCGCATGCTTTTTAGGGCCACACCTGCGGCATTTGGAGGTTCCCAGGCTAGGGGTCAAATCGGAGCTGTAGCTGCCAGCCTAACCACAGCAATCTATAAACTATAAACTCTATCTGAGCCGCATCTATAAACTACGCTACAGCTCACGGCAACGCTGGATCCTCAACCCACGAAGCAAGGCCAGGGATCGAACCCGCATCCTCATGGATGCTAGTTAGGTTTGTTAACCTCTGAGCCACAATAGGAACTCTTTTTTTTTTTAATGATAAGTATTTCAATAGTTTATCATTGATGTCTTAATCTCATCCAAACTTTAAGGTCCAACCCCAGGCTTCTGCTTCTGGAAGCATCCCTTGACTCCTTGCCAGAAAAATGATGGCAACATTTATGAAACTCTTAGTATGTGTCAGACGTGGCACTAAGAGTTTTACCTACATTGTCTCATGTGATTCTCATAACTATCCTAGGAGGGGGATTTTTTCTTAAGCCCATTTAATGATGAAGACACTGCAGTTCCATGAAAGAGCAAGGGCTCTGTCCAAAGTTACGAAACATGACTAATACTTATTGAGCATTTACTGTGTGCCGGGCTCTGTTCTAATAAGCACTGTGTTGTATTAATCCACTGTATCCTCACCGTAAGTCCATGAAGTAGAGGTTATTACTTGAAATAAACAGGAGGAGCCTAAGTCACTCACCCAAAGATTCAAACAGAGGGAAACTGTCCAGAGGCTGGGCAGACATCTCTGTACCATACTGCCACATCCTAAACCCAGCTGTCTTACCTGGGAGCTCAACATTTTAATCATTCATACTGCACTCACTCCAGGAAATAATAGCACTTTATTGGTCCCTATTTGTTGCACTTGTCACTTTCTACGTCCTGTACATTTATTCTCAATGTCTTATCGCCCCTTCTATACCATAAATCTCATAGAGTCAGATTCTATTTTTATTCCTACTAATGTTGAGGATTTAAAAATGAATACAGGAGTTCCCGTCATGGTGCAGCGGAAATGAATCTGACTAGGAGCCATGAGGTTGCAGAATCCATCCCTGGCCTCGCTCAGTGGGTTAAGGATCCCGTATTGCTGTGGCTGTGGTGTAGGCCGGAGGCTACAGCTCCAATTAGACCCCTAGCCTGGGAACCTCCACGTGCCGAGGGTGTGGTCCTAAGAAGACAAAAAGATGAATAAATAAATAAATAAATAAAATAAAAATGAATACAGGAGTTCCCATCGTGGTACAGCAGAAATGAATCCAACTAGGAACCACGAGGTTGCAGGTTCAATCCCTGGCCTCACTCAGCAGTTTAAGGATCTGGCGTTGCCATGAGGTGTGGTGTAGGTCACACACAGCTAGGATTCCGCATGGCTGTGGCTGTGGCGTAGGCCAGCAGCTGTAGCTCTGACTTGACCCCTAGCCTGGGGACCTCCATGTGCCGTGGGTGTGGCCCTAAAAAGACAAAAGACAAAAAAAAAAAAAAAGAATTCAAAGTTTGACATAAGGGAGATAAGCTTTGATGGTGATGATAAGTTTAAAAAGCCAGTGTCATGGGACCTCATTTGTCCAGATATAAAATAAGAGCACAGAGGCAGCAAGGGAGATTAGAGCTAGGGGACCCTAGAGAGGCAAACAAGAATAAAACGCTGCAAGAAAGATTATCACCCCATTGGTGAGGGCAAGTTCTGAGCTGTTGAGATTGTGGAAGGTAGGAGCCCAGTATGGTTGCTTCCCCCCACCAAAGGTCATTTATTTTTCTTATTTATTTATTTTTTATATTTTCTTTTTAAAGTTTTTCTTATTCTAATTGATTCTCAATGTTTTGTCAATTTCTGCTATATAGCAAAGTAACCCAGTCATATATATATGTGTGTGTGTGTATATATATATATATATATATATACACATGTATACATACACATTCTTTTTCTCATATTCCACCAATTCTTAGAACCCCCCCCCCCAAAGGTGAAGCTTAATTCCCCTCCCTTTCAGTGTAGCCTAGACTTGTGGCTCATTATTAACAATTAGAATGTGGCACGAATGTCAGTGTGTGACTTCCATGGATTTGGTCATAAAAGACATTGCAGTTTCTGCCTTGCTCTCTCTTGGATCAAGGGGAAGACAGCTTCCATTAGGACACGCAAGCAGCCCATGGAAGGGTCCACGTGGTGAGGAACTGAGGCCTCCCACCCACAGTCATGGGAGGGCGCCATCTTGGAAGCTGAGCCTACAGCTTCAGCCAGGCCTTCAGATGACCGCAGCCCCTACCAACATCTAAACTGGGACCTCACGAGAGATCCTGAGCTGCAACCACCGAACTAAGGTATTTCCAAATTCTTTCCTCACAGAGAAAATAAACATTCATTGGTTTACACTGCTAAATTGTGGAGTGACTTGTTATACGGCAGTAGATAACTAATAAACACAACGAGGAACTGACCACAAACCAGAAGCCAAGACTAGAAGAAGAGGGAGGAGAAATAAGACTTTGAATGAAATAAGAGTCTGACTTTTCCCCTCTCATACCACCTTCTACACAATAGCCAAGATGGCCCCCTGACCTTATAGAAAAAAAGCATGCCCTACTCTACCTAAGTTCCGCTCACCCTTGCTTTCTGCTAGAGTTTCCTTTTTCAGACAGCTCAGCAAAATGTCTTGACCTGGGTTAAGGAAATCTACCAGCCTGGTTCTACTGAGCAATCTCTGTTTCTAAAAGAATGGCTGCTCTCAACAGGGACAGATAAAGAGGATGTCAGCTTAGGCAGCTACTAAGCTGCCCACGATTTCTGGCAAAGTCAAAAAGAGTCAAGTAGGGCGGAGAGCTCTGAAGAACGGCCCACTGGTGGTGGGAGGAAAACCACAGTAGCAGCAGTGACAAGTACAACCACAAACGCACGGCCTGCTCACCGCAGATGTGCCAAGAGCCCTGCCGACCATCTTACACCCATTCCCTCATTCACCCTAGCAGGTGCCTCTGACAGAGGGACTCTTACCACCCCATTTGGTGATGAGTAAACCGAAGCACAGAGGGGCGTCAGTATCGGAGCCAAGAACGGGGCCAATCCCCAAGATCTCCAACCCGGAGCTCACCCTCTCTGCACACTATTTCTTAGGATTTATCAGATCCCAGCAGTAAAATTAAGTGATTCTCCCAAGACTACGGTGCCCCGGATGCTGAAACCCTTCAATCTGTCTAGTCTCTAAGAGGCATAGACAGCCCTGGGAGACCGGCCATTAGCTCCCTTCCCCATCCAAAATTATTTTCTGGTTGACCTGAGAAACATACTCGCAGAGGCAGAGCCATTCAAGCTAAAATCCACCCACCTATGCTACTCACAAAACATAAAATTTTAAAAATATAAGGGGTGGGGGTGTTCCCATTGTGGCTCAGAGGTAACAAACCCAACTAGTACCCATGAGGATGCAGGTTCAATCCCTGGGCCCACTCAGGGGTTTAAGGATCCAGTGTTGCCATTAGCTTCAGCATAGGTCGCAGAAGCAGCTGGTATCTGGCATTGCTGTGCCTGTGGCGCAGGCTGGCAGCTGTATCTCTGATTCGACCCCTAACCTGGGAACTTCCATATGCTGCAGATGTGGCCTTAAAAAGAAAAAATAAAATAAAATTCCGCCATTTGCAACTACAAAGTACTATTGCTGAACTAAACAATTGAGAGGCTTTTTTTTTTTCATGGTTTGTAGTCAGCTTGGAGTCCCAGATCTCTCTCCCAAAGTACACAACCGGGCTGAAAAAAATGCTACTGTGTTTTATGTTGAGTCACAAGCAAAGATAAGCATTCCCTCCAGCTGTGATCTCCCCACAGGTGTGGGGCAGGCGATGGGTTTCTCAATTTCTCGCATCCCAGCTTGTCCCCGACTCTTCCTCCTCTTCATCTCTCATCCCACATGATTTCACACCCAGAGTGTACGCGAAGCTAACAACGCTAAACAAAACCAGGCCACCGATAAAGTTCAGTCCATCATCCCACCACCCACTCCCGCCAGCTCCCCCACAGCACTTTTCTTTCTCTGTCCCTGTG
The DNA here is from genome assembly GCA_004024745.2 of Catagonus wagneri. NCBI lineage: Eukaryota > Metazoa > Chordata > Mammalia > Artiodactyla > Tayassuidae > Catagonus > Catagonus wagneri. The sequence continues at coordinate 20,034,042 of PVHT020000230.1, read as the reverse complement.
GTTTCCATGGGAATCCGTGCTGGGGGGGATGCGGATGGCACGCACGAAGAGCAGATGGCTGGGAGGTGTGCAGGAAGAGGCGGAAGATCCGCCCCGGAAATCAGGGCTGAACCAATGCACACTCTGCGGGGGGGGAGGGGAGTCCTCTGTGGGTGTTTGGGGACCTGGGACAGGTGCTGTCTGGGCTCCGGGCTCACCTCACAGACTCGGCGCAGAGGTACTAGGACCTACCTCCGGGGGCACGTCGAAAGGCTCCACCTCGACCTCTGTGGAGTTGGTTTTGTCTGAAGCCTGCTGAGGTCTCCCACCATCGGTCTTGTCACCCTTCTCTTTGGAAGATTTGGAGTCTTTGTCCTTTGAAGACAACTTGAGCTCCTTGAGTGCCTTGGAGAATTTCGACTCCTGAGCCCCTCCGGAGAGGATCTCCACAGCGATCTCCACCAAGATCCTGCCTCTGAACGCCACGCCTTCTCCGAAGCCTTCGTTGAGTTCCTGGTAGTCATCCATCAGACTGTGGTTCCTGGGTGAGCCGTACAGGTTAATCCAGGCAGGTCCGAACGTAGGTAGAAAGCCTGGAAAGATCCCAAGCTTTAGTTACCTGGCTCTGCGATTGGGCTTTAAGCTATGCTTTTTGTGTGTATGTGTCTTTTTAGGGCTGCACCTGCAGCATATGGAAGTTCCCAGGCTAGGGGTCAAATCGGAGCTGTAGCTGCCAGCCTACACTGCAGTCACAGCAACTTGGGATCCGAGCCGCATCTGTGACCCACACCAAAGCTCACCGCAACGCTGGATCCTCAACCCACCAAGCAAGGCCAGGGATCGAACCCAAGTCCTCATGGTTCATTACCACTGAGCCACAGCGGGAACTCCCTCAAGCTATGCTTTTTTATTCTTTATGCAAGTTGTGCATATTCATTTAGAAATGTAAAATACAAAGACAAAAGAAAATATTTACAGAACACACCCTCCCCAAAAGCCACCACTGCCATTTTGCTGTATCCATTTCTAGAAGTCTTCCATGCATGTCTTTACACTTGTCCACAACTGTGATAATGCTTTGAATGGTGATATTCATCCTTGTCTGTTCATTCATTTATCAAATGTTTTTTGACTCCTAACATGTGCCAGTCATCATGTTAGACACCAAGCAGAGAGCCCAGTGGAGAATAAAGCAGACACCAACATCAAACAAGTGTTTACATTATAAACGCTATAAAGAAGACAGAGCTTGTGCTGCAAGGACAAACACCAGGCTGGTGCCGCGTGGAGAGGAGTTAGGCACAGAGAAAAAGGGAGAGAACTCTGAGCAGAGGGAACAGCAGTTGGAAAGAAGCTTGGAGACAGAAGGAACTGGAAGAGAAAGCCAGTGGGGCTGGAGTCCAGAGAGTGAGGAGGTGAGAAGCCTTTGAAGAGGTGAGCAGGTCTTGGGAGCTTCAGTAGGGATTTTGGTCTTCAACGTCGACATCATAAGAATATATTAGAGGAGTTGGAGCAAAGTCGTGACCTACTCAGTTGTATGTCGTTAAGAACACTCTGGCTGCTGTATGATGGGGTATAGAAATGGACGTGGGCCAACTGGAGGACCACTGCACCATCAGACTGAAGACACAGGGGGGCTTGGACTAGGGTGACGGTGGTGGAGACCGAGGGAAGCAAAGATTCTGTGGTGTGTTCTAAACGTAGAACTGGAAAGACCTGGTTATCTTTTTTTTTCTTTCTTTTTTGCTTTTTAGGGCCATCAGCCATGCAGGATCCGAGCCGAGTCTGCGACCTACACCATAGCTCACGGCAACGCCGGATCCTTAACCCACTGAGCAAGGCCAGGGATCGAACCTGCAACCTCATGGTTCCCGGTCAGATTCGTTTCCGCTGTGCCACGAAGGGAACTCCAAGACCTGGTTATCTTAACTTACTATTAGAGTAAGTATTTTCCTCTCTGCATACATGGCATCTGGGAAAATATACAGTGTCTACAAAACAGATATTTGGCAACAGAATGTTCTGACAGGCGGTACAACGTGGTGGCCCTGAGCTTGGCTGCCTGGGTTCAACTCTCAGCTCTCAGCTCTGCCATTTTCATGCTGTATGAACCTTGGGCAAGTTTTTTAACTTCCTGATGCCTCAGGTTCCTTGACTATAAGATGGAGATGCTAGTAGGACCTGTTTCATTATTAAAAGAGAGAATCTCCATGAAGTGCTTCATACCAGACTTTTGAAAGTGCACATGAATATTAGGCACTATTCTTAATAAGCAGATATATCATTTTTTGTTGTTGTTGTCTTTTTAGGGCTGTACCTACAGCATATGGACGTTCCCAGGCTAGGGGTCAAATCGGAGCTACAGCTGCCAACCTACACCACAGCCTCAGCAACACTGGATCAGAGTCACATCTGCAACCTACACCACAACTCACAGCAACGCCAGATCCTTAACCCACTGACTGAGACCAGGGATCAAACCCGCGTCCTCATTGATACTAGTCAGGTTCGTTATCAAAGAGCCAGGACGGGAACTCCAGATATATCATAATTTGCTTAACAGTTCCCCCTTGTTGACAAGGAAAAGTTTTCAGATGTTTCCACAATGTTTTTTCTTCCCTTCACCCCACCACCCCCACCGTGGACTAGATTGTAATCCACCTTTAGGTCAGTTCTTGGAAGCAGAGATATTGTATTGAAAGGGATAGAAAAATTTTATGATGTCTGTTTTTTCAATCATTGTTATACATCTCCCTAGACCCATCAAGAGGTTTCTGAAAAGCTGTGGGTAAAACACATCTGTGTCTAGTTGAGAAATCCTACGGATGGGCAGAGTGTGCTTCCTTCAGAAAGCAATGCTACAGCATACCCTCCCATAACAGGAAGGATGAAACAGTGGATACTTAGTAAGGCTTTTCTATGGCGTTACTCTCTGCAGGGCAGCAAAATGGGTAAATCTTGTTCTCTGCTTAAGCCAAGATTTCAGTATACTGTGTATGTGTATAACCACACATTGAGACAAACATACATGCAAATAGACATTAATTCATGTCTGTTTGCAATAATTGTACAATGCAAATTTGTAGTGCAGAGGAAGGTTGCCTTGGGATTTATCGGAGGGAGAGTAGGTGGGGCTATTTAAAGAATTATCAGCTACTAACTTATATTTTGCATATAAAGAGCTTTACCAAGGTAGAAGCTCTCTCAGTTGCCTCCGTGGATTAGCTGGGACTCTTCGGTCCCTCCCCAGCTCTCCGAGTACCCAGTCTGTCTCACCTTACTGCTCTCATGCTCTGCTCTCAGGCTCACATCAGGGAGTTCGGGCCCCAGGATTGTTTGGGACCGCTTAAACACGCAAAAACCATTCTTAGCTCGCAGGCCATTCAGTAACATGTGGCGTGGCCCATGGACCACAGTTTGCCAACCTCTGATCTAATCCATACTCTTCATTTTTCAATTAAGAAACATAAGGCCCAGAGAGAGGGAGTGACTTCCTCAAGGACACACAGCAATGTTCCTGGGGGACTTGGGATGAGGGTCAAGCCTCCCAGTTCCCAGAGCTGGCTCTGTCGACCACCCTGAACCAACCCAAGGCACAGATCACACAGAAGATGGAAGGTGCCACACACTGCCTGCTCCCACCCTCTGGACTAGAAGATGAGGGCTCTCGATCGTTATTTAGATCACGTTGTGTCATAGGTTATATCATAGATCATGGTTTAATCCTTTCGCGACTCCATCTCCAAGTCAGATGTGTGAGGCTTTACCTTTATCTCCATCCTGTTCATTGGAGATTTTCTTCAGGTCGATGAAATGGGTTGCCATGGTTACATCGTTCATGCTGCCTTCATCCCACACCTGGATTTTCACCCTCCGACACAGGGGAGGGAACATTTCCTTGAAGACCACCTGTTCGTGCCACACGGGGTCGGCACAGTTCTTCTGCACCGTGGTTCGCCCCTAAAACAAAGCCAGCAAGATGTGAGCCCTTGAAGGAAAGATGCCCTTGACCGACTAAAGAAAACCCTTCCCACCTGGAAAGATAGAGCAAGTTGCCAAAGATAATGAACCTGGTTGCACCTGACACTCATGAAAATCAGTTACACCCCGTGAGCATTGCTGATGTCCTACTCTGTGCCAGGCACCATGCCGGGCATCAGGGACAAAGGTGAGTTGTCACAGGTCCTGCCCTTGGGAAGTTGCCATCATCACACTGGGGTTAGGCTGATGTTTCAGCCAACATCTGTGTTATGAAAAAGTGGTTCCATCATCTCTAGGAATGCAGCAGATGCACTTAGAGCCAAGACCATGTTTTATCAGAGTAGGACTTGCTGAAGTTCCCATCACCAGTCTGAGCCTCAATTTCCTCATCGTGAAATGGAGGTGACGTCCTACATGACTGTCCGTGGGGTCCAAGACAAAAACAGTCTAGGGTTCACTGCGCTGAGTGAAGGGGTCAGGGTAAGCGTGTATTTTAGGGTGGAAGCAGTATGTGGGTCCGAAGAAGTTTCAAGATCCAGACAGCCGAGACTAAGCTCTGACCATGTCACCCGCCAACGGCTCTTGAGTAGGGAACAGCTGGGAACACGGCTTATAGAGGACAGGGACTACCTGGGTAGATTGCAGAGCAGAACAAAAGGGACATGGCAATTCTCTGGGCACCAGGGACTGGGCAAGAGTTCAGAGAAGCAGCCAGAGATTAGGGAAGAGATCTGTCTGCCCGGGTCCCGAGTCTCGACCCCCGCTAGCTTCTCTCCATGAGCTCCAGCGGAAGCGGGGGTGGGGGACCCTCCCCCACTCTCCTCCCCCGTGATGCAGCACCTTTTTGTGACATGCTTTCTCTCTCCAGGCACCTTCTAACTTTGGTTTTAACTTAGTGTCATTTGATCATCAGCATCCTGGGTAAAGAGCGGGGCTCTGCCCCAGACCTGCCAGGAGTGGTGGCAGTGGTTCCTCACCGTCTGCCCAGCAAAGGAGACTTCCACGAAGGGGTCCACCAGGTCCTTACTGTCCCCCACAAATGCCTTGGTGACGTTTGCCATGAGGCTGGAGTTCATTTTGGGCAAGCCTTCTGCTCTGTAGAGTCTCACAAAGAATCTGGCCCAGGGTCTCTCGGACGGAAACCCTTGAGGGATCAAAAGGTTCCTTTAAGGGGACAAAAATAAAACATAAAAACTCTCTTAGTTGAAAGAATAGTGAGAAAAGGTCAAAGCGATTTGGAAGCAGAAAGAAGGATCCCCAGGTGGGAGAAACATCTGAGAGATGAGGCTGCATGGCTGAAATGAGTTCCCTTCCTGGTGGAGATGACAGAAGAGGGTATGAACAGAGGGAAAGCAAACTCATTCAGGTACTGGAGTTAGAATAAGCACTTGAAAGAGGTGCCTTCTGTCTTCCCACTTCACAAGCCAGCAGTGGAAAAATTACACTTCCTTCAAAGAAAACTCAGCTAAATTCAATAGGAAAGGCTGAAGAATAGCTTAGCTCTTCTGGGTTATTGTAGGAAGACAGGCTGTTCTTGTCCTAGAGGCTGACGCCTTTGATGGGACACATCGTGGTACTTCTGAGAGAGCAGAGTCCGCGGTAGACAGGCCTTGAACCTGGCGGTTCTCAGGTACCCATAAGGAAAGGGAGAGGAAAGAGGTGTGGAAATCAGGACGTATCATTTGCCTTGCACGGCCCAAGATGGACCTGTCTTACTTTTCTATTTGCTCCTCGGCGTCGGAGGTTTTGGGGTTGGGCTTTAAGATGTCGCCTTTCCCAGTCATGCTGATGTCACATTTCAGGTACCCCTTCGGGCCAGTCCTGATGTCACCGGGGTCCGTGAGCAGGGCCCACTTGTCACAGAACTGATGACCTGCAAAACGTACTGACAGCTCAGACAGCCTGCACCCGTGAACCCAGATGCTCCACCCACTTCTCTCCCAACCCAGTGCCTCCGGGCCCCCAGCTCCCGGGCGGGGCCAGCTCCCGGGTCCTCCCCCTCCTCCCCTCCTCGCCGCTGCTTCCCACCCACTCCTCCATCTTTTTCTCCATCCTGCCCACAGGGATTCGGGAAGCCTTCAACCTAGAGGAAACAGCCTGGACAGGAGTCTAGCTTTGACTTAATGGAGTGTAGACGTCACAGATTATTTCACAGGCCAAAGTGCCACTCATGAATTTTTTGTTTGGGCTACACAGTGAGCCCAAACTTCAAAAGCTCTTAGAAAATCTAGACTTCAGACTTATCTTTTTATTTTTTTTAATTTTATTTATTTATTTATTTTTGGCCACACCCGGGGCATGCAGAATTTCCTGGCCAGGGACTGAACCCTTGCCACACCTGTAACCAGAGCCACAGCAGTGACAACGCCTGATCCCTAACCTGATGATCCATGAGGGAGCTCCCAGGCTTATCTTCTGTTAAAAAAATTGTTAGGCTCAGCAGAAATGAATCTGACTAGGTACCATGAGGTTTCAGGTTCGATCCCTGGCCTCGCTCAGTGGGTTAAGGATCTGGTGTTGCCATGAGCTGTGGTGTAGGTCACAGACATGGCTCAGATCTGGTGTGGTTGTGGCTGTGGCTGTGGCATAGGCTGGCAGCTATAGCTCCAATTAGACCCCTTGCCTAGGGACTTCCATATGCCTCAGATGCAGCCCTAAAAAAAAATGACAAAAGACAAAAAAAGAAAATTGTTAGAACTGGTAATACAGAGCCCACTTTTCCACTTGACAGCAGGTGGCAAAGGAGCTGAATAGACACTGCCCCTTTCATACAGAAGGAATTGGCCCACGCCCCCAATTCCTCCAGCGTCCGTCAGCCCTGACTATTAAACCCAGCCCACTGCCTCTGCTATGCCCACTCCCTGCCCCCCTGGGTCATGTGAGTTGGAATCACTGTTGAAGAGAAGGAGTCTTTCATAAGAAGAGCTGCATTTGCTGTTGGTTCTGTTACGGAATAGCTCTAGACCTTGGGCACACTACCTAGCTTCTCTGGTAAATTAGGGATAATAATAAGTATTATAGTAAACTCATCTATGGCATGCCACAGTCATTATTCTCTGCTAGATTCCATAAAAGCACTTTCTGTATTTTTATTCACTTAATCTGCCAAAAACCCCTATGAAGGAGGTGCTATTTTATCCCATTTTTACAGACGGGGAAACTGAAGCACAGAGAAGTCAAGTTATTAATCCAAGATTGCACAGCCAAGAAAAAACAGAGTGGAATTTGAAGCCAGTCTATCTGGCTCCCGAGTCCATTTTTTTTTTTTTTTTTTTTTTTT
>PVHT020000230.1:20004122-20025802 GCA_004024745.2 Catagonus wagneri | reverse complement strand
CGCAACCACAGCAACGCCGGATCCTTAACCCACTGAGCGAGGCCAGGGATCAAACCTGTCTCCTCATGGATGCCAGTCAGATTCATTTCTGCTGAGCTACGAGGGGAGCTCCAGAGTCCATATTCCTTTTTTTTTTTTTTTTTTTGCCTTTTCTAGGGCTGCACCCATGGCATATGGAGGTTCCCAGGCTAGGGGTCCAATTGGAGCTATAGCCACTGGCCTACGCCAAAGCCACAGCAACGCGGGATCTGAGCCATGTCCGTAACCTACACCACAGCTCACGGCAACGCCAGATCCTTAACCCACTGAGAAAGGCCAGGGATCGAACCCGCAACCTCATGGTTCCTAGTTGGATTCGTTAACCACTGAGCCACGACAGGAACTCCCACAGTCCGTATTCTTAACTTCTACACCTTCTGTCTCTCCTCCTTGTGTCTCACAGCAGTAAATGAGACAGAAGTTGTGAAGATTTTGTGTGTATGTTTTTTATACTATTATTAAAGTACGGTTGATTTACAATGTTGTGCCAATTTCTGCTGTACAGCAAAGTGACCTAGACATATATATAGAATATACATACATTCTTTCTCTGATTACCTTGCATCGTGTTCTATCCCAAGAGACTGGATATCATTCCCTGTGCTTTATTCTAAATGTAATAGAATTGTTTATTCTAAATGTAATAGTTTGCATTTAAGTGAAGATTTAAAGAAAAAAACTGCTCGGAAGCATGGACACATAAGACAGTTTCATCATTAGACTGTAAACTTTGAGGAAAAGAGCCATGTCTTGTTCCACGTTGCATAACTGGTGCTCAGTGTTATTGAGTGAATGGATAAATGGAAGAACAAACAGGTGAGATGAGCTCCGGGTGCCAGAGTGAGAGAAAAAGAGTAAGAGTGAGATTGGGAGGCAAGGCTTCCTCACCAGGTTGGTTGTACACGGTGCCCAGGTCCACTTTGAAGGAGCCGATCAGTACGCTTCCAATCAGCTTGTGGTGAAAGACCTGTGGAGAGATGGCTTCGTGAGTCTAACAGCGCTGGACTTCTCTTTGAGGATAAATCTGTGAAATGGGTTCATTGCACGTCGAAGGGGATTCTAAACCTTGAGCCTGGCCTTCGCTCTTTCCGGAGCACCATGACACCAAACCTCGGGGCTGCTGTACAGGGTGTCCCAAGTACCACTGCTGTACCTCATCCTCCGAGCAGGATTTCAGCTTAAGTCTCTATTGAAGGACACCGAACGAATGTTCCTACCTGAAAGGCTGTGTTTTGTTTCATTTTGTTTTCAGCCAAAATGAACTCGAGCACCCCGTCCTTCAACACTCATCTCTGCTTGTTGAAACTACCCATCCTCCGACACTTAGAGCAAATACCTCCTCCTCCAAGCAGACCTCCCCGATCCTCCAAACGGAAAGTGCTTCCTTTCTCTCCTTAAAAAAGAAAAAGCCCGCATCGCTTGGCTCATAGCTATGCCAGAGAACTCATTAACTACTGCCCTGCAAAGCTGCGAGGTGTTGGACACGTACGATAGTCAGAAAAAAGGAAGCTGCCATCCTCAATATTTTGTCTGCTGAGAAGTCCGCAGAGTGCCTGGCTGGATACAGCAGCACATTTTGATGCTAATGCTATTAAGATGGAAAATGGCAGAGCTGGGCTTGGGTCCAGAAGCACATTGTGTGAGAAATTGCTAAGGAACTAGCAATTTCTAGGGCTTTTTCTAGGGCTGCACCCATGGCCTATGGAGGTTCCCAGGCTAGGGGTCTAATCGGAGCTGAACTAGGAATAGTTTAACCTTTAACCCAGAAGAAGAAAGGCGGGAGGGCGGAAGAAGCGCAATGGTAACTCGTGTCCCCAACTCTTGAAAACCCTGCCAACCAGAAGAAGGAATAGGGTCCCTGTGTGGTTCCCAAGCAACAGGAACAGAGATTTCAGCTCACAGCTCACTAATAAGGGCAAGGTTGTTTTTTTTTTTTGGATTTTTTGGGTCTTTGTGGCTTTTTTTGGTCTTTTTAGGGCTGCACATATATGCAGGTTCCCAGGCTAGGGGTTGAATCGGAGTTGCAGCTGCCAGTCTACGCCACAGCCGCAGCAACGGCAGGTCTGAGCCATGTCTGCGACCTACACTGCAGCTCACAGCAACGCTGGATCCTTAACCCACTGATGGAGGCCAGGGATTGAATCCACGTCCTCACGGACACCAGTCGGGTTCATGACTGCTGTGCCACGACAGGAACTGCAAGGGCAAATTTTACAACAGAAGTTCGCAGCAATTAGAAGTAGTGACCGCCTTATCCCTGGAAATAATCAAATAGAGCCAAGGCCCCATGTCCCGTGTCATGTCCATGGAGGTGGCGGAGAGGGATTCCTGCACCGGCTGCCAATTGGACTGGATGGCCCCTGAACTCCTTTCTACTGTAAAATTCAAGGAACTTCCTTCTACCATAAAATCCTATGAATTTCTTGATTCAGGGACAGTTGCCTCTCTTCTGCCCACCATGTGGTCTGGTTCATAACGAGCATTCAGTGAATTAATGACTAATTGAACCATGGTTAAGTGAGAGCCCCTCGCACCTTCTGAACAGCTCCTTTAGGCAGAGGCAATAAGAAACAATAAATTCAACTGATTTCAAGAAATGAAGAAATGACAGCCCTTTCCGTCTCCTTTTCCACTCTTCCTCCCTTGCGCAAACCTTGCAAGGCTGTTAGAGAACTGCGAGCAAGTGAGGACAGCCTAGCTTGACTAGAGCAGTTACTTAAGTCTGGTTGCGCAAAACTCCCCAGTCCCCACCCCGAAGCCCCATGCTGGCAGGTGCTCATGCAGGTTCCCAAAGCCCTGAGCAAGAACACAAGCCTGATTCAAGCTCTCTTGTCAAGTGAACGGCATCTCAGTCCCTGGGGACTGGACGGGAGGCAAGAGCCCCCAGGCGATCTTTAAATAAAGCAGGAGGCTGCCTCAAATCACCTGCCCAGTATGAGTTCTAGGCATCCCTGGGGTGGGCAAGCATTAGGTGATGGGAACACTGGGGCGTCTCACACATGGCGGGTGGGAGCCCTGTGTGCCTGGGGTCACGGTCAAGGGAAGATGATCTTTGGCATCAGCCGGGTCAGCTACCGCCTGGCTGTCCAAACAGCATCTGCTTACAGCCCTCGCCCCCTTTTTCTCCCACACTGAATTTTTTCTGAATATGCTGGCTTTTGGTTCACGGACCAGCACAAAATTTATATTAAACACTCCCCCCTCAGGGGGAGTTTTCTCTTTAAAATCTTCGGTCTCTATCCCTAAGGGTCACTTGGGGAGATCAAAGTTTTTTTTTTTTCTTCCAAGTTAGAGGGACAGAGAGAGGCGACACCAGCTTTGATCCTCTGTCTAAAAATCCACTTGCCCCACAGAGAATCATGACCTTTGTCTAGGATACTGTGTAAAACCCAGCTATTAACTGTTCCTCTGCAATCTACACAGGCTCCCAGGAGCCTGTCATAAGGCCGATCCCGCCATCAGGTGGCTGCCTGAGCGATGCAATGAGACAACATCCTGAACAAAGTCCCAGGTCCCAAAAATAGCTTCTCACCACCTGTCATCTGGCCTGAAATTCACACGGGAAGGATGTTTAGCTCCTGATGACTTTTCCTCCTCCAAGAGTCACATTCTTCAAGTACCGCCCGAAAGAGAATATTATGGTTCCACTAGTAGCCAAGACTTCATGCAGGATTTCTATATCATATATATACATAGGCTATAATGCACTGTAATATCATATTTATAATAGATATTGGGTGGGTGAGAAAGACAGGCAAGGAAGGCTTCAAGACAAGTTTGGTCAGCTACATAATTCTATTAGGGTTGGTTTCACCTCTGAAAACACTTCCTCCTTCTCCATGTGTCTTACGTTGTCACGTAGAGTAGGAATTCTGTCCTTTCAGAATTCACTGGGAAGAGAGCGCCTACCGTCAGACTCATTCCCACCTCTTTCAGTCCTACACACCCTCTTTATGGGGGAAGATGTGGTTGCTCAGGCTGGTGAGATAGATACAAAATACCACCTGCTGCTCTCTGCTCCTTTACTGAGTTGTGTGAGGCTGGCAATGATCCCGGCTGGCCTGCCCTGCCGTCATTGGGACCAGGACAGCTCCATCATGGGTACTTTCGTTCTCACGCCTGCCCTCCACCAGGTGACCAACCTGGACATGGCACCTGGCTAGACCAGGACTCTCTCTGTCTCTACTCTTCTGACTTCATCTGTGGAGGCAGGAAATCACCTGGCCTGGCTGAGGAAGGTCTACACAGCAGGCCCAACTCGCCATGGACAGGTCTTGATGTTCAGAGGCAACCATTAAGCCAAATGGCAACCACTTGCTTCACATTTTCTGATCCAGCATTACTGATATATCTGTTCCTCCCTGATTCTTGTTCCTGTTTCTCTATTTATTACCAACTAGGAGGAGAAAGGCGGGTGTGTGACTAATTTTCAATGTGGAAATGACCCCAAGAGAGAAACGCTAACATTCGTTTGATAGAAAGAAAGAAATCAACTCAAAATGGCAAGCCATTAAGATGTCATTTATATTTCACATATATATTTCCCATTCCTACATAAGTTAAGCTACAAATTCTATTCATGACGGCTTGCTGTTTGCTTATAACTTGCTTCCAACAAGCCTAGATTTTCTTGATGAAGGTTTTACTCCCCAAACTCCTCCACACCTATTATTTTAAATTCTACCCTGCTGGTTTCAAACTCACCAGCCTACACTCACACTCCTGAATCTACTCATCCCGGAGCAGACTGGGCTGCCCTAGGGAGTTCCCAATGCCTGCGATCTCTGCCACCTCCGCTCGCCCCCACACCCAACCCACCCCCAATGATATACTCACTGAGATTTTGATGATCTTGTCAAAAAGATGCAATTGGGGCCCAATGAAGTCGAAGACAAAGTACTGTAAAACATAAAGTTCATTCTGACCGTAAGTTCCAGGCTTGCATGTAAGACCTCTATTCATGGAATAGATTTAGCTCTGCATTTAGTTCTAACGGATTGCTGCAAGGTCCTCAGTGGCATAACTGTATTGTCAACGGATTGGCCACTCCCAACTGAGCGCCATTTAGTTTGTTTTCGATTTTTCTTTCAAATAGAAAAAAAATGTCATCCGTCACATCTTTGCACAACGCGTATATAAGTTTTCCCCTGCAATGGACATGCGATTGGAGTTATTGGGGTCGTAGCTTATGTGCATGTAAATTTTTAGTAGACAGTATGAATTTTTTCCCCCAGAGGAGCTAAGCCACTTTATATTCCCACTAGCAACATGTGAAAATAGCCATTTCTCTTCTGTGAAAATTTATATGGGAAAAAAACCTGAAAAAGAATGGATGTGCGTACTTGTATAACTGAATCATTTTGTTGCACAGCAGAAATTATCACAACATTGTAAATCAACTCTACTGCAATAAAACTTTAAATGTGGGGGGTGGGGGGAAGCATTCCTCCATACCCTGGCCAATCCTTTAATTGTCAATTTTAAATTATTCATTTAGTTATTTACTTGCCTCTATATAATGATGAGTGAAAACGTATCTCAGTGTGGGTTTGTTTATTTATTTATTTATTTATTTATTTATTTATTTATTTATTTCATTGATTTTTCATTGTGCCTGCAGCCTGTGGAAGTTCCCTGGCCAGGGACTGAACCCATGCCACAGCAGCAACCTGAACCACTGCAGAGACAATGCCAGATCCTTAACCCACTGCATCGCAAGGGGACTCCTCAGTGTGGTTTTAATTTGGAGTGAGCTTGATTACAGTTTCATTTTCTCAGGATGTCTCAGCTTCAGACTTCCCTATGAAATGCTCGAGAACGATCTGGGAGAGAATGAAATGAAAGTCCGAGCAAGGGAGATTTCTAATTTGAAAAAAACAATTGAATCTTGGTGTTGAGGGAAATGTTTAGACCCGTCTCCACATTCTATAGATAAGAAGACGAAAGATGTGAGAAATCAGGAGATGTGCCTGGAGTCATACAGCTGTTCTTGCTGAGTCTGGGACCAAAGCTGAGTTCTCATGATGTCATCACAACGGGAATTCAAGTGCTAGATGTTTCACCATCAGAACTTCATCGAGTATCTCCCAAATGTGAGGCAGGACATGCCCAGTGTAGAAAACTGGAGTAGTGCTTTGTTATGGGTTGTGTGGTTTTTCGTTTATTTTCTTTCTTTTTTCCTGGAAAGTTCCCAGACTAGGGGTTGAATTGGAGCTGCCTCCATGGGCTACACCACAATCACAGCAACACTGGATCCCCCAAGCCACATCTGTGACCTGTGTTGCAGCTTGTGGCCACGCCAGATCCTTAACCCACTGGATGGGGCCAGGGATGGAACCCATATCCTCACAGAGACTACGTCGGGTCCTTAACCTGCTGAGCCACAGCAGGAACTCCGGGGTTGTGTGCTTTGAGGACTGATGGGAGTGGGGGAGTCAGAACTAGGAAGCTGTTTCATAGATTGTAATTGAGCTGCATGGAGGACGGCACAAGGACATTAGAGATGACAGCAGGGAGAGGACGAAGTGACCATTAACAGCCTGCTTTTAAAGGCAACATAGAGAGTTCCTGCTATAGCTCAGCAGGTTACGAATCCGACTAGTATCCATGAAGATGCAGGTTCGATCCCTGGCCTCGCTCGATGGGTTAAGGATCTGGCATTGCCGTGAGCTGTGGTGTAGGTCGCAGATGCGGCTCGGATCCCGCATTGTTGTGGTTGTGGTGTAGGCCAGCAGCTACAGCTCTAAATCGACCCCTAGCTTGGGAACTTCCATCTGCCACACACAAGGCCCTAAAAAGCAAAAAAAAAAAAAAGATGACACAAAAACCGTAATGTAGAAGCTGAAAGACGTCATCATATTCTATAACGAGACCTTCAAAATGGTGGTCCTTCAATATCAACGAAAAGTTACATTATGTTCAGTGTCTCCTGTTTAAGAGAACAGGAAACTATATATAACAGTTCAGGAAGTTTTTCATATATATGCTCACACTTTTAAAGAATTTTGGTGTTCAGAATTTCTTTTATGTGCAAGACTTACATGAAGTTCTTCCTTCCCTGGTATATGAGAGGCTGTAGGTTGCTTGGGGCCAATAAATTAGTTTTCATGTGTACTGCCTTCCACTGAGTTCCACATGTTTCAGACTCAACTGCCCAATCCAGGTTCCCTAGACCTCTGAGCCCACACATACTTCTCTAGCTGGGAAATTCTCCCCAGCCTCTGTTAACTGGTTGATGATCTTTGGGCTTGAAAATTAGAATCCAAATCTGTAACAAAGATTTTGAATTCAACTTCTATGTTTTATTTGATTTCTCGATGACTATACTTGGCCCAATTAAATGTCATTTAGATCCAGGACTTGTACGCATAAAGCAAATAGTAATTATAATCATTAAAAAGTCTGTAGAGGTTTGCAGTTTTAAAGCATTTTCACGCACATTATTTCATATCACATCCATGCCAAAAGACGTTATGGGGGAAGGGAATACGACGGGGAGGAGAAAACTACATTTAAACTCACGGTGAGAGGTTTGGTGGCAGCGGTGATAAAGAGGAAAGGAGTTAATGGCTCAAACGGGATTTGCGGATTTTCTGTTGATTTTATTATGCACACTCTCAATGCCTTCCTTTTCCATTAGCACCCTCCCTAAAAAATTAAGAGTTTACTGCACTTTTTGATAACTGATGGTGTCAAAGCGCCTAGGGGGGAACAAGCACTCTTGCACACTCTTAGCTGGAATATAAATTATTACCTCTTTGGAGGGAAATTTGATGATATCAAAATTTAAATCCATATACTCTTTGCCCCAGTTATGCCATACAAATATCATTATAAGCAGTATCTAAAGGCTGAAAAAAATTTAATATCCATCAATGACAGATTGACTGTTTTAGTAAATCATGATGTATCAATGCAATGAGAAACTCTACAGCAATGAGGGGGAAATGATATCGCACTGCATGTCTTTTTTTTTTTCAGCAATGCTCGCCACATGCAGAAGTTCCTAGGCCAGGGACCAAACCCATGCCACAGCAGCAACCCAAGTCACTGCAGTGACAATGCCAGATCCTTAAACCACTGAGCCACCAGGAAACTCTGTGCTGTACTTCTTGATATAGATTAATCTCCAAGATACACTGTTCTGTGAAAAGACCAAAGCGCAAGACAGTGTATCTAGAATGCTACCATTTGGTTTACAATATTTGTTTTCTTGTACATACTTGAAATCTCTCTGGAAGGATCCACAAAAGCCTGGGGAGAATGGCTGCCTCCAGGGATGTGGGGCCAAAATACTAGAGGTCGAAAATCAGGTGGAAACACGTATATCGTTTTATATTTTGTATCCTTAACTATTTTTTAAAACTGTATAATCTTTTGCTTTAAAAGTGAGAATTTAATGTGTATAAATTTAGTATCCTTGTGTCTCTCTTTGATATTTTCCTTTGCAATCTTTACATTGCTTAGAAAAAAAATCAACCGTTTACTTTCCAGTACAGCACCCCTGTTTCAAAATTTAATTATATGTTCAATGTCTCTATTGTGCAAGAAAAGATATAGCATGTCACTAACCAAATTCCAATATATTTATCGACTATAAACCTAGAGCTTATGATAGGTGGAGATGAGTTTATAAGAAATTGAGGGGTTCCCTCAGAGTGCAGTGCATTAAGAATCTAGCGTGGCCACTGCTGTGGTGAGGGTTGCTGCTGTGGCGAGGGTTTGATCCCTGGCCAGGGAACTTCCACATGCCGTGGGTGTGGCCAAAAGAAAAAAAAAAGGAAATTGGTACAACCACTATGGAAAACAATATGGAGTTTCCTTTAAAAATTAAAAACAGAACTACCATAGGATCCAACAATTCTATTTCTGAGCATTTATCCAAATAAAACAAAAATGTTGATTCAAAAGGATATATGCATCTCTGTGTTCATGGCAGCATTATCTGCAATAGCCAAGATATAGATGCAACCTAAATATCCATCGGTAGAGGAATGGATGAAGAAGATGTGATATATACATCTCTCGCAGAGAGACAGAGAGGGAGAGAGGGAGAGGGAGAGGAATATTCCTCGGTCATACCAAAAAAAAAAAAAAAGCAAAGAATGAAATCTTGCCATTTGCAGCAACATGGGTAGACTTGGAGGGTAGCAGCTGAGTGAGGTAGGTTACACAGAGAAAGACAGATACCGCAGGATCACTATATGATTTGTTAAAAAAGAAAAAAACAAATAAACAAACAGTATGAAACAAAAATAGACTCATAGATGCCGAGAACAAACTGGTGGTTGCCGAGGGGAGGGATGTTGGAGAGATGGGTGAAATAAGGGAAGGGGACTAAGAGGAATAAACTACCAGTTAGAAGATAAATAAGTCATAGGAATGGGAACACAGCAGAGAGAACACAGTCAGTAACACTGTGATAACCTCGTATGGTGATAGGTGGTCGCTGCACTGATCGTGGGGGTCATTTCCTCACAGACAAAAAATTGCGTGACTGTGTTGTGCGCCTAAAGCTGATATGATATGGTAGGTCAATTATACTCCAGGAAATATATTTTTAAAAAAGAAATAAGGTGATGGGTCTATTGAAAACATAGCAATGAATTTAAAATCAGGAGGATTTCCTTGCTTCTCTTTTCCATTGTCTGTTGGCTGAACTTTTTTATTTTTTATTTTATTTTTTTGTCTTTTTGCCATTTTTAGGGCCGCACCCGTGTCATGTGGAGGTTCCCAGGCTAGGGGTCTAATCAGGGCTGTAGCTGCCAGCGTACACCACAGCCACAACAATGCCATATCCGAGCCGCATCTGCAACCTACACCACAGCTCACGGCAACGCTGGATCCTTAACCCACCGAGCGATGCCAGGGATCGAACCCGCAACCTCATGGTTCCTAGTCGGATTCATTTCCGCTGCGCCACGACGGGAACTCCTGTTGGCTGAACTTTATGCCCTGCCTGAAAGGAGGCTCAGAGAGTTTGCCGTGGGCTTAAATGGGGGGTGGGAAGCAGTTCCGAGGGGCACAGCTTTTCTTTTTGGCTAAGGAATGCCGCAGAGGGGCGGTGAAGAGAGGGTGTCGGTGACCTCTGTGACTTACTTCATTGTAAAATGGGCTGTTGGTGCCTTCCTTCACTGTACTTTGCTTCTTCTCGTCCCCGATCTCAATGATCACAACTGGGTCGATGTTCTCGCCCACCAGCTGGCGAGCCTCCGTGATGTTTACCGCAATCTACAACACAGAGCAGCGTGTTCACACTCCGGGCCGGCTGTTCCTTCACACAGGAAGAGCTGGGGGAGGCTGGGTTGGGAGAGTTCACCACTTACTTGATAATTTTGGGATCTGACTTCCCCATCGTGGATCTTAGTCAGGAGTTTTGCTCTATTAAAAGAAAGTTGAACATAATGGTTTCGTTAAGAAGGAACCTACCTTAGATCCATAAACCATCATGATATTTTCCCAGGTATTTCTAAGAGCTTTTATTTATATCATGTTACCTATTCTCTCTCCATCTCTGGAGGAGATAAAACATGAACGGATAAGAGACTCAACCTCTCTGTGACTCAGTTTTCCCATCTGAAAAATGGAACAGATAATAGCACTTATCGCATGAAATGATTGTTACAATGAAAAGGTGGAATACATACAAAGGTTTAACCCAATGCCTGGCAATAAATGTCCACTCTTACTGTAACTGTGATGATCGGTATTATTTATTTATTTTACAGAATGAGAAACTGAAATGCTTCAGCAGGTCAGTGGCAGAGCTGGATCTAAATAAGGATCGCCCTTATCTGCTGTCTGATCCCATCCAAGGACCAGTTGGCCTTTTCCAGTATATATAGCAATTCTGGGTTTCATGATTGCTTCTAGAAAAAAAGCTGGTAAGAAAGAAAATTGCAAGGAAGGACCAAGATGCATCTCAGTGAGATTTCACATTCCAGGGGATTTCATTTAAGTGGACTGTCATGAGTAATTGAAAACAGAT
Organism: Catagonus wagneri; assembly: GCA_004024745.2. Classification (NCBI taxonomy): domain Eukaryota; kingdom Metazoa; phylum Chordata; class Mammalia; order Artiodactyla; family Tayassuidae; genus Catagonus; species Catagonus wagneri. The sequence continues at coordinate 20,014,776 of PVHT020000230.1, read as the reverse complement.
GGATAATAACAAAAAAAGACAAAAAATCCCTGTTGTCAGAGAAGTGGCAATGGGTGGGAAATAAACTGAGCTCAAGTCCCGATCAGATATTATTCTCTTGCCTTCTGGCAATACTGCATTTTACTCCATTCCATTTCTGCTGAGTATAATTGACTCCTGTAGAGAATGGAATAAACTAATAAAAATATCTCAAGGCTTTGGAGTCAGACCGATCTGAATTAGAATATTTGTCTTCTTCAATTTTGTGACGTTAGCCTTAATTTCATCATTTGAAAGTAGAAATAATCATTCCTACCACATAGGGCTGCTCTGAGATTAAAAAAAAGATATTGCATGTAGAAAAGAGTTGATATCAAAGGGTATCTGTTCATTTAATAAAATGGCAAATCTATACTGATCTTTTACTATGGGAAAGCTCTGTGCTAGTCTCAGAGGACAGACAAACACGGACAAGCTGTCATCTTGGTCCTCCAGAGCAAGCAGTCTCTCTGGCGAAGGGAGGACCAAAGCATACAAAGAGAAAACTAGCAGAATCCCCACTGTGGCTCAGTGGGTTACGAACCCAACTCGTATCCATAAGGAGGCAGGTTCCATCCCTGGCCTCGCTCAGTGGGTTAAGATTCCAGCGTTGCTGTGAGCTGTGGTGCAGGTTGCAGATGCAGTTCAGATCCCTCGTTGCTGTGGCTGTGGCGTAGGCTGGCAGCTGCAGCTCTGATTCGACCTCTAGTCTGGGAACTTCCATATGCCACAGGTGCAGGCCTAAAAGGCAAAAAGAGAGAGAACCAATAAGTATAAAGCGTGTCATAGAAAAAAAAAATACAATACAGCTTCAGAGAAGGGAGAAGCTCATAAGATCTGAAGTAAGTGACAAAGACGTCACTGTGAGGTCAGATCTGAACTGAGCATTGGTGGGTGGGTAGCATTTTAGTTGATGGAGAATGCGCTGACCAAGGGGAAGGAAAAAGGCTAGGACTCCTTCCTTCTCCTTTTCCTGCCTTCCTCCACCTTTTCCTGTCTTCCTCCACCTTTTCCTGCCTTCCTCCACCTTTTCCTGCCTTCCTCCATTCCCTCAGCGTCATTACCTTAGTGAAATAAGGGATCCTTTAAAGGATATTAAAAAATAATTGAAATCCTGACTCTGGGGTTTGGAGGGTGGAAGTTGCCTTGGTGCAGTGTAGGGGGAAGGAGATATTGCAGTAAGTATGAGCACACAAATTCCACATCTTCTTCTAAGAATCAACCTCTGAGCTATTACCTTTTCTGATTTCCAACTGTCTCCCACCCCCCTCTGCCCTGACATGCATACCCGTGTGCCATCCTGTCACAGCCCAGTAATGACAACTCAGGATCTGCCACACAAGGAAGCACCGATTTGCGCTACTGATGATAGCAACTCTGGGTTGAGAAGGAGAGAATGGCACGGGGAACTATCAAGAGGAAGAAATTGACATAAACAAATATGGTAGACTGAAAGCATGGATAACTCCAATTATTGGCTTCCTTGTATCCAGGCTCTTTACCCAGGAGCCTGTGGTCTCCTCTTGCTGTGACACGGGCTGAACTTGTGACTTTCACTGGCCAATGGAATGCAGCAGAAATGACTTTTGCCAACTCTAAGTCTAGGGTCAAGAGATCTTGTGTATTTCTGCTCTCTCTCTTGGAACTCTGCCAACATCACCATTGGAAGAATCTCAGACTAGCCTGCTGGAGGATTAAACACCATATGGAGGAGAGCCTAGTGGTTCCAGGTAGAGCCCACGACCAACCAACACTCAAACTGAAATCAGCAGAGCTGCCAAATGACAACAGAACATGAGTGATGTGCTTGTGATTATCTGGAACCAGTAAAACTATCCAAATAACCCGTAGACTCATGAGCAACAATAAATGCATATAGTAAGCCACTGAGCTTTGGGGTGATTTGTTACACACTGATAGCTAACTGATACAGTACATTGCATGCAGAAGGCCAGTTCATTCTGACTTTTTTTTTTGTCTTTTTAGGGCTGCACCCTCGGCATACGGAGGTTCCCAGCCTAGGTGCAAAATCAGAGCTGTAGCTGCTGGCCTACAACACAGCCTCAGTAACGCGGGATCTGAGCCACGTCTGCCACCTACACCACAGCTCATGGCAGTGCCAGATCCTTAACCCACTGAGCAAGGCCAGGGATTGAACCTGCATCCACATGGCTGCTAGTCAGATTCGTTTCCCCTTAACCAAGATGGAACTCCTGTGCTGACTTTTTGTTGGTAGTATAAGAACCACTTTCTCATTTGGAACAAACACAAAGCTAAGACATCTAGCATCTTGATGAACTAAGGAGCGAGTGAGGAACAGCTCCAGATTCTGTTTCCTGCTGCTGCTGTCAAATATGAGGAATGTGCAGACCTTAGCTGAGGGCATTTAAGACTAGAAGTAGGTAGAGCGGGGACCCTGGCCAGCACTGCCACAGAGAAAGCAGAGGACACACTGTATTTCCTTCCTGCCTCCAAACTCTGACTCCTTGTACGTGGTGACTAGGTATTATTCTCCATTCTCCCAGAGCCTGCAGGGGTACCTGGCACAGGGGAGGTGCTCAGTAAATGCTGATTGCCTGCGTCAACACTGTACCTTCTCTTTGGTGGAGCAGAGGGGACTGGAGTGATAGAAGAATTGCCGTAAATCAAATCTTCTCCCAATCCTTCTTGGTGAGAAGGCCCTTCCTGCAGTGCTTCAGCTTCACCTTGAGCATCTAGAGAAGCAAACAAAGGGGAAAATTTATTAAACATAAGTCACCATGGCGATTTGAGCCTTGACTCTGTGCAGTGCTATGCTGGCACCATAAACATAAAAGGAGATCAGAAAACAGCCCTTGACCACATGGACCTTGATCTTACTGGCACACAAGTCAGGTGCAACATCTTACAGGCAGAAAAATACTAAAAAAAAAAAAAAATGCATCTTCTGTTTCCCCCAAAAAGAGTAGATTTATATGCATGGTATTGTAGAATTACGGAGTATGAATTTAAAGATGTGCTTTCAAGTCACGACCTCGCCACCTCAGACTATGACAACAGATTTATTCTCTCCAAACCTCATTAGCAAAATTTAATATGCATAAGAATTACCTGGGAAGCTGTTAAAATGTAGATTCTGATTCAGAAAGTCTGGGGTGGGTCCTGCAATCATGCATTTCTAAAAGCAAGGTCCCAGGTGAGGCCATTCCTGCTGTCTGAGGGCTAATTTGGAGGAGCAGGTTGTCATAGGTTGAAGAACATTCCCCAGAGAGATTAGATTTTTAGTGCCTTTTCATAAATGTCATTTTATGCTGAACCTCAAGATACAAGACAAATGGGTTTTCACCAAGCTGTTCTGTGTGCCATGATGTTAGGGGACCACGGACTGAAAGGGCCCACCTTGACCAAGCACGAAAACAACCACCTGCATGAGTTGACTCTCAGTAGGAGGCCCTGATAAGGAGCAGGGTGCTGTCCTAAGTCTAACTGGAAGAATTCTCGTGGGACCAGTAGGAGGGAGGAGACAACCAATCTCCCAGGAGCCTTGGTGCTGAAATCCATCTTGGCCGAGAGGTGCGTGAGCCACCAGGAAGGACCCTGGGCCAGACCAAGTACGGGCCGAACAAGATGATTGGCCAGAAACAACCCAGAAAGCAACTCCCCATAAGACCAGAGACTGCAAGCCCCCTGGCAGAGCAGTTCTCCGGGATCCCCTTACCCGGCAGCTCCTCCCCCCAACTCCGGGGCGGGGCCCCTCCCAGGAAAGTCTTTTGCTTTGTCAGCACGTGTGGCTCCTCGGACAGTTCATTTCTGAATGTTAGACAAGAGCCCATTCTGGGGCCCTGCAGGGGGTCCCCTTCCTGCACAACGGGGAGGACTTCAGAGCAGGGGATCACCTGCCAGCCTCACCACCACCCTCTCAGACCGAAAAGATCCTCCAGTCGTCTCCACTTAATCACATTATCTTTTTCTTTGCAGCACCTCCCTCCACTTGGTTTTTGTTTGTTTGGAAGAGGTCCCCCTGGGATCTGTTCTCACTTTAATTTTTTTTTTTTTGTCTTTTTTAGGGTCACACCTGTGGCATATGGAGGTTCCCAGGCTAGGGGTCAAATCATCCACAACAACTCCAGATCCGAGCTGCATCTGTGACCTGTACCACAGCTCACGGCAACACCAGACCCTTGACCCTCTGAGTGAGGCCAGGGATCGAACCTGCATCCTCATGGATACTACCCAGAGTTATTTCCGCTGAGCTACAATGGGAACTCCTGTTCTCCCTTTAAACTCTTCAGTGTCACCACTGTATACCCAGAACTGAGCACAGGACCCAACACTCAGCAGATATTCCATTAACATTTGTTGAGTAAATGAATGAATGATGACCAGGGAGGTACCCAACAACTACTTGCTGGTAACTAATTAATGGATGGGTCAGGTAATTGGAGTTTAAGAAATTAAGGGGTAGGGAGTTCCTATTGTGGCGCAGTGGAAATGAAGTCTCTTACAGGATCAGCCCCTGACCAACAGGATGGATGCTATTTATTTTCCAGGAGGAGCCCCATTTCGCTCCACCCTGTTTGCTTTGTGGGCTGAAGACTTGAATTAGAAGGAGCCACGAGCCGCGGGAGCTGCCTCCTCCAGGATGCCTGTGGTTGACTTCCTTAGGTCCCCACCAGCCTGTCCTCTTCCTGCTGCACGCTCAGTAAGGGCTCCTATCTGGAGGCTGACTCGTGGGCTAGGAAAGCTTGGATTCCGGTGTAAGACTGACCTAGGCTCCAGAGCCAGCTTCTCCCCTGGCTGGCTCTGTGACTTTGAGCAAGCACTTCCCCTCTCTGAACCTCTTATAAAACAGGGACCAAGGAATCTACATTTCGGAGTCACAGATGATACAGGTCAAGTAAAAAGCAGCAGGGGCTTATTCAACGTGTCATAAATACTAAAATACTATTTTTCATAAGGTCCTTGCAGGAAGGAGCTGCGCCTCGTTCAACATGGTCTCTTGCAAGTTCGTCGTTTCAAGGACACCAGGAAAGACACCACAGTCCTTTTCCACCCATGCCCCGACACCTTCAATTGGACCGAATGACAAGTACTTCTATTAAGCTTTAAAGTCCTGTCCCCGTTTAAAATGTAATTCCTCTCTGTCTCATCCAGGATGACTTAATCGTTACTACTGACACTTCAGGACGCATGAGTTCCCCTGTTTTTCTATTGTAAGGTTAGGGTTTTTTTGTTTTTTTGTTTTTTTTTTTGTCTTTTTGCCTTTATGTAGAGCCGCACCCGCGGCATATGGAGGTTCCCAGGCTAGGGGTCTAACAGGAGCTGTAGCTGCCAGCCTATACCACAGCCACAGCAACGCGGGATCCGAGCCGTGTCTGCAACCTACACCACAGCTCACGGCAACGCCGGATCCTTAACCCACTGAGCAAGGCCAGGGATCGAACCCGCAACCTCATGGTTCTTAGTTGGATTTGTTAACCACTGAGCCACGAAGGGAACTCCGTAAGGTTAGGTTTTGCCTGAAAGTGAGGAGTGGGGTTGGGGGTGGGGCAAAGGACTGCAGGGCGCCGGCAGGAGATGGCACTGAAGGCTAAAGGACACCCCCTCAAGGAGAGGAGAAGGGTAAAGATAAAGCAGATCCGCTGTGCTGTTTTGGTTAAGAAGTGGTCCAGAAAGCTAACCTTGGAGTTCCCATCGTGGCTCAGCAGGTTAAGAACCCAACTTAATCCATGATAATAGGGGTTGGATTCCACAAGCTCTGGCATAGGTCGCAGATGCAGCTCGGATCTGGCGTTGCCGTGGCTGTGGTGTAGGCTGGCAGCTGCAGCTCTGATTCAAGCCCCTAGCCTGGAAACTTCCATGCGCCGCAGGTGTGGCCCTAAAAAGAAAAGAAAACAAGCACACAAACAAACAAAAAACCCAGAAAGCTAGCCTTGAACTGGCTATTGCGAGGGCCGCATAGCAGAAGTCTCCAGACACCACCCCAGCCACTTTCCATCAGAAGTAGGTGATCATATTTGATTCAATAAACACGAGTGTCTCCCTGAGGCAGGGCCTGGCCTCCACTGGCACGAGTCACACCGTGACCGAGGGCTTTGCTCTTTTAGAGAAGGAAGTGGCCCCTTCTAAGTGCAGAAAGTCAGAGAGCCTGGCTTTACATTTTGATGTCACTGCTTCTGGCTCTGTGCCTCCTGTGCTCAGGGCTGGCCTCCTGAGTCTGTGCAGGCCCACAGGGCCCTGTGGTCAGGAGGGCCTCACTGCCCTTGGCTTAAGACTCTGCGGTCACCATCCAAATATCCTTAATCAGTTCTTCTTCTTCTTCTTCTTTTTTTTTCTTTTGTCTTTTTAGGGCCACACCTGCGGAATATGGAGGTCCCAGGCTAGGGGTCAAATTGGAGCTGTTGCTGCTGACCTACACCACAGCCACAGCAATGCCAGATCCAAGCCACATGTGCAACCTACACCACAGCTCACGGCAACGCCGGATCCTTAAGCCACTGAGCAAGGCCAGGGGTCGAACCCGCAACCTCATGGTTCCTAGTCAAGTTCATTACCGCTGCGCCACATCTGGAACTCCATCTTTAATTAATTCTTAACAACAGTTTTGCACTTTCGTTTTTCACTGAGCCCGGCAATTCTGCAGCTGGTCTTTCCCACACTTGGCTTATCCTCCCTGAATCTCGGTAACCTCATCTGGGAAAGTGGGATGACGGAGGGGTTAAACGAAAGCGCCTGTGTAAAGCCTCCCCCAGAGCAGCTGCTACCCTCCCTCTGATTTTCAACATCTCACTTGATTCTCCCCAAGACCCTGTGCAGTCAGCCCTCAGCCCACAGCACACCCACTTAACAAAGGGGGAAGCTAGGACTGGCTGCTGGGTGACCTATCCGGGGCCACAGAGCACAGCAGAGCAGAAACGGGAGCTTGGACCCCATCACCGCCTCCTCGGGAATCTCCTTCCGCAGCCCAGCAGGTGTCTGCCCTCCCCATTTGGCCTGGTAACCAGATGACCAGCGGCACTGGGGGTGGCCTTGGCCCACACCTGGGACTGTCAGGGTCTGAAGCCCCAGGAGGCGGCCCGTTCTTCACCTTGTCCCACAGAGAATGAACTCCATTCTCACATAAGGACTCACACAAGGAGCCATCAAGTCTGTGAGACTAGGAGGCACCAAGGTGGCCGTCCCTCCCAGCCCCTGAAACGCCTCACCTTGGGCACCCTTGTTGGCTAGGATTAACCCCTTCTCTGCTTTCTTCTTCTTCTTCTTTAGCTTCAGCCCGAACATCCCCTTTCTGGGAGAGAAAAACAAAAAGAAGAAGAAAAACTTAGAAGTTCAGTAATAGTAACTTGGACTCATTGAGACCTATTAAAAGAAAATACACACACACACACATACAGAGTTCTTCTGGAAGCTGACCGACTTCCTTATCCACCCTGCACGAGCATCAGAAGATAAGTGTCAAGACCACCCAACATGCTCTCCAAGCAGCTCTACTTCTGCACAAACCGCAAAAACACCACCTGAACAGAAATCAGGAGGTTCACCTAGAACCACACTTAAATGACGCGTGATAACCCCACTAGCTACGAAGCACACTAGCTACGAACCTACTAACCATGGTAGTTATTTCTCCATCTCTTTCCTCACCTGCACCAGGCACCCAAAACGAACGGTGTCACGTAATCATCGCAGCAACCTGCTCCCCCCATCTCATGGATGCAAAGCAAAGGCTCAGAGAGGGCAGGTGATGGTTACAGGGTCACCCAGCTCCTAAGGGTCGGAGCTACCCCTGGAACCAGGACTGCCTGATTTTAGAGCCCAGGCTGTAACCACTGGGCCGCCTAAGGCCACCCGATCCCCTGAGCAGAAGGAGCACTCTCTCCACAGCAGGGCTCCCTGCCCACTTCTAAGGTCAAGAGACCCCGGGATTTGTTGAGGTCATGCCACAAGTGCACAGGTCAGCTGACACATGGCATACGCCCGGAACACCAGCTGCTACTATTATTATTATTAGCTGGGAGCCCGAGGCCATTTGGGGACCTCCTTCTCATCCCAGGAAAGGGCCCCAGTCCACTGTCTCTGACACCAGGAGCATCCCCGGCCCTCTGCCCGCCTCCTGAGAGAATCCCTTTCCGGAGCTGTGTGGAAGGACGGAAGGTCAGAGAATGTCCCGGCCTTGGTTTGCCATCAGCTGTGATAAGAACATCCTTGAAGTCTCCCAGGAATTTCCAATTTACCGGGGAAACTCGCTTTGTCTGAAATTTCTTGAAAGAAATTGCCAATAATGGGTTTTTGCATTCCTGCTTTCCAAGGAGAGTTACTGAGCAGAGGTCCCAAGGCCAGCCCCTTCCAGACCCTGAACTGCCACTGGGAGTCCCCAAGGGCTCACTGTCACGATCATCTCACGGAGGCAGAATCTGACATTTCTAGGAACTTGGCCTGCCGGCTCTACAGACAGACTACTCTAGAAGGCTGAGCCACTTGCATCTGAAAACAGGAAGTTGTTACCAATACATGGACAGTGTCCACCAGCGGGAGGCTTAACGTGCCTTGCAGAATCTGACCTCTTCATACCGGACGGCCTTGGCATTCTGAACCCTCTCGCGGGGTGGCAGGTGACTGAGGCATTGGGGCCCTGGGTCACTGTCATGGGCACGAGAGGAAGGAGAGAGGTCCCACGTCTTGGAGGCAGGTACCCCTGCCCCTCCAAAACCAAGTGCCCTTGACCCTGCTGTCCATTGGACGCACCAAAGGAAGGTTACAAGATACTAAGGTCCAGAGCCACCTTCAGTGATTTTTCATCTAGACACAGCTCAGACCCCTCCAGAGCAAACCAGAAAGCTTCCAGTCGTGTCCAAAGAATTTATAACCGGTGCCGCTCTCTGGGGTGGACTGATGTTTATTTCACAACACATAAAGTCATTAGCCTGAAACCCTGACTCAGTCATCAGGGACACTCCCTCCGTGACTCCCAGCATGAAAACATTTCTGGGTGAAAACTGACTTCTCCTCCTCGGCCCTGTGACAGCCACAGTGGGGACGGGGCTCGGCTTGCCAGCCCAGAAACATCGTGCCCCTGGCACATAGGAGAAATTGGAAAGTAAATTAGAGCCACAAGACTCAGCTCAGGGCCCTGCATGAGTCCACCTGTTAGGCTCCAGAACTGTGGGCTGGATGCTTAACTCAGATGAGCACATGACTGGCTATTTCTTATCCAATCCACAGGGTGATGTTAAAAAAGGAAACAGTAATCTTAAAATGTAAAACATGCTATAAACTATTACAACTTTGACGATAAGAAAACAGGCTCCCATATTCCCCTGAGTGAGTTTAGGACTTTTTATTTTATTTTTGTCTTTTTTTAGGGCCACACTTGCGGCATATGGAGGTTCCCAGGCTAGCAACTGAATCGGAGCTGTAGCCGCCGGCCTATACCACAGCCACAGCAACGCCTGATCCAAACCATGCCTGAGACCTACACCACAGCTCATGGCAATGCTGGACCCTTAACCCACTGAGTGAGGCCAGGGATCGAACCTGCGTCCTCAAGGACGCTAATCAGATTCATTTCTGCTGAGCCACGACAGGAACTCCAGTTTAGGACTTTTTAAAGATGCTTTGACACTCACCGTGTGCCAGGAACACCACGTTACACTCATTATCTCCTAGGACTCCCCCAACAAGGCAGATGCTGTTATTACCCGTTTTTACAAACAAGAGGTAGCCCAGGGTTTCCAGCCAATACACTGGCATCAGCAAGTAAGTCAGGATGTTACCTCTAAGTAAGTCTTCAAGGCAGCCAGCCCCCATCTCCAGTTTGCTGAGGATTACAGCATAGGAACCCTCTCACCTCGTAGAAAGAAAGAGCCTCTCTGGTTTAGGATCTATTGAATCTCCTCCCAGCTCCACCCCAAGGTAAGTCAACAGACACACAGAAACCCCCGTACCAACCTGGTCTCCTCAGGGTGAAAGCTACTACGACTCCGATATCTGCATCCAAGCAACAAGAGCGTTAAACCGTGCAGGCGTTTAGCTTGCTTCCGCGCGTCTGTCCCGGGGGGCGTCGCTGCGCGTGGACCCCAGGGCTGGCGCTGCCGGGGAGGCGGCCAGCCTGGCACACAGACAGGGGAGCCGGACAACTGGAGTTTGGGTCTCATCCCTGCCGCTTTCTGACTACGCCTCCGGGACTGGCTCCGGGACCTCTCTGAGCTCTAGACTCTTCTTCTGCAGGAAGTGGCGGCACAGTTAACTCCGCTTTTCTCCCTGGAATGTTGTGTATGTGACCTCATTGAAAATTCGTGCTGAGCTGCTAAAAGCCCTGCAAATAGCTACTTTACTGCCATGTCCAAGGCCCAGGGGAGCTGGGAATAGGCAATGGTTCACAACCAGGGTCTCCACGTGGCTTTCCACTTGTGCCGTCAGATTCTCCTTCCGGAATTATCTTTTCTACCTTCAGTGCAGACTAGAAGCAGCTCAGGCCCTGTTAGCCAACATGATGAGATCCAAGTATCACCAACCTATCAGAGTGTCACTGAAAACCCTGACATTTCACCTACAAGAATTTAGGGACTGCTCTACCAAGGATGATCATGAATCCCCCCTCCTGTGGTTTCTCTGAACCAAGAGTGACTCAGAGATAATTTGGACCTACATCATGTAC
>PVHT020000230.1:19942436-20000983 GCA_004024745.2 Catagonus wagneri | reverse complement strand
TGTAGGACTGTTCCAGAAAGACAGAAACTCTTTCCTCTTGGGTATCTCACCCCCATCCCAGCAGCGCATGGCCCACTACTGATGCCATTCCAAGAGCTGGAGGAGCCTTTGTAACCTGTGGCCACTGACCTTCTTCCTCTCCTGCTCCTCCTCCTCTAGAGCTAAGATCGGCACGTGACTAGGTTGACTGCAGTGCAAGGAAAAGCGAGAATCAGACTCGGGCAGGTCATGTCATTGACGCAGTACAGTTAGGGCTGTTGGATACTCCTGGCCCCAAACTTTCTCTTGCTGGCCCCCTAAGAAAGTGTTCATTTTTCCTCTTCCCTCCTCACTATATCCAGGCTAATCAGAGCCCTGATCTCTGTTTTCCTAAAGATAAAGGGATCAACCTCTAAGCCAAAAATAGACTTATTTGAAGCCCACAAATAACAAATGCAGGAGAGGGTGTGGAGAAAAGGGCACCATCTTGCACTGTTGATGGGAATGTAAATTGGTACAACCACTATAGAAAACAGCATGGAGGTACCTTAGAAAACTATGTATAGAACTACCACGTGACCTAGCAACCCCAATCTTAGGCATATATTTAGACAAAACTTTCCTTGAAAAAGACACATGCACCCTCATGTTCACTGCAGCACTATTCACAATAGCCAAGACATGGAAACAACCTAAATGTCCATTGACAGATGATTGGATTAAGATGTGGTATATATACACAATGGAATACTATTCAGCCACCAAAAAAACAAAATAATAGCATTTGCAGCAACATGGATGGAACTAGAGACTCTCATACTAAGTGAAGTCAGTCAGAAAGAGAAAGACAAATATCATATGATTTCACGTATATCTGGACTCTAATATATGGCAAAAATGAACCTTTCCACAGAAAAGAAACTCATGGACAGGGAGAACAGACTTGTGGTTGCCAAGGGGGGAGGAGTGGGAGGGACTGGGAATTTGGGATTAATAGGTGCAAATTATTGCCTTTGGAATAGATAAGCAATTGAGATCCTGCTGTACAGCCCTGGGAACTATGTCTGGTCACTTGTGACGGAGCACGATACTGTGAGAAGAAAGAATGTATACACGTATGTGTGACTGGGTCACCTCACTGTGCAGTAGAAAACTGACAGAAATCAGCTATAAATGGAAAAAATAAAAATCATTATTAAAAAAATAGACTTATTTGGAATTAGCAGCACTTTATGCTTCCAGGTAACTTAAGAGTAGGAAGGGGCACCGTCACCAAAGACAAGCTGAACACCCTTCTAACTTGCTTGAGCAGTGACTCTGAATGATGAAAGGCAACATGATTTCCTTGTAACCCAAGCTAGTGAAGAAGGGTATCCCCTCACACATTGTTGATGTGTGTGTCTCTCCTGCCCATTAGGCCAGGGCTGGGGTGTGCTTGAGTGCTGTGCATGTACTAGGTACTCAAGAGGTACTCCTTTGATTGAATGGCCTTGGTCTGAGATGGATAAGCACTCTAGGACAGCCTAGGATGTGAATGAATAAAACTCAACTGATAAAGCAGCTCTTGCCCCCTAGCCTCCCGCGATGAGAAGCTCACCACCTCACAACTCAATGGGCTGACGACCACACGTGTTCCCAAAACCTACAGCAAGGGGGAAATGAGAACTGATATTAGTTCTTCCAAGACAAAATCGTTGAGAGTGAATCATACCAGGACTATGCAATTTCAGCCAGGAAGAGATGAAATAATGAAGTCATTTCCACGTCTATCTTTGGGCAGAATGACTAGAGAAAACGGGTTGAGGGAAAGCAGGGGCTGGAAAAACAATCCCAGGTACTTGATGGGAGGGATTATCAATGATCTCAAGCCAAGGGGCCAGGGGTGCGAGGAAGAGAGGGAAGACCAAGTAGGTGACCCGGTGGCCCAATCTGCCCCGTCCCCTCCCCTATCCCTTCAGTCTGAGGGGCTCCATTTTCATCTGCTTTATACATTAAGGAGTTTGAGTAATGTAGGAATACACTTTTAAAGTTTGAGGAGTTCCTGTTGTGGCTCGGCAGTTAATGATCCCGACTAGCATCCATGAGAATGCAGGTTCGGTCCCTGGCCTCGCTCAGTGGGTTAAAGATCCAGCGTTGCTGTGTGCTGTGGGGTAGGTCACAGATTTGACTCAGATCCCATGTTGCTGTGGCTGTGGTGTAGGCCGGCGACTACAGCTCCAACTGGACCCCTAGTCTAGGAAACTTCACACGCCACAGGTGCGGCCCTAAAAAAGCCAAAAATAAATAAATAAATAAAGTTTGCAAACCACTCATCAAGACCCAACTACTCACGTGACAAACAGGGAAACTGAGACCCAGGAAAAAAGTAGGAACCAAATCAAGGTCATATATCTGTTCATTGAAATTGCTGGGATTTCTGGATACCAATTTATCCTGTTTACTGCCCAGAAATGCTAAGACTTCAGCAAGCAGGGACCGCCACAACCCTTCCTCTCCAAAGCCCGGCTAGGCAAACTAAGAACAGACACACTTCAAATCTCATTCATTCAAAAACGGACTTTTTCCTTCCAAGGAGCTCTACTCCAGAACTCCTGTTGAGAGTGAATCAGAAAATGCTCCAGGGGGTTCAATATGGTAGCCTAACCATGATGCTCTCTATGCTTCAAAAAGCAAAACGAGGGAGTTCCCATTGTGGCACAGTGGAAATGAATCCGACTAGGAGCCCTGAGGTTGAGGGTTTGGTCCCTGGCCTTGCTCAGTGGGTTAAGGATCCGGCGTTGCTGTGAGCTGTGGTGTAGGTTGCAGATGCAGCTTGGATCCCGCGTTGCTGTGGCTGTGGTGTAGGCCGGCGGCTACAGCTCCAATTCACCCCCTTGCCTGGGAACCTCCATATGCTGCGGATACAGCCCTAAAAAAGAAAGACAAAAAGACCAAAAATAAAAAAGCAAAATGAAAGGAACTTCACCACTGTTCAAAGCAGTTCAGGGCTGAAAATAAAAGGCTGTGGTATTTCAAACATAGGGTGCATAGGATCGCGTCTCCCATCCATGTTCGAGTCACTTCATGGCTTCAGCGACCAAAAGGAGGCAAAACCCACTTCACTCAAGCTGATTAGTTTCAAGAATAAGGACTTGAATTAGTGCAGCCGAGTGAAGCTCTCTCATTGGTCATGACTTGAAAGATAGAGAGGCAACTGGATGCAATTACTCACAAACCGCTTCCAGGCAACCAGACCCTCAAGAGATCGCAGTGGAAAAAAAAAAAAAAGCCCCACCAGAAATACACTGCTTCTGTTTTCACTGATGTCCTGCCTAGAAGGAAATGAACCTGAGGTTCATCTGTCATCTTCAAACATCACTTTGAAGGCATTTTGGAGACGCTTCGCACAACAGGTTGTCTCGGGAGTCTTGTGAGAGGCTTACAGGGTCTCGGGAGCAGCACGGTCCCATCAAGCGCCCCCCACCACCAGCCAAGGCATTCCTGAAGGCTCTGCTCCTTTTCCTTTGAAATTACTTTTGCAAAAGCTGGAGTTTGAGCCTCCTGGGTGGGAGTTATGGTCCTTGGAGTTTCAGCCTCAGCTCAGGGTCCAGATGTGTTGAGTCCCAAACACTCAGAGGCAGCCCAGCCCCGTCCCTCCCAGTCTCCACTTGGAAACGCCGAATGGAAGAGGTCCAAAGTTATGCTGAGCCCTCGACCTCAAACTCAGGAGACTCTCCACGAAGGCTTATTCCATATAAACGCTGAGAAAGAACTCATTGACTTCCAGTCCACCATAGGAGAAAAATCAGAAGTGGAGAAGACCGTATTCAATTTACCTACAGTCACCATATATCTCTACCTAGACCTGCTTAAAATCCCAATTTATAGAATGACGAATGTCACACACGTAGAAAAAAGAGGAGGTGGAGCCAAGACCCAAGGAGGCAACTGGGGCTACAGGTCCTACCTGAACCCTCCGCTGAGCACTTTGTCACACGTGACACCCTAACAGAAGCTCTGTGAGGGAACAGAGCCTGACACTATTTCCGCAGCATCCTGGGTAAACTGTGGCCTTTGCTTTACCATCTGTGTAACCTGGAACAAATGGCATGACTTCTCTGTGCCACCATCTTTTCATCAGTAAAATAGATCTCAAATAATATTTACCTCATAGAGTGTCCAGGATTAAGTGGGTTTATATGTGTAAAGCCCTTAGAACAGTTTCTGGCAAATGAAAGAAAAGAGCTACAGTTATTCTTATTTCAAGACCAGAAAATTGAGGCTCAGAGAGGTTAGGCAACTTGCTCAAAGTCACCCAGCTACAAATTGGCCAAGCTGGGGACAGGGCCTGGTCTCCTAACAGTCAGCTGAATGTTTTCCCTTCCCGGCTATGTTGAAACTGGGGCATTATTCATTGCACAATGTGTAATTTATTCAATATATTCACCCATTTTATTATTTAGTAGCTTTATTCAACGTGCTCTGGGACAGGCATAATAGCTGCTGTTTATTAAGCATATAGGATAAGCCAGGCATTGGGTTAGGAGTCTCCATACTTTTTTTTTTTTTCATTTAACCATCTGATGGAAGTGTTTAATCTCTATAGATGTGAAAATGAAAGCCTATAAGGTTAAGCAACCTAAGATCACACAGCTCTACGCTGCAACCAAACTCTGGCCTGTCCAACCTCCACGCTATACCATCTTCCAAACAGCAATCAGAGCCATAATTTTTCAAGCACGTAACAGCAGTCAGGTACTATGCAATCCTCACTTTCCAGACGCTGAACCCTGCGGCTCAGAGAGGTTTAGAACCTTGCCTACAGACACCCAGCCTCCATCGCTAAAGCCCAGCCTTTTTGCACTCCTTTGGGACCTCACACATCATGACCCATGCCTCCAGGAACAAACAGAAGAGCTGCAACCTCAAGAGCTCCGGGCAGCCCAGACTGCAGCAGAGTCCGGCTCAGTTACAAGACAAAGAGCAACAAGTCTCACCTTGACCGGTGCAGGCTCCTGACGGTGGCCGGAAGTACTCGCACTTACTAACTTCTTGCACCCGAGGCAGATCAGCAGGGCAGGAGGTCTTGGGAGGAGAAAGGCTCCCCTCTAGATGGAGTGGGTATTGGGCACAAGGCTGCCTCGTCCAGGGGAGCAGACGTGTCCCAGGAAATGCCCTTTCCTCTGCATCCGCCCGGCAGCTCCCTATCTCTGTTTGAAATCCAGTGCCCACGGCGTGGCTGGGCTGCCAGAGCCCAAGACTCTGATCTGCAAACACAGCAGCTCAGAGCAGATCCTGAGAGGAGGGGCCGCCAGAGTGTTTTATTCCAAGTCAGGTAGCCACTGTAGATCAAGGCTCTCCCTTCGTCACAGGCCTCCCAGACGCGCCCTCTCCCCCAGGCTCAGCCTCCCCCAGGTTCCTTGTGCCTTTTCTTTTCATCACTTATCATAGGTCGTCATTTTCTTTTATGTGGTTTTTCTCATGAGTGTTCCCCGGACAAAAGATTCCATTAGGGCAGGAACCTTCTCTAATTGATCCCAGGGACTCTCTCTAGTTGATTTACTGTTGTCTCCTTTGCACCCAGCCCATAGGAGACATATCTGATCCATTCACCCGCTCATCCCACCAACATTTATTGAACCAAATGCTGAGCTGGTGCAAAGAAATGTACCACGAAGGAATAGACCAAACTTCCACCTCCCGGAAAGCAGAACCAAGTAGATGAGCTACAGTCACCTCTTTAAGAGATCACCCAGGCACGCGTCACCCCTGCTTCTCCATTTACCCTCTTTCCTGTACTTGCCCCTTAATCATTTGAGCTCTGGCTGGTACTTCCCCAAAAGGGGGAGAGGACGAGTTGGTAAAACTCAAAGTGCTCAATGATGTAACTGATACACAACTCTGGAAGGTAAACGACAGAAGAGTGACACTGTTCAGTTATCTAGAATGAAGATGGAGAATTGTCTTAACAATTCAATTAGCCTCAGAATTATTTTAGGAATTCTCAAAAAGAGACACTATTGTGCAAAGCAGGATGGCTGTGAAACCCTCTTCCTGCTTTCCCCACTCAGGGAAGTTCCTTATCGCGGAGTTGCACATCTGGTCCAGATACAAGGACAGAGTCAATCCACAGAAATCGTCACTACCTTCCCCCGTGCTTTGCCTCCAACCATGTGGCCTTCTGCCAGAGGGAGTAAATTTCAGTGTCTACCATCATTATGCCACCTGTCGTCTTAGTCATGGAGTGTTTCCTTGGAGAACTCACAACAGTTGCTGTCGTGATTCAGCAAACATTTACTCATTACCGATTAGACGCTCAGCACTGTAGTGGGCCTGTGGGAAATTCAGAGCAATGACAGCAGAGACAATGTGCTGTGGTCAAGAAGCACGGTGGCTTCATACCCCTATAAATGTGATAAAATTCATTAAGTAAGTAAAAAAAAAAAGCACAGTGGCTTTCTAGCCGCTAATACACTTGAACGGGCTTCAGTTGCTCCATAATAATATTCTTTTCTATTTCTAGAATGCTTCACAGGTTGCAAAGAACTTTCACATACAGCTGTGTGTCACCGCAGCTATATGACATAGAAAGGTCCCTCTCCCATTTTACAGATTAAATATTTAGGTTCCAGACCCTGGAATAGGTTACTCAAGTTTACACAGCTAACAAGGGCCACAATTGTACCATGTGGCAGTCATGAAAGCGTGCCGCTCAGATCTCCAGTTGCAGGTGACACGGTTGACTGACGGCCCCAGCTGCTATATCTCTTGATTCGCCACTGTGTCGCACTGAGGCCACACTGCCTAGGGGCTGCTCCCAGCATACGGGGAAGCCCAGCAAGTGAACTAATCCTGCAAGACACGGGACTCCTCCAATGGATGACTTGCCCTGCAAGATGCCTGGAGGAGATTTTCTTGGAAGATTTTTCCTACCCAGTCCCTTACTTCCTGCTCTCCAATGCAGGGGTCAGACCTGTATCATGGTCTAAAACTCTTCCTTCTCCCACTCCTTCCTCTTTATCCTTCCCATGTGTTGCCCCAAAGAAATCCCGAGGGTGCCAATCACATCTTGGAAGCTGCTCTTTGGAAGACCTGCCCTTCCAGAACTCTAATCCAGATCTTATCATTCACGAATGGATCCTCCACAAAGAAAGCGATTCCATTTTGAAATACATTTGAGAAATGCTGGAGTAAACCCAGTTTCATCGGGCTTCTTAGATACAACAACTATACTCATGTGAAATAAGTCTACTCAAAATCACAAAAGAGGAAATCCCGGTGTGGCTCAGCAGGTTAAGAATCTGACTGGGGAGTTCCCGTCATGGTGCAGCGGAAATGAATCTGACTAGCATCCATGAGGAGGCAGGTTCGATCCCTGGCCTTGCTCAGTGGGTTAAGGATCCGGTGTTGCCATGAGCTGTGGTGTAGGTCAAAGACATGGCTCAGATCTGGCATTGCTGTGGCTGTGGAGTAGGCCAGCAGCTACAGCTCCGTTTGACCCCTAGCCTGGGAACCTCCATATGCTGAGGTGTGATCTGGGGATTAGGTTCGATCCCGATCAGTGGGTTAAGGATCCGGCATTGTTACAGCTTCGCAGATGCGGCTTGGATCTGGCCTTGCTGTGGCTGTGGTGTGGGCCGGCAGCTCCGATTTGACCCATGGCATGGGAACTTCCATATGCCAGAGGTGCAGTCCTAAAAAGAAAAAATAAAAATAATTTAAAAAGCACAAAAGCATCACAGAATGTAGTGGTACTCAACCTGATTTGGCAGCAAAACTTTTTACTTGATTTCCCTGAATTGGAAACTGGAACACTGGCGCACAGATCACAATTTGAGACTTCCTGCTAACAAGGAGACACTTACCCTTTCCTTGGCATTGCTAACAAGCCTCAGAATGATGGTTTGAAATTCCACTTCTCTTGCTAATCCCAAATGGATGTGCAGTGATACTGCCAAAAAGCAGGCTGAAAAAGCAAGGGACCCAAGCAATCCTCAAACAATATCATCTTCCCTGGAAGAATAGGAAATTAATTATCCTTTACATTAAAGTTTTGCTCCTATTTTTAGCAAATGCTTTGATCATCATTATTTAAAAACTGATCAGACAGGTAAACTGAATAACGTATTAAATATAAGCAGTGGATTCAAAATTGTCCACAGGCTTTAATCCCGGACCTGTTATTATGGGCATTACTCTGTGAATTGATTTCAAAGTATTTCCACTGAATGTCAAAAGTAGTGATTGGACCTCAACTCGCCCTCATGATTCAACACTTGAATGAAAAGGGAATAAATCCATTGCTACAAATTGTGCTACAGCTTTTCTGTAAATTTCCCAGAGATGCAGAAGCTCAGCAGGTTTGAAGCTCAGTGGGAAAAGGCACTTCTGTGTACCAAGGAGGTGTTCCCTGTGTAAACAGTCAGGTGAGAGTCACCTGAAAGGGCAAACTAGGGTCACTTAAGGGCAAGAGACCTAAAAGGCGTCTACAAGGGATTCAGTCTTCTTGAATGACACAGGTCTTCCTTCCTCTCTTCCCCCGAGAAGCACAGTAATGAAAAGAAGAGGTTCTTGGCAAGATGGAAAGGGAGAACCAAATCACTGGCTTTTCACCACCCACCATGGAAATAGGAAGTAGCCACCAGGCTTCAGAAGCTATGAGTCAACAGAAGTCACCAGGTGGAAAGGAGTACAGAGAAATTAGCTGGCCGTAGCAGGAGTTGGCGGATGCAGAGACAGAGTAGCTGCGTCTAGATAATGATGGAGCAATAAAGAGCCAAAGGAAACCTCAGGGCTGAGGTGAACCCTGAGCAGGTTACCAGGTCCTGAGCAATGCTCCCTTCCCTACGAGGGGGCTCTGCCGAGGTGTCTGCTCGTCCACGAGGCTGCCTGCTGGAATCAATTCCACATGTCATAATAATGATAATGGTAATTAGGATGATCATGAGGATGATTGCAATTATTAGTCTGAGCATTAATGATTTGCCAGGAACTACAGCGCTTTTATGTTCTTATCGCATTTCATCCTCAAAACAACTCTGTATAAAATATCTACTCTTGTCCCTGTTTTACAGCTAAGGAAACAGCTACACAAAGAGCTTCGGTTGATATGCCCAGGATCAACCATCCTGCAGAGAGCAGAGTCAGGAGCTGACTTTGACATCTTAGCTCTTAACTTTCAGGTTTCATTGCTTCGTTATCCCACAGTCAGTGTAACCACAGGACAACTTCCATTGTTGGGGATAATTGGCATGTTACTTTGTTCTGTGCAGCCTAAAAGAACACAGCTCACACTTATACTGCATAACACGGGGGAATCATAAAAACTGGCTACAGGACAAGTCTCTTGCCGAATAGTACCATCGTGTTGTAAACGATCCAGGAGAAAGAGGCCACCTTCATTCTATCATTGTTGTATAGTAAAAACTGGGTGATTTGGATTCCATGTAACTGTAAAATTCTGATAGGTTGAAAGTGCATTTGATTACAATTCCCCTTGATTTCTTCCCAAGCACAGTGAAAGCTCTTGGAGGACAGAGACAAGATATATTTCATGGGAGTTCCCATCGTGGCTCAGAGGAAATGAATCTGACTAGTATCCATGAGGATGTGGGTTCAATCCCTGGCCTCGCTCAGTGGGTTAAGGATCCAGTGTTGCCATTAGCTACAGTGTAGGTTGCAGACACGGCTTGGATCTGACGTTGCTGTGGCTGTGGTGCAGGCAGGCAGCTGTAGCTCCAATTTGACCCCTAGCCTGGGAACTTCCATATGCCGGAGGTGTGGCCCTAAAAAAGCAAAAAAAAAAAAAAAATCTTTCATTTTTCTTGCCCTCAGCATCACACTGAGGGTAGGCATCCAATTAATATTATATAGAAAGTTTTAAAACTGTGATACATTTAAAGCTCTCTCTGCAATAGTCAAGGCAAAGGAGAATGGTAGTGTGTTTATTTGCTGGCTCAACTGTGGAATATCCCCTGGAAGCTGGCCTTTTAAAGCTTGACTACTATACATCAGTTTTATTAAGAGTGATCCTCTTCTCTTAACAATTGGAAGACCAGAGCATGCTAGGTGGTTTGAGTCCCAATGAATGAGATGTCACAATACCCTTATGTTGCCTTAGAAAGTTCACCACTCTTTCTCGAAAAGATCAGGCTGCAATCATCTTTTATCTAAAATATCAGTGCACTTTTCAAACTCAAAGGGCAACGTCATAATTACCTCGGTAGAGAATGCTAAAGGGCCTCAAACGTCTGTGGTAAAAAAGCAGGGCTCCACGCTGCAGGAAAACAGTCAGCTGGTCTCCATCTCTTCCCCAGAGCCCAGCCTGCTCATTGAACTTGCCCCTGAGGAGTGTGGGCTACCTTCTGGGGTTCTGAGCTTGAAACAGCTTAGAGGGTTTGGAGCAATTTAAAGCACATGGGCGATTCCCTTGGGACACCCCGTTACAGGCTTTCATCCTGGTACAGTATGAGATCCCTGGTGACATGGCCAAAGACAGCCTCTGACCAATAGGTTATTCTTCTTTCCATCCTAATGCACAGGTATATTTCTTTCTTTCCACATGCTCAGCTGGCATTGCACAGTTGTTTAAGGGGGATATTTGCTAAGCGACATGCAAGGACATTTCTCACCTAAAATGTCTCTGCCTTGGTGAAACATTTCGACATTTGACTTTTTTGAGAGAGAGATTTTTCACCTGTCATCTTCTCTATCTTCCCTTCATTGGCCCCCTTTACTGAGCATCCTCATCTCTACAGGTGTGAGAACAGAAGGCATTTCAAAAGCTGATGGGGACATGTCAAAAGGACACAGAAATCAATCTGAAGGGACTTCCTCTAGCAAAATCCAAAATAATTTGAGTAACAAGATAAATAATGATGGGAGTGGATTATAACATTAAGTAATAATGAAAAACCCATACTGGGACTAAAAGGGGAAGGGCTGGGAGAGGGAGAGCAGGGGAGATTTCTTTTTATACTAAGAAGTAATAATAAAAATTTTTTTTTAGGGCCTCGCCTGAAGCTTGTGGAAGTTCCCAGGCTAGGGATTGAATTGAAGCTGCAGCTTCAGGCCTTCACCACAGCCACAGCAACACCAGATTCAAACCCAGTCTGCGACCCAAACCACAGCTTGCAGCAACTTGAGATCTTTTAACCCACTGAGCGAGGCCAGGAGTCAAACCCACATCCTCATGGATACTAGTCAGATCCTTAACCCTCTGAACCACTATGGGAACTCCAGAAAATAAGATTTTAAACCACCTTTTTTTATTCCTTTTATTTTATTTTATTTTGCTTTTTTAGGGCTGTACCCACGGCATGTGGAGGTTCCCAGGCTAGGGGGTCCAATCAGAGCTACAGCTGCCGACCTATACCACAGCCACAGCCACACCGGGATCCAAGCTGTGTCTGCGACCTACACCACAGCTCAGGGGCAACGCTGAATCTTTGAGCAAGGCCAGGGATCGAACCCACAACCTCACAGTTACTAGTCGGATTCGTTTCTGCTGTGCCACAACGGGAACTCCTAAACCACTCCCAATAGTGCGCATTAATTAGCTAAGAATCATCAATGGAGGCTAAAAATCTGTTCCTGTATCCTCTAAAATTATTGCTTATTCTACCAACCATATGTGTCTTGTGTCTGTAAATGGGAAGCAGTTCACTACCCATCTTTCCACAACTGTCTATGCAACTTAGTGCATTAAATCCCCGGTCTGTTGAGATTATAAGAATCTCCAAGAGGAGACAGAGACAGTAATATCTGATAGCACACAATGTCAGAGAGAACGACATTTGAAATTTGTGCATGGAAAGAACCCTCTCACGCTCTGTTCAATTTCATCCTTAAAAAAAAAAAAATAGTCTCTGAGGCTCCCCAGACAGGGCTTTCCCAAGGTGGCCCATTGCAGTGGGTTCGACAGTTGACTGAGGGATTTGTGCAGGGTTCTTAACACCAGAACCCTGCTCTACTAATCTCTTGTCCTTGTAACCCAAGAAGATTTACTTTGTCACAACAGGTGCACACCCAGTAAGGGAGTTTCAGCAGAACCAGCGGAGGTCCAGACCTGCTGACCACAGATCAGACTCTCTGTAAACACCGCTCCTCCATCACATGAAGAGGAGGTGGGGGGAAGGGAGCTGAGTCTTGACAATAACCCTCTTTCTTAGGAGGCGGTCAGGCTGGAGTAAAACTCACCCGCTGAGCACGAGAAGTGTTGGTGGGGCTTTGGTACTCGTGACGCAGGTCGTTCAGGAAGGCAGCCTCCCAGGAGGTTCCCGAATCCCCAGATCCACCAATGTCCCTTCACACATTTTCCTCATTGGATGTCATAAAATATACAGAAAGTGCTGGCAAGATCTCCAGAGTCTCAGTGGGCGTGACCGCCAGGCCAGGAACAGCAGAACCGCAGTGGGGGTGGGGGCTGGTGAGGGTGAGGCTCGGCCACCGGCCGAGTGACCCGTGTCCTACACCAGCCTCAAGGAAGGGGTTCAGTCTCTGCCTCCTCACAAAGGCAGCCTGAGACAGGACCTCCATTCTAGGTCATTGGAGGCCCTTCTCCAAGTGCTAAAACCGGGACTATTAGGAGCAGCTCTTGTTACTCAGCCATAAAAAAGAACAAAATAATGCCATTTGCAGCAACATGGATGGAACTAGAGATCCTCATACTGAGTGAAGTCAGTCAGAAAGAGAAAGACAAATACCATAGGATATCATTTATATCTGGAATCTAATAGGCGGCACAAATGAACCTTTCCACAGAAGAGAAACTCTCAGACATGGATGCGGCACAAATGAACCTTTCCACAGAAGAGAAACTCACAGACATGGAGGCGGCACAAATGAACCTTTCCACAGAAGAGAAACTCACAGACATGGATGCGGCACAAATGAACCTTTCCACAGAAAAGAAACTCACAGACATGGAGAACCAGTCTGTGGTTGTCAAGAGGGAGTGGGAGGAAGAGGGATGGACTGGGAATTTGGGGGTTAATAGATGCAAACTATTGCCTTTGGAATGGATAAGCAATGAGATCCTGCTGTATAGCACTGGGAACTATATCTAGTCACTTATGATGGAGCATGATCATGTGAGAAAAAAGAATATATATATGTATGTGTGACTGGGCCACCTTGCTCTACAGTAGAAAATTGACAGAACACTGTAAACCAGCTACAATGGAAAAAAATCATTAAAAATTTAAAAAAGAAAAGAAAAATAAAAGAACGGCCTTTGTCATCTGCAGCAACATGGATGGAGCTAGAAATTATCAGACTAAGTGAAGTAAGCCAAAGATAAATACCACATGATATCACCCACACATGTGGAATCTAAAAATTAAAAATGATATGAATGTACTTATTTACAAAGCCAAAATAGACCTACAGACATAGAAAACAAACTTATGGTTACCAAAGGGGAAAAGGTGGAGGGATAAATTAGGCATTTGGAATTAACAAATACCATACACAAAACAGATAACCAACAAGGGCCTACTGTACAGCACAGGGAACTCTACTCAGTACCTATAAGGGAAAAGAATCTGAAAAAGAACACACACACACACACACACACACACACACACAACTAAATTACTTTGCTGTATGCTTGAAACTAACACAACATTGTGAATCAATTGTACTTCAATTTTTTTAATTTTTTAATTTATTTTTTATTTTTTTTGTCTTTTGTCATTTTGGGGCTGCACCTGTGGAACATGGAGGTTCCCAGGCTAGGGGTCTAACAGGAGCTGCAGCTGCCAGCCTACACCACAACCACAGCAACAGGATCTGAGCCGTGTCTGCAACCTACACCGCAGCTCACAGCACTGAGCTTAACACTGAGTGAGGCCAGGGATCGAACCCGCAACCTCATGGTTCCTAGTCAGATTCATTTCAGCTGAGCCGGGAACTCCCAATTTTTTTTTTTTATTTAAAATTAATTATTATTTAAAAAAAAGGAGTAGCATCTGCTTGTTTAGATAATCTGCCTGGAGCTCTGCTGAGTGGTATACATGCACCTTTGCATTTTGTCCCGAGGTAGCCCCTGAAATGGGCACAATCTCCTTTCTGTTTTAAAGATGAGAGAACCCAGGGGGTCTGGAGAGGTGCCCAGATGGGACCATTGAGACAATAAGGGGTGGAAAGGGAATTTGAACCCAGGCATTTCCATCTTGGAGCCCATGATATTGGTCACTGCACCCTCCAGCCTAAGTCATGAGTATTTACTCACTGTTAAGCTCTGCCTCTTTTCCTCTTCTGACTTTTAAGACCCAGCTCAAATGAATGGCTTCTACCTCTGCCTCCAGAGGTCATATGTGACTATAAATACAAATATAATATAAACACAATATAATCTTGTACGGCATTGTCAGTTCATTTATTCTTTATAGAGACCAAGGATACATGGGACAAAAAAAGGTAAAGCTGGAGATGGAGGGAGATGTGGTTATAAAAATATAAGAAGTCACGGAGTTCCCATTGTGGCTCCGTGGTAACAAACCTGACTAATATCCATGAGGACTTGGGTTCAATTCCTGGCCTCACTCGGGGGGCTAAGGATCTGGCATTGCCATAAGCTGTTTGTAGCCCGGATCCCACATTGCTGTGGCTGTGGCGTAGGCTGCCAACTGCAGCTCCAGTTCCACCCCTAGCCTGAGAACTTCCATATGTTGCAGGTGGGGCCCTAAAACAACAAATAACACAGGTGATAAAACTATAGAACTAGGAGTTCCCATTGTGGCTCAGCGGAAATGAATCTGACTAGGAACCATAAGGTTGCCGGTTCGATCCCTGGCCTCACTCAGTGGGTTAAGGATCCGGCGTTGCCGTGAGTTGTGGTGTAGGTTGCAGATGTGCCTTGGATCTGGCGTTTCTGTGGCTGTGACTAAGGCTGGCAGCTGTAGCTCCGATTAGACCCCTAGCCTGGGAACCTCCACATGCCATGGGTGCGGCCCCCAAAATGACAAAAGACAAAAGAAAAAAAAAATTGTAGAACTAAACACATACATACACACACCACACACACACACACACACACACAAGTAACACTTGGAAAATCTAAGACGAGTGGATCGTTTCCATGTCAATATCCTGGTTGTGAAGATGCTGGGGAGAGACGGGCAAAGGTATACAAAACCTCTCTGTATCGTGCCTCACACCTGCATGTTATCCTCACTTCTCAGTCATCTACCACTATCTCAATAAAAATTGCAGCTAAAAAAAGAAACGATTGCCATCCAGCAGAATAAATGTAGTGCTAGAGGCTCAGGCCTGAATGACTCACCTGTGTAAATGCTCATCTTGCCCCCTGGTTGGTGGTATCAGTATGGGTGGGGACCGTGTCTTATAAAACCACCGCCCTAGGAGGAAATGGCTAAGTAATGCGCCCCCCCTCACGTTCTCCTGCTTGACTATATCGAATGGCATCTCTGGCTATATTAAATAGAAAAGGAGGAGTTCCCGTTGTGGCTCAGAGGTGATGAACCCGACTGGTATCCACAAGGACCCGGATTCAATCCCTGTGCTCGCTCAGTGGGTTAAGGATCCAGCATTGCTGTGAGCTGTGGCGTAGGCTGGCAGCTGTAGCTCCAAATTAACCCTTAGCCTGGGAACTTCCATACGTTGCGGGGGCAGCCCTAAAAACCAAAAAGAAAAGAAAAGGAATGTGTTAAAAGACATGAGACAGAGTCAGTCTTTCAAGGAGACCTGGAAAACCAAGCTGGAAGACTACAAAGCCAGAGCAATGCCCACATCACACAGCGGAAACAGCCTCTGGGTAGTCGCCGCCTCTGGGTACAGATAGTT
Organism: Catagonus wagneri; assembly: GCA_004024745.2. Taxonomy (NCBI): domain Eukaryota; kingdom Metazoa; phylum Chordata; class Mammalia; order Artiodactyla; family Tayassuidae; genus Catagonus; species Catagonus wagneri. The sequence goes on along the minus strand of PVHT020000230.1, from coordinate 19,985,218 downwards.
GCTTATCCACGCTGGAAACCACAGGGTCCTCTGGCTCTGCTCTCTCTGAGAAGATGGGCTGTTTGTCCTTCCTCTCACCAGAACGGTCCTCTACTGCACCTGTTTATTTGTGTCACTAGCTTTCCATTCAAAATCTCAAGTGCAAGCATCTGATGAGTGCAGCCTGGGTCAAATGCCTGCAAGGGAAGGAAGTTTATGGCTTTCACCTTGGGAAGAATTTACCCATGGAAAAAGAAGCTGAAAGGTGGATAGCAGTCAAAAAGAAAGACAAAATTCCATTCCACCAATGATAAACAACTTCAATAAATCACCAACAGGCTGCTGCAATATTAGGTAATCTAAGTATTATTTTTGCTCCCCCAAAATTGAACATGTTGGAATATTCATCTGTGACATTTGTATCCTTTGTAGGCAAAGACAGTAAAAATAAGAATTTATTGAGAAAATGTAATGAGAACATTTTTTTCCAAATTCCATTAAAAGGTAATTTACAAACCAATAAATCCTTGATTCATGTTCAAGTATTAATATAAAAATCAATATTCCTCTCTAACTCTTATTGGATCATTTGTAACAATTACATAAATAAAGCCCTTCATTATTCAGAATACATTTCCAGAAAGGAAAAAAAAAAAAAGACAGTGAAATAAATCATCAGACAACAACTTTAGAAACAGTGATCTCAAGAGGTATATATAACAGCCAGAATAAATCCTGTCAGACTAATCTAACTCAGCTCTCTAACTAAGACAAGAGTAGAATATGGAGAGGAAGCAATAGATGTGACCTATTTTTATTCTGTCTGGGTTTGGGATTCTGTCTTGAATAACACAGGCATCAATAAAGTAAGATGATGCCACCAGCCCACCTAGCTATTAACCAGAAGGACACGTTTTGAGAAAGCATTAGAATAAGATCTCTGCTAAGACAAACAGTGCTTCCACGGTGAAGATTCTCAAAATACGATATGTTTGTTACAGTCAAGGCCAAAAACCAATTTAACAAAAACTGAGTTGCCCTTTGGATATCTGTTTTTTTCTTCCCTTTTTTTTTTTAGGTTTTGCTAAATTATAGTTGATTTACAAGGTTGTGATAATTTCTGCTATATAACAAAATGATTCAGTTATACGCAGACACACATCCATTCTTTTTCAGCTTCTTCACCCACGTAGATGATCACAGAATATTGGGTAGAGTTCTCTGTGCTACACAGCAGGTCCCCACTGGCCATTCATTCCATACACCTCAGTGTGCATAGGCCAATTCCAAATCCCCAGTCCATCTCTTGCCCCCAATCTGTCCCCTTTGGTAACCACAGGTTTTTCAAAATCTGAGTCTGTTTCTGTTCGGCAAATACGTTCATTTGTATCCTTTTTTTAGATTCCACGTATGAGTGATATCATATGATGTTCGTCTTTCACTGCCTGTTTAACTTAGTATGATAATCTCTAGTTGCATCCATGTTGCTGCAGATGGCATTATTTCATCCTTTTTACTGTGGAGTAGCATTCCGTTGTGTATATGTGCCACATCTTGTGCATTCATTCATCTGTCAGTGGACACTTAGGTTGTTTCCAAGTCTTGGCTGTGGTGAATAGGGCTGCGGTGAGCATTGGGGGTGCATGTGTCTTTTTGAATTGCCCTTTGGATATCTGGGTAAAGAAATGTGACTTCTAGCCATGAACGATTACCACTCAAAGTTCACTTCGTTTTCCTAAAGGACTGGTACAGAATCTGCTATTAACCTTTTTACACTCTTGGCCTAAGAGCTGACAAGGCTCCCTCCTCAACCATGACCTGAGTCTACAGGACCCCCAGGGCACCTTCTCGTGCTCCTTCTGTCACGTGAGGACACAACAAGAGGTGGACAGTCTGCAGCCAGGAAAAGGACTCTCAGCCAAACCCGGCACAGCCGGCACCCGGATCCCAACTTCCAGCCTCCAGAACTGTGAGGTGTTTGGGTTTTTTTGGGGGGGGAGGTTTGGTCTTTTTAGGGCCTCATCCGTGGCATATGGAAGTTCCCAGGCTAGGGGTCGAGTTGGAGCTGCAGCTGCAGGCCTACACCACAGCCACAGCAACACAGGATCTGAGCCGCGTCTGCAACCTACATACACCATACCTCATGGCAATGCCAGATCCTTAACCCACTGGGCGAGGCCAGGGATCGAACCTGCATCCTCATGGATGCTAGTCAGATGCATTTCCACTGAGCCACGACGGGAACTCTGTGAGATGTTTGTTCTTGAAGCTACTCGGGTCATGGCAGTTTGTTATAGGCGCCTGACTGGACCAAGATGACATCAAAGCCAGGTGGCTCTGCAGTGCACACTTGTGTAGACCCTAATTTGCTTCACCGCTGTGCCTCAGTTTTACTACTTAGGAAATACCAGTTTAAACTACTACCAAATAAAAGTGTTAAATGTAAGAAAACTTTTTTTTTTTTTTTTTTTTTTGCTTTTTAGGGCTGCACCTGCTGCATATGAAAGTTCCCAGGCTAGGGGTCAAATCTGAGCTATAGCTGCCGGCCTGCACCAGAGCCACAGCAACGTGGGATCCAAGCTGGGTCTGCGACCTACACCACAGCTCACAGCAATGCTGGATCCTTTAGCCCGCTGAGCGGGGCCAGGGATCGAACCCAAGTCCTCACGGATATTAGTCAGGTTCATTACCGCTGAGACATAATGGGAATGCCTACGCACAGACTTGATTAGCTCAAAGAGAAAATGCGGGAAAAAGGATTCAACACTCAAAAGACTCCTAGAATGATGTGATGAAAAAAACATAAAAAATCATAGCACTTTCTAATATTAAACACTTCTTTTCAATCTCCCACCTGATAGCCGAATTTTCAGTGTATGTTGATAATGTTCAGAGGAAAAGCAGGTTACAGAACAGCATGTGTAATACGAAGCAGGCTATGTTTTTAAAGATGTATGTATCCATAAAAAGACGACTGAAGGGATTTTCATCAAAAAGATGAGTATTAATCTCTGGGAGGTGGAATTTGGGTTAGTTTTACTTTCATCTTTACAACTTTTTCTGTGTTGTTTTACATTTTTATAAAGGCTGTGTATTTTGTTTACAAACAGCAAGCCCTGTAAAACTCTTTTCGTTTTGAAAAAAAAAAAAAAAACAGAATCTGGAACAAGGAAGCTCTTATCAAGTATTAGTTAAATAGAAACTGACTCATAGTCCTTTGGGCATCTGCAGGATTTAAACAAATGGCATAAATAAATGAAGAGCTGGAAGGCCTTCCTGAGTGTTATTTTGCACCCAAAAAAAAAAAATGTTTTTTTGCCCTAGTCTGTTCTCTGAGTAAACACCAAGGGATTAACGTTGCTGTTGGTGTGGTGACGACCCCAACATCAGTGAAATCCTTCACAGTTTTGAAAGGCTTTTGCTTTCAATGCCTCATTTGACCTTTAAAACTAGATTTGTGACTACAGTCCCCCAAATCGACTTCCCTAAATGTCTGTCTGGTCACCGTTAGGCAACATTTGCAGGCTGACAATGGTGTAGTTCAATATCACTGACAGATGTGCTTGATAAGCAAGGATGACGGTCAAAATATCGATGGCATGGATATTGTCCAAATGGCACTAGTGCTGGGTCCTGGAGACCTCCTGCCATGTCAGGCATTAACCCATTAATTGCTGGACATAAGTGGGTCCTGGGTGTCAGAAGGACACTTGGTGGGCTCAAGACAGGAGCCCACTGCAGCTGCTGGTATGGAGCTACTCAGCTGCTGGCATGGAACTATTTCATTATTTTACCCACACAGCTCAGCAAGTGCCTAATGGTCTGATGTAAGCCCTGCTAAAACCCCTCGGCAAAAACTAGAAGGGGTGCTAAAGCCCCCATGTGAGAAGTTCTGCTTTCGCTCCACTCACAGTCCAGCCCTGACACCAGGCAACTATTCGTAACAGCACTTAAAACTCTCTCTCTGACACATCCAACCTGCAGGCATAAATGAAGTCCAGTGCCATCATCCTCATCTGAAAATTACCCTGAGCCTGATGTAGCAATAGATCATCGCAGATACAAGGAGGGAAAGTAAAATTGCAACGAGGGAGAGAATGCACTAAAATCTCGACAACAAAAAATACAAAAGAGGAGTTCCCTTCGTGGTTCAGTGGTTAATGAATCCAACAAAGAACCATGAGGTGGCGGGTTCGATCCCTGGCCTTGCTCAGTGGGTTAAGGATCTGGCGTTAGCCGTGAGCTGTGGTGTAGGTTGCAGACGCGGCTCGGATCCCGCGTTGCTGTGGCTGTGGCGAAGGCCAGCAGCTATAGCTCCTGTTCGACCCCTAGCCTGGGAACCTCCACATGCCGCGGGTACGGCTCTACATAAAGGCAAAAAGACAAAAAACAAACAAACAAAACAAAACAAAAATACAAAAGAGCTGCCCAGAGGATCAGTCCTCACCATGAGCCCAGCATTCCCTGGACACACACATGTGGTGTAAGTGCAGCTTTGTTCTAGCACCAGGTATGTTTCTGGAAGACAGACTAGACTGTCCCTGACCTCAAGCTGCTCATGGTCCAGAAAAGCAGAGAGAGACGTTAGAGGTAGCTGTTGTATAAACAGAAAGTTCGGATAGGACAAGAGCACTACAGGAATTCAGGGAGAGAGAGTTTATTTCCACCAGGGGAAACCTGGGAAGGCTGCCTGAAGAAGGTGGCCTTGACTTCTTTAGAAACAGTGGCATTTACTCGTAAGCGGAAGCGAATGTGTCTTCAGAGATCAACACAGAACAGCCTGGAAGCAAACATTATTGTCCGAGGCATTTCCCAGCAAAATATGACGCAGAATGGACATCGTATATATCATCATTATTAAACTTATCGCTTTCAAAGACATCATGCTTTCTCATGTCCCAGCCTTTTCCACCTGGAATGTTCTCCCTCACGTTCACTTCCACTTCCACATTCAAGAATGTTATTTATCATTCACTCTCCACTTTTTAGCTTAGATGCAATTTTCCCAAGAAGCCTTCCTTGATCCGCCACAACAGAGACATATCTCTTCCTGTCCAGTCTCGTCCCCCATCAGAATACTCACAACACCCAAATCATAGTCGTCTGTTTCGTTATTGACAAATACCACAAATAAGCACTCTGAGACAAGAAGCTGGGTTATCCATCTTCCCGGACCCGGTCCCTAGCAAAGCACTGCACCCCCAACAGAAATATTTAATACACGAGTGAATTTTCAAAAATGGTTCAGCAGCTCAGTCGTGTACCGTTACCACCCCCCAATCCTGTGCCCAAGCTGAGCTGATGATGTGCCCGTGTGATTCTACCAAGTTGCTTTGCTTTGTAAATGAAAACAGACAAATGTGCTTAGACCGCTTTTAACCAGCCGCAAAGAAAATGAAAAGCCAAGGCCTGTTCTGAACATACAGCTAACTCCCCCAAGGCCATCGTGGCCACCAGCGTGCAGTTCAAGCCCCAGCCGAGCCCTCCCTTCAAGTCTCTGAGTGAAGCCACAAAACTAAAAAGACACCCCACCCCCATCCCAAGAGAAAAGGATTCAAGGAAGGAGGAGATGGCCAGAGAAAGGAAAGAAACCACAGGCTTGAGTTGGCTTGCTAGGTCATTGCACTTACACAAGCAAAGACCCAGGTTCCCCAAAATAAAAGCATTTAATATTAACCCTTTATAGTCTAGCTGCAGGAGTTCAAAGAAATTTTTTTTCAATGTTCAAAATGTTAATAGTGATTATCTCCATCCATATGGTGAGTGATTTTTAAAATCCTCATAGCTTCTACATTTTCCATTTTTTCTACAATGAATATTATGGATTTTCTTATCAGAAGGAGATAAGTGTGTCTTTTAAGAGCATGATCAGGTTCAGCTCTCCCTCCTGGCCCATGATCTTCATCTACGAAGCCTTAAGTCTTAGTTAACCCTTGATGATTTTTAAAGGGAGACCCTGACCCCAGCTCCCAGCCTTTTGGCTCTGGCCACACCCAGAAGCCTTCCCATTAGGAGAAGGAAATGTGTTACTTGGCTTTAGGTGGCGTTTCCATTCTTCCTCTTCTTAGCGGCTCCCCTGGGCTAGGAACAAGCAAGATCCTGGTGTCTGGCTTTATCCAGATCCTGGGTACAGACTTCTGAGTTTCAGCGTAACCTGGTGGGTGAGGCTATTGGGGGCGTGGCTGAATCAACGCTCACCAGTCCTGAGCATCATGTTACCCAGTGCAGTCAAAGCCGTGAAAGGAAATGGTCCCATGAAGAGTGGACCCATCTGTCAGGCTTCTTAACCCCTTCCACCCAGTGGCCTGTGTCTTCATTCCCTTCAACAACAGATCCAAAGGCTGAACGCCTTCAAGTCTCCAACTCATATTCTTCTGAGAATTACATGCTAGGACCATCTCATCACAAGGAAAACACACTATTAAGATCACTCAGTTCTCCAAGATAAGGGCTGTTTCTGCAATGACGACGTGTTCTGCCATCTACACTGGCCAATATGGTAGCTGCTAAGCCATGTGACAATTGAGCATGCGAAGTGTGGCTAATGCAACTGAATACATTTTAAAAAATTAAGCTAAATGGCCCCATATGGATAATGGATTCTGTTTCAGACACTGTCGATTAGAACCCCAAAATGTTAGACCTAGAAAGAACCCAATAAACCATCTGGACCTATGATTCTCAAAGACTGCAGTTGTGAGAACCATTCCCAATATCAAAGCTATATTCAGAACCTTCTCATATTAACAGAATGTTTAATCTCTGCCGATTAAGAACATCATAACAACCAAAATGAACAAAGCTCAGTAACATTTAAAATTACATTTTAATTAAGGAAACCAGGATGCTTAAGATGAGCAAAAATTCAGTAACAGTTTTAATTGCATTTTAATTGAGGAGAAAGCATAATGACCAAAATTAGTTAAATTTCTTCAACAGTTTATTTATTTATTTATTTATTTATTTATTTATTTATGTATGTATGTATGTATGTATGTTTGCCTTTTGTCATTTAGGGCTGCACTTGCGGCATGTGGAGGTTCCCAGGCTAGGGGTCTAATCAGAGCTGTAGCCAGTGGCCTACGCCGCAGCCACAGCAACGCAGGATCCGAGCCAAGTCTGCAACCTACACCACAGCTCACGGCAACGCCGGATCCTTAACCCACTGAGCAAGGCCGGGGATCGAACCCGCAACCTCATGGTTCCTAATCGGATTTGTGAACCACTGTGCCACGACAGGAACTCTAAATTTCTTTAACAGTTTAAATATCCTTTTATTACTTCCAGCAGCGTCCTTCTGTGCATGTAATAGATATAGGTGAGGTATGAGTTTGCTCAGCCTTCAGACCCAACAGATGGGTTCCCAGAGCCTCCCCAATAATTCCTCAGCTGCCCCAATGTCCATTTCCAAGAGTGCACAGTTCATCATGCAAACCAGTGGTTTAGCACCGCCCTGGTTTGAGAGAAAAAAAGGGGGACCCCTCCAAAAAACTAGACTTGCCCAAATCACATAGCTAGCAAACAGTGGGGCTGGCCATAGCCCTGCTCCTCTCACTCTGACACAAAGCCTGAAGAACAGAAATGAAGCTGGAAAGTCACAGGAAAATGCAGCTGCCTAAATGGAAAACACCTCCCTCCTCTTCTTTCTCTTGGGGATTTTGAGGGATTAAAGCAGCTGACTTTTGTAACATCAAAAAGAAATGGGTGAATAAATAATTACACAAATGGAGAGTTCCCGTTGTGGTGCAGTGGAAATGAATCCGACTAGTATCCATGAGGATGTGGGTTTGATCCCTGGCCTCTCTCAGTGGGTCGGGGATCGACTTTGCTGTGAACTATGGTGTAGGTCTAAGATGTGGCTCAGATCCCGCGTAGTTGTGGCTGTGGCTGTGGGGTAGGCCGGCAGCCACAGCCGCAATTTGAGCCCTAGCCTGGGAACATCTATATGCCGCAGGTGTGGCTCTAAAAAGCAAATAATAATAATAGTAATTACATATATATGCCCAAGAAGGGGCTCTGAGAAAAAAAAAAAAAGAACTAGCCCTATACGTAGTTCAGTGGAATTTAATAATTGTGAGATTTCTCTAAAACTTTTGTCATTTCTCCCATCTTTGTGGGGCTTTTTAGCACCTGTGGGTGTCTTCCCAGACACAAGCCATAAAACAAAAAGCATCTCAAAAATAAACCGGGTTTATGAGCTCCTTTCCGTGACAGCAAACAGGACACAGAAGAAAGGGCCAGGGTGTTCCCGCCTTACAACAGCCAAGTTACAAGGGCCACCAAGTTCACCCCGAGGAAGAGAGGGGTCTCAAACCCAGAGCTCTGACGCCCGTTCTCTGCCCATTTCGATTATAACGCCACACACTGCACTGTTCTTCCAGGTCACTGGGGTAGGCAGGAAAATCTGTCCTAGTCAGTGTAATCAGGCTTTCAGCGCCATAAGCTTCTCCTTTGGGAGAACATAGCACTTGTTTTTTTTTTTTTTGACTTGACCATAATAAATATAACCCCGGACTGAATCAAAACTCTAATCCTTATTAACTACAGAGAGTTTGCTAATTCGTTTTCCCTCATTCAGTCTGTTTACTTATCTGTAAAATGGAGGGAAAAATGTGTTCCTGCTGCAACACACTGGGTTAAGATCGGGTGTTCTCTCTTGGAGGCGAGGATTTGATCCCCAGCCTGGCGCAATGGGCTAAGGACCCAGTGTTGCTGCACAGCCAGCTGGGGCATGGGTGTAGCTGCAGCTCGGGTTTGATCCTGGCCTGGGAACTTCCATATGCTGTGTGTGTGGCCAAAATAAGAGGAAAGGAGTTTCTGTTGGGCTCAGTGGTAATGAGGTATCTGACTGGTATCTATGAGGATGCTGGTTCCATCCCTGGCCCGGCTCAGTGGGCTAAGGATCCAGCATGGCCATGAGCTGTAACTTAGGTGACACACACGGCTCGGACTGGGTGTTGCTGTGGCTGTGGTGTAGGCAGGCAGTTGCAGCTCTGATTCAAGATTCAATCCCTAGCCTGGGAACTTCCATATGCCATACTTGTGGTCCTGAAAAAAAAAGCAAAACAAAAAAAGAGGGGGAAAATAGAGGTAAAAACCTGTTATTTTCACTTAAAAATTAAAAGTGAATCTTAAAAATCTCTTAGAAGAGTGTCTGGCAGAAAAAAGTCAACGCTCACTCTGAGATAACAAGTGTTAAATTAGTTATGCTTGTGTACATGTGTGTCCCACGTGAAACCATAAATTTCATGAAGGTGAAACTTTGCCATGGCTTCGCAACCCCTCGACAGCCCACGGGTGCTAAGTGCAGTGTGGGCATGTGTGGTGGTTACAAATGTCAGGTTGGGCATCAAACATAGCAGGGGATGAAGACTATAGCCTGGGTCCCATACCCATTAAGCTTTATTTATTTATTTATTTATTTGGCCACCCTGCGGCATATGGAGTTCCCAGGCCAGGGATCAGATCCAAGCCACAGCTGAGAACTAAGCTGCAGCTGCAGTATCACCAGATCCCTAACGCACTGTGCCAGGCTGGGGATGGAACTCCGAGTCCCAGGGCTTCCAAGATGCTGCCGATCCAGTTGTACCACAGGGGGAGTGCCAAACTTTTTCCATTTTTTTTTTTTTAACACTGACAAATTTCTTGATGTCCCTGGGTCTCGGTTTCCTCTTCTGTTAAATGGGTTTACTCCATTAACTTGCAGCTTAATTATGAGAATTAAAGGACCTTGTTGGGCAGTGAGCACTCCATAAAAGCCTGTTATTACGAGCTTATCGGTGTGTCATCCTGATTCCACCCAGCTCAGGTGCCCTGTGACACTCACGCTGGAAATGGCTAATACACAAGCATCGAGGGACTGACATGTTTACTCCAAGCTACAGCTTCCCTCGGCCAATCGAAGCCAGAGGCGAGTCACCATAAACCCAGGGTGTGGGGCAATTCCAGACGTCACCGCGTGCATGCCAGCTGTTCCCCTGGGAAGGGGGAATTTGCCCTGAAATTCTCTGGAATGAAACCAACAGCCTGTTGGCAGGAGTGCAAAAATTCAAAAGAGCTGCACGCCAGAGGGGCAGCCTGGCTCAGATGATGGCTATTGCTTTATGAGTCGGAGCCCTGAGTTTGAGAATTTGATCTCCCCGGTAACTGGTTGTGTGCCCTCGGGCGGGCCACCTCACTACTCAGGGCCTCAGAGATTCGTTTCCTCTCAAAATAAGGGCCTGTCACAAGAGAGTGGATAGAGTTCCCTGTGCTACACAGCAGGACCTCATTGCTTATCCATTTTAAATATAATAATTTTCTGTAATAGAGCACTACAGAATATAATATGAGAAAAAGAATGAATATGTATATATAGGACTGTGTATATAGGACTGGGTCACTTTGTTATATAGCTGAAATTGACAGAATATTATAAATCAACTATACTTTTTTTTTTCTTTTGTCTTTTTTGCCTTTATCTAGAGCCGCACCTGCGGCATACGGAGGTTCCCAGGCTAGGGGTCTAACAGGAGCTGTAGCTGCCGGCCTTCACCACAGCCACAGCAACGTGGGATCCAAGCCGCATCTGCAAACTTCACCACAGCTCACAGCAACGCCGGATCCTTAACCCACTGAGCAAGGCCAGGGATCGAACCCGCAACCTCATGGTTCCTAGTCGGATTCATTAACCACTGAGCCACGACGGGAACTCCCATGACTATTTTTCTGACTGTTCATATATCTCACCAGTCCCCTCCAGTCTAGGCTCTGACCCTCATCAGTTCTCGCCCTAGATTTCTGCAGCGTCCTCCTAACTCATTCCCTGCCCTCAGTGCAAAAGCCTTTATCATTCTTTCCTCCGTTAGCAACCAGATAAGTCTTCATGAAACAGAGTTTTCAACAGTTCATCTCCAAGGAGTTCCCATGGTGACTCAAAGGGTTACAAACCCCACCAGTATCCATGAGGATGTGGGTTCAATCCCTGGCCTCGCTCAGTGGGTTAAGGATCTGGCGTCGCTGTGAGCTGTGGTGTAGGTTGCAGATGCAGCTTGGATCCTGCATTGCTGTGGCTGTGGTGTAGGCCAGCAGCTGGAGCTCCAATTCGACCCTTATCCTGGGAACTTCTATACGCCGCAGGTGTGGCCCCAAAAAGCAAAAAACAAACAAACGAACAATTCATCTTCATAATCACACAGGCTCCCCACCACCCACAGAATAAGATTCGAACTCCTGCAAGTATATTTAGGCTTTTGGAGAAGCAGCTCTATCCAGCTTTATCTGCCTGCCCTAGTTGCAACCACTCATACGCGCAGACATTCCAGCAGTGCTTGTTCCCCAAGCGTGGCTTGCATCTTTCTCTCTCTACATCCTTATGTAAATCACCATCTGCAAACTAGATTTAGATCGGCTTGGATCACATGATGTTACCATGACTATTGTTTTATCTAATTCATTGGCAACTCTTAAGATTTCCAGCTTCTCTTGAACCTGGAGCTCAGAGAATGGCTGGGATGGGAGACATAAACTGGAAAGTCATCAGCGTCAGCAATGATGCTTAAAGCCATTATTTTTCTACCTAACACAGATACTATTTTTATACAGTGAGAACCATGACTCTAATTTATGTGTCTTTAAAAAGGAAAAACAAATCAGTGCAGGACTCAAAAACAAAATGGGAAAGGGGAAAAAAACATCAAGAAAAAAGAAAAAAATAAAAAAATTTAAATGAGAGACTCCCGACTTTTCGGGCAAAAAAGAAAAGTTACGAATCACTGCCAAGACACATCCTTCCCCAAATCTTTCCACATTCAAAGCAGAAAAGCAGATTCTTGCAGAAGAGGCAAATCAGCACAGCTTCGGGGTTCTTGGGAATAACACAACATGTAGCCATCATGATGAAAAAACTTCCATGTGTTCTGCCTGATTTCACTGTGCTGGGGGGAGCAGAAGCAAAGAAGAAAACGGGCTTTCTCAGATGTACAAGTTAGCAGCAAATAAAACACCTAGGAACCTTTGCTTTGAAAAGGACTTAAGGTCAGAATACTAGGACAGAATAATGCACAAAGTGGGATGTTAGAACTGGAATCTGGAAGCCTTTGAGCTGAGTTTGCTCCCCTCTTTGACGCCTGGCCCCCCAGCTCTCCACTGGCTTCACCCACTTGCCTCCTCCCTCCCAGGACTGCACCTGCTCTTTCTAGAGCTGCTGCCTCTGCAACAAGCCCTCTTTTCATTTGGCCCCAGGGAACCCTGGTCCCATGAACTGCCCTCATGGGCAGCCTGCGCTATGCATAGTGTAATCCACTCTGAAGCAGGCCCGGAGAAGGTTAAGAATCCAGCCTTATACTCATCCTGTTTGTCCCGACCTCCTCGTTTCTATTTCCCAGCACCAAACATCAATAATGTTCTCTGTAATGTTGATTCTGCATATCATATTACATTGAGCTGAGCAAGTAACAATACCAGAGCTAATACATCCTGTACTTTTTCTAAGATTGGTTTCATGAGCGAAATGAAGGATTTTTCAAGACTCTTCCCTCAGCCCCATCAGGCCTCTGCTCAAATCCCCACTTGCTCAGTGAGGTCATGCCTGATCACCTCATTTCAATCAAAACCTAGCCCTCTGCATGCCCTGCTTTGGTCTCTGTTACAGAAGTCACGCTCTGATTCCCGATATATTGAGCTTATTTGTTTGTCTGCTTATTGAGAGGCAGTGCAATCCAGTGGCAAGACCCCAGATCTCAGATCCTGCACAATCCCAGCTCTGCTACCTCCAAGCTGTGTGATCTTGGGCAAGTTACTTAACCTCTCTGAGTCTCAGCTGCCTCATTTGTAAATCAATCGTTCCTAACTCATGCAGTTGTCATAAAGATTAAATGGGTTCATATGGGTGAGACACAGAGAAAGACATATAGAAAGGGAATGACCATGGCCTTATCCTTAGACCACGTTCAGCTTTCACCAGCTGTGCCAGTGCCATGCTTGACAGCCATCCTGCATGCCAGACACACATCCTGCATTTTGTTGTCGAGTCTCTCAATTCTCCTTTAGTCAGAAACAGTTCCTTGGTCTCTCCTTGATTTTCCATGATCTCAATACATTTTTGAGGCTTACCAGTCATTTATGCTATAGAATACCCCTCAATTTTATTTTGTCTGATGTTTCCTCGTGGTTTGATCCATGTCATGCATCTTGGGCAGAAATATCATGGCAGTGATGACATAATCTCATTTTTTATCTTATTGGAAGGCACACAATTTCAATGTGTCCCGCTACTGTTTCCCACTCGCTGTGTGACCTTAGACAAGCTCCTTGACCACTCTGTGCTTTTGTTTCCTGATCTGTGAAATAGTCATAATAATAGTACTTACCCCCTAGACTTGTTGTGAGGATGAAATGAGTTAATATACATGGGGAGTAATTATAACAGTGTCTGTCACTAGATCAAAACTGCATAAATGTTGCCTTTTTTTTTTCTTTTTGGGCTGCCCCATAGCATACAGAGTTCCCAGGCCAGGGATCAGATTCGAGCTACAATTTTGACCTAAGCCACAGCTGCAGCAATGCCAGATCCTTAACACACTGTGCCAGGCCAGGGATCAAACCTGTGCCCCTGCGCTCCCAAGACACCACTGATCCCTTTGCACTACAGTGGGAACTCCTCACCTATTGCTATTAGAGGAGAATGTGTGACTTCATACAACAGAGAGGTATTCTAGAAGCCTGAAATCTCAATGGAAGAAGCCTTCTCGGCCTCTTAGCTTCTGGTGGCTCTGGCAAAGTTTGGCGCTCCTTGCCTCATAGACATCTCACTCCAAACTGTCTCCTCATCACACGTCCTTCTCTTCTGGCTCTCTCGGTTCCTCTCTCTCTCTCTCTCTCTCTCTCTCTCTCTGTTTTTTTTAAGGGCCGCACCTGCAGCACGTGGAGGTTCCCAGGCTAGGGGTCAAATCAGAGCTGCAGCAGCCGGCCTACGCCACAGCCACAGCAACGCCAGATCTGAGCCACATCCATGACATACACTGCAGCTCAGAGCAACGCCAGATCCTTAACCCACTGAGCTGACCCAGGGATTGAACCTGCATCCTCATGGATACTAGTCAAGTTCGCAGCTCACTGAACCACAGAGAGAACTCCTTTTTCTGTCTCTCTCTTTTTTTTTTTTTTTTCCTTATCTAGGACCGAACCCGCAGCATATGGAGGTTCCCAGGCTAGGGGTCTAACAGGAGCTGTAGCCACCGGCCTACGCCGCAGCCACAGCAACACGGGATCCGAGCCGTGTCTGCGACCTACACCACAGCTCACGGCAACACCAGATCCTTAACCCACTGAGCAAGGCCAGGAATCAAACCCACAACCTCATGGTTCCTAGTCGGATTTGTTAACCACTGAGCCACGGCAGGAACTCCTCTGTCTCTTATACGGAGATCCTCAATGCATTTAGGGCCCAGCATCACCCACCTGACCATGTCTTAAACAGTTTCTTCTGTAAAGACTGTTTTTTCAAATAAAGTCACATCCTGAGGTTCCAGGTAGATGTGAACTTTTGGAGGCCACTAGTCAACTCATGACACCACCCACACTCAGGCCTGAGGGAAAGTGGCCGCAGCAGTGGAGCGGTGGCGTGGGAGGTGGGACGAAGACAGGCCAGGCCAGGGCGTGGAAAAGGGGCTGCCGTGCCCTTCTCCCTCATTCCGAGGGCCACAGCTCTCATCCGGTGCCCTCCCATCTCCAGGCGGTCTCCCTTCCTGAATCCTCTCAGAGCCCTTAGAAGCACCAGAGGGTCTGCGATGACCCCTGGGGTCGCCCTCCGTCCTGTTTGTGTATCAGTAGCCCCTCCGCTAATCTCTTCGAATTACCTATTTTGAGTGTGTCGCCTGGGAGCTCCTGTTGTGGAGCAGCAGTTAATGAATCCGACTAGGAACCATGAGGTTGCAGGTTTGATCCCTGGCCTTGCTCAGTGGGTTAAGGATCCGGCGTTGTTGTGGCTGTGGTGTCAGCCGGCAGCAACAGCTCCCATTAGACCCCTAGGCTGGGAACCTCCGTATGCCGCGGGTGCAGCCCTGAAAAAAAAAAAAAAGGAGTGTGTCACCTGTTCCCTATTGTGACCTTGCCTGCTATACATGTAATTAGCTGCAACATCAAGGACCCTCTGACCAAAGAAACACTGAAGCAGACTGCTGTGAAAGGATTCTAGAACCTTCCCCAGAGCCAGGACGGCCCTGCTGTGGGTCAGAGCAGATCCACCTCTGTCCTTCTCTCCGTCCCTCCCCTGTCACCGCCCCAGCCAAGCTGTGTGGCCCAGGGGAGACATATGGCCTCGGGGAAGACAGTTGGGGTGTGGATCCCAGATCTGTATGTCTTTTGTGTTTGGGAGCAAGTCACCAGCTGCCTTGGTTCCCTTATCTGCGCAGTGAGCATAATCTGAGCTCCACCCCAAGACCAGAGGACATATTAAGGGCAGTGTGTGTTGCCACCCCTGACACACGCACCCAGGGGCACTGCGAGGTCACCTCCAGGGCAGCACACGCGGTAAGGTTTGTGGATAACCACCGCCCCGCCCCATCCCCGCACCCCCAAGCACGTGGTGATTAGCGAGTCAGTAACTCACACAGCCCTCCCCTCCCAGCTGCTCCCGGAGCCACCGAGGGCAGGCACCGACCTTGCCCATGGCCCGTACCTCGTAGGAGCGCGACAAAAAGGCGTCCAGCAAAAACACGACGTAGCGTGTAAATGGACCTGAACAAACATCACCCCGAATCTGTCACCCATAGTTTTGTGCCTCCAGCTGTCCCCAAACAGTTACACCACCTTCCTTTTTCAGCAGATACCACTGAGTGTTTCTACGCTTCGTGTCAAGTGCCAGGGACCACTTAAAATACATGACTTCCAGAGTACCCACTGTGGCTCAGCGGGCACGAACCCAACTAGTATCCATGAGGATTGGAGTTCGATCCCTCACCTCCATCATTGGGTTAAGGATCCAGCTTTGCTGTGAGCTGTGGTGTAGGTCACAGAGACAGCTCGGATCCAGCGTGGCTGTGGCTGTGGCCGTGGTGTAGGTCGGCAGCTGGAGCTCCAATTCGACCCTTATCCTGGGAACTTCCATGTGCTGCGGGTGTGACCCTAAAAAAAAAAGTCCTGACTTCCTCCAGCTGATGCCGGGCCACCTACCAATGCAGGCTGCAGAGGCTTCCTTCCTCAGAGGCAGCCTCTAAAGCTGGATTCGTTCAGCATTCCCGGAGCACCTCCCAGGGAGACGCCACGCTGGGCACTGGGAGTGCAAAGGTCAGCGGCCCAGCCCCACCCCAGACACCACCACCCACCCACCCCGCCCGTACTTGCTGATCCCTCCGGCAGGAAAGCTCTTGCCCTGGCTTCCTACCAGGCCTCCGCCTTCTCTTTGTTCCCCTCTCTGCTGTCTGTTCAGCAAGGCCTTCTTCCATCACCCCACCTAAGACTGTCCTCTTCTCCCTTCCTGTCATTTCCATCACACTGTTTTGTTTTCTTTATCAGAACTAACTTTGTCTAAAATTTTCTTACATATTGACTGTTCATTCGGTTGACCCCCCACACTCCCCCCCAGGTCATGAGCTCGGTGGAGACACTTTGCCTCGTTCAATGTCTAGCATGTAGCCAGCGCCTCCTTAATACTTACTGAGTGACTACATGGAGGAATGAATGAGAGAGTCAGACATTAGAGATCAGAGCCTCCGCACCCAGCCACGTAAGCGTATCTCCACCTGAGCCCACCCCAACTCTGTTCTTCACTCATTAAACCCATTTCTTCCAGGGCTGCCAAGCAGACATCAGGGAGACCGGCCCCTGAGGGCCCCCCCCTGTGGGTGGGATCTCTTGGTTCACTCCTTAGCTCTGAACTAGAATAAATAAATCTAGACAGACAATCTATTTCAAAACACCGCTGGGGGAAAAAAACAACAAAACTGCTGGCAGGGCACCGAGGATTTTTAGGGCAGTGTAATTACTCTGTATGATACCATAAAGGCAGATTCTTGTCCTTATGCATATGTCCAAACCCACATAATGTGTAATAGCAAGAGCGAACCCTTTTGTAGACAGCAGGCCTTGGCTGGTAGTGATGGGTTCGTGTAAGTTCACGGTCTGTCCCAAGCGCACCGCTCAGGTGGGGATATAGATGATGGGGGCTTGTCCACATCAGGTGGGCAAGTGGTATATGGGAGATCTCTGCTCAGCTTTGCTGTGAACCTAAGACTGTCCTAAAAACTAAATTCTTGGTTCTTAGAAACTTTGAAAAAAGAAAAGAAAAAGAAAAGCACTGTGCTTAGTTATGATGGTCACAAGCCCAAGACAAGTTAGGAACTGGGAGATGGTGAGAGAAGGAGGCACGCCTGCAGACGAATCTCTTGGAAAGAAAACACACTCCCGGGAGTCCCCTAGTGGCCGAGCAGTTCATGATCAAGCACTGTCACAGCTGTGGTGTGGGTTCAGTCCCTGGCCCGGGAACTTCCTCATGCCATGAGCACAGCCAAAAAAGAAAACTACACTACTATATAGAAAATAGATAACTAACAAGGACCTACTGCATAGCACAGGAAATTCTACTCAGTATTCTGTAATAACCTATATGGCAAAAGAATCTGAAAAAGAAAGGATATTCTTTGCTGTGCACCTGAAGCTAACACAGCATTGTACATCAACTATACCTTAATAAAATATCTTAAAAAAAAAAAGAAAATTAGGTTTATGGGCAACTTTTTCCGGGGACCTTGAGGAAAATCATGGTTTTCTCATAGTTTTAAATTTATGTTACTGCAATTCCTGTAACTTACCCCCGGTCCTCAATAGAGTCGGATGAGCCCCAGCAACATAGCGTTGCGCGGACAGACAGCACAGTAAAGAGGGGTACAGCCTGCGCCACTGCAGCCCTTCACCTCTGCTGGAGTCCACGGAGAAAAAGCTGCAGCCAGCGAGGGAGGAAGTCTGCAAAACTGAGCGATCACCAGCAACACGTGCTTCTCACAGCGCTGGAGACCTTGAGGTAATTCACAAGGGGCCAAGGCAGGAGAAAAGTAAGGTTACACTCCTTTTACAAACACGTGTTTAAGTGTGTGTGTGTGTGTGTGTGTGTGTGTGTGTGCCTGTGTGCAGTTGAGTGTTGGAGACATATGCCTACAAAATATTGGTAGTCCTGAAATTATTTTAGGTGAGATTAAATATTATTGAACCTTGTAAGAGAATTATTGTAATTCTCTTTTATCCTTGATTGGTGAGATTGCAACAAAGTGAATGTTTCACTTTGGTGTTACTGTATCATTAATCTCCAAGCCTTGGCAGACCTCACTTTGTAATAAAGAAAAGGAAGCCTCAGGGCTCAGAGCCTGACACAGGGCACAGGACAGAGCTAGAATTTAATAATGTTTCATTTTTATTTTTAGTTACCTTCTTTTTATAACATGGTTTTTCCATTTTCATTAGTATCAAAGTTTCCTTTTAAGACGGAGACAGCTGTGAAAGTTTATAAACAGGGAGTAGGAAAAAGTATTTGGACCAAGCAAAACATAAAAATATTTTATCTCATGTGCACATGGTTCTTGCTGTATGCCAAACACTGTTCCAAATTCTTCACAGATATTAACTCACTTATGCCTAGAATGAGCCTGATGGCTGAGGAAATTTGTCAAGTCACATGGCTGGTGCCGGGCAGAGCCTAGCACTCAGGGTGGGGTCCTGAGACGTAGTTCCTAGCCCTGCCTCTCCCAGGACCTCTAGCCCAGGGACCAAAGGCAGGGAACACCGCAGGGGAGGATGGTGACCGACTGGGCGGTGGTAAGTATTCTCTTGGGTCCTAGTGGTGAAATCCAAGTCTGATCAGTTGCCCTGGAGTTAACTTACTCCCTTCCAAAGACTGCTCCAGGCTCTCCTTATGACCTTGACTCTAGAAGTCCAGCTTCTCCTTGGCCATTGAAGAGTAAAAAGCACATCTGGGAGCAAAATGCTGCCAGTGAGTCCCCAAAGTTCCCCACTCCGATTCTCAGCAGTCCTCAGCACAGCCCGCTTGCTTCTTCCTGTCGCTCGTCTTTCCTGTTCTGGAACGCGTGGTGTTATCAACTCCCTCCCTCCCTTCTCCCCACTGTTTTTAATTCTAAGACTCACTCTTGCTGGGAAAGTGACACAAAACGGCTCAACATTCTTAAACCCGATTTCTTAAGGGAGTGCCTACATTTTATTTTTTTTAAATGATAAAGTACATTAAAACGATGAGATCATTAGATGCTTTACCATCCAAACAAGATTTATGCAGAGCATTCTCCCTTGTTTTCTAGGGTCTCTCTCTCTCTCTCATAATGACAAATATGCTTAAAGAACTGAAATAAAATATATATTGGCCTTTATTACTGCTGGTAATTCTTTTTCACAATGGTAACCAGCTTTTTTAGGAAAGAGTCAGTCTCACTAGAGATAATAACTTCGTTTTCTTGGCAGGGGCAGGTAAAGAAAACAGAGATGCTGGAAGTTAATTTCACATGAATAAGGCTAATGGGTTTTTTGCATAAGATGTGATAGAGCTGCCTGTCTTTGGAGCAGTCTTATGAAAATGCTCATTCAAATCCTGAGCGATTAACAAGATGAGGCCACCACTGAGAATTCTCACAGAGCGAGTCCAGAAACTGCCTGAGTAGCAGCAGCAGCATGAATGATGGCCCTTGTCATGCCTTCCATTCTAAAGCGCTTTGCTGTCTCTCCTCACCTCTTCTTTGATACCAACCACATCCAGCTGCTGGTGGCTGAACTGCCACGTGTCCTTCTGAGCCAGAGAACTCAGGTGTGGGAACCCAGGGCCTTTGCCATTTTATACAGAGAAAAAGCATTAACCGGAGAAAATCATATTGCTCTTTGGGGAGCACAGACGAAATGAGACATGGAAAAATATACTAACTAGAGAGAGGTTGGATAAAATAATGGCAATGAACAAAAAGAAGGCTAGCGGTTCCAGATAAGGCCAATCTATCAAATGTAATCAAAACTTATCTCTAGAGTTCCCATCGTGGCGCAGCGGAAACGAATCCAACTAGGAACCATGAGGTTTCGGGTTCAATCCCTGGCCTTGCTCAGTGGGTTAAAGATCCGGCGTTGCCGTGAACTGTGGTGTAGGTCACAGACGCGGCTCCAATCCTGCGTTGCTGTGGCTGTGGCATAGGCCAGCAGCTGAAGCTCCAATTAGACCCCTAGCCTGGGAAACTCCACATGCCGTGGGTGCAGCCCTAACATGACAAAAGACCAAAGAAAAAAAAAAAGCTTATCTGAAGGGGAGTTCCCATTGTGGCTCAGCAGGTTAAGAACCCAGCGTAGTGTCCGTGAGGATGCAGGTTCCATCCCTGGTCTTGTTCAGTGAGTTAAGCATCTGGCGTGGCCACAAGCTGCAACATAGGTCACAGACTCGGCTCAGATCTGGTATTGCTGTAGCTGTGGTGTAGGCCAGTGGCTATGGCTCCAATTTGACCCCTAGCCTGGGACTTTCCATATGCTGCAGGTATGGCCTTGGGGAAAGAAAAAAAAAAAAGGAGTCCTCTTGGGGAGATGTATGCCAAGTACTTTCACATAAATAACATTTGGTGACTCAGTGAGCATTTCTATGTAGGAAGTGTTGCGGTAGGTTACAGGGCTATGAGGACAAGGAAGAAGAACTGGTCCACACCCAAGAAAGCCTTACAGGTCAGTGCTGGGGTGGGCCCTGGGAGGAGCCGGGACAGAGAAAGTTAGCAGTTACAAAGCTCCGAGTGTTGGGCACGGGGGAGCAGAGCAGAGGGAATGGCCAGCCCATTCTAAGGCCCCAGGGGGACAGGGTTGGGTAAGGCTTCTTAGGAAGTGAAATCTGAGTCTTGAGGATACACAGAATTTTCATCCATATAAGCAATGATTGGCAAAGACTCTTCTAGATTCTAAGGCTACATCAGTGAACAATACAAAGTCCCTGAACTCATGAAGCTTATGTTCTAGTTGGGGAAGAGATATCGAAAAAACATGCCAAGGTATGTGGCTCAACGGTAACAAACCCCACTAGTATCCATGAGGATGCAGGTTGGATCCCTGGCCTCTGGCAGTGGGTTAAGGATCCGGCACTGCCGTGAGCTGTGGTGTAGGTCGGATCCTGCATTGCTACGGCTGTGGTGTGGGCCTTGGTTGTGCTGGTCACATTTTCGACTATCCTTCACTTCACTTCACTGACTGGAGTCCCAGGGCCACCTGCTGGAGGTCCTGTGTGAGCTGTGACCAGTCCGTGCCTCTGCAGGACACGCAAGGTCCGGAAATCTGATCACTGCTCAGTCTCTAAAGAGAAATGATGCGTGACTGAAAGGCTGAAACCCTTCGGGAGTCTTTTTTTTTTTTTTTTTAATAAAAGGGAACATTTTGGCAGGTGGCGCTGCAACTGCAGAGGTGATGGCAACAGGCTGTGGAGACAGGTGCCTTTGGCAGGACCTCCTGAAGGTGACGATGTTCTGTTCAGCTTCCACGCATCGGAAGCTCTCCGTCCCAATCTGCGAGGCTGGTCGGCTCTCCCTAGTCATTAAGAAGTCGTCCGGCGGAGTTCCCTTCGTGGCTCAGTGGTTAACGAATCCGACTAAGAACCATGAGGTTGTGGGTTCGATCCCTGGCCTTGCTCAGTGGGTTAAGGATCCAGCGTTGCCGTGAGCTGTGGTGAAGGTTGCAGACGCGGCTCGGATCCCGTGTTGCTGTGGCTGTGGCGAAGGCTGGCGGCTACAGCTCCTGTTAGATCCCTAGCCTGGGAACCTCCACATGCCATGGGTGTGGCTCTACATAAAGGAAAAAGACAAAAAAAGAAGAAGAAGAAGTCGTCCAGAGGAACTAGCAGCATCTCTTACCTCAAAAACTTACCTGTCTATAAATAAAAGACCTGTGAGGCTGTCTTCTTATTTCCATTTTCCTGCTATGGAAAGTGAAGCTCAGAACGATTAAGGGACACGTCCAAGGTCACTTAGCCATATCCTCAAAACTGATGTCCCAGTCTCCGTTTTTAGAAGGGCCGGCTCTGAAAACTATCACCTCTAGGCTGCCGGCGGGGGCTGGTTCCCACTGTGACTGTCACGCACAGTGTGAACCTAGAGATGAACTGAAAAACCGTAAAAGGTAGAAGGAGAAGCACGCAGACATAACTGTGAGTTTTCCCCATAGTCTGAAGAACTCATTGAATTGATGAGCTTCACTACGTCTGACGAACAGTGAGACACTCAAGTGTCTAAGTAATTCCATTTCTTTCTTTCCCCCCCTTTTTCTTTTTTCCTGCACATCAAGGCATATGGAAATTTCTGGGCCAGGAATGGAATCCAAGCTCCAGTTGTAACGCCATCCCCCAATCTGGTGACACTAGCAGTTGGGACGTAATTGGTCATGAGAGTGGAGCCTTCATGAATGGGATTAGTGCACTTATAAAAGAGACCCTAGGCTCAGACCCACTCCCACCCTCTTTCTGCCATGGCCAGGTGCAGATAAAATGAGAAGACAGCCATCTGCAACCCAAAAGGGGGTCCTCACCAGAACCCCGCCATGCTGGCCCCATGATCTCAGACATCTAGACTCCAGAACTGGGAGAAATACATTTCTGTTGTTAAGCTACCCAGTCTATGGCTTGTTGTCGCAACCCAAACTAAGACATACATTCACCTTTCAGAGTCCACCACAGCCCGTTTCTCCTCTCCCCTGGTCAATGCACTCAGCCCAGGGACATCCCATCACTACTTCTCTCGCACTTAGCCTGAACCTGAGGATGGCCGGGCCCAGGGCGCTGATCTACCAAAACACCCAGGCTACTACTCCACATCTCTGCCCACCTGTGCCAGCCTCAAAACCCACTCCCTCCTCTATCTGCCGAAAGCCCCTTCCCCTGCATGCATTTCAGCTTACCGTAGCTGCTCCTCCAGCTCATCAAATATGTCCTAACATGTTTGAATATCAGCTTAGATTTGTGATACTGTGATTTATAATAAGAAATAACATAAAAATACATTGCTTCCTACTGTTCCTGGCTGGCATGGAGCTTCTGAAATCCTTGGAATTTTCTAATTGAAGAGGGACATAAAGATATCTCTTGCTATGTTAATACAATGACTTTTGGAAACCTCTAGGTCACTTAAGGATGGGGGCTGGTGGCCAGGGGAAGCAACCAAGAGACTGTGGAACTTTCAGTCCCCCCCCACCATCGCCACCTCCAGGCTGGAGACTGAGTTTGATCACCCATGGCCAAGGATTTAATCAATCATACTTGTGTAATGAATCCTCCATAAACCCCCAAAAGGACAGGATTCGAATGGGTGAGCACATGGAAATTCTGGGAAATGGTACAAACAGAAATGAAACGTCTCACCTGAAGCAAAACTCCTTAACATAAATTTTTCTGCCTCAGAGAGCCTGGAGTCCTTAGATTGTGTGTCTTGAGAAGCATTCCTTATGCCCCTATGTGTTTTAGATTTGAAAAGATTGTCAAGATCATCACCATGACAACCAGAGTCAGGAAAGTCATTGCTGCCTTGTTTTCTTTAGGAGAAAAGCTAGGTTTTAGAAAAACACTGAATGCCTGACTTTCCTTTTCATTTGGCTGTTTTATATCTTTCTGGTCAGCCTCTCCTATGATTAAACCACAAGGATCAGGTTTTTTTGTTTTCTTTCTTGTAGCTCCTGTGATAAAACTCCAGACCAAAAAATCAGCAAGGATTTTTCTGAGTATTGTCGACGAATGACAACTGGCAATATGTTTAAACTTAGAAACTGTTCAAAACACTTTTATATAATTTAAATTTGTGGAAAACCTCTGCAGCATGAGGAAACAATTATAAATGTCTCTTAAAGACCAAAAGTTTTAATCAAACTTTAATTAAGCATGCAAAACAAATGTCTAAACAGAAAAAAAAATGTAAAAAAAGAAAATCAGCTGAAATGCTTGACAATGAGTAGAATACAGTCACAGCCGTTATCTCCCACACCAGCCAAGTTTTACGATTTTATCATCCGAATTATCCTCCACAAGCCTAGATTATCCATCTAGCATAGCAGTTTCTATTTCAGAGGGAAAGAAAAAGACTCTGAAGGAAAACCATTTGACAAGAGAATCTTTATCTCTTTATAAAATGTCAGGAAACACTAGTTCTCTTGTGGCGAAGTGGATTAAGGACTCGGCGTTGTCACTGCCTACAGCAGCTCGGGCTGTGGCCGTGGCGCCCATTCAATCCATGGCCCAAGAACTTCCACATGCTGAGGGTGCAGCCAAAACAACGCAAAACATCAGTTTAATTACAAGAACTTTGTCTCGGTCTGATTAATTTATCAGGTAGGTATCAGGTAGGTATCAGGTAGGTTTTTTGTGTAGCCCTCTGGATCCCTCAGCAATCTTAAAGGTCTAAAGAAAACATAGAACATAGAAAGAAGCTCAAGGAACAAAATGCTTACGGAGCCCAGAGATGCACTTTGCTTTCCCTGTAATTAAAGGTAATTTGCTTCCCCCAAGAGGTTCATGCCTCTGATTTCATATTTTCCCTCAGAGACAAGAATTATCATCATTTTTGCTTTCCACCACTCTGATTTGAACATCAACCCAACCCACATATTCTGACCACCGTTCCGGAGTCAGACCCTCAGTGAGACTATGCGACGTTAGAATGAGATGGACGCTTAGGCTCAAGGAGCACAGAAAACAATCCGCCCACACTGTTTCCAGCTATCCTGAGGGATGTCAAGATTGATACGGCAGGGGAGTTCTCGTTGTGGCTCAGCAGTGACAAACCCGAATAGTATCCATGAGGACACGGGTTCAATCCCTGGCCTCTCCCAGTGGGTTAAGGATCTGGTGTTGGTGTTGCTGTGAGCTGTGGGTGTAGGTCAAAGATGCGGCTCGGATCCCGAGTTGAGGTGGCTGTGGTGTAGGCCAGTGGCTGCAGTTCCAGTTTGACCCCTAGCCTGGGAACTTCCATATGCTGAGGGTGCAGCCCTAAAAAAGCAAAAAAACAAAAACAAACAAAAAAAATGATTATAGGGAGTTCCCGCAGTGACACAGCGGTTAACGAATCTGACTAGGAACCATGAGGTTGCGGGTTCGATCCCCGGCCTTGCTCAGTGGGTTAATGATCTGGTGTTGCCATAATCTATGGTGTAGGTTGCAGATGTGGCTCGGATCCTGCGTTGCTGTGGCTGTGGTGTAGGCTGGCAGCTGTAGCTCTGATTAGATCCCTTGCCTGGGAACCTCCATATACTGCGAGTACGGCCCTAAAAAGCCAAAAAAAAAAAAAAAATCTCCCCCTTAAAGCTTTCCACCTACTTTTACAAGTGATGTGAACACAAGAACAACAAAAGTTCTGTGGCCAATCGAATATTTAAGTGACTCAGCTTATTTCTCACTATAAGATGCCCAGAGGCATTCAGCTGCTTAAGTGCAGAAAGCAATGTTTTCTTTTCTTTCTTTTTTTTCTTCCTTCCTTCCTCCCTCCCTCTTTCTTTCCTTCTTTCTTTCTTTCTTTCTTTCTTTCAGGGGCCACACCCACGGCATCTGGAGGATCCCAGGCTAGGAGGTCGAACCGGAGCTGTAGCCACCAGCCTACACCACAGCCACAGCAACGCCAGATCTGAGTCACATCTGCGACCTACACCACAGCTCATGGAAACAGATGGATCCTTAACCCACTGAGCCAGGCCAGGGATCAAACCCGAGTCCTCATGGACACTAGTCAGATTTATTTCCGCTGAGCCGTGATGGGAACTCCAGAAAGCAGGGTTTTCTATTTCTTTTTGTTATGGCATCAGCCACGACTCTGCTCTCCAAGTGCAGATAACCTGCCATTACCTTCAAATGCGGAACAGTCAGGCTGCTGTGCGTCCATTCTCCGTACAGGATACACGCCCTGGCACTCTCCATCTGGCGAGCTCTTGCTCGTTTTCAATGACAGCCTAACGGCATGAACAACCCCCCCCGCCCCCCGACTCTCTTCTCCCTTCCTCCCAGCTCAGCTCCTTCCTCCGTGTTCCCATCTCTTTGCAAGAAGTACCTCTGCGGTACTACCCTGCCCGCTGTCTTACAGTCATCCTGCGTTCCCTGCCTGCTGAACACCTTTGGGACCAGAGTCTCGTATCTCATGTCCCCTGCCCATGTCCCATACAACCACCTTGTTTTGGGTCGGTGGTGTTACATTTATGTCATTCTCCGCCTCTTGAAATTTAAGAAGTGTGCCCTGGACAATACTGGACATCAAACTGAAGGATCGTTGCTCAGCTCCTAGAACGACTAAACCTGTGTTTCCATCTATCCTCAGAAACAGAACTTGGCATTACAGGGCTCACAAGAGGATAATTCATTTAACGAAGATTCTTTGAATGTCTTCACTGTGTCTAACGAGAGGGAACAGGAAAATCAGAAACGCTTCCTGCACAGTAGAAAGAGCCACTGCTACGTCTGATAACTAACAATACGGTAATTAGTATTGTTCCCATTTTCGCAACCCTCGGGGTCAGATGTCCCCTGGCTCCGATCTAACTGGCTCATATCTTCATATTTGCCTAGTAGAGGCCAACAGCCTCTTTTCTCCGCTGCTGCTTATTCCATCCTTCCAGGAGCATGGACTTTTCTGTGGCTGTCTCACCATTTCCTCTCTTGCACCCAGCCAAGACGGGTTCTGCTGTCCTCCTCCTTCCCGGAATGAAGATGCTTCATCAAGTAGTCCTTCCATTTGTTGGGGGTTTTAGCTCTGCAGAAAGGCTTGAAGATATTGTATGTATATTCCTTAGGAGGAACCAGGACACTGCCCCAAGGCTGCACTGTGGTCTCTGCAGCCCCTCCCTTCCCTGAGTAGCATCTGCCCTTTGGGACTCAGGGACGGTCATGGAGGCTGAGGCTTATTCCCTAAAAACGAGCCATGGAGGACACAGAAAGGCTTGTGTGCCCAGGAGCCCCGCGGGGCACTTGTTCAATTACGCAACCTCGGGAGCTCGGCGGGGGGCCTCCCCCCGTCCCCAGAGGAAAACGAGGCCCTCCTGCCACCCTGACTTTTGCTTCATGGGACTCTGAGCCGAGAACCCAGCCTCGCCACGCTCCTGCTGCTGACCCACGGAAGAGGGAATACATAGGTGGATGTTGCTTTAAGCCACTGTATTTGTGGTGATTAATACGTAGCCATAGAAATCGAATACATCGGAAGCATTTTATTAAATGAATGAAAAATGATCGAATAAATGTTCATCTTTGAGGCTCAGTAACATAACCCAGCCAACCACCGCGCTGACTCTTAAACTGCTGTCTCTAAGCCCACCTTCTGCTCTCACCCTCTGATCTCCTGGAAATGTATTCATAACCACACAACAGGAGTAAGTCCTATATTCTCCAAGTCGTTTGCCAAGTGAACTCAACCAACAGTTATCAAGCCTTGGGGTTAACAATGGGTGAGGGGGCGGGCTGAAAGTGAATTCAGCTCACTCTTGAAAAGCACTGTGCTGTCCCTTGCCAGTTCACTCCTGCTGAGAAAGGAGGATTAAAAAGTGAAAGACTGCCACCCACTGGAAGAGAAAAGCCTGCAAACAAACACAAGCTGCTGAAACAACTCAGGGCCCGGATCAGAGCTTTGAGCACAACTTCTGGGCTTCACCAGCACCCCTGGGCCTTGGGTGGTGGCTGCCGAAACACCAAGTATAAAAACGCTGAGATGCAGACTGTTACAGTTAGAACAGATGGGGGATGGGGCCCTGCTGTACAATACAGGGAACGGTATTCAGTCTCTTGGGTAACAACCTGATGGAAAATGGATGTGTATGGGTGGCTGGGTCACTTGACAGCACAGCGGAAACAGAAGGAAACTTCTAAATCAACTATATTTTAAAAATAAATTAAAAAATAAAAAGATCATGCACCATCAAAAAAAAAAAAAACAACACCGAGAGATGAAGTTAACAAAATTTAATCGGGCAGCTGTGCCCTTTGGTCTTCTGAATTTATTAGAAGGGCGTTCAAAGGCAGATTGGGGATGGCTTAAAGGTAGGTCCCTACCAGACTGTCCTGCCTGCCTGGAAAATGAAGACCATTCTTTGTTGTTTTCTCAGGAGCAAAGCAGACAAAACAAACCTTTTAAAAAAAACAGACTTAGTGTTTTACAAAGTTCCGTCCTTATCTCACTAAGAGAAAAATCACACGCTGAAGGATTTGGGCCTAAGAATGGGCCTTTCAAAATTTATTCTGGATTGTTCACTACAGTTTGATCAAAAGATTTTGGGGTTGAGAAAATGGGCCATCCATTCTCAGACTTTATTTTAAACGAGTTGGCATTAGGGAACCATCGAATTCTTTGATCTTAAAGATCTTTTAAGACAATTTATTTGACTGGGGCTACGGTATATCGATGAAGAAAATTTCCACTGGCATTAAATTGCATTTTCAGAGCATATTTGATGGATGAAAAAATCCTAACTAGGTGATGTTAAATGGAAAAAGCAAGAGACGAAGCTTCAGGCGGGATATGGTTCCAACTGTTTCCAGTGTTTTTGTCTGATTCTGTAAGCCTGTGTGTGTGGAATAAGTGGAGAAAGCACTTCAAAGAGTTATCTCTGAAAATGCTGCCTGTGAGCATCTCTGAGCAGTGAAATTATGTTGACATTTTATTAATTCCTGAGTTATCTGTATCTGAATAAATACCACACTGCTTACTCACTCTAGGCTATAACACATTTGTATTTATTTATTTATTTATTGGGCCAAGGGTGGGCATATGGAAGCTCCCAGCCCAAGGATCAAATCAGAGCTGTAGCTGCCGGCCTACACCACAGCCACGGCAACGCCAGATCCGAGCCGTGTCTTTGACCTACACCACAGTTCACAGCAATGCTGGATCCCTAACCCACGGAGCAAGGCCAGGGATCGAACCCACATCCTCATGAATGCTAACTGGGTTGTTACTGCTGAGCCACGATGTGAACTCCCAATAACCCATCTGAATACACCCCCTAAGGACAGTTTTTTCCTAGGATTTTCCTCCCTTATAAATTCTCCACTGTTTCCTCTTTCAGGATGATTTTTAGTTTGTTGAGTTCCAAATTTTAAAGGGAAAAAAAAAAAAACCCAGAAGAAAATGGTATTTAATTCATAACTTATTTAAGAATTGACAACAATATTGAGGCTGCCTTCCCAAGAACAATGTATACGTTTCTGTATTTTCAGGTGTTCTTTTCTGTCCTTCAGTTTGCGTTAAAGTTTTCAAGTCCGTCTTTCGGATTTCTCATTAAGTTTCTTGCCAAGCATTTCACTTTATTAATTTTATATGTGTGCATGGATGGACGACACACATATTTATTGAGGATTTTGATTGCTCTTAAGGTCTTTTCTTTCATCAACAATATAACTGGTGGTTGATTATAGATAACACAGCCACTTACTGATGTTTCCTTTTGTTTCTAATAACGTTTCAGTGATTCCTTTGCATTTGCCTGGTATACTAATCTATCAATTGAAAAATAATTATAATTTTCCCCCATGCTTCTTATAACTCACCTCTTGTATTTTGTTCTCTTGCCAAATTTCATCAGCTACTGATTCTAATGTTAGATATTGGTAATGATCGTTTGGTGGGGAAATTTGTGCTGTTCCTGGCTCAGGGAGATAATTGCTTCCAGTTATTCAGAATTAAGACTGATTTTTGAATTATAAATTATGGTGTCCAGCTTTTGCCTTAAAGTAATCTCGTGGTGACAAAGGTCGTCTCTCTTTGCCTATATTTATATGATGTGTAAAAAAAGCACTCTCCATTTGGTGCCTGTGAAACAAGAGAGGCTAAACATTGGTAACTGTCCAGCGCCGGGTGATGCAGCTTCACTATTCTGTTTCTCCCTACTCTTGTTTACATTAGAAATGTTCCATAATGAAAAGAAACAAAATATAATAAGCCTGGGAAGAGTCCTGATTTTAAAAGATTATTGAGGCGTTCCCGTTGTGGCTCAGTGGAAACGAATCCAACTAGGAACCATGAGGACGTAGGTTCGATCCCTGGCCTCACTCAGTGGGTTAAGGATCTGGCGTTGCTGTGAGCTGTGGTGTGGGTCGCAGACACAGCTCGGATCTGGCGTTGCTGTGGCTGTGGCTAGGCCGGCGGCTAGAGCTCCAATTCGACCCCTAGCCTGGGAACCTCCATATGCCAAACCTGCGGCCCTAGAAAAAGAAAAAAAAAAGTTATCGAAGTTACCAGGAGAAATGGAAACAATCACTGATAAAACTATGAGAGGTCTGTAACAAACTACAGGGCGTGAAGAGGGAAAGCAGAGGTGGGGGGCGGAGAGATGGCGTTACAGAACAGATGAAGGGGACTTCAGCAGAAAACTGAATTAATGTGAAAAGAACCGAATCCTCTAATCCCACCTCTTCCTCACCCAGCTAGAATGCCAAGGAGAAACTGAGTCAGAAAAGCTGAGGTGAAGTGAGGGACACATGGCTATATATATATGCTGAAATCTATTAAAGAAGTTACAAATCAATGGAGAGAGATTTGTTAGGATGTCGATTCTTCATCTAATCTATAGATTCAATATAATTTTGATAAAAAGCTTTGCAGGCTTGTGTAGAGATGTTGAAAAGCTGATTCTAAAATGTATATGGAAAGACAAAGGAACTAAAAGAGCCAAAATCAATTCCAAAAACCCCCAACAAAGTTGGATGACTAATGCTATCCTGTTTCAGCATGGTATTCAAAGGGCACAATCATCAATGAAATGGAACAGAGAACCCAGACGGACGCACACAAAAGAATGTCAGCTGATTTTTGAAAACCACTTTATTGAAGTATAATTTACATATGATAAAATTTAGTTATCTGTACCATGCAATTATTTTTTTGGTAAACTTAAAGGGTGGCGTATCCATCAATCCCCACAATCCAACTTTACATTTTTTCTATCCATCTGCAATCTTCATTTCCACCACAAGCAACTACCAATCTTTGTCTCTACAGATTCATCAACTGATTTTTGAGAAAGGTATAATGGCAATTTAGTGAAGGATACATAGAGACCTCATACTATATATTAAAATTAGTTCAGTGGGTCAAAAACCCACACATAAAAGTACAAAACTCTTAGAAGGAAGACAACAAAAGCTCTGCACTTTGGGTTTGGTGATGAGTTTTTAGAGAACAACATCAAAAGCACAATCCATTAAAAAAAAAACTAATAAATCAGGCTTTGTCAAAATTAAAACCTTTTGTTCACCTGAAAAGATACTATTAAAGAGAATGAAAAGACAAGCCAACTGGGAGAAAATATCTGCAAAACACGTATCTGATAAAAGACCTGTACTCATAACATACACTGAACTCTTAAAACTCAATAATAAAACCCAATTTTTAAAATATGGGCAACAGATCTGAATAGACATGCCACCAAAGACACATGAATAGCAAATAAGCGTGTGAAAAGAGGCTCAACAGCATTTTTCACTTGGAAAATGAATATTTCAACCATAGTGAGATACCATTGTAACGGGAACCCTCATTCATTGCTGGTGGGAATGCAAAATGGCAGTCAGTCACTTTGGAAGACAATTTGGCAGTTTTTTATAAAGGTAAATATACTCTTATCAATGACTCAGCAATCCCACTCTTATTTAACCAAGCAAAATGAATTGTGTTCATATTAAACCCACATCAATGTTAGATGATAAACAAACCTTGATACACCATACAATAAAGCACTCAGCAATAAAAAGGAAAGCTATTGATTCACACAATACGAATTCAAAATGCATTTGCCATGCAAAAGAGGCCAAACTCAAGTGTACAAATTAAACAACTGCATTATTTATTAGACATTCTGGGAAAAGCAAAATTACAGGAACGGAACAGGTAACTGGTTGTGAAAGATTGAGTACAAACGGGAATTTGAGGGTGATGGGACGGTCTGCACAGTATTGAGACGGTGGACACATGACTATGCATTTGTCAAAAGCCCATGCAGAATGAATTTTACCATGTGAAAAAAATCTCCTGGGATGTCAAGAGATCCCAGATGGAATGCAGAGTGTGACAAATCAATCTGTTTTACAAATGTATAACATAACCTCAGTGACGGGAGCAGGGAATAAAATGAGCTGAATTAAGTTACTCTGGAAAATGTTTTGAGCAGATGCCATAAGGCTAAAGAAGCGTAACTAGAATGAACCCTGTGGTGATGGATGAAAATCAGTTTAATTTAATATATACTGAGATAACACTAAAAATAATTACTGAGATGTGTACCTCTATACTGATCAGTATACATATTTGTATCTCTTAGCTCATTTCAGTGAAATGGTATAGATGCAGGAGCAGCAAGCACACCCAGACACCAGTCTTGGCTTCTAAACACCATTCTGGGCTCCTTGGCAAAATAGCTAATTCTAGGGCTGGCATCCAGATAACACCTGCAGAGCTAGAAAGTAAGTCTATGATTATCATGTACCTCATGACATGATACAGTGTGGAAGGGGACAGGACTTCTGTACTATTTTTTTTTTTTTTTGGTCTTTTGTCTTTTTAGGGCTACATCTGGGTCATACGGAGGTTCCCAGGCTAGGGGTCAAATTGGCGCCATAGCTGCTGGCCTAAGCCACAGCCACAGCAATGCGGGAGCCGAGCCGCGTCTGCAACCTACACCACAGCTCACGGCAATGCTGGATCCTTAACCCAGTGAGCAAGGCCAGGGATTGACCCCGAGTCCTCATGGATACTAGTCGGGTTTGTTAATCATTGAGCCACGAAGGGAACTCCTGTGCTATTCTTCTTGATTAAGCACGACCTCAAATTTAATCATAATAAAACACCAGTAAAACCCAAACTGAGAGAAACTGTACAAAATAATCAACCAGTGCTCTTCATAAAGTATCAAAATCATGAAAGACTGAGAAACTGTCACAGATTAGAGGAGACTAAGGAGGCAGCGACGATTAAACAAACGCAATGTGGTGTCCCAGACGGGGTCCTGGGACAGAAGAACATTAGACTAAAAATGGGGGAAAACCAAATAAAGTCTGTATTTTAGTAAAGAGTAGTACATCAATGTTAATTTCTGAGTTTTGACAGATGTGCCATAGTTTACATAAGGTGCTAAAATTAGGAGAAGCTCATGGAAGGTGTAGGAAATATTCCTGGACAACCTTTTAAGTTTTTGGCTAATCTGAAATTGTTATAAAAAGTATGTATATTTTAAAAAGTATAGGAAAGCCTCAGCACTGAAAGTATACCTCTATTTAAAATTAAGAAAGGGACTTACAGGAGATTATACACATTTTCACAATAACTTGATCAACACCACAGTTTATTTGTAAACATATTATATGTGTCAATAATCAAATTGACAACACTTTATACATCTCATTGTATAATATTAACATCATACCAGAAAAAAATCCACTGTACTCAGTTACAGTTTTGGTATTTTAAAATCTTTAAATACAAACCGTATTTTGAAACACTGAACATAAAAAAAGAAACACAAATGGCAGAGAAAACTGGAAACAAGAAACTGATATTCGCCCCCAAAACTAATAAAACCATCTGATTTAAAAAGAAAAAAAGGAATCAAGGAAATCAGATGATCATTTATTATTTTAACAACACAAAGTTGTATTCTTTAGACCCACATAAGAGGTGAAATCATATAATACTAAATTCGATGTCCTTTTTTTTTAAGCTACACCTGCAGCATGTGGAAATCCCTGGGCCAGGGATCAAACTCATGCCATAGCAGTGACCCAAGCCACCACAGTGACAATGCAAGATCCTCAACCCACTGCAGCACAAGGGAACTCCTACTATGTTCTTTCTGAAATTTTTTTTTCTCTTGGTTTCTAAAGTTTGCCAATGGTTTAAGCTACATTAAAGGACAGAAAAGAAGGGAGGTAGCACAAAGCCAAATGAAATTACTTTAAACATCAGCAGAAAAATTGGATAAAAATTCTTTCATAAATTTTCTTTGGCAAATAATAAATTCTCTATTTTAATTTACCTGTTTGTTCAACTGGATCAACATATAAGATATAAGCGATGCATCTTTACATGAGTTAATGTATGATTGAAACAAAGCCAAATTCACAAATGAAAGCACAAAAGTGGCTTTCACATTTTGTTAATAGTCCTAAAAACGCAGATTCTCCCTCCATAAAACTTTAGCTGGAAATCAGAATCTTTCTTTCCTCATTCACATGAGAAACCAGAGTTGACCACATGTTGTGTCAGTACTTTCCCTCAAATTCATGATCGTTACTAGGTTCTATTTCTTCCTCCATTACCTCGCTAAGGAAATATAGCAGCAAATCACTCCCATATTTTATGCTTTAAATTTACTGACGACCGGGTTCACTACCAACAACTACATTCAATTCTTTATTAGTGTACAAGTCATTACCATAAGCTTAGCTTGTTAATACAGAAATAAATAACTACAGTTAAACAAAGCAAATGAAAATGAGATTAAAGAGCCCTGATCAAATGAAATACTTATAACTTTCAGCTGAAAAACTAAAAGTTACATACATAACTCATAGCACTAGGAATGTACAATATCAATTACTGGAAAAATAAATGAGCGATTCACAGTTATAAGAAATTATCTTAATATTAGTATTTTTCCTTCTACAGACAACCATAACATAGACTTGGTTTCTACCTCATACAAGACAAAGTAGAAAACTAAACGTTACGGCATTTGCCCCAAACACAGCACGGACTGTGCCCCGGGTAACCTGCTCCAAGATATTCAATTCGACAGACAGGCCATGGTATTTAATACATGGTTATGTTGATGGTTTTAAGAAAGGCATATATTTCCAGAAGTATGTTAAATACACAAATGTCAGTTCTATAAATAACAAAAAGTATCAGTGAAAATGTTTAGGTTATAACCTTCCCAACTTTTCTAATGCTTAAAATGTTTTACATGTACGTTGTCTGACCAGTTAGTTTGGTTACAGTTTTAAACTAGCAAACCATTATCCTATAAGAAGAGCTAGACTAAACTATAACACTGCACAAACTTCCCAAGGAAGGTAACTTGAAAAAGCTAAAAAGTGATTCCAATTATTCTAATCAACATTTGCGATACTAAAAGATCAATGACTCAAGAAACATTTTGAAATTCTCAATTTTTCTTTATCATTCCTCTAAAACTAGTAACATAAATTTAAGATCCAGGTTGCTTAGGAATATGTCCTTACAGGTTTATCGCTAAAGTGTTCTGATCAGAAGACGTAGCCTTAATGCCTCTAATACGTAATTCTAAGTTAAAAATCAAAATCCTTGGTTTAAAAACATCAAGTCTGATTCCATAACAACTGATGGGTAAGGCTACTAGACAAAAAATAAATCTGGGTGAAAATGTGCAGCAGCCACAGTTACAAGAGTGGAAAATAAATTCTACTTTTCCATAAAGACTCTATGAATATATAAAGCCCAAAGTGACAACGAAAGCCCACCTATAAACACTGTTTAAAAATAGAATGTTTCCAAAGCTTCTTCTGAGATGTCAATGTATGTTCAGAGTCTGAATTAGGACCTTCTAAATCAAGGTTAAGCTATACATAACTATGCCGATTTACATACCTTCAAAAATGTTCAACTGATAATACATAATTTACAGATATCCACAGCAATTCTTAATGCCCCATCAGATCATTTCTCAATAATGAATGTTTATCATTGTATAGTTTTGCTACTTAAAATACCAAGAAGCCTTTCCAGAGGAAGAGTTCCGCCTCTTCCTATGATATGATCCCCTAAGGAGTAGGTAACAAAATATAAAATTAAACAAGATTTATGTTTGATAAACTAACATATAAAATTACCATTGCAATATTCATAGTGACTGCTTATAAACATAACAGTCATCATAAAGCCTATAAAGTATATCCTCAGTTTTATAAAAGAAACACAGATTGTCTCAAGGTAAAAAATACAGTGCAGGCTGCTAAAAAGCTCTTTGTTGCATTAGGAGGTGCAATAATGAGGAAAACTTCAGAAAACATGAACATGTTCCCCAAACTTTTAACATTAGTTGGGCATGAATTGCACTGTAGCAGCAGGATGCTTTTTAGTGGCTGGCACTATAAAGCTGACGTTAAGAAAGAAAAAAGGCAGAAAGTGTGAGCAACAACGGTGTAAATAACCAAATTATTGCATATGGAGATTAGCATGAAGAAGCGAGGAAGGGGACCGTCCACTCCATTCTGCTAAGATGCCATCCTTAAATATTAAGTTCTTTGCAGGAAGTGGAACTCCCACGTCTGCACAGGATGACTGTGAAAGCAAACCTGAAAAACTGGCCTCAGTGTGGATATCCAGTGGTGAAGCACTTTCCTAAAAGATCGAGAAACAAGAGAAAAAAATTCTATATTCAACATTTCACCAAACCGCTTAATGTAGCTAATGAGAAATAAAGACCTTGGATCACCTAAGAAATGTTTATGGAATGCAAAACACTATAGGAGATGCAAAGATGTACACCACACACCCAAAATAATCAAGGACATACGCAAAAACGACTAATACAACTCAGATGATAAGTGCCTTGAAATAAATAGAAATAACAGGCTATGAAAGCAAGGGATAAGAAAAAGTTAATTCTTGGATAATCTCTAAAAACCCTCACACAACATTAAGCACCAGAATAATCCATCCACTCCCAGCTCTCAGATTCACACATTCTCCTCAGAACTCTAGGCTCATACTTCCACCTATCTGAGAGCTGTTCTTAGATGTTTCTCCATAAATTCCGCACCTAGCATGTCCATAACCAAACTCTCAAATTTCCCCCACCTCAGTCTTCCCTTCTCCAACACATCTAGCTAGTCAAGAAATAGGAAAATCATTTTTAGGTCTTCCATTTCTCACCACACCCACAATCTTTCCTTGCATTTAATCACTAAGTTCTATCAATCTACCTCCAACATGTATCCCAAACCAGTTTTCTTTATTCTTCACCACAGCCACCACTACCACTACAGTCTAGGCCAGGAGTCTCTAAAGTGGGGCACTCACTCCAAAGGAGGGTGCAGTACCATGATAAATATTAAAATCCTATACCTACTTATTAGATCCAATGAAATTCCTGTTTCTGTGTTGTTTTATAATATACATAAATTATTATATTATCACGTGTATTACGGTATATACATATATTAAACAAACCTTTATTGCGGATACATGCAGATTTTTTTTAAATGAAAAAGTGTGTTCAGCCACTAACATTTCTCGCTTGGACTATTACAACAGTCTCTGAACTGATCTTGTTTCTATGCTTGTCAGCTTTTAATCCATTCTTTAAACAGTAACTAATCTTTTAATAGTCAAACAGAAGTGTATCATTCCCCAAACTATTACATTTAGAATGGACAAGCAACGAGGCCTTACTGTACAGCACAGGGAACTATGTCCAGTTTCTCAGGATAGACCATGATGGAAGACAACACTGATTTCATAATGTTAGGACATATTCTGAACAGAAATACTCCACTCTAAAAGTTTATCTACAAATAAGTCTTGAGTATCCTTTCTTTCCTTGGGATAAATTAAAAGGTCTAGAACACTGGTTTTCACTACTACAACAGAAAAATCTCCTCTCAGCAATGGAGAATCACTGTAGTTATTAATGGAAGTTCGGTGACCCAAGAATCAGCAGCTAGAACGGTGCCTGGCCCACAGCAGATGCTTAACACATTTCTCTTTAATGACGCACCAGCACAGAACAAACAGTCCAAGCTCTAGACCCTTCAGTTAACTTTCTGAATCTCAGCATGTTTGTTTACAAATTAAAATTAGTGCTTGTTTCACATCTTACTGCTGTAAAAACTAAAAACAAACATGGAAGTGTTTTGTATACTATAAAAGGTCTATGCAAATAACACGTAAATTTTTTGGTTGTTATTACCTGGAATGAGTGAACAAAGTTAAGGACTTGTAGAGACAGTTTTCTACTGGAATGTAAGAGGTTTTGAAGGCTGAAAAAAAGGGGGGAAGTTTGAAACAAATATAATGACAAGAACTAATATCTCACAGATTTTAATTTTAGCAACTTAAATGGATTTGCTTCTTTTAAGATATTTATTCATGTAAATGAAATTTAACAATTCAATTGAATTCCCCAACTTTATTCTGTATGCTGATAATTGTTCTATGATTTTGAACAGCTGTGCTCTATCTTTAAATAAATGAATTCAGAGAACAAGAAAATTAATTAATCATATAAAAATTCTTAAACAATTTTAATGGTTCTCTATGAAATTTCTGCCTCTTTCAATAATATGGAGTAACACCACACAACAAGACTTAAAACATCATGTAAAACCAAAATTGAAAAATTGTTAGAAAGTTTAAACTACTAAACAACCATAAGTGTTAAATATAAGAAATTCTTTTTTTTTTTTCCTTTTTAGGGCCGACCTGTGGCAGATGGAAGTCCTAGGCCAGGGGGTGAATCAGAGCTGCAGATGCTGGCCTACACCACAACTCACGGCAAGATGGGATCCTTAACCTAGTGAGCGAGGCCAGGGATCAAACCCATGTCCTCATGGATATTAGCTGGGTTCATTACCACTGAGCCACAATGGGAACGCCAAGAAAACTTTTAAAATGAAAATTTAGGCACTTTGAAGAATGGTAATTATGATTCAAACTTCAAACACCCAAATTAACTTAAAATTAATAAACTGATAAAAAGTTTGACAGATTTAACACACATCTACCCACCTAAACTAAAAATATTTTTTCAAATACGTAAATTGGTAACAATTACAATGACAATTTTTAAAACTATATAGTATTTCTACATCTTTATTCATGAATGTTATTTTATTTGCAGGACAGTTACTGAAATTATTTTTCAATTAAGTACTTTTAATTTTCTGATATAAGCTACATTAAGCCAATTAAGTTAATTACTTATTACCTGACTTTGTTTTCCCAAATAAAAATGTCAAGGAGCTCTGGGACTATCACCTCTCCCAGCTACCCACCATAACAGTCAGATTCAGTGATACTGTTTTCCGCTAACCCAGTCTCAGGACCTTTACAACATGCCTCCCAGCAGCCACTCTCAATGGATCAGAGTTGGTATATGAGATAAAGCCTACATGTCACTGCTGATAATTAATACATGCTTATTTCAGAAAATGTGGAAACTGAAAAACATCTGAAAGTCAGCTACAATTCCACTATCGGGGATAATCACTATTAACATAATTTGAGTGTATGTATGTTAAGAAAAAGACATGCACAAGAGCAATTTCTTAAACATTTACGTGTTTTAAAAAACCAGTTCATACAGTCATATAAGCATGCCCATTTTACCATACTCTTGACAAATCTAGGTAACTAAGTAAATATAACCAAAATATGTGCCCAAAACATCTGCATGTCCTAATTTCTAAAATAATGAAATCTGATTTTAAAAAATACAGCAAAACCCTTAAACTAACCAACTTTATTCAATCAATAAATACATGCAAGGCAATTGCTATGATCATGTGTGAAGTAAGAGAAAGCAACTAATAGTGAGAGCATAAGAGGTCGCACAGATGAGAAGACGAATATAAACACTCACCTCTCTTTTCTGCAAAGGCCATGAGTAGCAATCTTTCTGCAAACTTTCTGATTTAATTCAGAACTAAATAGTGGAATTCCAAAGCACAGCTCGAGAGGAACCCAATCTGTTTCTATTGTGGCAACTACAAAAGGATATATAGAGTTATTAATCACATATATCTATTTATATATATAATTGACCGGGAGACCTCTTAATGCGGGTCCAGAGATTTTCAGATTCTCCCACCTCCACTGACATCACCAATGGGATTTAGCAGGGGAGAGGACTCAGAGGGAATCAGTGAATTTCTGAGAAAGGAAAGAATGGTTTTGTTTGTTTTGAGTATATACACACTTCTGGGAAGAAAGTACACAGCCTTCATCAGACGCTCAAAGTAGTCTTTTACTAAAAAAAAAAAAAAAGGTATGGCAAGCCATCTTTAAGACGAGAGAATTAACATAGGTAAAACAAAACTTTCAAATTCTCAGGTCATATTTTCATATTTTAGTTATTATCCTAAATATATAAAAATGTTTCCCAGAAAATACTTATGAAAAGGTCCATTATGGATAATAAAAGACAAATGACATCCAAACGACTTAACAAAAAAGTTAAACCTCAGAAATATTAGTCTAAGATTACAAATAATTTTTAAAGCCTTACCAGAATTTTGCTTTGTGGCTGAATCTATAGCTGCTTCCTCAATGACCATTTCAAATGACTCTGTACTCCCATTCACATCTGAGCCAGAAGCCAAATCAGGTTCTCCTTATAATGAAAGGGCATACACAATATAAGGATTCTAATAGGTGGCAAAAGTTGTCAGGAAGTCAGTCCTAACATAAAAGAAGCCTTCAGAACCAAAATGACAATGGAAAACATTGAATAGTCTTTAGCCTAAAGCAGTGGTTTTCAAATGGGGGGCGATTTTGTCCCCCAAGAAACAACTGGCAATGTTTGAAGACATTTTAGTTGCCATAAATGGAGATGGATGCTACTGATATCTAGGGATCCCCAACATCCTACAATGAGCAGGATGGCTCCCCAACAGCAAAAGATTATCCAGCTAGAAATGTAAATACACTGAGGTTGTAAAACCTTGGCCTAGAGAAACAAGGATTCAAAAGGCAGAACACAAGACTTTCATTTAGATCATTACAAAATTGTTTCTATCCCCATGGAAATATGCAATCTGGTTACGTCATTTCTTTTTAAAATAATTGTTTGACTTCCTGTATCTTTGACAAGAAAGATCATCCAAGATCTTCAAGACCTTACTTATTTCTCTGTCCTCATCTACTACTGTCCAAGATGACCTGCTCTTTTGTCTGATTCCCTCTGCCTGAAAGGCTACCACCCTCCAAATAAACAACAATCATCTTCTGTGTAGCTAACGCCTCATTTTTCAAAATTCAGTTTAAGCTTTACCTTCTCTAAGAGGCCTTCTCTGACAGCTCACTTGGGCTGAGATACGCCTTCTCTGCCCTATGTTAGCACTTCAAAAAGCAGAACCCTAACGCTGACTTTTACCACTACCCAGTAGGCTGATTCACTTGCCTGAATCTCCTTCTAGGGTTTTAACTCCTTAGGTTTTACTAATATAAATATCTCTAGCACCTGGGGAGGTATTTCAAAAATGTTTGTGGAATGAATGAAATAAAACATGACAGCTGTAGTAGACATTTTTCAAAATGACTGCCTAACCCACAGCCCTCTCCTCTAAAGATGCTCCTACAATACCTGAGAGTCAGCTGCTAAAAGTAACCCAACTCCTCTGGAAAGGTAAACGTACCAGGAGTGGATATCTAATTCAAAGGCAGCCAATCAAATCCACTGGGTGGCTAGTAACCAGGATTTCAAACTAAGGATGCTAGGATTTCAAACTAAGAGGTTCCGTGACTACAGTCAATCCATGATACACTTGAATTGAAAGATTCCATAGAGTCAAGGACCAAAGGTGGTACCATGACAACCAAAGCCACATACATATACGACAAAATTATGCCAGAGCAGAAACAATCAGTGAGATTTAAAAATGAACTTTTAGGAGTTCCGTCGTGGCTCAGTGGTTAACAAATCCGACTAGGAACCATGGGGTTGCGAGTTCGATCCCTGACCTTGCACAGTGGGTTAACGATCCAGCGTTGCCATGAACTGTGGTGTAGGTTGCAGATGCGGCTTGGATCTGGCGTTGCTGTGGCTCTGGCGTAGGTCGGCGGCTACAGCTCTGATTCGACCCCTAGCCTGGGAACCTCCATATGCTGCAAGTGCGGCCCTAGAGAAGGCAAAAAGACAAAAAATAAAATAAAAAAATAAAAATGAACTTTTAAATTGAAAACAAAGAAAAACATATCAAAGGAAAACTAGCTGCAGTCAATATGCAGAACAAGGTAGAAAGGAGGAGAATGAGACCAGGAAGGCTCAGCATGGTTGCAATAAAATATGTTTTAAGTATCAAAACTCACACTAAAACAGCAGTTACAGAGAATTACAGGGGAAGAGAGAGGGGAAGAAATGGATGCAAGAGACATTTTTTTTTTCTTTTTCCTTTTTAGGGCCACACCATGGCATATGAAAGTTCCCAGGCTAGCGGTCAAACTGGAGCTGCAGCTGCCAGCCTACGCCACAGTCACAGCAACGGGGGATCTGAGCCGTGTCCGTGACCTACACCACAGCTCATGGCAACACCAAATCCTTAACCCACTAAGC
This sequence comes from Catagonus wagneri, assembly GCA_004024745.2. Lineage (NCBI taxonomy): Eukaryota > Metazoa > Chordata > Mammalia > Artiodactyla > Tayassuidae > Catagonus > Catagonus wagneri. The sequence goes on along the minus strand of PVHT020000230.1, from coordinate 19,942,993 downwards.
AGGGCCAAGGATCAAATCCACATCCTCATGGTTACTAGTTGGGTTCATTACCACTGAGCCACAATGGGAACTGCTGTGAGAGATATTTCTAGACTAATTCACAGAACTTGGAAACTGACTGGAAAGGAGAAAGATGGGACAAAGACATGATTTTAAGGACCGTGTAACTGAGACAATGGTGCCTTTGACAGAAAGAGGAAAGTTGAAAAACTGCTCATTTTAGTTCGAAAACAATTTTACCAAGAGACTAAAATTTTGAAAACTTCACCCCATAAAGGAACTTAAAGCCTATAAACATAAATATAACAGTAAAGGGCTAAACCTAATAACCATTCTGGTATTCCAACCCCAAGTTATCATTTCTTTTAATCACTTAGCATTTTTTCCATTTGAATAACTGATATTTATCCTAACGATGTCACAGTATTTTTTCAATGTCAGTGACTTACTTAATTTTCATAAGTCAACATTCCCATAAAATTCTCCATGCTTTTTAAATATTAAGTTTGTGATAAACTCAATACCAATTATCTTAATTCAAAGAACCCCACTCTTGG
>PVHT020000230.1:19899875-19941436 GCA_004024745.2 Catagonus wagneri | reverse complement strand
CAAAGAACCCCACTCTTGGCTGACCTCTCTCATCAGAAGCATCACTGAGTTTTCTGTTTGCAAGCTGGCTAGAAGCATTCAACATGGTGACATATCCACAAAAATGCTGCAAGTCCACTTTGCTCCTTAATATTTGCAGTGCTTTATGGACACCCATATTGACACGAGTAAACTCTAAGAACAAAGAATTGACATTACATTATAACTACTTTTATAATAAAACACCAAAAATTAAATATACTTTCCTTCTATTAAACAACTCTTAGAATTACTTTTATACTTTATCGACTGATTCCAGTAAAGAAATATCTGTGAATATAAAGGGATGCTATATACATATAATATCTTTATAGCCTTCAGAAGGCAACAGAACAAATTACTTGTTGCTAAGGAAGCAAATAGAGCCAGTCAGTGTCAAATTCTCTAGGTTTGTAGTTCTATTCTGCCTCAAACTCTTACTGCATTAAATGCATTAAATGCACATTTTATTTTTTAAAAAACTTAAGAAAAAGCATTAAAACTGAACCTAATAATCTACTTGAAATTACATCCTTAATAAATTATTTAAATATTAGCTCAAGTTTCATAAATATGCAAACTTATAAAAGAGAAAGATGCTCTATATCCAAATATGAATATTTCTCTTTAGAATTCACACAATAATCTGCCAAGGCAAGAGATTTATTAATCAGTTTTTGAGATTTTATGATTTTTAAGATCCTGTTGTCACTATTCTCTATTTTCTGAGGGATAATCAGTTTTTCCATAGAATTTATAATGTATCAGAGGATTAGCTGCAGGGGAATTTCTGAATAGGGGCTATTTTTTGGAAGAGAAAATTCTCTTCTCCAAATTTTGTACACAGTTACTCACAAGAACCAAAATGGAGCACTTAATTTCAAATGTGAGGCTTTTGCAGCCTAGCCATATGAAAAGGAAAAGATTCTTACAAAACTTTTCTTCCTTTTCCTGCTTTAGGGGAGGAGAGGACCATGGTGACTAACATTTTGGAAGAGAAATTCTATGAAATTAACATAAGTTGAAGTACTTGTCATTGCTCTCTAAAATTCCAAGCATTATGGCTCTAAGAACAAGGAAAATAGATTACAGAATGGCAGTTCTGCATGGAGCAGGAAACACAAGTGGTATATGAATAAATGTAGGTTTTAATCATAGAGTATTTTTCTTTTGCATATCTACACTTTCTTTTTTTAAATTAAATTTAATTTGATTTAATTTTGCTTTTTAGGGCTGTACCCACAGCATATGGAAGTTCTCAGGCTAAGGGTCAATTCGGAGGTGCAGCTGCCAGCCTAAGCTACAGTCACAGCAATGCGGGATCCAAGCCATGTCTGTGACCTACACAGCAACTCAGAGCAATGCCAGATTCTTAACCCACTGAACAAGGCCAGGGATCAAACCCACATCCTCATGGATACTAGCTGGGTTAGTAATCCACTGAGCCACAACAGAAACTCCCTAAATATCCATACTTTCTTAATATTCAACAGAGGAGAGGTATTTTTATATTAAACAAAAGGAAGTATGGATATGCTTTACAGAAATTCTGAGTATCTTTCATCAAATTTATTTTAGCTGACATCTAATTCTAGAAAGAGATAACATCAAACAGGGCTTTCCCTACTTGATTCTAACCAGCTTAGTTTAGCTCAAACTCTGCAATCCACTCGAGTCCTTTCTAGTAGCAAATGCAAATTTAACAGCTGAAAACAACAAATGCTGAAATAGGAAATACATGGAAGTTCTCTGTAAACTGTAAATTAGTATACAAATGTTTATTAGAGTCCATAAAAGTCCTTGTAACATTGGGGGGAAAATCATCTTTCTAACATAAAATCTTCCCTATGACTTGTCTTCTCCCCCAAGTTCCAAATAAATAAACAATAAAAGGAAACAAAAAGGCTCAACATACAGAAAACCTAGTCTTCCATCTAGGTAGATATCTACTTAGTCTCATCATCTCCAAGACAGACTAGTATTCCTTCTAGTCCTAGGTCCTAAATGAATCTTACTCTATTAATTCTTTGCAGGAAAAGGCACACGACAGAAAACTGCCTCTTGTCAATACTCTTTAAAAAGAATGGTTTTAAGACCCTAGGACTTAAAAATTTTTAAGAATTCACTTCCTGCTATGTTTCCACCAAACTATTGACAAGATTAATCATAAAGAAGTCAAAAGGGTACAATTCAAAAGTAAGGTACCTCCTTGGAGTTCTGTCTCATCAAACGGGAAAGGTATGTGGACAGTCTCTCCTATCCCATGCAGACCATGTCCCTAAACATGAAGAAACACAAGTTGCAAGGTACACATGAAACCTGTATTTCCAATGGTAGATACTCAAATGGTAAATAACACGGTGCCTCATGACAGGATATTCCACATTAATATTCCATCAAAATGTTCTCAACACTTATCTATTTTTCTCCAGCAAGCAATCTTAAGTCTATATTGCCCTATTAAGACAATGTGTCTCAGACTGAGTGTATGGGCAAATGAAAAAAACAGGTAAATCGGGTGTTAGCCAAGTGAAGCCTGATTGAGATCAGAGTGCCCTGGCATAAGGGTGAGCTGCAGTGCTGAGAGAGAGAAATGGTGGAAGGATCCCCAAAGTCACCTGGCATGCCGTGGACCAGAACGCAAAACTCAAAAACCTGCAATGAACGACACATTCAGAATTATTTGCTGCAACATTATAATCATACATAATCGGAAACAACCAAATGCCTGTCAGTAGGGGGCTGGTTAAATAAATTAATATGTGTTTTCAACGAAGCTGCAAAAAAGAGGAAGCTCTCTACAAACTGGAATGGAAAGATCTCCAGTTGCTAAGTGAAAACAACATGGGGTATATCAGTGTGTAGTGGCTTGCATGTGCATAAAGAAATTCTAGAAGGGCACAGAAGAAATTAATGAAGCTCTCTGATTGGAGTTCCCTTCGTGGCTCAGTGGTTAACGAATCTGACTAGGAACCATGAGGTTGCAAGTTTGATTCCTGGCCTTGCTCAGTGGGTTAAGGATCAAGCGTTGCCACGAGCTGTGGTGTAGGTTGCAGACGTGGCTCGGATCCCGCGTTGCTGTAGCCGTGGCGTAGGCCGGCAGCTACAGCTCCTGTTAGACCCCTAGCCTGGGAACCTCCACATGCCGCGGGTGCGGCTCTACATAAAAAGGCAAAAAGACAAAAAAAAAAAAAAATGAAGCTGTCTGATTTGGCAGAGAGTCAGGGAGTGACCACTGGGTACAGTACAGTATTAGGAGGGCAGTGATATTTTTCTCTGTGCATCTTTTAATAGTGTTTTATTTTTGAATCATGTGAATTTACTATTAATTCAAAAGTTAAATTTATAATAATCTAGGAGTCTAACCACCCCACTCCCACGTTATAAATAATAATTTAGTTTCATCTATCATTTTCAATGTTCATTTGAATTCTGTTAAAGTTTTTTGTATGTAATCCATAAATCTGCTTTGGTTTTAAAGTTGTATGAGAATGACAAGCATGAGGAATTTAAGTGAATGTTTATTTAGAATGATTATAAAAGGAAACGACATTTGGTACCTAAACATTTTTTTCCCTTTAAAAAAGACCTATATATCATTCAAATTCAAGACGGTGTGATATAAAAGAAAAAAATAATTTCAGGGAAAAAACACACTCATTTTACTTGATTCATGTAACAACCTGAATATATTTCTGACATCTTGTTTCGATTTCTATTCCACTGATACATTTATGAACCTAAACAAGACGGTTATTATAAAAGTATGGTTTTAATAAAAAGTCTTTGATTTTTGTTATGTTTTAAGTTCTAGCAAGCTGAATCTTTTCTCCATAGTTTAGAAAGAAGCATTCTTTTTCAACAAAGGAAAAACTCCTTAAACACTTTAAAACTCTCACTCTCTTCTACCACCACTGCCACCGTAACTTTTTTAAGATTTTCCTATGTGCTAAACACAGGCGTAAAGCATTTTTATGCAGATCATCCAATCATCCATCTTAGCCATTCTTTTTTCTTTTTCGTTGTGCCCACGGCATATGGAGGTTCCTGGGCCAGGGTCAAACCTGAGCCACAGCAGCGATCTGAGCTGCTACAGTGACAATGCTGGATCCTTAACCCACTGAGTCAACCCTCATTTTTTTCAACAATTATATAAAGATAAGAACTTTTATTATCTCCAGTTTGTACATGAAGTCACTGAAGTTCAAGGAAGTTATTTCACTTGCCTAATACCACTAAGAAGTAGTGGAGTTGAGATGTGAACTTAGGCAGTCTGACCCATCAGTCGCTGCCAGCACCCCTCTTCACGTGTGCCCCACAGGGCTCAGGCATCCTCTTCCATGCTTTCAACGACTATCCATGTGCTGATGCTGACACTCAAGTCAATCTCTCCTGTACAACCTCTCATGTGAATTTAGAATATTCTCAATTACCTACTAGATACTTCTACCACCCAAATACCCCACAGACACCCGATACTCAACATGCCTGAAACACACAATCTTATCTGCCCCTATAAAGCCGCTCTTCCTTCTGCATTCTCTCAAGTGTGATATCATCATTCTTCTCCCATATCAAGCTGAGTACTCCAAGATTCATTCTTCCTCTTTCCACATCCTTCTCAAGACACCTGATCAATTCTATTTTTCATATTTGTAACAATTCTTCCTTTCCATTTTCATCACCACTTCCCAAACCAAGGCTGTCCTCATCTCTTATCTGGTCTCCAACACTAAATCCTAACTGGTCCTCTTGCCCCCCCCCCCCGTCCATTCTCAACAGTTGCTGGGCTGATCTTCCAGATCGTACCAGATAGAGTTAATCCCCCGCTTCTAGCACTTACTGGCCACCATCAATCTCAAGGGTAAAGTCTAAACACTCTAGCAGGGCGGTTAAGGCACACCGCCCCTCAGAGTCCACCTACTTCTGCAGACTCATCTCTGACCACCATCCTGTCACACGGCAGCTCACCACTCAAAATTACCTAACAGTTTACAGGCCCCAGCACACGCGACCACTTTGTCTTCCTATTCATTTATTCACCACTCATTAAGCAACTTCAGAGCCAAGCACTATTCCAAGGGCTAGGGAAATACTTATTCCACTATTCCAAGGGCTAGGGAAATAGTTATGCTAGTGGAAATAGCATTTCCACTCCTAGGGTTATACCCCAAAGAAATGACATGTCCACACAAACACCTAAACATTGGTAACAGTGGTTATTATTATTCACAACAGCCAAAAGGTGGAAGCAATCCAAATGTCCACCAGCTGATGAGTGGATAAACAAAATGCTGGACAGTCAAACAAGGGAATATATATATACACACACACACACACACACACACACACATATATATATATACATTTTTTTTTGTCATCTTTTTAGGGCCGCACCCATGGCATATGGAGGTTCCCACGCTAGTGGTCTAATCGGAGCTGTAGCCACCGGCCTACGCCAGAGCCACAGCAATGCCAGATTCAAGCTGCGTCTGCAACCTACGCCACAGCTCATGGCAACGCTGCATCGTTAACCCACTGAGCAGTGCCAGGGATCAAACCCGCAACCTCATGGTTACTAGTTGGATTTGGTTCCGCTGCACCACAATGGGAACTCCAAACAAGGGCATATTATTTGGCCATAAAAAGGAAGGCAGTACTCATGCTACATGATGATCCTTGTCAACAGGAAAGAAGACAGTCACAAAAGGCCACATATTATATGATTCCATGTATCGGAAATGACCAGAATGGGCATTCCAGGGAGACAGCAAGTAATTACTTTAAGAGCTGTGCCAGGGGTGGAGGGTGCACGTATGGTGACAGTGGAATAGGGAAGTGAGAACTAAAGGAACAGGAAAATGTTATAAAATTGAGTGTGGTGGTGACTGCAGACATCCGTAAATACACTAAAAATCACTGAATTACACAATTTAATTGTATGGTATGTTAACTGCATCTCAATTTTAAAGATACTATTAAAAGAAAATAGGGTCACACAGGCAGCAAAACATGAGGCTGGGACTCCAACCGGGTCTAACTTCAAAGCCCATGTTGTTTCGACCATCCCCCAAGTGACTAGACAGAGGCCACAACTGAAATCCAGAGCTCTGATTCCTTACATCTCAGCTTTACAAATGCCAAATTAGTGACGTCTGATTGCGACTCAGCAGAAAGCTAGACAAACTGTGATCTTTAAAATAAAAATCCAAAGCTGATTATTTCAAATAAGGTAACTGTACCTGAATCAAAACCGCCGAATGTGTTAAAGCATCATTCAACATTGTGAGCACATTTGATGTAGGAACCACCCCGGGATCATGACCCCATGATGTTATTAGTAATCGATCATAACCCTACGGGAAAGAAATGAATAAAACAGAGCATTTAGAAATTTTTTAAAAAATTAAGAAAATTACCCATAATACTGCTCACCAATTTCTATTTCCTCAAAAATTAAAACATTAAAAAAAACTTTTTTAAAAAGCACACAAAAAAACCTCATAAACATACCTGGAATATATCTGGCAGTTTTCGAAGCCTTGTACCTTTGGACAGTAAAAGAGACGGTGGTCCTTGCCTGGTGATGTGGTAAATGTACAGCTTAAACCAGACAGAACTGACTTCCGGAATAGCTGGTCCAATATGCTAAAATCATAAAACAGGTTAGGAGAAAACTGTAAATACTTATCTCACAAGGAATCAGTTATATTCTCACAGCTGAGGCCTCATATAAGTGTTTACTCTTACTGTCCTTATGAAGGTAAATTTTATTTATTTATTTTTTGTCTTTTTGCCTTTTCTAGGGCTGCACCTGTGGCATGTGGAGGTTCCCAGGCTAGGGGTCTAACAGGAGCTGCAGCTGCCGGCCTTCGCCACAGCCACAGCAATGAGGGATCCAAGCCGTGTCTGCAACCCACACCACAGCTCACGGCAACGCCGGATCCTTAACCCACTGAGTGAGGAAAGGGATCAAACCCGCAACCTCATGGACCCTAGTCGGATTCGTTAACCACTGAGCCACGATGGGAACTCCACGAAGGTAAATTTTAAATGGTCCATTCGGTTTTGACATACACTGGAATTGAGAAAGCTGGTCTTATCATTGCAATTAAGAGAATGGACTCTGGAGTAGAGGGCCAAGGTTTAAATTTTGGTTTCATCCCCTCACCTAAGGTTCCTTAAGCTCTCTTGTGTCTCGTTTTGCTCATGTGTAACATGGCAACCAAATATGGGGGGGCGAGCACACAGAATTATTTTAAAATTTAGTAAATGCAAATCTACAACTGCTCCCACTGGACAGAGGACAAAGCTGGGGAAAGGGGAGAGTGTGCTCACTGGGGCAGGTAGATGAGCACAGGCATCAAAATCATCCTTGTACAGGAATCCCTCACTTCCTCTACACCAATAACCCTTCCACGTCTAGGACACCAGGCGGAACGTAGCGCTGAAGAACAGCAGCACGATCCCCACTCTCTGAAAACAGTACACGACACAAGGCCTTGCTAAGTACAGAAATTAATACAACTGATTTATTTTGAAAAAGTAAAAGACCAGGAGTCATTTTCACAATTTTAAAGATATTTAGACTTCTAGTTTTCAAGCATAATCTTTTCTTTGCTGCTTACTTAGCATCACAGGCCCATTTTCAAAATATTTCATTTTTCCTAATTATATTTATCTTATCCCTCAAAGCCATCCAAGTTTCCTTCTCAGAGCATCCAAAAGCATTCTCTTAAAATGCTGCATCCAAGAAGAAAATTTTAACTGGTATGTCATTAGTCACTAGACAATACACATATAAAATGTACCAATTACACCCCACAAACCGAATATAACATAACAGCAAAAAATACAAAACTGCTGAGTCAATGATTTTAATATCTACTATGTGCATATTGAAAATTAACACAGCAAGACTATTAAACCTCTCCTTCAAGTCACCATGAGCAAGGATGAGGTGACAGCAGAGTGAGCCTCCCAGTGGGCGTTTACCTGAGGCGTGCAGCTGCTGACAGGCCGGATTTCGTTGGTAAGAGGAGCCATGGAAACAAGCAGCGTGTAATTTTTGTTTAGAACTCTGCTGCAAGTTGCAGGGTCCAAACCCAGAAGGCTTTCACAGCGCAAGAGATCCAGAGGAAAACCTGAATTATGATTGACACACAGAATGAAAGACTGACAATGTGAAACAAAAATGTCTAAGGCAAAATACGTAACTGCCTTGAGATTTAAATTTTTTTAATATGGTAGAACCTACTAAACAGTGCCTTGTTTCCTGGGAAACTACTAAGACTCTTTAAGATTTAAAGCTAAAAGTCTTTATTCTCTGGTCTGGAAAGATAACTGTCCACTGGTGTTTCTTCAGGCTAAACTTTTACTTTAAAAATATGTGTTTGCTTTGCCTGATTTAACTTCCTCTCAGCCATGACATGGCACTGGCATCTTACGAAGGCCTAAGTGCCACAGGAAAGCTGTATCCTTTTCTCCCTCAACTGTCAATCTCTACAAAAACTTCACAGCCAAGTTCCGAATGGACCAGAGGGGCAAGAATTCCTCATTCAGAAACACGTGCCCTAGACTGCAGTCCAGGAAGCATGAACTCACTGAGCGTGCAGCTGATTTTAAGTAAGTGTTCCCATTCTTAAACCTTCTGGAATATACACATCCTAGTGCTCTCTAAAAACAGACACTTGAAACTTACGAAGATCAAGGTAGCCCCCTAAGCAAAAGAAAATACATGGCCTGCTGAAAGGGCCTCGAAGTCCTAAGCACCTAGATCTTGGTCTTTAATACCATTCATCAAGAAACCAAGTTCCCAGGGGAAAAGGCTGATTTCAGGGTTGGCGCAAAAATATAAGGAAAGATAGTTCTGCCAGAAAATAAACAATTATCCCCCCAACACAAAACTTTTTTTTTTGAAAAAGACGAAACGCAAAGCACAAAGAAAAAAGAAACCTATTGGCAAAATCTGAGACAACCGTAGCAAAAAAAATAATTGAGACAATAATGACTGATTATATACCACTGAAAAAATAGAAATTGATAAATCCATACTGCAAGGCTTGGTCCCAAATGTTAAGTGAGGAAGGAGTGCTAAAATTGGGAAAAAATGATCAACTTGCAACCATCACAGTAAAGAAAGGTTCATACAAGAATCAACAGTATGGAGTTCCCGTTGTGGCTCAGTGGTTAATGAATCCGACTAGGAACCATGAGGTTGTAGGTTTGATCCCTGGCCTCGCTCAGTGGGTTAAGGATCCGGCGTTGCCATGAGCTGTGGTGTAGGTTGCAGATGTCGCTTAGATCCCGCGTTGCTGTGGCTGTGGCTGTGATGTAGGCCGGCGACTACAGCTCTAATTATCTGATTAGACCCCTAGCCTGGGAACCTCCACATGCCGTGGGTGTGGCCCTAAAATGACAAAAGACAAAAAAAAAAAAAAAAAGAATCAACAGATGCTAAATCCAGGAGGAAACACTGATAAGGAGTAGGATATCTGCACGGTCTCCCCACAGATTGCTAATCAGATGTGAGGGGAAAACAGTTAACTATACAGTAGAGAAATCAAAAACACATTAACTGGGTGAGCAAAACTAACATCACAAGAAGAGACGCTTATCCAAAGTTTGCTTTTTTTTTTAATTATTCAATGAATTTTACTGCATTTACAGTTGTATAACGATCATTATAACCCAATTTTATAGCATTTTCAGTCTAAGCCCCCGGGCCATTCCCACCCCCAACCTGTCTCATTTGGAAACCGTAAGTTTTTCAAAGTCTGTGAGTCAGTATCTGTTCTGTGTCCTTTTCTTATGTTCCACATGTAAGTGATAGCGTATGATGTTGGCATCTCACTGTCTGACTGACTTCACTTAGCATGATAATTTCTAGGTCCACCCTTGTTGCTGCAAATGCCATTGTTTCTTTCCTTTTAATGGTCGAGTAATATTGCACTGTGTATCAAAGCTCGCTTAACAGGCATTTCGTTCTACTTGATCATGGGAGCACCTATTTATGAGGAAAAGGGAATCAGGAGGGTCTGTCCATGTCTGGCCTTTCACATACAAACCAGCGGAGCACCTCTGATCTTAAGTAATAGAGAAAGGGTGTGTCCTTGTAGTAGGCCCTTCACTTTCTTTCCATTTTTTTGTTGTTATTGCCTTTTTTTTTTTTTTTTTTTGGTGCGGCATGTGGAAGTTCCTGGCCCAGAACCCATGCCACCCACAGCAGTGACCTGAGTCACTGCAGTGACAATGCCAGATTCTTAACCAGCTGCACCACAAAAGAAGTCTAGCCCTTTTCTGAAACACAAAAGACTGATTCTTAATCTTCAGGTAAAATTCAACACTGCCAAGAACAGGAAATATTCAGTGAATCCTAAGATATGGAAAGAAGTCTAAAGGGTTGATGGTGGTTGGAACAAAGTTTTTACAACTCTAATAGCTCTTCTACAATTATGATTTAATTTCTAAACACTGTCATAGTACTAGACTGCCAAATTACAGTGGCTTTTATGTCTCACTTGTACTGATCCTAGTGAAAAAGTATCTTCTTAAATACAAAGATATCTGAAAAAAAAAAAATCATGTTCATAAAATGAAAAAAATTAGACCACACGTTGCTTTTATTTTTTTAAGAAGTGCCTCATGCTAAAATAAAATAATTACTAAGAAACTAGTCTTTTGCACACTTATCAGAGGTTTGCTTCTATGACAGCATCACAAAGCTTTTTGCTTTACAGTGAATACCACGTACTATATGACACACTCAGGCTACAAATTATTAGTGACATAAAAGGAAAATTCTTTCCACTCAGAGATGCTTAAAGACCACTATTACAGAATTTCTTGTTTAAAAAGGAGTAAGAGTAAATTATCACATCCAGAACCCACAGAAAGCTACCTTTCTCAATATGGAGAGTATTAAGCACTAATGCCCTAAGTTATTCTTTATCTGGAATGAATGATCTCCTTTTCTATGAATCTAGGATGGGACCAGTTATACACCATTATTAGAAAAACTGAGGAAGAGTCACTAAATCATCTTCCAACAAGGAGCCCCAGTTAAGAAATGCTGTTCAAGAGAAGATAATGTGAGGGAAAGAGCAAAGGAAAAAATTCCAGAGACATGGATTCAAGTACCAGCTCTCCATTTAAAAAACACATGAGCTGAGAGTTCCCGTCATGGTGCAGGGGAAATGAATCTGACTAGGAACCATGCGGTTGCAGGTTTGATCCCTGGCCTCAGTCAGTGGGTTAAGGATCTGGCATTGCCTGAAATGTGGTGTAGGTGGCAGATGCGGCTTGGATATGGCATTGTTGTGGCTGTGGCGTAGGCCAGCAGCTGCAGCTCTGATTAGACCCCTAGCCTGGGAACCTCCACATGCCACCGGGTGCGGCCCTGAAAAGACAAAAAAAAAAAAAACACAAACATGAGCTTTAATGACTAAAAGGATAGGAAATTTAACCAAGATAAGCTTTAATTTCTTTATCTAGAAAATGAGTTACAACTGACTGGCCACTGGCACTAACCTTCTATAAAGGCAGGAATAGATGGCTATAACAGAATAGTTAAAATATTCTAACCCATTATCTCTATAAAAATCAGTCCCAGAAATTCCGAGATTTGGACATCCAGAGACATATTCAAGACTGTGCCACTCACTATTAGACCACATAAAATCCAATATTTGGTGGCCAAAAAAATGGTTACTATCAACAAATGCTTATCAATAAGTGCTTTTAGACTACTCTTGGTATCTGATGATTCAATAGCCTCAGTTTTAAGTGTTTATGAATAATCTCAGAAAGAGCCCCAGCAAGGACTCATGTATAGCTCTGCTACAGCATAACTTTGAAGCAAACACTCCACGGCTGAAGTAGTGAGTCACTGGGTACCAAGTGTGTCCAGCCTCACTCAGCATCTTTGCTCTCCCCTCTGAAACAACTCTTGTGAAATGACGAATGATTCCATCCTCAATTTTTAGAACTGAGCTGAAAAGAAAGCCAGATGCTGCTGAAAGAAGTGGAATGAAAACGGATATGACTAAGAAGATGATGGTTCTTGGCCAGAAAATAGAACTTTCAGGTAAATGAAAGAATGGGTGAAATTAAACGTGACGGTGCTGTTCTAAGAATTCACAATGTTCCAAAATGCAACTCCTGTGACTGTCCGAGGACTTCACAATGTAGTTACATCCACACTGTAACGCTCTTACACTACTGCCCAAGCCGCTACATCCTTTTAAAAGCTACTGCATCCTTTTAAAAGCACACATTGCTGGGTGCCACTCCATAATTTCAGAAAATGCTACTACTTCTTTCTTCAACTCTTTGAAAAGAAATTATCTGTTCCCTTTTTATTTTTTAAAGTAAAACACTTCTGTAAATATTGTAACAGCACTTAAATCAGAGGTCCCTGTTTATTATTTCTATACAATGAATCTTTCATTCTTGATTTCATGCTTTCTAAATAAATCCTATTTGTTCACCTGTCAAAACTGATGCTGTTCTAAATTCCATCCAGCTACTTAAATTAACGCTCCAATTCTTTGGAGGTATTCAACAAATTTAAATACTACAGATGTCAGTGGCACATAAGAGAGAAGAAAAAGTAAAATAACGGTAAGAAACAGTTGATGAGTAAAGAAATTCACAAAACAAGTCAATAGTTATAAATTCAATGAACTGTCTACACAATTTTTTTTTTTTCTTTTGTCTTTTTTAGGCCCACACCTGAGGCATATGGAGGTTCCCAGGCTAGTGGCTGAATTGCAGCTGTAGCTACCGGCCTATGCCACAGCAACGTGGGATCCAAACTGCGCCTGTGGCCTACATCACAGCTCAGAGCAACACCGGATCCTTAAACCACTGAGCGAGGCCAGGGATCAAATCTGCATCTTCATGGATACTAGTCAGGTTCATTAACCACTGAGTCACTATGGGAACTCCTAGACAAAATGTTTTAAATAAGCAATCGCTGAATAAGTAAGCATGACCTGTTTAATTTCTTAGAAAGAAGTTTCATAGGATCATGTCTGCAAAATCGAGTATTTTATCATACCGTAATTGGGTTGGTCTGGCTGTGCAGTTTGTGCAACTAGATCTTTATTATGACGCAGAAACAATATTGTGTTTCTCAGAGTAAGTGCATGATCAAAATATCTCTGTGCTTCTCCTTCACCAGTGCTCTGAACCTAAACCAAGAGAAAATACATTTTACAACAAATACCACTCTATGCCATTCATTGTAGTATATAACCGCACAGTAGAGATATTAAGACATTATTAAATCAAAAATTTGCCAGGCAATATTGCAACAAATATTAACCTCAATCTTGGCTGAGCTTCCATTTGACTATACCTTTGAGGATGACAGAAAAGACCCCAAGTAAAACTAACAACTTCAGCAAAACCAAGTAATGCTTAATTGTACCTTAATACATTCCATGTTCCACATATGATTCAAATAGAGTGCATAAAAAACTCTAAGATCTATATATTCTGCTTCATCCAGGGAAGTACTCTGATTCATGGCCACCAATTATACTGCTATCTTATTACCCTGTTCACAACTGTGCATCACTGGTTATAAGGGACAACGGAGTATGTGATGCAACAAAACTGTTCAACAGTGCTGAACACACAGCTTAAAATCACTCGACAAGGATTCACTGAGTCCCTATTATGTGCTATGATCTCTCCAGGACGAAAGGAGAGTAGTGGACAAAACTCCTGCCTTCACTGTGTTTACATTTTAATGCGTGCTCTTCTACACACACACACATTTTCTTTTTTTTTTGTCTTTTTGCGTTATCTAGAGCCACACCCACAGCATATGGAGGTTCCCAGGCTAGGGGTCTAACAGGAGCTGTAGCCGCCGGACTACGCCACAGGCACAGCAACGCAGGATCCGAGCCGCGTCTGCAACCTACACCACAGCTCACGGCAATGCTGGATCCTTAGCCCACTGAGCAAGGCCAGGGATGGAACACGCAACCTTATGGTTCCTAGTCGGATTCGTTTCTGCTGTGCCACGATGGGAACTCCAGTCACCTATTTAACATTTAAACACACATATATCCCACAACCAACAAAGAAAAATAGAAGGACAGGCCTACAGGGGGAAAGAACTAAATTAGACTTGCATTAAATTAGTAAGATCAACTGATTAAGTTTAATCAAGATGAAGCTTCTTAAAAAACAGCAAAGACACTATTTTTAAAAACTAAACCTCAGACTAAAAGGCTTTCCCAAGAATGACTATGTGGTTAAAAAAAAGGAGAGATATAAAAAGTAAAAATGATCTTCCAATTTGCTGTATTTGACAAAAGACTGGTTGAGGTGAGAAAAATAAAAATCAGTAAATATACTGAACATAAAAAGTTATTGGCAAAACATGATACATAATAAGAAATGGGGTTAATGAGGTATTAAAAGTTTTGAGGAAATAATGTAAATATAAAGATAAAAGTCAGAGACTAGTTAATAACAACGATTATCTCAGGTACTAAAAAAGTAAAAATCCTATGGCTAAGGAGGACCAGGAAAAGTGTTACGGTCTTTTTATTTATTTATTTTTCAGATACAAAGGAATTACAAGATCATCAAAAACTCTCTAAACACACACAAAGTTCATCACTAAATAATTTGCTGAAGCACAAAAGGTACCAAAACTATTAGTCAAGGAACAGATTAGGCACACAAACTGTTTGCATAAAGAAGCGCAGAAGACAGAATAAAATATCCAGGGAGTGAACAACACCAGAAAGGGCAATGAAGATTTAGAGCTAAGGAAAGCTAGGGCTGTACTCACGGGGAAAAAGATGGTTAAGAACAAATATGGCTCATGTCTTCAAGACGCTAAAAGGGATAGTGAGAAGGGACATAAATATGATACCTAGGGACAGTGCTCCATATTTAAGTGGAACGCTTCAAATAAAATTGCTTAAGAGTAAACCTCTGTTTATGCACACCTATAACTGAAATAAAATCCATTAAGAGAAAAAAAAATAAAAATAAATACTTAATATCTTTAAAAAAAAAGAGTAAATCTCTGAGAGTTATAATGAAAAAAAATTTTAAAGATAATTTTAGAAAAGTGCAATTTAAAAAATTACACACAGACCGAAGGTTTCCGTACCCCATTTCTTCATTATATCAAAGTATGCTAAGAGTGTAGATAAGGTAGACAAATCACTTATTTAAAAATCACAAAATTCCTTCATCCACTCAATATGTTTAAGTCTAAACAACAGCCACAGTATTACAGTGGGAATGAGGTAGAAATGAGCAAGAATACACCAACAATCTACATAATCAGTGATAGACGTTTTATCAATCAAGGAAAAGTTCCAGATGCCCTTACATCCCACTATAAGCTACCTAGATTTACCTTTTCCAGTTCTATAAGAAAGCTGTCCAGAGACTCATCTGAGAGTTTGCCAACTTCAAACATTGTGACTGCATGGCTTTTCAAGTTCTGCAATAAAGAAACAAAAACAAAACTAAAGCGTACCTTATATAATCCTGTTATTAATAAGCTCTAGTTTTCCCTTTGAATGCTAAGCAAAACATCTTAGGTTCATAACATGCTTTCCAATATATGCAGACATCAGGGTGAGTGAGGTGAGGAGCTGAGTTTTCCAATTACAAAAGTAGCCCTCACTAAAAAGTTACTATCCTCCTCTAAGGACGATAAAACCAAGTGGCTGCATTTTCAGGAATAAATCATTTGGTACTTAAAAAAGATATAAAAGCAGTGAATTATTCTGTATCTAATCTTTATTTTAAACATTTTCACAGTTAAACAAGAATTTAACTTACTGGTGAAAGATTTCCCATCATTAAAAAGGCAGTAAGAGTTGAGTCAAATAGAAATGCAATACGCTTTGTATATCCTGTAGACAAGCTCAAACTGCTTAAACTGGCTGTGTCAGCTGAAAAAAAAAAAAACCCTAATTTAAAATCAAGTAAATTAAAACTGTTCTGTGCTTGTCATTTGGAATGAAAAAGTATTTCATTTCAGCTTTCCTTACTAACCGGAAGTATATAATTAAACATAGGCAATACTGTAGTCCTAAAAGGTCCTGATCCTACCCCTCTCCAATATAAAGTTAAAAAAAAAATTTTTAAGGCACTCACTTTTGTAGTTTTCTGATTTGTTTAGTTTTGCTTTTTTTTTTCTTTCTTTCTTTCTTTTTTGCCACACCTATGGCAGGTAGAAGTTCTAGGGCCAGGGATGGAACCCGTGTCACAACAGTGACCTGAGCCAAGGCAGTGACAACACCAGACCCATAACCTGCTGAGCCTCTAGGGAACTCCTGTAGTAAATTTTTTGAAAACCAGTAATAAACAAGACTTGATAACTGTCAGATCAACAAGACTACTTAGCCTAACCTCTTCAGACAAGTCACCTGGCTCAGGTAGCAGAGCAATGCAGAGCAGGAACTGGAAGTCCATGCTGTGTCCCTCCCCCCACCTCAAAGCCACGTGCAGCGCCCTTGTGGCCCTCGCTATGGCCTCCCCTCACTTGCCAGCAGCACACTTTTATCCATTCTTTGCTCAATCCTCTCCACAAAGGCTCCCTAACCCTCTCTAGGCAGAAAGAGGATTCTTTGCTCCCCAGAAGCACCATAACACTTCTCTCCCTGCTGTGGTTTTTGTGGTTACATTCTCCAGACTTAATTTTTAGAAGGAAACTATCGTATTCTTGTCAATTTTATACCCCTAAGACCTAGCACAGGGCCTAACACATGGGAAAGTACTCACAGACTACATAGTAAAAGAATGAAACCCAGAACAAACTACAAAATGCCTGTAAGCCTGGAGGGTTTGCTCTCTGGGTGCACACACAGACACTTGGCTCATCTACAGACACACTCACACAGAGACACTGCTAACCTGCATCTTCTTGACTATTTGTATCAGTATCAGTAGCCGATGAAGCTTCTTGTACAGGACTCCTACTTTCCCCGCCATCCCATGAAAGGAGCATCTTTTGTGGATCTAAAGTACTCCTATTAATGAAGAAAACATCCACTGTTAAAAAATCATATAAAGATCATATATAAATACAGTTACCCAAGTCAGTGCATAAATTATGAACATCCAGTCTTACATTCAAGCCCCAAATTGAGATGGAGCCCCCAAAGGCTCTGCACACACAACAAAGGTTCTTAACAAAACCTATGGATAGACTTCAAGGAATTTGAGAACTCTTTAGATTTACATATAAAATATCATATGAGCTTTTCTCCGGGGGAAGGGTGCTTAGTTTTTCATCATATTCTTAAAAAGAGGATCACACACATACAAGATTAAAAACCACTCACATTTAAGGTTCACCTTAGCTGACAGGTTGAACAAGTAAAATTTTTGTATGTAAAACTGAATGTTTTTTTTTTTCAAAAAGATACTATCTTATACTAAATAAATGAGTTACTTTAATCTGTTTACAGATGGTACATTCTTCCACGATGAATGAAGTTGATCCAGATTTATTACTTGTCCCTTCTTATGGGCAAACCCCAACCTGCAGTACATTGACACAGCATTCTGAAAGAAATATGAAGACAATGAGCATCTGAAATAAACTAGACATCGGAATGTTTGCAGAGAGAAAAAAATTGTTGTGGGCTTTGCTTAGGGTTAGAGTGACCCTCAAACATTTTCATCTCATAACTAGAAAAAAAATTTTTAGGAGTTCCCATTGTGGCTCAGTAGAAACAAATCTGACTAGCATCCATGAGGATGCAGGTTCGATCCCTGGCCTTGCTCAGTGGTTAAGGATCCGGTGTGGCTGGGAGCTGTGGTGTAAGCCGCAGACGCAGCTTGGCTCTGGTGATGCTGTGGCTGTGGCGCAGGCCAGCAGCTACAGCATGATTCAACCCCTAGCCTGGGAACTTCCATATGCTGCAGGTGCGGCCCTAAAAAGCAAAATAAATACATAAATTTTTAGAAGGCTGAATCTTCCCCTAAGATCTTCACATAGGCAGGAGAGGGAAAGCCGGAACCATCTGCCTCCCCCAGCACCCACCCCCAGATCCACCTGAAAGAAGGCAGAGTTGTTGCTTTAACTGACTTCATTACAAGACACTGGGCAGGCTGCCTCCTGCTGTGCACAGACACGTGAAGGCAGCCTTCAGTCCCTGGGGTGGAAGACTGGTCCAGGGCCTTATCCTGCCCTTCTCTCTCTTTGCAGCAGCCCTTGACTGTGCACACTTCCTCTGATAGCGAATAAGAACCTCACTGCTTCCACTTCTCAGTATCAAGACAAACACCTATGATCTATTCAGCATTCGTATTACAAGTGAAAAGAGTATAAAAATTACAATACCTTAACTAGAGACAGGTCTATCTCAAGGACATTTGCAAGCTGGAAAATAACATAAAAATACGTATATTTTACATCCCAAGAATTATCAGCATGTCACATAATACACAGGCAACTTAACCATAATCAGTGAAAATTAAATTAATAACTGAAAGATTATTAATAACTGAAAGATCTTAAAATCAAAATTTTCTTTCCTTGAGACACTTAGAACAGTACAAATCCAGGCAGTGACCAAAGCAATTTAATTACTTCCTTTTTAATTTTGTCACCATTAAAATAAGATCTCTAGATTCAATCAATCATCTACAATGCTTTTACTATAAAGTCATATGAAGTTATTTAACCAAATTATAAGTTAATAACTAAAAAGAATTTTTATATTCAGGAAGTAACTAAAGAATAGTGACTTAAATATATTGTCTAAGATCTAATGTATATATTTTAAAAATATTTTTATTGTATCATTAAAAAATTTTACCAGAGTTCCCATCGTGGCTCAGTGGTTAACGAATCCGACTAGGAACCATGAGGTTGCAGTTTCAATCCCTGGCCTTGCTCAGTGGGTTAAGGATCCGGCGTTGCTGTGAGCTGTGGTATAGGCTGCAGATGCGGCTCGGATCCTGCGTTGCTGTGGCTGTGGTGTAGGCTGGCGGCGACAGCTCTGATTAGACCCCTTAGCCTGGGAACCTCCACATGCTTCAAGTGCGGCCCTAGAAAAGGCAAAAAGACAAAATAAATAAATTTACCTACTTTACACAAACTTTCTTTTACAGTCTTGAGGTTAAGTTCTTTCACAAGATGTTACACTTACCTCTGCAACATTAGTATGCTCATCTATTGAAACAAATATCTTATAGAGTAGAGTTTCAAAATAATCACCTTGCACCCGATTCATAACAAAACCTTCAAGGGGAGGAACTAAAATAAACAAAATAGACTTTTCTCAGTGATAATACTTTTAAAAAACAAGAAAGTGTAATTTTAACAATCTATTCAATTTAAGGACTGAATTCAGCTTTTTTTTTTTTTAGTCTTTTTAGGGTCACACCTGCAGCATATGGAAGTTCCCACGCTAAGAGTGGAATCAGAGCCGTAGCTGCCAACCTACACCACAGCCACAGCAATGTGGAATGTGAGCCGCATCTGCAACCTATACCACAGCTCGTGGCAAAGTTGGATCCTTAACACACTGAGTGAGGCCAGGGATCGAACCTGTGTCCTCATGGAACCTGCGTCAGATTTGTTTCGGTTGAGCCACAACGGGAACTCCCTGAATTTAGCTTTGGGTTCACTTTATCAATTCCATAGCAAGTTCTGCTAAAACTCCCCAAGTTAAGGTTATATACAATGCTGTTTACACAGAGTGAACTCTGATGGCAAAGCATGAATCCTGCAAGCAATCCCCAGGGACCTCCCAGTATTACTGAGGCAGAGAAGCACTGGAAGCACGGATCTGGTAGAAAGGCATGGGGGTGGGGGCTACTTCAGAATGGGGAAGCCTGCCAAGGCTGTGTTTCTAACGCCTCATAGTGAGCAGAGGTACCTGGTCTAAAGCAGAGAAGGACCATGAGTTGCCATGCTACACAAAGCCAGGTGGACAGAAAGTATCAGTTCTCTGGAGTTCCCATCATGGTGTGGTGGAAACAAGTCCGACTAGGAACCACAAGGCTGCAGGTTCAATCCCTGGCCTTGCTCGGTGGGTTAAGGATCTGGCACTGCTGGGAACTGTGGTACAGGTCACAGACGTGGCTCAGATCCTGCATTGCTGGGACTGTGGTGTAGGCCAGCAGCTGCAGCTCCGATTCAACCCCTAGCCTGGGAAGCTCCATATGCCATGGGTGTGGCCCTAAAAAGCAAAAAAAAAAAAAAAAAAAAAATCACTTTCTGTTTTTCTCCCATCATTCCCACTCATCCAGACAAGAGGGGAAATTCATCGCATATTTATCCCTGGTATCATCTGCTCTTTGGGGCCTTCCATCCTGTATCCTCCTCAATGGGAAGAGCGTTAAGACCTTTCTTAGCACAAGAGGCTGTCTGATCACTGCTCTCCACCTGATAGTTTATGCATACTCACTTCTTTCCACCTCTTTGGTCCAGATACTCTAATCTAATTTACTAAAGCGCTCTGCCCAACCAACAATAAAGCAGCACTCTCCCCTGGGGACACACTTCCTTTGAAAACACCCTGGGAAGAAAGCACGGGCCTAGGCCATAGCTGGATTTGGGTGTCCCTGTGTCGCCTGACCCTAACACCACCTAACCGCACCTAAAATTTAAATTTACCCCAACAGAGAGAAATAAGACAAACTACAAAGGGTCAAAATGAAGACACTGTGAAAAACCACAATGTACATTTCAGGACAGGCTATTCACTTTACAGATCTGATTCATATCATTTTTAACTTAGTGCTACCCATATTTCCAAGAACCCTATTTCCAACCAACCAAGAACATTTAAAGATCAAAGGTTTCTTTTAGAAATTTTAGTAATCCCATTTTTTAATGCAATTATTTCTCTGCACTATCAGTTGTGTGAATAAGAGGTGCAAACATTTACTGAACACTTACTAAGTGCCAGAGTATACTGCCAGCCACTTTACACACACTTTCATTTAATCCTCTTAGTGCCAAGAGTTGTTCAAAACTATACCCCAATCTTAGAGGCAAAGGAACCAAGAGGTTAGAAATACACATTTACATCTAGGCAAAAAGAATGAGGCAACGCTTACATGAAGAGATATGGAACAGTCTCCAATATATATTAAGTTAAAAAAGGATATATACGTAAACGCCTATGTGTATAGTACGTTTTTGGAAGGATATACATGAAACTTGGTGGCTGAGAGAAGAACTGGGTGGTTAGGGGCAGGCAAGGGAAGCAGATGTTTTTATACTCTTGTACATTTAGTATTTTAGTATCATAATTATTGCCAGCTCAAAAATGTTAATAAAAATAAATATAAAGAAAAATACTTGAAAATAGCAAGAAAGTTATTATTTTTTTAAAGAAGTTCCCTTGTGGTATAATGGGTTAGGGATCCAACGTTGTCACTGTAGTGACTGGGGTCGCTGCTGTGGTATGGGTTTGATCCCTGGCCTGGGAACTTCCATATGCCTCAGGAGCAGCCGGGGGCGGGGGGGGCCAAGGAAAGCCTGGCCATAAACACATGCTAACACAAATAAAGGTCAAGACACTAACTTGAGCATGGATAACCTGCCACAGGGAGTATTTTTGTAACACGCCCTATCATCACTAACTTGTTAATGGTAAGGTCTCTGCAATTTTTTTGACACTTTCCATTCAATTACAGAAATATTAAATACCTTAGAATACTAAAAGAAACCACAAACAAGAACACAGCTAAAAGATAAGATGGAGCTTTTGGCTCTCTGTGCAGCACCATGGTGGCTGGCAAGAACAAGAGCCTTACAAAAGGCTGCAAAAAGGGAGCCAAGAAGAAAGTAGTTGATCCATTTTCTAAGAAAGATGTGAAAGCACCAGCTATGTTCAACATAAGAAATATTGGGAAAACACCAGTCACGAGAACTCAAGGAACCGAAATCGCATCTGATGGCCTCAAGAGTAGTGTGTCTGAAGTGAGCCTTGCTGATCTGCAGAATGATGAGGTTGCATCTAGAAAATTCAAGCTGATTACTGAGGATGTTCAGGGCCAAAACTTGTCTGACCAACTTCCAAGGCAAGGTTCTTACCTGTGACAAAATGTGCTCAATGGTCAAAAAATGGCAGAGCACGACTGAAGCTCATGTTGACGTCAAGACTATTGATGGTTATTTGCTTCGTCTATTCTGTGCTGGTTTTACTAAAAAATGCAACGATCGGATTTGGAAGACCTCCTATGCCCAGCACTAACAGGTCCGCCAAATCCGAAGAAGATGATGGAAATCATGACCTGAGAAGTGCAGACAAATGACCTGAAACAGGTGGTCAATAAATTGATTCCAGACAGCACTGGAAAGGACACAGAAAAGGCTTGCCAGTCTATTTATCTGCTCCATGATGCCTTTGTTAGAAAAGTAAAAATGCTGAAGAAGCCCAAGTTTGAACTGGGAAAACTCATGGAGCTACATAGTAAAGGCAGTAGTTCTGGAAAAGCTACTGGGGATGAGATGGGTGCTAAAGTCAAACGAGCTGATGGCTATGATCCCCTAGTGCAAAGAACTGCTTAAAATTCACTTTTAATGGTGACAAATAAAAGATCTTATTTGTGATGCTTTTTAAAAATAAAATAAAATAGTAAAAGATACAATGGAAAATACAGTTGTAATACATAACCTAAATATAATAAGTGTTTCCACAAATTGGTAAGAAACCTAACCTGTAGAAAAAAACGTCTACTCTGTCTTCAAGGATGTTAACTATACCACCAGTGAAGCAAAAGAAAAATAAAGAAAAGAAACAATCTAAATAACCAGCAATGGGGTAAGGGTTTACTAAACTGAAACACACAAAGGTCTTAATATTGATTTAACTTGGGGAGGTGGGTGAAAAAGGAAGGGGGCAGGAGGTAAAGACCAAAAAAAAAAAAAGGTAGCAGCATGAAAAAAATAAGACAGATACGTCACATAAAAATTAAGAACGTACAATTCTACATTGCTGAATATATGTAGAAATCTATGTACTGAACAAAGTCTAAAAGGTAACAAATTTATAAAAACACTGATTTGATTTGGGATTGTAAGAAATTTATCTCAGATTTCTACTATTTTAATACAGTATGTACACCAATATAAGATAAAAATGAAAGTAAGGAATTTTAGTAGAATCACCATAATGTACTGCAATGTAATGAGGAAGAAATGTTTTTCTCTGAAAAATTCTAACACCAAACACCCTAGAATGATATGGGTCTAACTTATTAGGGTGATATGCTGTGCCCAGCACCTAGTAACCATTCAAAAAAGCACTGAGAAATATTAGCACACACTTACCCGCTATACAACTGTCATCAGATATGGGTACATCCAGATAAATAAATCCTTTATTATATAAGCCTACAGAAGCAAAAGCATCTTGTTTTAGACTGAATAGTAAACACCAGTAATTTAAAAAAAACACATCTTTATTCCTGGTTTTCTGTAAAGGTTCTTACAACTTAATGCTATGTGAAAAAGAAAAAAGTAAAATAGAAGAATTATATCATAGCTTTCAAATCTTAGTTTCCCTCAATTGCTCAGAACTGAAGAATTTTTCTTACGATTCATCTGTATAAATTTCTAATCTGTGATTAATTATAGTACACTGGCAAATCACATACTAAGGTCACATTTCAAAAGAATAATGCATCTTAGGAAATATTACTATTCCTGGCTATACTTTGACAAATAATTGCTATTAAATGTTGATGGCTTAAAATATATTTTTATGTTGACGAAGGACCATTTCTACTAACCACTTACTATGTACTACATTGTAATCTAGGGATCCAGAGAGCTGAGGGCCTGCATCGATGATCTTATCAATAGCACATTTCTCAGGCAAAGTACATATCTAGGAAAGACAAAATATTTTTAATTAAGTTCTGTCCAGATTAACTAATTGATAAGTTTCCGCAAATCTATTCATATTTAGACCAATGACTATATGTCATTAGTTGAATGAGCTGCCTACTTTTCTCATTTTTTACTCTAGAATTGTAGCAAAAAAACCTATCCAATAATCATCAATTAAGGTGCCAAAATATGCTACCAACGGGGCTTATGGAACAAAACAACAAGTGCCAATACTTGTTGGTAAGCAATGTGTTCACTAATAGATGCTATTATTTACTCATCTTCTTTGAATTGGAATCCAATCCATTTGCTGATCATGAACCTCTCAAATCAGAAGTTTATTCACACTCCATAGGATTATTATAAGTGACAAGAAGATCACGAACTTATGACACAGTCTGACATCTCCGCTTAGAAGTAAATATACTAAAGTAAAATTTCCAAGCCTTGCACTACTGGATTTATTCTGTCCTCTGAAGTAAGATAAAATGCTAACTAAAAAGAAATTTACATACTCTCTCACATGCCTTCAGCTACATGGATATGACCTCGTCCCAGTCCTCTTGTCCCCACCCCTTTCCTATAAGCCAATATCTCTTCCAAAATGTAAGCTTACATCACATGTGGTCTGACCACTAAGAATAGTGTTTCGCTTGATCTTGACACCACTGCAAGCACATACCATTTCAGTATCGCAGTTCGGCACAGCCATTAAAAGCAAACTGCCTGGGTTAAAAGCCCTGATCTTTACCACCACTGTGACGGGAGCCATTACTTTATTTTTCTGTGCTCACTTTTTTCACATGTGAAATAGGCTACAAACAATACATGCCTCTGGGGTTATGATGAAAATCAAGTAAGACAATATAAAAAGCACCCAGAACAGTGCCTGGCACATCAAGCATATAGCAAGTCCTTAAAATGTGTTAGCAAAGACATTGCTGGTGGCTGCAGCAGCACATAACTTCACATGAAACTTCCAATTAAAACCCCCAGATTATCGTACATGAACCAAGTCAAGTCTCTCTCATTACTAAAGAATATTTTCATAACCAACCAATATTCTAGCCTACTGAGGTCATTTATAATTTTGAATTTAAGTTTCATTTCCTTCAGGAAAACCAAATAGTGTTACTTTTTAAAAAGTTATATAACTATAGTTAAAAATCATAAAATAATCTTAAAAATCCTACACTTAATTTTTAAAGATATCCACCTTTATGTCATCTTCTGTGATATATCCAGCCTGCACCACCCACCACGCCTCTATGGCAATTTCCACCGGCTTTACTGGTAAAAGATCACGGGCCGTCTTCCTTCTGAAAAATTTCTGCAGTGGTACAAACATTTGAGAATTTGCAATCCATCTAAAGTTACTACTTTCTTTTCTATTGCTCAAGACGTACGTTTCTAAGAGGCTAAATAAATATCTTCTAAAATTCTAATGCTTTAAAATCTGAAGTATTCTAGATGTACTAGAGACAGTCATTCTCAAATTATTTCAAAATAAGGTACTTTAAAACACTAGTATGAAATTTAGATATAAACCCAGAAATTCCAAAGGAAACCCAGGTGAAAAAGCATTTGGAAAATGTGTACTGATTTCAGCCATCAAGTGAACCATGGAGTGGAATGAGCAGGTAAAAAGACCAGCTAATTTTTAAAAATAAATGAAACATCTTATGCCTTAAATATTTTTAATTCAACAATCACTTAAGTTATAGCCTAGAGATACTGATGAGCTGCTTTTTGTTTGTTTCTGTATTAAGTATATTTCTTTTGATCACAGAAATCAAAATGCATTATTTCTACTACTTAAAAATTTTAATCTGACCATCTGACTGTGTGATAAGGGCAAGAAATGAGAAAGGGAAACGACTAACTTACTTTGGATGATCTACACTGATTCATCAGATCAATGTACTGGTTTCTTCCTATGCCAAGAAGCCTTAGACCTAAAGGAAAAAGCCTTTCCTTTAAAATCATGTCAGTACATTCGTTAAGTCTGCTAGGAAAAAACCCATCTTGAAATGTCAGTACATTCATAAGTCTGCTAGGTAAAAACCCCTGACTATTGTTCATCTTTTGGTTACTGACAGACAATAGCAAATTGAAATGAATTCTGCAAACAAATTATGAAAGAAAACCAACTGGGAAAGATGAGTTCAAGCTGACACTTCTGACAATCCTAAGCGAGAAAATTTTTTAAAAAGCAGTTCTCCCAATTCCGGGAAGTCAAAATGTACTCATCAGCAAGTTTCTTCTTAACACGACAGAACTAAGTCACACTGCAAATATTAAAATAAGCATAACAAAACGTCAGCAAATTATGTTAGTAACAACTGTGTATGGTACAGCAAAAAAAATACCGTGCACAAATTTTCTTCCCTCATTTGGCACATAACACAGCCCAAGTACCAGAAAGAACTTCATTCTCTAGATATTCAGAGACTAGTCCCATTTTTCTGATTCTACCACTCCAAAACATTCCTCTCTTGGACATTTAGGCTAAATCATACACTTGACTTGTATTGTCTGATAAAATTCCTATCAACAGCAGTTCCCATCATGGCTCAGGGATTAACGAATCCGACTAGGAACCATGAGGTTGCGGGTTTGATCCCTGGCCTTGCTCAGCGAGTGGGTTGAGGATCCGGTGCTGCCGTGAGCTGTGGTGTAGGTCGCAGATGCGGCTCAGATCTGGCGTTGATGTGGCTCTGGAGTAGGCTGGCAGCTACAGCTCCGATTAGACCCCTAGCCTGGGAACCTCCATATGCTGCAAGTGCTGCCCTAGAAAAGGCAAAAAGACAAAAACAAAAAAATCCTATCAATAATGCTGTTTGCTGATCTCATCTTTCAAGTCTTTCAGGTTCAAAGCACACCGCGATACTGACAGGAATGCGCATGCACAAAGCATACTCTAAACATTACCTCGTTCAGCATACTTACAGTCAGCAGCAGTAAAATTGGGCAATGAATCATAACTCTTCTCACTGTTCATAATGTCCTTTTAAAAAGAACAAAATTTTAATGTTAAATGCAAAATGTCCTTAGATAAAAATATAAGTATATTACGGCAACCAACGAGAATAACAGTAATTTTTTTTTGGTCTTTTTGCCTTTGCTAGGGCTGCACTCGCAGCATATGGAGATTCCCAGGCTAGGGGTCTTATCGGAGCTGTAGCTGCCAGCCTACTCCAGAGCCACATCAACGCCAGATCTGAGCTGCATCTGCAACCTATACCACAGCTCACGGCAACGCCGGATCCTTAACCCACTGAGCAAGGCCAGGGATCGAACCCGCAACCTCATGGTTCCTAGTTGGATTCTTTAACCACTGAGCCACAACAGGAACTCCAAGAATAACAGTAATTATTACATGAGGCACTGAGATCAGAGCTTGGCAACCTAAAGCAGGCAAGTGACATTATGGCACTTAGCAAGCGGCCCAACCTAGAGGTGAAGCTCAGGCTCCAGGTCTAGGACTCTCACAGCACTCTCTAGGAAGCCCAGACAGTTGCCCTGTAACCTCTGCCCTGGGACAGCTCTGTGAGAGCTCAGGGCTCCAGCCTCTCTATACTTCATACCCGATCTTAGACTCCTACCCTGAGAGAAGGCCCACAGTGTGTCACAGCTCCATCAGCATGCACCCAAGATGTGCACTGCCAACAAAGACTTCAGCCACGCAGTGGTCTTTGCTCCTCCAAGTCCAACCGGCAATAGTGGAATCCAGCCCCTTTCAACCCTCATCTGTTTCTCCTGTAATAAATCAATTGTTTACTATGGGGATGATAAGACCCATTCTCAACCCAGGAGCTATATTTAATGGTACGAGAACAGAAACCAGCTAAGAGCAGGCACATGGATATAGCTAAAAGCTGGTAAATGGAACAAAACCACCAACTATTATCACCTCCAAACCTGTGGGCATCAGAAAAACAATCAAAGAGGCAGCGACAGCTATTCTACACACTGCTTAGCTGCCACCTTTATTATGCTACCCTGATTCCAGGGCAAGGGAATGACAGAGAAGTGGGTGGCTGGGCCTCATGTTTTTCTCTGTATTTCCTCCAAAGCAGAGACATAGGAGACACAAGACTGCAGAAGTGCCTGTGAAGAAAGGGCACACCTGTGAAGGCAGCTCCAGAATGGAGGCTGTAACCTCACTGCCTCTGGAGGCGCCAGCTCCTTCAGTTCTAGGCTGCCCTCTGCTCTTCCAGAGGTCGGTGAGCCCAGAACAGCAGCACTCAAAGAGAATTAAATAGCAAATGAATACTAGGTAAATACCGCCAACCTTTACATAAAGCTCACTCAGAGGAGTTCCCGTCGTGGCTCAGTGGCTAACGAATCCGACTAGGAACCATGAGGTTGTGGGTTCGATCCCTGGCCTTGCTCAGTGGGTTAAGGATCCAGCGCTGCTGTGAGCTGTGGTGTAGGTCGCAGACGCAGCTCAGATCCCGTGTTGCTGTGGCTGTGGCGTAGGCTGGCAGCTACAGCTCCGATTAGATCCCTTAGCCTGGGAACCTCCATATGCCGCATGGGCACAGCCCTAGGAAAAAGGCAAAAAGGCTAAATAAATAAATAAATCTCACTCAGAAACAGTATACAAATAGTACTTAAAAGGTATCCAACATCAGCCTAAAAACCGCCTTTGGAAAAAGGCTAACATCTAGGAGTTAATAAACTTAGAAAGATTAGCAGCCAAGGCTACTACTAATACATCTCCATTCTTCTGACACCTGCATTACATAATGTTGGATCTATATCATCATTTATTCTTTCCACAGTTGGCAAATAGCTACATAACCTCAGTTCCTCGGAACTTAATTCTGTCACCCGCATTTTCAACTTTAACTGTGTATTAAAAGCCATAAATTTCATACAAACTGTGCTAACATAAATGACTGATTAATGCTGCAACAGCACAAAGGGTCAACGTCTTTAAGAACACAGAATAAAAATAGACACCTTCCCACTGTGGAAACACTGATAATGACAACTATTTGGAGTTCCCGTCGTGGCGCAGCGGTTAAGGAATCTGACTAGGAACCATGAGGTTGCGGGTTCTCTCCCTGCTCTTGCTCAGCGGGTTAATGATCTGGCTTTGCTGTGAGCTGTGGTGTAGGCCGCAGACCTGGCTCGGATCTGGCATTGCTGTGGCTCTGGCGCAGGCCAGTGGCTACAGCTCCAAGCTGACCCGTAGCCTGGGAACCTCCATATGCCACAGGTATGGCCCTAAAAAAAAAAGACAAAAAACAAAAAAGTTGGACAACTACTTGTACAAGTGTGGCCACAGAGGTTAACTTGTAGCCAATCATCCTTTTTACACTGTAAACTCAGAAACAATGTCCACGGTGGCTGAGTGCTACAGGGCTGGTCATCGTCTACAAAGTGTCCCTGACACGAAGTCCAGTCCCATCCCAACCCCAAAGGTCCACGCATCCTGTAAACTCACCTCCATAATCCCAGTGTAATAGGAAAACGGTGTTATCCTCAGGCCCTTTACCATGATATCTGATAAGTGGTAAGGGTACAGCATGAGATGATCGCGGCTGTACTTTAACAGCTCCTCGTAGTACTTGCGTTCATCTTTCTTGACATGTTTAACTGGGGGGGGAAAGGGAAATTCTCTAGTTTTTTCAGATGTCTTATACTTACATATAACTATAAATGCGATGAGAAATGCTTTACAAACTAATATTAATTAAAAATAAAAGTATGTAAATTGGAAGGGGACAAATAAAATAATCTAAGTTGGAACAAAGAAACCATTACACCATAAGAAACAGACTTCAGGGTATATACGTAAAATGTATAATGGGACAGATAAGTAGAGAAATAATTCAAAGAGGTGAGCATGGACTGTCTCCTCAAAATGTATAAAATGGCAAGCTATGATCCATTCAACCCTCTACTATGATACTTTATAAGACATCCAACCTGAATGGTGGTTTTCTATGAAATCAAGCCTATTTTTAAAAATTATTTGCTGGTTTTTGTGTTTTAAATATAAAAAGACTTCTGACTTCCATGGAATATCTGTCTTTCATAGAAAACCTATCTCTGAAATAGTATGCTTAAAATAAGAGTTCACACATGGGAGGGAAGACTACAGGGCAACAGAAGACAAAGTAATCTGACAAATAAAAAGAAACATTAAAAAAAAGCAGTTTAAAAAAAAACATGGAACCAACTTTGTTTTAAAATTTGCTCCAATTATTATAGTGTCTTCATTAAAGTTCTATTATTTAGAAAATTTATAGAGAAAAAAACAAAGCTCAAAATCAAAAATTATTAAGAAGTAAGATACTTCTTTTCTGGCATATTTTCTCACCTAAATAGAAAGACGACATGCGAATCAAAACTAATATAGGTAAAATGAATCTATGAACAATTCTCAAAAATAATTTTCATCAGAATTAAAAAGAAAAATCTATTTGCTAATGCTAATTGTTAGGTGTGACAGATGGGTATAGAGTTTATCTTAAAGTCTATATGTGAAAAAATTTCAGTACGATGAACTATCTAGTGAAAAGACAGGAGAGATTTAAGAAGATGATAATTCAGCAACAGTCATTTCCACCACAATGTAAAAATGTCTCCACTTACCTAAGTTATTTCTGTATCGTAACTGATTGCGGATACTGTACAGGACAACCTGCTTCTCATATTCTCTCTGCGAATTTCCAAGACTCTTAAAAAAAAATTCAAACAGATTTAAAATAATTTCTAACTAAATAAGTTACTTTCTCGCCATAAAAATTCAATACTTTGCTCCCTAATTTTATCCTGGAACCTCTAATTTCCAGAACTGAGTGAAGAAATTTTCTTAAATATAATACCAACTTTCCTGCTATGGTATTAGAACAAAAATCCAATGTGTTTACTTTCAATATGCCTTTCTAAAAAGACTTACTGAAATTAAGTATTTAATATCAGAGTTCTCTTGTGGCACAATGGGTTAAGGGTCTGGGATTGCTACTGCAGCGCTCGGGTTACTGTTGTGGCATGGGTTCAATCCCTGGCCCGGTAACTTCCGCATGCCATGGGCGTGGCCAAAAGGAGAAAGAAAATCTGAGCTCTACTGATAAAGAGTTCCTTCTTCACTGTTCCAAATTTTCAGGATAGATGGATGCTTTCCTGCCGAAAGGAAAAAAAAATCTGAGTTCTACTGATAAAGATTTCCTTCTACACTGTTCTCAATTTTCAGGATAGATGGATGCCTTCCTGTACCTACATGTATTTAAATTTAAGAATGGCAACTAAGGACAGATTCCTGTCTGATAACTATGTATAGTTGAGGGCTATCATTCTCAAAAACCAAGATTTCTGGAGAATGTATGCAAAATACTTTTTAGCTGTGAATTTAGTGTTTTCAGTTCAAAACTGGGTTCTCATGAAAGCAAAGAATAAGTATGATTATATCTAATATATTCACTGTGAGACCATAAACTTAATTTGTGACAGCTACCCCCTTCTAATTACTAGGTATGATCTTTCCAACACTAAAATAAAATTAGACATCATAAGAGACTAATGACAGAAAGATCAGAGGATTCAGTTATTATACTTTTTACTCACAGGCTTTTGAAAACCAAGGTAAATGTCCATACACAAACTTTTCACTTAAGGCAATCTTCACAAGACAGATGAAATTCAGATCTAAATAAACTGGTACAGGAGTTCCCGTCGTGGCTCAGTGGTTAACGAATCCTACTAGGAACCATGAGGTTGCAGGTTTGATCCCTGGCCTCGCTCAGTGGGTTAAGGATCCAGCGCTGCCGTGAGCTGTGGTGTAGGTTGCAGACACGGCTCGGATCCCGCGTTGCTGTGGCTGTGGCAAAGGCAGGCAGCTACAGCTCCTGTTGGACCTCTAGCCTACAAACCTCCATATGCCGCAGGTGTGGCCCCAGATAAGGCAAAAAGACAAAATAAATAAATGAACAAACTGTACATAACTGAACTAGTGGTGGGTAGCTTTTTAAGGAAAAAGAGACATTGAGAAAACTACAAATCTTTCTTTCTGCATCTAGATTAACTGATTTATCACAGCTTAAAGTAGAAACCACACGACCGCCGAAATGTATGTGCTTGTACTATTGAACATTACAAGTAGTTAGGAGTAAGTTCACTGTGGAGAAACCACTCTCCCATCTTTTACGTAGCACCAAAGCCAGAGTCAGTACTGAAGATATAAAGGGGGCCCAAAATATTAGGCTTCCTGTAAAACTTTCAGAGTCTCCTCTAGCTCTATTGCCAAATCAAAGTCTCTTTCTCAAAGAACACACAGACACACAGACACACAGACACACACACACACACACACACTCTCTCTCTCTCTCTCTGTCTCTCTCTCTCTGTCTCACTCACATAGCAGACAACTCACTAAAATCTTAGTGGCTTCCAAATTTGAGGATTTGCTCTTCTGTTTCAAAACAGGTCCCTTAATTTATTCTAACTTACAACCTTTTTCTCCCTTTAAAACTCTGTTCCTGGTAACTCCAGGATAAAAAGTGTCTAAGTCAAGCCACTCACACAAAATAAAAGGGTCCTCGTTATTTGTACGTTAATTAAAGAATACAATATCTATGAAACATCTAAGTCTTTTCGCTAATCATTAAGTAATGACTGGTCCAGATAAATACATGTGTGTATACACAAATAACTAAAAACTACAATAAAAGCTGATTTTATTCTTCACTATCCATGTATATAAAATATAATTGCTTTGTTCACAAAGATCTTTTGGGTTCTCTTACCCTCCTACCCCAAATTTCCCATCATCCAAAAAAAAAAGAAACAAAAAAACACTGTTGCCTCTACAGGAGGCAACTAAAGAAAGGTCGTTTTACTCTGAGACAGTGGTGACCGTGAAGAAATACTGACCAGGTCTGACAAATGAAGTTGCCTGCATATAAAAGGAACTATAACAGATAGAGTGAAATAGGAACTGGCTGTAAAACACCCACCTTCCATCAGATTATACTAAAAACATAATTATTTCTAAAGCTTTTGCTCCAACAAACCCCAATCCCATTGTGCTGCCCCCCCTCAAATACATCGATTTTTAATTAAAATTGATCTTCCTTGGATTACACAGAACCTCATCATAAGATTTCCCTTAAAATAAAACAACTGTATTGAAATAAAATCCATTAAGAAAAAAAAAAGAAAGAAAAAAAAGAAAACCAAACAAACAAACAAAAAAAAAAACAGCTGTAATTGTTCTGAACATTGATCTGAGGGTCAATTACTCCAGATTTAAATCAGGGAAACTTTAGTGGAAAAGTTAATACTTGGGATTCAAAAGGAAGCAGCAAGTAACCTATGGAGACAGGTAGTGATAGCACTGGGATTTTATTTTATTTTACTTTACTTCATTTTGTCTTTTTAGGGCTGCACCCAGGGCATATGGAAATTCCCAGACTACAGGTCGAATTGGAGTTACAGCTGCCGGCCACAGCCACAGCCACAACCACAGCCACAGCCACAGCCACGCCAGATCCCAGAGGCCCCTGCGACCTACACCACCACGCACAGCAACGCTGGATCCTTAACCCACTGACAAAGGCCAGGGATGGAACCAAGTCCTCATGGATACTAGCCGGGTTCATTAGCACTGAGCCACCAAGAGAACTCCTGGATTTGTGTGTTAGGAACCTCACCACAGTAGGGTACGAAGAATGGATAGGAGGGTCCTTTTCTGAGGGCAAGAGACCAGACAGAAACCCGACGCAGTAATCCAAGGTGGAGCTTGACTTGGGAAAACAGCACAAGGCTACCGAGAGTCCATGAAGTAACTTGTACAGATGAGTTTTGCAACACCTTCTATAAGCAGAAGCTTATCCTAAGCTAAAACTGCAATTTTTAGGATCTTACCCCCCAAAAGTTTTATGTCACGTTTGTACCTAGCTATAAACTGTTCTGACATTATTTTTAATAGTCATGACTAAGGTTTAGAAATGCTTTTGCCAGCTCTAATTAGAAGTGATTATTCCTGCTGGATGTAATCAAACCATCCATCTCTCTTCTATTACACTACATTTATTTTTGTGAAAGGAAGGGCAGAGAAAATACGGAAACAAAGAAGGATTGTTGGCTCTTCCATATGCCATATGCCATGAAACTCTAAAAACAAAGAGTGTTCATCAAAGCCCTCATTCAAACTTAATAAGAGAAACTTATTCCTTCAGGTTTAGACATTTCTTCTTCCAGTTCAAGAGTAATGCCACATAGGCAGTCACTGCCACCCGAGAATTCTGAGTTCCTTCAATTTATCTTTCCACTTTCTTGTGCTTTTAATTCCTTCAAGTCAAAGCATTTTCTCTGCCACAAGATGCATCACCAGAAACTTATTCAGTTTTTGGAATTAAGACCCCAAGCTGGGAAAGGACACAAAATAATTCTTACACCATCATCACCACCATCCCAGGACCCAGCACCAATGAAAAACAGAATTTCACTCTTAATCAAGTAGAATGGCAGGAACTTGAAGGTCAATCTATGACCAGAGAAACGATGCCTTCCATACAGTACATGACACGCCCTTCACAAGATTTACCACCCCCTGCTCTATTATGTATTTATCCAGTTATTTGTTTATCGTCTTTCCTTACTAAAAGGGAAATTCCATTAAGACAGGGCTTTCCTCTGGTTGACTGCTGCTAATTACCCTCACCTAAAACAAGGTACAGCACATAGTAGATGTTCAATAAACAGCTGTAAAACAACTGAGTAAAAATGACACCCGAGTATCTGAGTATTACCCCTAGGACAAAAACCTTTTGTTACTCTCTTGAAAGATCTCTAATAAACCCATCCTGTTGAGAAGATTAAGTCCAACAAAACAAAGTATGAAAGCCTTTCAAAATCTGGCCCTGACTGCCACCACCCTCATGCACTCACAAAGTCCCACCTCCACACATCAACACAACTACACCTCCAGACTCCGGTGACATGAAGTCGCTCACTACTCTCAAAGCAGGCTTTCACTCGTCCGAGCTTTTTAAAATGACATTCCCTCTCCTATGAAAATCTTTCAAGTCTCTTATCTAGCTATCTCTTATTCGTCCTTTAAGGCCCAATTTAAATGCCTCCTCTACACATCCTCTAGACACTCCCTAGACAATCTGACTTCCACCTCTGTGCGCTCGCACATACTCTCAGCTTCGTTTGAGATCTTACCACTCCGTAAACGTATTCATTTGTTTTTAGTCCCTTTCCCACCATTCCGAAATTCTGGAGGCTAAGGGCCGTGTTTTAATTTGCTTAAATGTGCCTAGGTCAGTGCCTGGCTGAAACGAGAGTGCGTGCAAAGGCGCGAAGCCAGTCGAGTAGACACCATTCCATCCCATTTCGCAATGGCCCCATCCTGCCCCTATGGCCCCAGGGCCGTCCCCTCCTCATCCCTGGCCTGCGGGTCCCCCCTGGCGAGGGGAAGGCCGGGAGTCAGCCGAGAGGGCCAGCCACGGGGGCGCGGCGAGCAGATGACGGCGAGACGGTACCCCGGCCCCAGGCTCCATACCTGCCTCACGTTTACCGGCAGCTTGCTCCAGGGGTAGTTGTGCCGGATGTGGAACTCCACGTCTATGTTCATTATGCCGGGAGCCCGGGCGGGCGGCAGCGGCCGGGACCGCGGCTGGAAGGACACCTCCCGCCTGCCCGCCCTCGGCCCGTCCCGGGAGCCCGCGGGAGGCCCCGCGCCTCACACTGCGGACGGTCGGGGCTGCCCCATGGCCAGGGCTCCCGACTACTCGGCGCGGCCCGGGCCACGGGGCACGCGAGCAACAGAGAGACGCGGCCGAGAGCCTCGGCTGTTGCAAGTTTCTTCCTAGTTTCAGCCCGCCGGAAATGGCTTCGAACTACGTCACCTCCGCCCGCTAGCGAGGGGCTGGTGGGGGCGGAGCCCGGGACTCCAGCCCCGCCCCCTCTACCCCGGGGGTCTGGGCTGAGCTGTGGTGCCGCAAGGTACACGGGTAGTGGCACCCCCGACCCGCGCGGTCACTGTCCCTCTGTCGGTCTCTGGATGAATTAACTGGGTTTGCATTGTGCCATTGCTGGATGACCTACTTGCCCCCAAATTTGAGCCCAGGTGGCCCCAGGCACTGGGGTGGGCTGCCCGAGAAGGGGCACTTGGGAAGGTAGCCATAGCTAACTTAAAAGTGCAGGAACTGCGGGCCCTGGCTCTCAATAGTCAACCCTGAACCAAGGCCAAGTGGGCGGGGCCCAGGCTCAGAAGGAATGTCTAAGTGCAAGCTTTACTCCCAGTCGAGTGGTGGGGCAGAGGTCTAATGACCCTTCATCTCCGGATAGCTGCTGCATCTTGTGAAAGACAAACGCTGCGCTCTAAGGTTCCATTTCCCCCCATTCCCCCCAACCCCTGCACACACACATTTTTGGCAGAGTGAGTGAAACTCAACTAGTGTAAACCATCAGAAAACAGAGGGCATTACTATTCAGCATTATAACTCTTTGAAAATGTAGTCCTTTCAGATATCTTCGTTTAAAATGAATTTGCCACAAGGATTCATTTTTCACAAAGGGATTTACGCCATGAGTCTCCTGACTGGTTGGTTTCATTCATCTGTAGTAAAGATATGAGAAGAAACCCTCCCTGTCATGTTTCAACACCAAGAAATATACCTATTTATCCATGAGGGCAGGCATTACTCTCCTTCTTATGGTCATCATCCCAGTTGTAATCCATTCGCCAGAACCACTTTCAAAAATAGGTTCCTCAAATCACCTGAGGATACCAATTCATGTAGTTTTGTGAAATACTTCTCTTTGTTACTCCAATTAAAGTTATATCAGTTACAGATCTGTACTGATAAATAAAACAGTAAGTTTTCTGTTAACAAGAATAAAAACAAAGGTTCAAATTCTTTAAATGTGGGGATTCAGCTAAAATGTTAAACAGCTGCTGCTGACATAGGGGAGGCCCTCAGGTAACCTAGGAGGTAAAGATTCTCGCATGCACCCTCTTGGTTACTGCTTCTGCTCCATACCAATGCCTCCAGAGTCACTTTTGAATGGCAGATCAAGGCTACTTTAATTTCAGTTCTAATGAGAAGGTCTGTGAGGACACTTTCTTCCAGAATTTGTCACACTGGCTTCTTAAACCCACGATCATTGTTATCGGCAAGCAACCATAGATGAATTCAGTATTTTTGTGATTACGTTTCTGTTTATTTTTCATTTATTTATTTTCTTTTTATGGCTGTAACAGCAGCATATGGAGGTTTCCCGGGCTAGGGGTTGAATTGGAGCTGCAGCTGCAAGCCTACACCGCAGCCATGGCCATAGCAACACAGGCTCCAAGCTGCATCTGTGACCTACACCGCAGCTTGCAGCAAGGCCGGATCCTTCACCCACTAAGCAAGGCCAGGGATGGAACCACATCCTCACAGATACTATATTACGCTGAGCCACAACAAGACCTCTTACATTTTGGTTAAACAATGGTTTTTAAATAATATTTTTTTACACTTGACAGAACTGTACTCAGAACTTTTTACGATACTAGGGCACAGCTTGGCAGCTGGCCAGTCTGACACATGGCAGGGACCTTATTTAAATATCTGGTGAATTGAAACAAATATGGTCTACACTGCTCTTCACATATGCATTGGTCTCGTGTTATCCAACTATAAGAGCCCATAACCAAGTGCTTTGAATCCTGTGTCTACGGACCCTCATCATCATAGCTAAAAGTAAAAGAACTCTGACCATGAGATGTTTATTCAACAAATATTGTTTACCTGCCTGCTACGTATTAAACCCTTGGCTTACAACAGTTTGCTATTTCTCACAACCTTATAAAAGGATACCACTCTTACAATCCCGATTTAGCGAGGAGGAAACCGAGCCTTAGCTGGGCTGCGTAACCTGCTCTCAAGATCGCACAGGTGGTAGTGACGGAGCCAAACTGGAGCCCAAGGCTCCCTTACGCCAGAGCCGCCCTTTCAGCTCCTCCGTTCAGGCTCTCACTCCCGGAACTGTTCTGCCTGCTGTTCCAATTCAGACATTGTTCATTTAAAATCAACAACATAAATCCCCCTCAAAATTATTTTCTTAATAATCAAGTGTAGAAGAACCCCTATTCTTCCAGAGTCTAACTTTGACTTAATGCAGCGTAAATAACAATAAAAATTAAATTAACATAATTTTTAAATCCTTGTAAACCACTGTTTAGGGAAGTATTGCAGTCAAACAGGCGAGTGCTTGCTAAATTCATCATTTTTATCAACAAATATTGAATATAGCATGGACACATCAAAAACTACAGAAGTGGATAGGGCTGGTGAAAATGAACTTAAACACCCGCTAAATCATAAGACATAGACCTTTGGAAACTTGACCATGAAAAGATTCTAACTCAGTAAGTAGCTGAGAAAGGCAAAAATTTGAAGGAGGAAATGGTAATAGATTAAAGCTACATATGGGAAAAATCTAAACAACAAACTCTTCTGTATAGGAACTGGTGACAGAGCTTGACTTCTGAAACAAACATGAATCTCCCTCATTTCCCCCAAGGTGTCCAGTCTTTGAGAGGTGGGAAACAAAGCAGTTCAGAGACTGCAGGTTAAGCCTCAGGGCTCAAAGACCCCTCTTCTGGGAAGTTCAGGAACAGGACTGCTCCCTCAAACACCGGGAAGCAAAAACAACCTGCTAGGCTCCACAGCAGCACTCATTACATCATTGAGCCTTTTTGGTAAAAATAATGTCCATCCTTTTGGGTTCTTTACTCAGGCCCCCTGCTATTTCTGCTTAGTAGACCTTTGCTTTTCAAATTCCAGAGAGGTCAGAAACTGCAGTGTTAGAAGCCCCACCTCAGAAACTGCCATTCAAATTAAACTTGTGAGTAAACGTGTTCAAAAACACAAATGCAAGGAGTTCCTGTCATGGCTCAGCGATAATGAACCCAGTTAGTATCCATGAGGATGTGGGTTCGATCCCTGGCCTCGCTCAGTGGGTTAAGGATCTGGCGTTGCCGTGAGCTGCGAAGTAGGTCGCAGACATGGCTTGGATCCCGTGTTGCTGTGGCTGTGGCGTAGACTGATTCGACCCCTAGCCTGGAACTTCCATATGCTCTAGGTGCAGCCCTAAAAAGACAAAAAAATAAAAATAATAACAATAACACAAGTGCAAGTTGAGTTGATCTTACCTGGCTTTACCAACTTGAACTAAGGAAAATTACTCAACTGGCTTGAGCAAGCTGCCCTTCCGAAAGACTGCAGAACCATTTCATTCCCACAATTCCAACAAAAATAAGGAGCAAAAACAACCCAGAAGCAAGGAGCTCTCTGGGGGTCTAATATCACACAGACTCCAGAGTATTACTCCCTGGATATGCAGAACAATGGCCCCCAAAGAGGCCTGTGTCTCAGTCCTTGGAACCTGAGAAGATGGTACCTCAACGACAGAAGGGACGCCTTTGATGTGATTAAGTAAAGGCTCTTGAGATGAGATAATCCCGGATCCTCTGAGCGGGTCAGTGTAATCACAGGGTCCTTCTGAGAGGAAGGCAAGAGAGTCAGAGTCAGAAATGGAGATGTGACAACTGAAGCAGGGCTTGGAGTGACCATAGGGCAAGGAATATTGGCAGCTTCTTGGCTCCGGAAGAGGAAAACAGACACTCTCCCGGAGCTCCCGAAAAGATCATGGCCCTCCTGCAAACTCACTTTGGACTTGAAAGCTGAAATTGAAGTATAAATACCCTTAGGAGGAATAATGACTTTACAGCCTTATATAGGTGATTTTTTTTTTTAAATACACGAGACATCACATCCTTTCCTGAGAGCAACTTTGAAAGAGAAAGAGCTGGGGGATTAAATGAGGCCAGGGAAGCACCTGCCGAGGAGGAAGCAGTATTTAGAGAAAAGAAAGGGGATGTCACTGTGAGCAATTCTGGTTTCGCAGTTTTGCTAGAATCTGACCTCGGCCACGGTTTTCCCTACTGAAAGTGCTTTGTTCTACACCTAATGCTCAACACCATGGCCTAGCTAGTTCCTACCTCGTGGCTTTTGCCCTTGCTCTTCCCTAGGCCTTGAATGCCTTTTTCCTAGACCTTTGCACAGCAGGCTCCCTTCCTTCCACCCACTGTCACGTAGAGTGGCCTCCACCAGCTGCTCTGTCCAACCCAGCCCCTTCTCCCCCTCCTCTCTCCAACACATTATCTTGGTTTATTTCCTCTCGTACAAAGAATCACTACTTGACATTATCCTGCTTGATACCTTATATATTGTCTGTCTCCTCAGCAAGAATACGATCCCCATGCAAGAAAGGACCTTGCTGGAGTTCCAGTTGTGGCTCAGAAGTAACGAACCTGACTAGTAACCATGAGGACACAGGTTTGATCCCTAGTCTCGATCAGTGGGTTAAGGATCTGGTGTGGCCGTGAGCTGTGGTATAGGTCTCTGGTACGGCTCCCATCTGGTACTGCTGTGGTTGTGGCGTAGGTGGGGGGCTACAGCTCTGATTCCACCCCTAGCCTGGGAACTTCTATATGTTCTGGGTGTGGCCCTAAAAAAGAAAAAAAAGCACCCTCTCTGTCTTGTTTATCAGTCTCCCTCCAGTGTATAGAATCGTGCCTCACACATAGTAAGTGCTCAACAAAAGTCATCAAAAGCACTGAATTAGTGAACTAGTTACATGACATTTCACCTTCTCAGCATGGTATTTAAAATTCTATCTTATCTCCAGTCTTCCTCAGCCACCTCCCCTACATTATTTTTCTTCAAAACATTTATTATGTAATATATATATATATATATATATATATATATATGCACATTGTCTTTTTTTTTTAGGGCCACACCCGTGGCATATGGAGGTTTCCCGGGTTGGAGGCCAAATTGGAGCTGCAACCACCAGCATACACCACAGCCACAGCAACGCCAGATCTGAGCTGCATCTACAACCTACACCACAGCTCATAGTGACACCAGATCCTTAACCCATGGAGCGAGGCCAGGACTCGAACCTGCTTCCTCATGGATACTAATCAGTTTCATTTCCTCTGAGCCACGACGGGAACTCCACCATGTAATATATTTAATAATTTACTTAGTTTTTAAAATTGTCTCCCCCATTAGACTCGAAGCACCCCAAAGGTAGGAACTTCCGTCTGCTTTGTTCCCTGCTGTGTCCTCAGGCTCCTAACAGCACATAGTATTGCATGAATGAATAGACGTTGCCTAGAGAGCAGAATTCTCCTAAAAATCCAGACTTGGAGATTCTCTTGGAAATGTGGGTAATCCCACAGCGTTAGACCCCTTTCCCCACACCGGCCAGCGGAGCTGAGGACAGGCCACCCGGCTCAGAACATGGGCTTTCTCAGCTCCATGCTCTTCCCCACTTCTGCCTCTGCTACGGAAGCTGCCAGTTAGAAAACCATCTCACCTGTACTTGGTTTATCTTGGGGTGGAGAAATATTTCTCTAACCCTGTCTCTGTTGAAAGGGAAGGAAATGAAAGCTCACCTGCAAGGCCCAGCTGTCCATCCTCAGTTGCACTATGGACTTCGGAATACCGAGACATGAAGAGTTCCCTAAACATGTCGCCTTGCTTAATGCCTTTTGGGTCATGCAGACTATCCCTCTCTGGAATGTTTCTCCTCCTTCTCTACCTGGAAACCTTCTCCTCCTGATGCTGTGACTGGAACGCTGAAGAATCAGAAGGTGAATATGGAGAGGTGC
>PVHT020000230.1:19849813-19894449 GCA_004024745.2 Catagonus wagneri | reverse complement strand
TATATATATATCATCTGTCATGTTTTAACCCAGGAGATTGGACATAGTTCCCTGTGCTGTACGGTAGGAACTCACTGCTTATCCATTCCAAATGTAATAAGTTTGCATCTACCAACCCCAAACTCCCCATCCATCCCACTCCCTCCACCCTCCCCCAGGCAACCTCAAGTCTGCTCTCCATGTCCGTGATCTGTTTCTGTTTTATAGATAGGATCACTTGTGACTTTTATCCAAACCGTTTCCTCAGACCTTAAAGTCCTTGAAATTCTTTCCCTAATTTGTCTCCAGTATTGGACAGCACCAAAAGCTATTGATTCTTCCCTGAAAACTGAGGTACTTAGGACTGCTGAGCAGTGGTCCAGCTGAGGTTTGTACAATCTCAAGGTCACCGCTGAGCCTGAAGTTTGTGCCCCTCAGTCGCTCAGGTTGACAGGATAAGTCCATCAGCTACGAGGCATGGTTCATCCTTAATAGAAAATATTTTCACAATACCCATGATGAGGAATAAAATCACATTTTGAGTGAGCAGGATTTGTGATTTCCACAGTAGGTATTCAACTTAGAAAAAAAGAAAAGGAGGTTGGACCTACTGGAAAATATCTATAGAGATAAAAGGAATAAGGCTGTAAAAGCCCATAGACGTGAAAAGGCATCTGGAGAGTTTCTCTCATTTTCCCCCTTTATCTCATCAAATTAGTTAGTTTAAGTAAGTGGATAAGATACAGGATAAAAATTGAGATCCCCCCCTTTCTTTTAACTGGGGAGAGAGGGTAGTTCTAGAAGCATGGAAATCACCTGTGAAGTTTTTTTCGACCTAGCGACATCCGGACCTCACACCAGAACAAGTGCATCGGAATTCCTCAGCTGGAGCCAAGGTACTGCATATTTTTATTTATTTATTTATTTATTGGTCAAACCCACAGCATAGGAAGTTGCCGGGCCAGGGATTTGAACCCACACTACAGCAGCAACCCAAGCTGCTACAGAGACAACGCCAGATCCTTAACTCACTGCTACACAAGAGAACTCCAGCGAATTTTTAAAACATCCGCAGGTGACTCAGAGCACAGCAAGTGTTGACAACCATTTCTCAGGCTTCTTTGGGCCTCAGGTACTCAGTAAGCACTTACTGAAATGAATGTGTATAATAACGAGATTCACCAAGATGACTTTCAAAGCCCATTCTAACCGCACAGCTCAATAATCCCATGGCCAACTACAATTTTTTTTGTATCCCATGGCTTTTCTGTATGAGTAATAAGCAGGCATCTCTTCAACATTCATGTGGACCAAGGAAATACTTCTCTCCCCCTTGATAACCGTTGGGAGGGCCACGAGAAAAATGAAGAATTACACGCTATTGGACTAATACGGCAATTATTCGCGTTTGGGTTACACGTTCGGTATTGGCCCATCTCAGATCTTTTGAGCTTATCTGGGTAGATTGCCACAGTGGCTTAGAACCTGGCTGAAAGGAAATATTTTTTTGCTTCCTTCTGCATTGGGTCCCTCAAACTCTACATCTTTTGCAACACCTCATTAACTCCCAATAAGAAATACGAGTTTGTCTGCTAGCGTAATCGGGGATCAGGGATTCAATTAAGCATCCTAGGACTGTCTCATGACCCCTGTAAACAAGATCTCAGTGAGAGATAGGACACCTTCTTGGCTACCTTTACAACTGATCCCAGGAAAATGTAAACTGGCTCTTTCTTGGCCCAGGTCTGTGTAAGCATCTGTCCTCTCGTTTTACAGAAGTATATTTTCTTTTAGAATTTGCAAAGATTTAGTTCAATGTCATTAGTGATCAT
Source organism: Catagonus wagneri (assembly GCA_004024745.2). NCBI lineage: Eukaryota > Metazoa > Chordata > Mammalia > Artiodactyla > Tayassuidae > Catagonus > Catagonus wagneri. The sequence goes on along the minus strand of PVHT020000230.1, from coordinate 19,892,638 downwards.
ATCCTTTAAGAATTTGTATAACCTCAATGCATAGTAATTTTTTTTCTTTCTTTTTTCCTTTTAAAGGATATTAGAAGCCATCTGAACCATGTACCTGGTAAAAGATAAGCCCAGGAAAGCAAAAGTCAGGGAAATATTAATCAAACAGCATTATCCATTTGCCTTTGAGCAGATAAGGATTATTACAAAGAAAGACAGTCAAGGTTCATCTTTAGAAATTAAAAAAAAAAGAATTTTTTTAGTCTGAGTAAGACAGTAGTTTTTTTCTTTGTATTTTTAGGGCTGTACCTGTGGCATATGGAGGTTCCCAGGCTAGGGGTCCAATCAGAGCTATAGCTGCTGGACTACACCACAGCCACAGCAATGCCAGATCTGAGTCGCATCTGCGACCTACACCACAGCTCACGGCAACGCCGGATCCTTAACCCACTGAGCGAGGCCAGGGATCGACCCTGCATCCTCATGGTTTCTAGTTGGATTCGTTTCTGCTGTGCCACAACAGGACCTCCAGGACAGTAGTCTTGAAAGCTAGGTTTTGTTGAGTAAGAGTATTCTGAATTATTTTGTTTTAGTTCCCACTCGCAGATCTTGAGGAGAAACAGGAAGGAAGAGGAACTCTTTAAGACAGAGCATTGCTGAGTGGATGGTATTTAATCAGGAAGAGACTGAATTAAGAGTATGTAAACCTGGCTGCTGTATAGCACTGGGAACTATTTCTACTCACTTATGATGGAGCACGATAATGTGAGAAAAAAGAATGTGTGATGGGGTTGCCTTGCTGCACAGTAGAAAATTGATAGAACACTGTAAATCAGCTACAATGGAAAAAAATAAAAAATCATTAAAAAGAGTATGTATACCTGAAGTTAACGCCATTGTAAATCCACTATACTTATTTTTTTTAAAAAAAGAGTATCTTAACTGGTAGATTTAGGGCCCTTCCCATGCACACACACTGCCCAGTGGAGTGAGAGTATGAGGACAATTGATCCGTCTTCAAAAATAAAGCATCTATATGTGTATATGAATAGTGGAGTGTGAACATTCTCCCCCACCCCCCAAACTGCCAGCTTTAATCTGAGTTGATGCCTTTTCTGCACAGAGATAAGGAGCAAGACTGAAGTAGCGGGCTAGTCCCTCACTTGATTTGATGGAATGTAAAGAATACAAGAACGAGTACGAGATACCTGGGGCCAGGGGAAGGAAACAGCTCTTCTGATTAAGGCTTCTGGGAGCAGTCATGGGGGAGGTGACTTTTTTGCTGCGCTTTAATGCTTGGGTAGATACGAAGGGATTGGAGGAAGGTGTTCAGGCTGGCAGAGAATGGTGTGGAGATGCCACGGGGGCCGGGGCACATGAAAATAAAAGGATTCAGTGATGCTCTTGCTAGGCTCTGTCGTCTAGTAAGATTTAGTGACCAGAAAGCCCCACCTGAGAAATGATTTGTCCTTTCGTAGCTCTTTAATGTTTTATGATATATTAATACATCACGATTGTGTGCGTGATATATTGATCATCGTATTTAAAATCCTAACAAGCATATTCAAATATAAAGGACAGACCTAATTTATAGTCTATTTTTACATAGAACACCCCCTCCTAAAAAAAAAACCTCGATATGCTTGAACACCAAGTCAAGGAAAGAAAGGTGGCTTACATATTTATTTAAGGAGACTGAAGTCACTTGTCGTTTCTTGCCAAGTGGACAGCCACTGGATTCTAGAAAAATGAGAAGCTGCTTGTTCATTTTATAAGTAAACCACAGGGTTAAAGATTTACCATAGATCGCATTAAAAACCAAGAGCTGGTACAAGCTGGTACCGTGTATTTATTTCTGATATGAGAAACGAGACACACCTGCTATTAACAAATAATGACATGATACGGTAGAAGAATACCCAGGAAAACATACCAGAGCAGGTTAGTCATATCATTTTATCACACCGGTAATTATTTCTGGGCTTCTCACTGAGAGACTTCAGAATTCTCTAGACCAGGAGTTCTCCACTGGGGCAGTCTTATCCCCAGGGGCATGTGACAATGACCGGAGATCTGTTTAGTTATCACAACTGGAAAAGGTACTACTGGCATCTAGTGGGTGGAGGCTGGAAATGCTGCCCTAAAATGCATAGGAAGGCCCTACATTTATACCAAAAAAAAAAAAAAAAGGAATTACCTGCTCAATATCAGTAGTGCCAAGGTTGAAAACTTTCCTTGGCATGAAATCACTTGGCACTAAAATGAGTGCTCTAAAAGCATTCACCCCCAAAGTTTCTGACTGCAAATTCTAAATCAGTTCCACAGATGTTTGCTGCAACCGTCGTACAGGAATCCACGTCTGCCCAAACTCATGCAGTTGTCAGGTAGATCACAGCAGCCTGAATTCAAATCCTCATTTGTGCGTTTGGTTTAGTTGGGCATTTATCTATAAAACCTCTAGAGGTGATCAAGTGGAATAAAACCAGAGGTGAGTGGTAACCATGTTGAAATACCAGAATCCATTTCTCTCCTCAATGCCACAGCTTGAACCAAACTTGCTGTTTTATTTTTTTTTAATTTTTTTTTTTACTTTTTAGGGCCGCACCTGTGGCATATGGAGGTTCCCAGGCTAGAGGTCTAATTGGAGCTGTTGCTTCCAGCCTACGCCAGAGCCAAAGCAACGCCAAATCTGAGCCGCGTCTGCGACCTACACCACAGCTCATGGCAATGCCAGATCGTTAACCCACTTAGCAATACCAGGGATCGAACCCGCAACCTCATGGTTCCTAGCCAGATTCATTAACCACTGAGCCACGACGGGAACTCCAACCTTGCTGTTTTAATCAGGGTGCTCCAGAGAAACGGAATCAACAGGCTGTACACATATAAAAATTGGATCACTCTATACGAGGAGATTTATGATAGGAATGGGTTCACAGATTCGGAGGCCAAGATATTCCACATGCTGCCACCTGCGAGCGAGAGAACAGGATGCCAGGGGTCTAATTCGGTCTGAGTCTAAAGGCCTGGGAGTCAGGAGCTCCGATGTCCCGGGACGGGAGAAGATGGATGCACCAGCTCAAGAAGACAGTGGGAACCGGGTCTTCCGTCACCGCCCCTGTTCTCTCAGGGCCTCCAAACGACTGGACGATGCCGCCCACACCGTGAGGGCGGACCGTCTCTGCTTGGTCTACTGAACTCCGTCTGCGGACCTCTTCCCGAAACGCCTTCACAGACACACCCAGAAATAATGTTTTACCAGCTCTCTGGGCATCCCTTACCCCAGTCACCTTGACACATAAAATTAACCAGCACACTTAGCAGCCCAAGGTGCACAGCTTCTGGCCTGGCTCTCCACTCCTATCCACCCTGGACCCTCACCCCGCACCCATCACCCCCGCTCCCCAGTCTCTCAGGCACCTAGCTTCTCTTCAGGTCCCATAGGACAAGCTTAACCTCATTTGGGTGGCTGCTCCAGCAAAATTCCACCAAGTTAAAAAAAAACTGAGCATTCCTGTTGTGGTTCAGCGGGTTATGAACCCGACTAGTTTCCTTGAGGATGCCAGTTCGATCCCCTGACCGCACTCGGTGGGTTAAGGATCCGGCGCTGCTATGAGCTGTGGTGCAGGTCACAGACATGGCTTGGATCCTGTGTTGCTGTGGCTGTGGCGTAGGCCGGCGGCTGCAGTTCCAATTTGACCCCAGCCTGGGAACTACCACATGTTGCCAAAAAAAAAAATGCAAAAAAAAATAAATAAATAAACCTGCAGTGTATATAACATCTATAATTAGGCACCTGGGGTTTTACTCCTGTTGATGTTGATGTTGAGTGATATTCACACACCCACGTGATGGAGCTGATTTTTCCTACAAGAAGATTTTCGTGTATTTTTTCAACCAAATAAAAATGTCGCGGAGTTCCCTTCGTGGCTCAGTGGTTAACGAATCCAACTAGGAACCATGAGGTTGCGGGTTCGGTCCCTGGCCTTGCTCAGTAGGTTAAGGATCCGGCGTTGCCGTGAGCTGTGGTGTAGGTTGCAGACGCAGCTCGGATCCCGCGTTGCTGTGGCTGTGGTGTAGGCCGGCAGCTGCAGCTCCTGTTAGACCCCTAGCCTGGGAACCTCCATGTCCCACGGGTACGGCTCTAGATAAAGGCAAAAAGACAAAAAAAAAAGTCCCTTTTAATGGTCTCTGTCGTACTAATTAGTTTTAAAGATTTGCCCCCCTAGGGTTTCTCTCCACTTCCAGAATTCCCCTGATGACACAAACCAACAACAAATGAGCGTTTATATACAGACAATGAGCCTCCATCCATACGACATTTTTGTATTTGTTAGGGGGCAAAAAAGGTGCCTTTTGCAATTCTTTTCACTTTTCACTTTGTGCATCTACTTAGCACATAATTACTCTTTGTGTGCTTGATTATTTTCTCAGCCATTTACCAGACATCTGGGTACAGGGCACCCATCTCTTCACTCATTGATACTTTAAAAGGCTTCGTGCTGTCTACCCATTTAACATTACCGCCAAAGTTACAAAACTTTCCATTTTTTCTCCTCCAGGAGCTGATAAATATAAATGAGATTAAAGGGGAGAGTTTAAAAAATAAATTATGGCAAATATATGTCGCCGTATCTAAATTATGAATTAAATTCCTAGTAATGCTTGGTCCTGCTTGTTACTTTAAGAATCCTATCTCTAAAAGTAGTCTTGACTATCAGGAAAGATTAAGAAGCCTAGTTATCTGTTAAAAAAAGTGATGTGTGACCTTCATCACTTCACCCTCTGACAACTATCATTTTCTATGGCATATTGCTCAGCAGGTGATTTATTAACTTCCCGTGGTATTAATGATTTATCTATCAACTATGCATGACTTCTATGACAGTTTTATAAAGTCTTTCTTTCAAGATACTTTGGGAATATGCATGCAATCTGAAATGCAGTCTTGAAAAAAAAGATTTTTATGGAACTACATGACTTTGTCTACCTTTGCCGTGTGTAGTTCATCAAATAAAGCTTAACCAGACTCCTGAGAGAAGCCCACACATGCTGTGGTCCTTGGGAGAGCAAAGGGCCTCAACAAATAACTTTCAACATGTACCTTCTTAATAGGAAGTTCTGGTCTTAAAGTCAGCCAGTAATATAGAGCCAACATGTGGGGGGAGTTCAAAAGGCACAGAACTATCTTAGGCATCTGAGTCAGAGTGTACTCTCATAAAGTAAAATTTAATTTATAACATGAATCAGGTTTTAAGATACCATAAAATAAGAGGAGTCTGAAAGTGGGGATTTTGCATCTTGCTACTGACACTGCTTTTTACTCAGAATCATGAAATGAAAAGTAAAAAATAAAAATCTTCTTTGGTACATCAAACACAGGCAAGGTTAGCCTCGGGCAAGTTTCTGGAACAACAACAAAATGACTTTTATTGATGTTAATATATTTTAATAAGAAAGGTCTAGATAAATGGCCCTAGGTGGAACCATAGAACGAAAGTGGTCCTTTTTTTTGTTTTTTTGCTTTTTAGGGCCGCACCCATGGCATATGGAGGTTCCCAGGCTAGGGGCTGAATAGGAGCTATAGCCGCTGGCCTATGCCACAGCCACAGCAACGATGGATCCAAGCTGAGTCTGTGACCCACACCACAGCTCATGGCAACGCCAGATCCTTAATCTCCTGAGCAAGACCAGGAATCAAACTCATAACCTCATGGTTCCTAGTTGGATTTGTTTGCACTGCACCACGATGGCAACTCCCGAAAGTAGTCTTAGAAGGAACTTTACATACCTGGCCTAACCCCCTTTGCTTTAGAATTATAAAAATGGAAGCACATGAAGAAGAAAAGGGGGTTCCCGTCATGGTTCGGTGGTAACGAACCCAATTAGTATCCATGAGCACTCGGGTCTGATCCCCGGCCTTCCACAGTGGGTTAAGGATCTGGCACGGCTGTGGCTGTGGCACAGGCCGGCAGCTGTAGCTCTGATTCGACCCCTACCCTGGGAACCTCTATACGCCTCAGGTGTGGCCCTAAAAAGATCAAAAAAGAAAAAGGAAAAAAAAGGAGAAGAGACTTGAGTATGGTCATCAGCTAATTACAGGGACAGTGGATAGTGCAGCATCTTGTGGCTGAGGTGGCCAGGGAGACTCACATGTCCCTGCAGTGACCATGTACGCAGTCACCTTCTTTAACTCATCAGGCTAACTCGATTCTAATCAGGTCTCTTTAACACAAATGAAATCAAATTTACTAATTTTAAAAATTAAATACAAATTTATTATGTGTTTTTAATTAAAAAATAAAACATCTGAGAAAAGATTGCTTCTGTGCATGGGATATGCCCATTCCTAGAAACCTGAAAGCTTAATATTTACGATCAAAATGACTTAGATACTCTGCTCATTTCCTGTGACTCCCAGGGGTACTCAGCCTAATTAATGACTTTCCGTCTTGAAACGCTCTCTTATCTTGCCTTTCTAGACACCAGTCTTCCAGATTTCCTTTGCTCTGACTCACGGCTCCTCTCCGCCTCTGCTGCCTCCTGTTCTTTTTCTGTCCAGCAGATGAGCACTGGCCCAGGTAAAGCTGGGTCCCGGGCCTTCAGTTCTCTTTCCTTCTCTCCTCGTCTCTATCCTCACGCTCGCCATCACTAATCTCCACCTGGCTTATAACTTCACCTAGGCTGATGATTTCCACAGGGTTCTCTAACCCAGGCACCATTCATGCCCAGTCTGACACCACCACCGGGGTGTCAGATTAGCATCTCAAACTCAACATGACCAAAGTCAAAAATCGCCATCCCCTGCTGGGAGATCTCCATTCACCCCAGCCTTCCTCACCTCCGTTACTGGCATCATCCACGATGCAGGGACTTGAGCCTCGAATCTGGGAGGTACCCTTGACTTCCCCTTGCCCTCTGTCCCCACACCCAATCCATCAGCAAGCCCTCTTGTCTCCCCCTCCAAATACGTGCCCACCCTCTAAACCACACCTCCACAGCAGGCCACCTGCATCGCTCACTGCTCCACTGCAAAAACCTCTTCGCCCGTCTCTTTTCTGCTCTGCCTCCCTGAAATCCATCACGTACACCCAGCAAGGGCCAGCTTTTAAACTCTTAAATCAGATCAGGCCACTTGCTTATCAACAGCTCTTCAGTGATCTTGCGGTTCTCTGCAAGTAAATTCCAAATCCTTCCCCGTCACCTTCAAGGTCCTGCTCCATCTGACCTGCTTCTCCCTTCTCTCCCTCAGACCCTCTCCGCACAAGGACATCTTTTCTCTGTTACTCAACTGTATAGAAGTCTTTTGACCTCAAGGCCACTAATGGCCTGATATCGCCCCCCAACACCCACCTCCTGCCCTGCTGCCCTCCCAGAAGTGGCCTGGGGTCATAGGAATGCCCCTCCCTTCCCCTCCTGCCGCTGTCACTCGGGATTATCCCAGCCACCCTCCCACAGCCCCATCCAACTGGGAAAGGAGAAAAGGATGAGATGACGCTGGAAGTAGTTCTGCTTCAGGCACATCTAAACTTGACTGTGGGTACATTTAAATCATCAGGAGGTGGCTATAGTGGGGGTGACCTAGAAAGATGAAAAGGTGTGTCAGTTTCTTCCTTGGCCTCTGAGCTATCTTTCACCTCCCTGGAGCCATAAATGATATCTCTTTACGAATTTCCTGTGCTCCGTAACTGGGCACCCTTGAACAGAACTTATCTCCACACTGAGCACCACACGTCAAACTACGCTGTTCCTCCTGAACTTTGAGCTTCAATGGCCTGGGGTGGGAGAGGGAGGGAGGGAGGGGGACCGTCCCTGATCTAGGAGGGGTTAGAGACACAGAGCTTGATTCCAAAGCTGGCGCAGAGGTGGGGCGGGAAAGACTTGGCTCTGAGAAGCCTGGGGCTGGGAAAGGAGGCAGCGAATAACAGAGCACTAATTAGACACCAAAGACAAAATAACAGTGACTGGTCAAAGTGTTAGTTGTTAACTTATCTTCTGCCCCATTCCCACTGTCAGTACCTGGAGCGGAGCTGTGTCTTATTTACCACTGGCCACCTTTCATTTCCTGCAATTTGCAAAGCTCTTTCCTATTTCTGAGCCTCAGCACAAACTAAAATATCTGATCTGGAACACTTTCACTTTTCAAATGATGCACTCTTTCTTATCCTTGGATTCACACTCTAAAGGTTAGTCCTTAAAGAAACCTAGCTCTATTTAAAGTAAATCACACATACTTGTGCACACACACGTGCACTCATACACACACACAAACACACACAAACACACTAGCTTCCATCACAGCATCTTGTCTGGTTTCTCCACAGCCCATGCAACAATTTGAAATGGTTTTTCCTTTGTATATTTCCTTCCTCCACTTGGCTGTACCTTCTAGGAAGAGAAAATTTATTTCCATTTGTTCACTGTTTTAAATTCCAGCAGTTAGCTTATCCAAGAAACTCAGTAGATAAAAGTTAAAGAACAAAAGAATGAACATATAATCAGAATGTAATAAACTTATAAGAATTTTCACGCTATGTTCCATGGGAAGGTAGCATAAAATAAAGACGGCATCTTAGACCAGAAGAGGAAAGATGAATTAATAAATAACTATCTAGGACTGATTAAATAACCAAAACTAAAGCTGATTCCACTTCTTCCTTGTTCTACAACAAAATCAATTCCAAAAGAATAAAAGATACAAGCCTTAAAAAAGGACGCTGTTAAAAAAAATTGAAATTGTCCAAGAAGTCTTAATCATCTTCATGCAGAGACTTTTTCTAAGCAAGCCAAAAAAGAAAAGATGGATATATTTAAAACCATAAAAATGACAAACACTTCCTGTATACACACAGACACACTCAAAACATAGAGACAAAAGACAAACTGGAGAATTATAATTGTCACACTTTATAAAGGCCTAGATTTTATTATATGTATTATTAACTCAAAATAAAAATAAAGGACACGAACAAGCAGACCACAGGAAAAAATCGTACAAATGGCTTTTAAGAAATGGGATATAAGAAGGTTCATTGTGTCTTTTAGTTTCCACATGTAAGCGGTATCACTGGGTGTTGCTGTCTAATTGTCTGACTGGTTTCACTTTGCATGATAATTTCTAAGTCCATCCATGTTGCTATAAATGTTGGTAATTCGTTCCTTTTAATGGCTGAGTAACATTCCATTGTGTATATGTACAGACAATGACTCACAGACTTTGGAAAACCTTGGTTTTTCAAATAAGACAATCTGGGGGGGGTGGGGGGATGCACTGGGGGTTTGGGATACAAAATCTGTAAAATTGACTTGTGATGATTTATGCACACCTATAATTGAAATAAAATCCATTAAGAGAAAAAAAAAAAAGAAATGGGATATATAATTTTAAGAATACCAAAGGAAAGGAATGTACATTGAACAGAGAGATAACCGTTTTTCATCTTTGAAACTGGCAGCAGTGAGAAAGTTTGATAATCGTTGGTGCTGGCCAGTATGTGGGGAAAGGGTCACTGGCATATTATTGTAGGAAGGTATACACTATGTCTTTTGAAAGTCAACCTCGTAGATCAGCTGATCTTTGACAGTTGTTCAGTATTTTCATGTGTGTGTGTAGGGCAACTTGGCAACATCTCTCAGAATTTTAAAGCATATATTCTTTGGCCAGCAACTGCATGCGAAGATTTTATTCCCCTGATAAGCATGCACACATATGCAAAGATGCATAAATGAAGATAATCATGCAAAAGACCAAGGTAACCTAAATGACTTCGCATAGTGGACTAATTCAATAAGGTCTGGTTCATACTCATAGTAGACTACCACGGCCACTGAAAAACAAATGTGCTACTTACTGTCTTGTGTCTGTTTAGTATATGAAGCACACAAGGCGTGGAACAGGGTGCAATGTACAAACCTATTTGTTGAGAAAAAAACAAGCCAGAGGAGTTCTCGTCGCACAGTGGAAATGAATCCGACTAGGAATCATGAGGTTGCAGGTTCGATCCCTGGCCCTGCTCAGTGGGTTAAGGATCTGTTCTTGCTGTGAGCTGTTGTGTAGGTTGCAGACACGGCTCAGATCCTGCGTTGCTGTGGCTGTGGTATAGGTCGGCAGCTGTAGTTCTGATTGGACCCCTAGCCTGGAAATCTCTATATGTTGCAGGTGCGGCCCTAAAAAAAAAGAAAAAAAAAAGAGCATAAAACAACCCAGACAGATAAACAGAGAGGCAGATAAACATGGCTGTGTCTGCAACCATTTTTGGAAGGACTCAAACCCCAGAAGGGAGGGACTCACAGGTCAGTAGGCTTACTTTTCATGGTACCTTTTCATATTATTAGGGGGAAAATGTGTCATCGGCACATATCAGTTTTTTAATTTAGAAACTAGCTAAATTACAAAAATGATGTTAGCATAACTCAATGTAGGCTTCAAAAAGATTCTTTGTGATAATAATAGTGATGTTAGCAAAATAATGTTTTTCAGTCTTCTTTGGTTAATGCTTTTTTCATTCCAAGGTATAAAATTTTAAAGGAACACCTAAAATAAAAATGAGTAACTCTTTCAATAATCCAGGTTTAGCCCCTTGGTTGTAAATAAGATATTCAACTTTTAAAGCCTGCACTGGAGTTATTAATAAATGTCGTATTTTATTTTAATAACTATCTTATTTTAAAAAGATGGCCAGCCAAGGCAGCCTGGGCAGGTTAGGATCGTTTCTAGCTGCTGCTGCCACTCCCTACTCATCTGCGACAATGTATTCAAATTCGATGCCAAAGGTTACTTATTAAACTCAAGAGATATTATGCCCTGGGAAAACCACTATAAACTTAGCCTGTAGGGGAACAGATCTCTTAATGAACAGCTTTCTCTGACAAAACCGAAAATGGGCAATCGTCATGTAAGTATTTACTGCTTTTGGGAATCAAAGCAAGTTTGAATTCTGGTTAGCATGTCGAACGATTTAAACTATGAATTCATGATTGATACTTTTATATTTTATCATTGTGATCACTCCTGTTGGTTTTCCCAACAGAAAGTATGTTTTTAAAGTGCATTGTGGATATATTTTTTCTCCATTGGTTGGAAATCTCTTAGGAGGGGCAAAAGAGAAGTGTTTAAACCAAGGTAGTAGACAGAGCCTTGCAGAAACAAGTGGTTAAGAGGGTATTTGAGGAATGTGTGACTAAATCTGCCAGTTTGTTGCAAAGCTGCACAAAGCGTCATGGGCTATGCCCATCAGCGGCTTGGGAATTCAGGTTCATGTTGCAAATATCAGTGGACAAAGGCTTAAGTACTCCCATAAATCCATGTGACTTAGATTGAAAGGTGAAAATATCCCAGTATTTTTCCTAAACAGCATCAAACATCCAGATATTTGCAAATATTCATGGAATGGATTTAATATTTTACTATTCTTCTGAGATGTCTAGGCTCATATGAATAGCATGTTTATAATTGTAAAAAACACTGATGAAAATACTACCATTTGGAACCAAGCATGCACAAGGCGGGTTGAAGCTAAATCTCAATTTTTTTTTTTTCTGTGAAAAAGGTATACCTAAAGCTATGGCAATACGAATTTTGATAAGGTTTGGTTGTACCACTCTAGCTTCCCACGGGAAGAAGGATTTATTGTGGGTACACCAGGAGCAGAGAGAATAAAACTCCCAAGTTTTTCCGTAAACTAGAATGTTGTTTATAAGGTTTTTTCCTTTGCTGTAAATCAAACTTGCCCTCAGATAATCACAAACCTACAAGCACGTTCTTTGAGAGGCACTGGCTTTTAAATCGTCTGTAAACATCATTTTCATACTAGCCAGGGTTATGAGGCTTCCATTTAGGTAATCCTTCAGAGAAACTGAAATCTGCTTTTAAAATACTTCTGATCCATGTGGAGGACCTCAGGAAAAATCACCGGCCCCTGCCCCAGCAGCTTAGGAGGGTGTGTTCATCCCTAAAGTCAACCCCAGGGGCAGCTTGCTTGTGTGAGTGGTGCATTTTATGTATCTCTTTTTTGAATCTTCAGAGCCAGTCTTACTCCCTGTCAGAAGGCAGTCAACAGTTGCCCAATGGGCATGCCCAGCCCTCGGCAGCCATGCAGCCGCTCAGCTACCCATCAGGGAGTGGACAGCCAGAGTCCCATCAGCCTGTAAGCACTCTATTTTCCCTCCAAATCATAGGTATGATCGGGCTTTCTCATGGGCCCCATATCACTCACCAATGACTTGTCCTCCAGGACCGTCCACGACCCTCTAGTTTGAAAATGTCACTATCAGGGGTTACTTGCAGCAGAGAAATTATCTCCTAGAAAATATTTGTTGCCGTATTTTCAGCCAAGGTAAAACTGTAATCTAGTAACTCAGCTTCCCTTCCCAATGGTGTCGGTTAATGTGCCCTGGAACAGAGTTCCTGATCCTGCAATATGCCCTCCATATTGTCGAAAATATGAGTGGAATTTAACATGTGCACAAGGAATGAGTATATTACAGGCTGTGTTTCTAGATAAGTAAATGCAAATCTTTATAAAAGATGAAAAGTTGTCCCAGGAATGACAAAGTATTTGCATTAGAAAGTGATTTGAGTTCCCGTTGTGGTGCAGTGGAAACGAAACCAACTAGGAACTATGAGGTTGCGGGTTCCACCCCTGGCCTCACTCAGTGGGTTAAGGATCCGGCGTTGCCGTGAGCAGTGGTGTAGGTCACAGACGCGGCTCGGTTCTGCGTTGCTGTGGCTGTGGTGTAGGCCGGCAGCTACAGCTCGGATTAGACCCCTAGCTTGGGAACCTCCATATGCCGCTGGTGTGGCCCTAAAAAGCAAGAAAAAAAAAAGTGACTTGAATTTTGTGTACAAACTTAAAACTTCAGTGTTTATGGTTTTAAAGCAACTACACAGCCAAAACAAAGTTACAAATGAAATGCTAGTAAAATACAAGCTGATGATGTGCAAAAGCATCTTACTGATTCAGTGTAAGAGATTATGGTATTTTGCTGAGATTAGAAATAGTACTCAGTATAAAAATGGTGCGAATTGCTATAATGTGTGGGTTTTCTGAGTTGCAGCATGTTTAAAATATGATGTGGTGTGTATGACTTCTTAGTTCTCCTATCAAGTTTCTTTACCCAAACTGCTGAGAAACTTTGGTTCGTAAGACTCCCTCTAGAACAACTGGGTCTCCTCCTGGCTAAAACAATTGGGTCTCCTCTTGGCTAAAATGCAGGCTTTTATATTAAACCTCCCTATATTCTCTGTTATTTTATCATTAGCTTGCAACAATTAAGGCATAGCTATTGGTCATACTTTATAAATAGAAACACAGACGCAGGCATTGAAATCATGGCCCCTGGTCATTCCAATAATCCAATATGCCTTATATTCGTTTTTACATCTTAGTTATTATCAGCATTAAATACATTAAATTATACTAATCAATAAAATTAACATTAAACGTGTGAATTAATAAAAAGCCTACTGGGACAATTTAACCTCCAAGAACGTGTCCACAGACCAGGGTCCACAGATAATTGTTTGACATTGTTCTAAAGCCAACAGAATGTTGGCCAGGAAATTACATTTTCCAAGGTACCGTGATATGGAATCCTAGCCAACTCTGAAAACTGAAAATTACTTCTCTCCTTTGTGCTTACTTCCAAACCTTTTACCATTATTAACAATTTTTTTCTTTTGAACTGAAGACATCATGTTTCTGATGGAGCAGTAATAACCGATACTGGATATTAATGATCATCTGCTAGAACACACAGTGTTCTAAGAGCTTGCTTAGCCTGGAGGACGTGTCCCTGTGCTCAGTGAGCTTTGTGAAAAGACAGAAAAATGGATCCACAGAAAAACCTGCTTAGGTTTAGCCAGATGACTCTTATTTTCTACCGTGTGAGTTGTTTCCAAGAGAGTCACAACTTAGAGGGAAATAGAATACTGTGACAAAATAATAAGATGATTTTGCCGTAAGACTGTGGCTGAAGGGTAAGGACAGTGTTGGAGACAGGAAACGAGATTTAGGGGAGTCACTGATAAACGTGGAAATAATCACAAACTCAAGCGGGCTACTGATTTGTGGAATTTTTTAAGAGACTAATGAACAGGAGCTAGGAAAGACCACCGCCTCAAAGTGTGGACCCTGGGCTCATAGCAACATCCATGTGGCCTGGGTGCTTGTTAGAAATGCAGAATCTCAGGCCCAGCCAGAACTACTGAATCAGAATCTGTGTTTTAACAAGATCCTCGAGTGATTCTCACGCACATTCTTAAACTTGGCTGGACACTGGAGTCACCTGGGGGTTTACGAAAACCAGCGATGCCTGAGTCCCACCCCAGGGGGTCTGAATTAATTGATCCTGTGGTTAGCCTGGTCCTTGAGACTTCTAAGTGCTCCCCAGGCGATGCTAATGAGCACAGAGTGTGAGAAATGGTGAACCGGAGCACATCACAATCCTTGCCAGCACAGCTCAGTGCCCCACTAATGAAGACGTGTCACCATGAGTGCCTGTAAGTGAAAACCAACTTGTAAGTGTCAGAGCACCTGCTCAGCGCTCTGCTGCGGTGTTTGTGAACTTGGCGCAGTTATGACTCACCTGCGCCAATATTTAGCCAATACAAACAATGTCTGAAATGGAGACGAGTTTGGACCTCGTGGCAGGGGAACCCCGGGCAAGTTCGGACGAAGGTGAATCAGGAACACCTGGGAGCCACATGGCGGGTGGGGACGAGGTCCTGATTCCTGGGAAAAGAAGGGAGGCTCTAGAGACCGGTAAGGGGGTGATTGGGAATTGGGGACAAAAGTAAGTACGGCTTTAACCAAGAGGGTGCATTAAATAGTGATCCTCAAAGAGTCATAGTGAACCCCAAGCAGGCACCAACCTAGACCGTGCAGTCATCTCTCTCCTGTCAGGAAATCTCTTATCCCAGAGTTAGCCCTTCAGATCACCACCACGCATAGAAGAGGAAACAAAAAGGGCCTCTGATGTCAAAACATGACATGCACTAAAGCATACCTTCTTTTAACAAATCTCCTGTTCAAAGTCTGGTTACATTTTAGGCACAGTTACACAACCTTGGCCTTGGGGGTTGCTTGGCTATAATAATCTACATTACTGTTTTAAAGAGGTGGGGGGAAAGGCTGCCAAGAACAAAGAGAGTGACAGAAGGAAGACCATGCAGATGTAAAACCTGATGCATGAACATTAAACCTGTAGCTGCCTGGGGCCACTTAGTGTCGGGGCTGAGCTGTGACGCATCCAGTGCAGGCGGGCATCTCTGCTTATTCGCGCAGCAACGTGGACCAAAACTCCCAGGGATGATGGGCCACCCTGGAGATTCAAAGAGGGCCTTCTGAAATGATGATGGTAGTGACAGACGTCTTTCAAGTGACTGCTAGACTGTGAGCAGTTCTGAGCGCTGGCGTCCATGAAATTTGAGCCCTTCACTCTACTCATGCACATATGCCCTTCAGTCCTCACAACACTGCTATGAGGAAGCACTGTTATTATTATTCCCCTTTTAAGGGGGGACAGTGAAGCCAAGAGAGGCTACGTAATCTGTCCAAGGTTGTGCATCTAGTAAGAGGTGAACCATGAACTTGGGTTTGGGTAGAAGTTCTTCATGCTGTGTCCTGGCTCGTACGATACCAAGCAGAAGCTAAGCTGCTGGGATGTCTACAAGTATGGAACTGGATCACCACCTCATCATGTCTTTATCCCCACCCCTGAGCTTCCTCCTTCTCCCCTGCCCCGAGCTGGATTAGATGCTTCTCCGTAGTGCTTCCACAATACCCTGCGTATAATGCCTTCACTGCTTTCCCAGGTGATTTTAGAGCTATTCATACCGATGGCTCCCTGGGGCTAGGGCTGTGTCTTGTTCTCTTTGCATCCGCAGTACGGACACAATGCCTGGTACATGGCACACGCTCAGTCAAAGCTGGATGCATTCATCCATTCACTACATTTTCTATTTTTTTTAATTACTCGAATTTTATTACATTTACAGGTGTACAACAATCATCACAATCATTACATTTTCTAAATGAGCCTTAATCAAATCAATGTTTTGCTCAGTTGGAGTCCAAACCCTTGTAACCAGTTGTACCCGAGACCAATGTGGGGGTGAGGTCCCAGCATCTGTATTTTGGAAAAGTCCCCCCAGGCGATCCTAATGGAGACCCATGGGTCTAACACCAGGTATTCCTCTAGTGCCACAGTCCCAAATGTGACCCCCAGGCCGGCATCATTGGTATCACCTAGGCTCTTGCTGGAAATGCAAAGGATCAGCTCCCCGCCCCCAGATCGACTGAATCAGAAACTCTGGGGGCAACACCCAGCAACTGCCCTCCAGCTGATTCTGAACAAGCCCTCCAGGTGACTCTGACGTTTGAGGACCAGTGTTGCAGCAAAAGCCTCTCTCCGAGCCTCATCAGAGGTGTGCCCACACCCTATGAACCACTCTCACCACTCAGCTTGCCAAGATGCCCTGATGATGGCATTTAAAGCTGACTTAGCCCCATGCCCGCCTCCTGCGCCTCGTCCACCAGATGCGGCCCAGAGAACCGGCCCATTCTGCTCCCTCCCCGTGCCAGGCTGCACCCTCTCGTACCTCTCAGCTTAAAGTTGCACATTGAGCTGGCCTCATAGAGGCAGGAAGTCCCTTTCCACCCTCCCAGCCGGCTCAGTACATGCTTTTAGAGAAACTACCACGACCCAGGTACCGTTTGAGGCTCTGCAGATAAAAAGAGGAATAAGATAAACGACCGTAGCTCACGGTCTAGTTAGGGAGGCAAACAAATAATTATAATGATGTGTGATGGATACACTAATAGAAACGCGTCCATCATAACAAAGTTCAGAAACTGGACAGAGGAGGGAGTGGTGCTGTGTGGGAGAGATGAGTGGAAGTGGGTTTCTAGAGTGGGGAAAGGCATCTTTGCAATGTAGGAGTGCAAGTCTGGCTCTGGCCCTGCCAAAGCACCCAGTACGTCGTACAGCGATTGCCTGGGCAGCTGCTCCCCTGTACCCTAGCCTGTGAACTTCTGCAGGGCAGACACTGTGTCTTACTCATTGACTCATTGCTTTACTTCTGGGGACTGACACATAATGGACGCTCCATACATACCTCTGATAGAAAAATCAAAGGCTGGCGGACAGAGAGGGGAGAAAAGACTAGACAGGTGCACAAGGGTGAGATCAGAAGGCCCTGGTATGCATACTGGTTTCCTGGGGTCTTGTGCAAACTGCAGCTTCAAACAATGCATAAGTATTCTCTCCAGGTTCTGGAGTCTAGAGAGTTTGCAATCAAGGCCATGTTCCCTCTGAAGGCTCTGGGAAAGAATCCTTTCTTGCTTCTTTCATTAAGATTCTGGTGGCCCCAGGGCATCACATTCCGTGGCTCCTGGCAGGATAACCCTAATCTCTGCCTCCATCCTCACATGGCCTTCTCCTTCTCCCCTGCATGTGTCTTCATGTTTTCTCCTCTTCTTATAAGTACACTTGTCTTTGGATTTAGGACCCTCCCTAAGTCCAGAATGAGCTCGTCTTGAGATCCTTGAGATCTGCAAAGGCTCTATTTCCAAATAATGGCACACTTTGAGGTTCTGAGTGGATATGAATTTGGGGGACATTATTCAACCCTTTACATCAGGGAAACTGGGTTTTATTGCCTTAAGCTGGTAGTATTTTTTAGACTTGGGACATCAGATTCCTCTGGGAGGCATGTTTAACCAGAGCTGGGCCCCATTCGCAGAATGTTTGTTACAGTGTGACACTCTGGTGGGGACTAAGAATCTGCATTTCTGACAAGTTCCCTGGTGATACTGATGATGCTGGTCTGGGCACCACACTTTGAGAACCGCTACCTTAGGCACCAGAGAAACCCTAACCCATCACAGAGCTGGGAATGACAAGGTAAGAGCTGTACTTTGGGTGGACCGTGCTGGAAGTCAATGGAGAAAGGTCTGGAGAGAAACACGACCAAAGGCGAGTAGAGCACTTAAAAGGCAGTGGCCCTGGAGAAAGCGGATGAACCCCTGTCCCCAACTAAAACAGTGACAATGGAATTAGACGAGGGCCGATTGGAGGGTCCAACTGACATAACCTGCTGATTCAGGATATGGGAGGCGGGGACAAGGAAGATTCTAGAGGGACTCCCATGTAGCTGGTTTGAGCACACAGGTGGACGGTGGTGCCTCCTGGGAATGAGGCAAAGTGGAGGTCCGCAAGGTGAGAGGATGAGCTTGGTTTGGGGATCTGAGATCTCTGTGGCACGCCTAGGTACAGTGCCCAGCAGGTGGCTGGATCTGAAAATCAAGAGAGAAGTCTGGGACTGAGGACATTTGAGAGTATAAATTCAGTTCTATATTTTGACGTTAGTATGTATTTGAGAGCAGAGTATCAGATTCACAGTGACTTAAATCACAAAGACATTTAATGATTAACCCTAACAGGAAGTCTGAAAGGAAGGGACTTCAGGGCTGGTTCAGTAGTTCTGTCACATCGTATTTTTTTTTTTTTTTTGGCCACACCCGCGGCATGCAGAAGTTCCCAGGCCAGGCACAGAATCCACAGCAGTAACACCGCCACGTCTTTAACCTGCTAAGCCACGCGGGAACTCCCATTCTGTCACATCATTAAGGACTCAGGCTGTGTGTGCCATTCCATGCTGCCACCCTCCTGTCCTGCCACCATCTCCCCTCGTGGATGCAAGATAACGGTCAGGCCTGTGTTCAAGTTAGTATCTCACATCCTAGGGTCAGAGCAGGAAGGAAGGGGATAGAGAAAAATGTACCTCTCCCCTTTCAGGGAGGGAAATCTTTTGGGAAAGCCCCAGGCAGACGTCTCTTTCTATCTCATCGGCCAGAACTGACCAAAAGCCCATGCTGGCCAATCACTGGCAAAGATGGAGAGGACAGTGATGGCCCGCGATTCATCCCCAGGGCTGGGGAAATCCTCTCATCAGCTAGTGTTATCCCCGGCCCCCACACCTCCTTTTTTTCATATGTCTTGGTCTCTTTCTCTCCCACTGAAAATGGACATTTTCTTTTCAATGGCAGGGGAGGCAAACGGAGTGGATGAGAGGGAGGCCTGGCCACAGATAGTTCAGACACCACGGAGAGTTCCACGGCTTCACACAGCTCCAGATTGACTAACCCCAAAGAAAAGAGCTTTCTCTAACATCCATACAGACGATGTCAGGGAAAATTCTGATTGGCTTGGCTATGTGCCTAATCCTTGGACTATCACGGTGGCCAAGGTTGGCCTTACCTAACCTTAGGGATGGGTGACATAGCTTTATCAGTATTGGTTTCTTACAACTATTGCTTTATTAATATTACTGTTACTATGATCACTATTACTACTGCTATTACTACTGCTACTCTTACTACTGCTATTACTACCACTACTATTATTGGGTGGACTGAAGTAGAAAGAGAACAAAGACCAGGTAGAAAGGCAGTAAAATAATTCACCTTGCTGGCGATGGGGGTTTGGATTGTGGTGAAAAATAAAAATATTATTAAGAGGTTAAAAAGATATTTCAAAAATAATTATTAAGTTTGGATGCAATGCATATTTAAACTCTCTTACCAGGGGAAAGAATAACATTCATTGTTTTGAATCTGGAGGAGACAAAAACTTGCTCAAAGCAAATTTAGCTCTTTCACCTTGTTTCCTGCTCAGCAAATCAGAACTTGCTCGCATACCTTGGTTATGCCCTACTACACAGCACTACTCAATGCCGTAATGGCTCAGCTCAGCCCCAAGTATTTTCACTTTTTCAATTCCATCTGCCCACTTATCCTTGACTCTGGAGGATCCCAGGGTACACTAGCTTCCTTCTTTCCTGTAAGCAATGAATCCCAAGTTTACACTCTCACTGAATTGGCAAAAAACAAAACAAAACAAAACAAAAAAAAACCCACTAGCTTTTGGCAATAGAAGGAAATGGATAATTCTTTTCTAATGAGAAAAGTGCTTCATTTTCCATAACTCTTGAAGGCATGGTTCCTTTCACAGTTGAGAAATAGTTGTCATCCCTCCATCTCACCTCACCCTCCAAGTTCAGTTTTGTTGAGGCAGCACAGCAGTAGTTGGAGATCCGGAGGTTTGACACTCTTCAGGGGTCTCTAACTTCCCCAATCAATCCGTGGATAACCTCAAAGCCGACAGTCATTTTCCCCAGGACACAAAATCTGGTTTCACGACAATGCATGTTATTCTGCCTAATCCTTAGAAACTCTGAGTTGTCCAGCCCAACACGGTACTGATGGGCCCCAAAGGAAGAGTCAACTGGGGCTGCCACTGACATGCAGACAAAGGAGTAGGGATGGTGACAGGCTCTCCCTTTGGACCGACTTTAACAGCAACTCTTCCTTCTAGTTACCTTATCCCAGTACTCATCTTTCAGATCTGTCATCTGGGGTTCCTCTGAGAGAAAACCAGAGAAAGACAGGCATCACGGTCCGCTTCTAATCCTCCTTTTATGTAATCACAGCAATTCATTCTTTGGGACTGGGGACCTTGCTTTAGTCAGTCTCTATGTGTCATTTGCCACCAGAAGCGCAGCCTTCTCGACACTTTTTAAAGTAACATGTTGACAGAATTGTTACAGCCATGAGATCAGGGTTGTGGACCCTTCACACATCAGATCTTCGCACTAGTGCCATTTGGGGCCAGATGATTCTTTGCTGTGAGGGGCTCTTCTGTGCCCTAAAGGATATTAGCAGAATCCCTGGCCTTTCTGAGCAGATACCACTAACACTCCCCTATTTGTGGGAACCAAAAATGTCTCTAGACATTGCCAAATGTCCCCAAGGAGGCAAAAGTCATTCCCAGTTGTTGGAGAACTGCTTCATTAGACACAGGCCTTAAATGGGAAAGCAAGGCTACAGGGCAGGAGCTGCCCCCATAATGTCTTTATCTGGCTGGATTTCTACCAGCAACTGTGCATTCCTGCCCCTCTGGTTCAGGTTTTCCTTCACACTGATTGCCTCTCTTATCGCAGGGTAAAAGCCAACTCATCTTGAAGCTTGACCCTTGTCCTCCTGTTGATGACAACAGCAGCAGGGAGGCAGTGGTTTTCATCTCAAAGGCTCTTAACTCATTAGTAAGTTCTGATGGCCGGAATGCACAGGGCTTCCCTGAGAAATACCCAGTAACAAGGCTGCTGAGCTACTGGTTTTCTTGCCTAGATGAACAATGCTCACCTGGGAATACACTGACCAGAACGACCAGGAGTTAATCTGCCCACCTCTCCTCTGGGTGTAGCCTCAAAAGGGTTGCCCCAATCAATCTCCCTATACCAGAGCTCAGGGCTCGGCAGGCTCATCACGTTGTCTGCATTTCTGAGTATATCGATGGTAACTTTGGGAACAAGGGCGCCCACCACCTTGAAGAGTCTTAAGTTCAGATCCCCTTAAGGTTAGGTCTCAACCCCATAGTCACCTTTGATGGTAAATATCACATCAAAATATAATAACCCAGACAGCATAGTCGAAGAAAAGCTTGTCTTTCTGGAAAATGACCTACGATTACACCAATTTCATTAAAGGGTATTCTTAAAATGCCAAAATATAAATAACCCCCAATTTAGGAGAAAGATCATTTTTTAATATAAAGTGTTTCACTCATTTTTCAGAACACACAGCATACGTAAGTAAATCATATTGAGATCCAATCCAAGGGGACATTTTTCCTATTTTCAGCTTTATTTGACAAAGGATGCAAATATTTGTATCCATTTAAACTGATGGCCAAACCTTTAATAGTCGTACTTGCCACTTTAAAACTGCATCTCTGAAAGGCTGAATCAACAGCAACAAACAGCTCCAGGCATTCTCAGCACCCTTCAAAATTTGAGCTGAGGTTTCCTAACATACTTTCCTAGCTATCTGGTCTACCTCCTTGGTTAACAGACTTCAAAAACAAATCTGAATGGGAAGACTCTTAGAACGGAGGAATTAGCTTTGCTGTTAGTGAGGTCATGGCCAGTCCTGATTAAAATGGAGGAATAACTACATGGTGAAATTACCAAATATTCTTGTAGGACTGAAACTCTGCTAAAATATACCCAACAGAGCATACTGCAATAGATGTTTTTTCTACCTAATAGTTTTAACTTTTTGCTCTGACAAGTATCTAATTAGATTTTGATTTAAAACCCCTCCAAAGCAAGACTTTTAATCAAATTTATTGTTTCAGGGAAACCATGCCCCAAAACCAATCAACTTAATGAGAAACATTATGCCACTAATCACCCAAGATTCATGTTTAAAGATGTGAATGACCCCTCTGTTGTGTTTCAAATTGCCCGTCAGTGTCTACTAAACATATCTGTGAAAATGTCACCAGGATATTTTCTGGCTCTGAATTCATGAACTTTAAATAGTACAATACTTCGCATTCATGTTAACTGGTTTCAAAGTACAAATGAATGATCAGTTATGGGTAAGAGAACATTGTCTTGTGAGAGAGGAATCCAGTTTCTTCCATAAGTGAGTAAGTGACCCTGGGCAGATAATTTAACCACCAAGCCTCAGTTTATCTATAAAATGAAGGGACTGGATACATCGAATAATGTTTCCCAGACTTTAGACTTCAGTGTGACCTTGAATGTTGCCAAATACATGTGCCAATTGTTCTATTAATAGTTCTATGAACTATTTTCTTTAAATCAGTCATCTTGTTGATACACATTTATCTTAATAATAAACTTTAAAATTAGTACTAGAAATGGGAAACCAATTATCAGCTGATATAAATACAGAAAACCAAATGAAAGCAAGAAGAATGTTAAATTTGAACCAAATACTACTGCTAGCCAAAGGCTCAGATCCTGTCAACTGTTTTCTGATAAAAAGACCCATTTGCATGACATAGAGAAGGGGTTCACAAAGTAACTATCTGGGCATTTCTGGGCCACACAACCTTTGCTGCAGCTGCTCAACTCTGCCACTGTAGTGTGAAAGCACCCACTGACCAAATGTATATGAATGGGTTGGCTATGTTCCAATAAAACTTATTTACAAAAATAGGTGATGGGCTAGATTTGGCTGCAGTCTACAGTTTGCCAGGCCCTGGAATGAAAGAGTGTGAAAGACATACTATTACCAGGCAAAGACTGACTACTCAGAAGACTCTAGAGCTCCCATTGTGGCTCAGTGGGTTAAGGACCCAATGTAGTCTCTGTGAGGATGTGGCTTCAATCCCTGGCCTTGCCCAGGGTTGAGGATCTGGCATTGCCTCAAGCTGCAGTGTAGGATGCAAATGCAGCTCAGGTCCAGTGTTGCTGTGGCTGTGGCACAGGGCTCAGCTGCAACTCTGATTCAGCCCCTAGGCTGTATGCCATAAATGCAGCCTTAAAGAGAAAAAAAAAATTATAAATGAATAAAAGGAACTTGATTTTCCCAGCTGGAAATCCAATGGGCCTTAACATAGCCAGTGTTCCATACCTCCCATTTCGAAAAATCCTCGGTTGAATTTCTACCCTAAGAACCTATGAGAAACCTCTTCCCTTTATCTTTGGCTCCTTGAATAAGGTCTAGGATTTCTTACTTGTACAAATCCTCACCATGTATATTTTTAAAGTTATCTTTCTCATTCATTGGAATGTCAGTGGAAAAGCTTCTAATTTTTATCAGATCAATGATTCTCAATCCTGGCTGCACATTAGAACCATCTGGAGAGTTTTTAAATGCCTATACCTGGTAGTTACCTATATCTTAGCGATTCTGATTTAATAGGACCAGGATGAGACTCAGCCATTTGTGAATGCACACAATTAGCTGTTGCAAGCTTGCAAAGTCAGCTCCAGCTAGGATGACCAGCCATCCCGGTCTACCTGGAACCGTCTCAGTGTTAGCACTGAGAACCCCGCATTTCCCAGGAAACCCTCAATATTGGATGGTCAAGCTGTTGTTCACCCTAGTGCCAGCCCACCACTGGCAGAAAGTCCTTGATTCTTTCCAGGAAGGCCAGGAACAGTTTCAGAGAGGAGATGAGGCTTCAGCAAATTTCCTTATCTAGGTACCCATTGACAGACACACAGGTTATTTCCAAATCTTGGCTATTGTGAAGGATGCTGCATTAAGTCACACTGTTATATTTTATCTTCCTGGGATTCTGCTGGACATGGCAGGTACTGGTCCCAGTTTCCAGAAAAGAAGATGTGATTCCATTTGACTCGGAAGGAATAATGGGAACAGAGTTTGACAATAAGGCCTCTCCCGCACACACACTTTGCCCTGGGGAGAGGCTGTTCCTTTTGCCTTGCAAATAGTGACAACTGGGCCTTCATTTTTCATTTCACTTCCTATTGTCTCAACATCAAGAACACTTAGTGATCCTATGGACACGCAAGTGGTCCTTA
The DNA here is from genome assembly GCA_004024745.2 of Catagonus wagneri. Lineage (NCBI taxonomy): Eukaryota > Metazoa > Chordata > Mammalia > Artiodactyla > Tayassuidae > Catagonus > Catagonus wagneri. The sequence goes on along the minus strand of PVHT020000230.1, from coordinate 19,868,295 downwards.
GCTTCCCTGGTCAGTAGGCAAGTCACAGGTCTCAACTGCTGTTTCTATAAACGCCAGCCTTCTAGGAATTGAAATGAGTTCCTCTATCATTAAAAAAAAAAATTTTAGGAGTTCCCATTGCAGTGCAGCAGAAACAAATCCAACTAGGAACCATGAGATTGCGGGTTCAATCCCTGGCCTCGCTCAGTGGGTTAAGGATCCGGTGTTGCCGTGAGCTGTGGTGTAGGTTGCAGACCCAGCTTGGATCCCGCGTTGCTGTGGTTGTGGCGTAGGCCGGCGGCTGTAGCTCCAACTGGACCCCTAGCCTGGGAACCTCCATATGCTGTGGGTACAGCCCTAACAAGCAAAAAAAAAAAAAAAAAAAAAAAAAAAAAAAAAAAAAAAAAAAAAAAAAAAAAAAAAAAAAAAAAAAAAAAAAAAAAAATTAAATAATTACTTTGACAGGGACAAAATAAGTCAGATAATGAGAAGCCAACAGTAGAGTTTCTGGATCCAGATTGTGTAGGTTTGATTTCTATCACTTACTAGCTGTGTGGCCTCAGGCAATTAATTAACCTCTCTGTGTTTTGGTTTTCTCATCTGCAAAATAGGAAGTAATAACACCTATTTCATAGAGTTATTATGAGGATTGAGTGAGTTATACCAAATCATTTGGACCAGTGCTTGGCACTCATATTAAGTAACTGCTTCATATCAGGCTGTAATTCTCAATTTGAAGTGTTTTTCCCATTAATTTCTCTTAAACTCTCAGCTCCTGCTACTACTTATCTACAAGCACAAATGGTTCTTATTTAGGACAAAATTATATAATCAGCTGTTTTAAAGTTGCCACATGAAGCATCATGTCAAGGGCTTTTTCAACCCTCAGCAGGAATCAGGTCAAGATGGAAGAAAGAAATAAAAATAACATTGAGCCCTCACCACATGCCAAGCATCCTGCCAAGAACCTTTTTTCTTTTTTTTAGGGCAGAACTCACGGCCTATGGAGGTTCCAAGGCTAGGGGTTGAATTTGAGCTGCAGCTGCCGGCCTACACCATAGCCACAGCAACTTGAGATCCAAGACATGTCTGTGACCTACACCACAGCCCATGGCAATGCCAGATCCCTGACCCACTGAGTGAGGCCAGGGATGGAACCCACATCCACACGGGTACTAGACAGATTTGTTTCCGCTGCGCCACAATAGGAACTCTCTGCCAAGCACTTTTAAAACGTATCCTTTTAACAATCCACAAGCAACAGAGACTACTATTACCATCTTTCAGATGGGAAAACAGAGATTTAGAAAGGGTAAGGAGAGAAAAGCATCACGCCAGGTTCAAGGGCAGGTATCTTGGAGGAGGGGGACTACCTGTGGGACCAGAAAGAAGTCTCTCTCCAAAACTGAATCTCAGTTTCCCCAACTTTATACGAGGCAAGTGGGGCCAAAATGATCAGCATTAACTCAAGGTAACATTAACTAGCAGTGGTCATGTTCACTGCTAATGCTGAGGCAGATGCAGGAGTGTCCGAGGCTCTCCCCAGCACAGCCTCCGATTTGCTCCTGCTTAATAAGTCCAGGCCATCGCCTAGCTCCAATCCTGATTCCATGTCAGCTCAAACAGCAGCCCTCTTTAGATCAGTGTGCCGGGAGCCCTCTGCCCTCTGCTCCCCAGCACTTCCTCGGAGACATTCTGTCTCAGAGTCTGGATACCAAGCAACCACTTTCAAATATTGACCAAGCAGACTGCAGCAAGCCAAGGCTCCTGGGGACCTGCTTCTGGAGAGAGAGCAAACAATCCAAATGCCACTCCCATCACATTTTGATAATATTTCAGAGTTTACACATGACCCTGACATCCTTATGTCGCCCAGCACTCCATCTCCTATGCGCCCCCAGCCAGGTGCTCACCGTAATCTGGCACAGGGGTACATCCTGGACATGACCACATTCAAACCTCACACCCCCCGTGAGCTGGGCACCTTCACTGTGAGACAGAGGCAGCACAGGCTCAGAGATATGGGCCAGCTTGCCAGCAGCCTCCGACCTGCAAAGCATAACCGAACATAGTGGATCTGACTCCCAAGTCTACACTATGCCTTTATGTCACATTAAGGTCAGTCCTGTTTGTTCTGCAGCAGCGCTGTGACAGATCCTAGGAAATACACGTGCACCCAGAAAGCATCAGGCTGTGCTTTCCCCATTTCCGCCTCTCCCCCCCCACCCTAATTTTTGCTTGCCTAATTCACCTTTCAAGAATCAGCACAAATGTCAACTTCTCCTTAAGAATTCCTCTTTCTTCTCTCAGCTGTTGGCAGTCAAAGGGCTTACCATATAAGAAGGCAACTGCCACTGATCTAGTTCCATGTTTACGTCCCCGAAGGACAGAGACTGCGATTCATAGATCACTGAGTCTCCCTCACCTGGGGTCACGTTTGCCACACAATAGATCTTCAGGTCTTGTTTGCTGAAGGGAAAGCAGAGAAGAAAAAGAGGAGGAAGGAGAAAAGGGAAGAGGGCAAAGGACAAAGAGAAGTGAGGAGAGGAAGCAGAGAAGAGGGAGGGAGGGTTCAGGGGTCCAATTTGCCCGCTTCGTGCTGCTTTTTAAGGAATTCACACGGCTGTCATGAGACAGGCTGTTCTTATTTTTCAGGCTTAATTCAATCAGGTCACACCTACTGGTGAGTAGGAGTGTACTTAAATAAGAGTGTACTCCTGGAAGCTCTTGGTTACTACATAATTGTCTAGAGCAACCAACTTGCAAACCTCATCCCTCCGCTGGGGCTTTTTCACACACTCCATCCCCAGGGTTTAATGCGATTTGGAGGATGCTTTCTTAAAATATTCCTGTTCAATCCTAAGAGCTAAGACTTCCTTGAATTGCACTGAACCAGAAGCTTTTGAGCAGGTGTCTGATCCTCCACTCCAGCCCTTCCGGCCAAGGGTATCAGAACTCGATTCAGAACCAGCCTTCTTCCCGGGCAGTCCATGTGATGAGGCTGGCACATCCCTGACTTATTTCAGAGTGGATGTCTCCAACATTCTTTCGGCCCAGGTGACACTACTTCCTAGGCTCGCCGAATCTATTCATGTTCTCTGCCTTCTCCCTCAAGAAAACTGGATCCTTTGTTGCTTTGTTTTAGATGCAGGAACATGGAAACATGGAAAAGTGACATGCAGACATGCTAGAAGGGGGGAAAAATAAGACAGAAAGCTCCAGGTATAGTCATGCACCTGGCAGTGCCTTTTGTAGAGTAAGGAGTATTTGTTTAATTTGACCCTGACACAACAGCACGATGGCCAGCACTGCACCAGCTTGTATCTCAATAGGAACTTCACACCCAGGGGTTATGAACTATCACCCTGATCAAAATGTGGTGTGACGGAGTCAGCCCAGGTCACCTGACTTCCACACAGCCTACATTTTTAACAACCTTACTGCCCTGGGTGATGCCTGGAACACTAAATCTGAACTGCAGGTGATGAATGAAAAATGAATCCTTCAAGTGCCATTTACAAGGCAAAAAACCCTCGAGCAGGAAAGGGTTTAGAATATTCTGGAAAGGTCACTGTTGATCTGCCTTCAGCAAATATTGTTTACAATTATTAAGCATGTGTGCCCTCTGCTAGGCATCCTTTTAGATGCTTTGCATGAATGACTTCATTTAAACTCTCACGAGAGACCTACAAGGTAGGTGATATTATTATCCGCATATTTTGCCATGAGGAAACCACAGCTCATAGAGGTTCCCAGATTTGTCCAAGGTCACAGAAGTAATGAGCAGTCATGCTGGGATTCAAATCCAGTCTGACTAGACTCAGTGGCTACTTATTATAAACCTGATATTGTCCAGGGCATTGCCAGATAGATGATAGGTGGATGGATGGATGACGGATGGCTGGATGGGTGGATGAATGGATGGATGGATGGATGGATGGATAAATAGATGATGGAATTTCACAGTATCAAGTTTGGAAGATGTCTCTGTGTCTACATATGCATATCTTCCAAACTTATCAAGTCAAAATATGCAGAATTGAAAACCTATTACCACAAGACAAAAAAAACAAGAGATGGCCCAAAGAAGCAGAGACAGGACTAGGATTTCTGTGGCTCCTCTAATCGGCGCTGGGCATGTTCTCTCATTGAAGCCTCAGATCTCAGGGGGCAGACACTGCCCCTGTTTCACAAATGAAGATATGGTGGCTTAGAGGCTAAACGGCCCAGGCTCACATGGCTGCTAAGGGGCAAGACCACATTCAAACTTGGATTCACGGGGGCTCAAAGCCCAGTTTCTGTTATCATTTTTATTAACACCTAACATCGTCTCCTTTTCATGTGTCTCTCAAGTGTCAGTGCAAACGCTGTTTAAAAAAAAAAAGGGTCAACACAAAACAAAAAAAAAAGAGTGTTGTCGCACCTCTATTATGTTTTGGAGTTGAAAGCAAGTGGAATATCCAAGTATTTTCCTCAGTCGCCACAATCTCAACCCTCCACTCCCATCCTGGGGCCCCTGCACCCCCTTTTTGTGTCTGACTCACATTCCTGCAAACCTGCTTTATGTCGAAGTTCTGCTGAGTGGCCTCAGGTTTCAAAAGGAAAATCTCCTGATGGGCAAACAGGCCCGAGGCCCCAGAGTCAGCTGCCTGGCCCACTAACAATGAACAATGGGTTTGGCATGTCTGCTCCGCACACATTCCGGAGACGTCCATTACCCAGCTCAGGAGAACAAGCCAAGGACGTGGGCACACCTTGCATCAACTCGCATCAACTCTGGGTCTCGCCGCTGAATGTGTCCATTGTAGCTGCGTCCCAGCCACACGGAGGGAAGATTCCTCCCAAACTGTTTTCTTTTTCTCTTTTTTCTCCCTCCCTCCCTTCCTTCCTTCCTCCCTCCCTCCCTTTTCTTTCTTTCTTTCTTTCTTTCTTTCTTTCTTTCTTTCTTTCTTTCTTTCTTTCTTTCTTTCTTTCTTTCTTTCTTTCTTTTTGTCTTTTTAGGGCCACACCCGCGGCATATGGAGGTTCCCAGGCTAGGGGTCTAATCAGAGCTGTAGCTGCCAGCCTACACCGCAGCCACAGCAACGCAGGATCCGAGCCACGTCTGCAACCTACGCCACAGCTCACGGCAACACCAGATCCTTGACCCACTGAATGAGGCCAGGGATCGAACCCACAACCTCATGGTTCTTAGTCGGATTTGTTTCCACTGAGCCACGATGGGAACTCCTCTGTTTTTTTTCTTTTTTAAAAATCACATCACATGATTCCTTCCCTCTGACAGGCAATACTCTGCTGTTACGAGAAATAACATGGAATTCTCTTTTGAAAAGGAAAGATAACCAACGTGGCTAAGGGCTATTCCTAGAAAGCGAATGGTGACTTCAAACTGCCCTGCAGAGGGTCACACATCTGATAGACTTCTACGCTGTAGAAGCAAAAAAAAAAAAAGGAAGTCTCAGCATCTTCTTTATTCCTAACACTGACTCAACATTCTCCCACTGCACACCCCCCCAACTATCACTATTATTTTGGACTAAATGACACATTATTACTCATTTTTTGGCCTTGGATAAACAAACTGGACATGTTCAGAAGGTTCTTTTCCCATCTCTCCACTCTTACAACTCTGGGATATTTGCATCATGGAACTTTCTTGCTAAAACAGGAAGGGAATGTCACTTCATACCTGACAGAGTCAGGCAGTCCCGGTTTGAGCCCTGGCTCCGATTCAGCTGTTACCCAGCCAGGAGATCTTAAACACGTCCCCTCATGGCTTATGCAAGCTCTGGCAGCATCTTTGTGCACATGAGGGAAAAGTGTCCCTCTGGGGAGAAAGCAGCCCCGCCAGCACAGATAGTTTGGCAAGCAGAACCCAGCTGGACCCTCGGCGGGGACCCTCAGGTCGGGCGTAACCTGAACAGCCATTCACAGAGCCCTGTGTCTCTGTTTCAACTTGTCACTTGTGAAGTGGGATAGATAATAAGCGTTCCACCAAATTCTTATACCAGTGAATCTAAAATGACACGCAGAACAGTTTATGAATCAGCCTGTTGATAGGAGATTTCTGCTGTTCTGGTTCGATTCCACCTCACTTCCTGAGCTGCCTGTAATGCTCCTGATGAAAAGCAAAGGCACAGTTTAGTCCTTTGAGATTGCTCCTTCCCATGCTCCCACACCCAGAGAACCAGGCTTTTAGAACATGATCAAAAAGCAGGGTGGGCTTGGTCAGTGCACAGCCTGTGCAGCTGCACAGGGCCTGGCGCTCAGGAAGGCCTTCCTCTTGGTTGAAAACTCTGATGTCACCATCTCAAAATTCTTCATCATTTTAAACGAAGGAGCCCTACCTTTTCATTTTGCACTGAGCCCCACAAATTGTGTCTCTGGAGCTGCCAACAAGCCTTTAGAAGCACCAGACAGCTTTTTTATGGCTCACAAGAAACTGGGAAAGGAAAACAGGACCTGCCATCCCTCTGCTGAACATGTCATAATTAGATTGTGAGGCAAGATGGTGCACTGGACCCAAGAGTACGGGGCCTCAGGAGGCAAGCTGAGCTGCAGCCACCCTGCATCGTGCAAGACCACAGACAAACTCCCTGACCTGCCAGAACCCAGGCTCCTGCCTCTGTCAAGTGGACAACTAATGCCTACTCTTCCCTGTGAATAATGAACAAAGGTCTGTAAATGAAGAAATTGTTTAGCATATAGTGGGTGTCAACAAATTTGAGTCCCTCTCCCAGCTTGTTTCATTCAGGAAAAGCTACTACAAGACGGGCCATGCCTCACACCGCAAACTCGGCGGGGTGATAGGTGGCCCTGAAGAGCCATTTGGCTCTATGTATATGATACTCCATTACCAAAAACCTAGAAGTCAGCCCTCCTCCACGCCACCGTTTTTCCTATAGTTAGTCAATCTCCATCTCTCTCTCTTTCTTTCTTGCCATATTTCTATTCTTCTCGTCTCTACATTCATGCTTCCTTCACGTGGCGGACAACATGGCGCCAAGAGCCCTCAACCCACACTTTGCCAGCTTGGCAAACCCAGCAAGGAAAAACCTATCACTGTCTCCAATATCCATATATCAACCAAGGGAAGATTCGTATCCATCCTGCTTAGATTACGTCGCCACTTCTGAACCGGTCACTGTTGCCATAGTGACAGGGTATCAGTCTACCCAAGTGCAGGACAACGGAGCTCAAGCCTGGTGACTGACCGCCCCCACGAGACCGCATGAAACGGGGCAGGGAAGCCCCTCAAGGGAAATAAGGTTACCGGGCAGAGAAACGCAACTGGTGCTCTGTGCTTTATGTGGTTAACTGCTCACTCCCAATAGGTACCCAAAGAAACGCAAGCAGGGAGAGTACGGACTAGCACTTAAACCAGCCTTCACTGAAGGATGATGGGAAATCTGTGACACAGGTTATCAAAGGAATCTCTGTGAGGACAGACAAAGAACTGAGAAACCACAGGCTGTGCTCAAAGCTACTAATTCTACTAACTGCACAACTGCAATTAACCTTCCTTCTTTATATCTTTAACCTTCCTTCTTTAAAAGTTAATGTAATTTTTAATGCATTGATTTTTATGCTTACCTCTTGTTTAGGCAACCGACACTGGTTTTCCACTTCAAGTGCTAGTAGAAATTCCATTTCAGTGCTAGCAGAAAGTTTCTTTTTGGGGAAAAAAAAAAAAAAATATATATATATTTTTTAGGGCATATGGAGGTTCCCAGGCTAGGGGGTCTAATCCGAGCTGTACCGCAGGCCACAGCCACGGCAACGTCAGATCTGAGCCACATCTGCGACCTACACCACAGCTCACGGCAACGCCGGATCCTTAACCCACTGAACAAGGTCAGGTAGCGAACCTGCATCCTCATGGATGCTAGTCAGATTCGTTAACCACTGAGCCACGACAGGAACTCCTTGAAAAATAATTTTAAGTGAAAACCAAATAGGCCAATTGAAAGAAAAATAATAAGCAAATAACAATAATGTAGACACAAGAGCTGTGGACAAATCAGTGCATATATTACACCAGTGACTAAAGTGCAGGAAACATTAGCAAATATTCAGAATTTCTTGCCCCAGGGAATGGTAAAAAACCAGTAACCCTGCTATTGCTTGTCCCGAGGATATCTCTGACCAACTAAATATTATGTCTCTCATTGCGTGACTGGCAAAGCTCTAAACCAGGTTGCCAAATGGACTTGTACGAAGATCGTGGAACCCTCAGCTTCTGGCCAGCAACACCTACTCCCTAGACATACTGTGTCTCATGACAATGGCAGAGAACCAGCCTTCCAGGACAGTGGCCACTGTGTCACTCTCTGTTTCAGAGACAGACACACAAAGGTGGGGTTGATGTGAAAATCGCCCCTCCCGGAGCTGGCCAGGCTGATTGTTCTTGAGGACAGAGGGGCCCATTCTCCATGGCCATCCAAGTCTAGCTGGCTCCAGGGAGTGCCAGCCACCTCTCTGCGGCCAGAGTTTCCCCAGCTGATTTCCACATGTGTCCACGTGTGATGCAGCAGCTGGTCCCTAATTTGGATGTCTGCTGGTCTTCCTGTTAGTTGCCACTTTCAGCCAGAGATAATTCTGAAATGCCTATGTTGTCCACTTACCTTTTCAATTATTTTTCTCTAGGCCAAAACGAAAAGTGATCAGGGTTTTGATGTCGATCGAGATGCCAAAAAGCTGCACAAAGCCTGCAAAGGAATGGGTATGAAAGATATTTTGTTTGCTGACTTAATTTTGAAATTGATTAAACTTGACCTCATGTCCAAATTTCCCATGATCTTAAGAAGATGACATCCCTCTTCTTTTGTATATTCCAAGCTGAGTTGATTACTTTTACGGTGCTCTTTATAAAAGTTTGCAAATATACAATCAGATCCTATTACTTCTCAGGATTCAATTAAATAATTAGAAATTGAATATTATTTATTTATTCATTTTGCTTTTTATGGCAGCACTGTCATATGGAAGTTCCCGGGCTAGGGGTTGAATTGGAGCTACAGCTGTTGGCCTACACCACAGCCATGGCAATGCTGGATCCTTAACCCACAGAGCGGGGCCAGGGACTGAACCCATGTCCTCATGGATACTAGTCAGGTTTGTAACCTGCTGAGCCACAACAGGAACTCCTAATATTATATTACTTTGAACTTGAGGTAGAGGAATGTTCATGAGCAGTGTTATTCATGCAAGCCCAGTGTCATCTAAATCCTTTGAGGCCTTTTATGGGAGGTGGTGGGGAATAAGTGCTGATCAAAACTGGATTAGGGACCTGGGGTCTGCATCTCAAAGTGGAGCAAGTGGAGAAAAAACTGGGGCCAAGGTCAAGAATCAAGGGGCAACACTAGGGAAGCTACTTACATCCAGGCCTAAGGTTAAGTACAAGGCCAAGAATGGGAGACTAAGCAAGATGAGGAGTAAGTAAACCCGGGCACAAGGTGGGATGAGGGAAGGCGCATCCAGGGCCAGGAGAAAAGGCTCTGGAGCCCAAGGAGTCACGGATAAAACAAGGGTCTAGTCCCAGAAGCCTGGAAGAAGGTGGGACCCAAAGCTCAGACAGAAGGATTTACCTTGAGTGGGGCCGGGGGGGAGGTGGAAAGAATGAGAGCAGGAGTCGATACATTCATGGGTGTTGGAAGGGGAGAAAGTTGAAGGCGGTCATGCCTGAAGGTGGACATTGCTCAGTAAATGGAAGGCAAGGTTATCTGCTAACGGGATGGAGAATGGAGTTTGGCTGATAATTTGGAATAGCTTTTGAGTAGAAAAGAAAGCAGAGGTGGCCAGTACAGACTTATGCTGAAGGCTCCACTGAGTAGGAAGAGGCCAAAGAACAAATCCACCTGCCTGCAAAGGGTACCTTGAGTTCTGGGACTTTGCCGAAAAGGCAGCTTTACAATAATACATAACATCTATTGAACTCTTTGGGCCATACGTTTTGCATGCATTACTTCTTTTGATAATAGCACACCTCATTTAATCCTAATTTTGCAGATGGTTAAAATGAGGCTGAGAAGGGTTAAGTGACTTGTCCAGACTCACACAGCTAGTGAGCAAGTGGTAAAGCAGCATTAAGCTCAGGCAGGAATTAAATCCCTGCTTCTGGCCACCAGCTGTCGACCTTCCCAGCTTAGGACAGCTTTCACTTCCATGGGGGCCTTCGGCGCTCCTTAGCACACATCTCACATGCACTCAACAACCCAACAAACACGTAGTAAGCACCTTCACTGGAGAGTCGTGTGTGACATGTTTAGGAACCTGTGCTTTATTCTGAGACAAGGTGAAATCAAGGAAGACCTTACCTAGGCAGCAACAGAGAGCTTGACTGGAGGCAAGTGGGAATGGAGGTAGAGAGACACGTTAGGAGGTGAGCAGGAGACAGAAGACGAGGCCGGTAGGGCAGTGAGTACGGAAGAGAAGGAAAAGATCTGAGTCACTAATGTGCAGACACCACAGGGCCTGGTCACAGACTAGTCGGGCATGAGGAAAGCGAGACGTCAGAAAGAACCCCAGGTTTCTGTCTCGGGGAACAAGAGGTGTTACCACTTAACAAGAAAGAGAGTGTAGCATGTGGAGGTGACGTGTGACACGAAAGCGGAGGTCATTCGTTAGGTATGTTGAATTCAAGTGTCTGAGGAAATCCAGCAGAATGATCCAGATCAGCAGAAATATGTCTAGAACCAGGGAGAGAGAGGCAGACAGAGACCCAAGACTTGAGAGATCACCAACACATGGGTGGCGATTGAGGCCATGGGTGAGGACGAGCTCACCCAGGAAGTCTGTGTAAAGACAGGAGAGATGCAGGAGTTCCCGCTGTGGCTCAGCAGGTTAAGGACAGGATGTTGTCTCTGTGAGGATGTGGCTTCCATCCCTGGCCTCGCTCAGTGGGTTGAGGATCCGGCGTTGCCGTGAGCTGTGGTGCAGGTGGCAGACGTGGCTCGGATCCTGCGTTGCTGTGGCTGTGGCGAAGGCTGGTGGCTGTAGCTGTCCTTTGACCCCAGCCCAGGAACTTCCATACGTCACAGGTGCAGCCCTGAAAAGAAAAGAGAGAGAGAGAGAGGAAAGATGTAGGAAATCCCAGCATTTAAGGCAAATGGAAAAGTGAGCTTGGAAGGAATGGCCAAACAGATGGGCTGGGAAACGGGGAGAGACTGTGTCTCCAGAACTAAAGGGGAAAGAGTTCCCAGGAGAAAGGAGTGGGAAGCGGTGTAAAACCCTATCCACCCTGGGGCCAAGTAAGAGGAGGAGATGAGAGCTGGATTTGGCAGCTAAGGGTAAGCTGATCAACTCTGGAGAGGAGCTCTCGGCGCAGAGCTGGTATTAGAAGGCTCACCGCTGTTCTCTGGGGCGAGAACAAGGACGATGTAGCTGTTCCGACAGAGAGGGGAGGCTCACAGCCTCAGAAGGCTGAGGTCAGAGGAGACCAGGCAGAAAAAGAAGGAGTCTGTTGGGGAGGAGAGTTCGTAAATCCAGGAGGGAAAGGGGATTGCTGACAGAGCAAGATTTTAGGGAGGCCTGGAAGAGGGGGAATCCAAAACTCCATGAACAGAAAGAGGAGGGGAGGAGATGAGATGGAGAGCTGGACTCGATACATTCGTGGCGGTGGAAGGGCCCAGAGCTGAGGGAGCTCTCACCTGGCAACCTGCTCAGTGAGGCGGGAGGCAGGGCTCCCTGCTGAAAGAGTTGGGCTTGACAATGGAGTCTGACGTCTGAGTGGTGGTCTGGAGTAGATGTCGAGGGGACGTGACCGGGAGATGCCTGCTGATGCACGGTGAGGTCTCTGTTGAGCAGCGAGATCACGATTTCACCCCAGCTCCAACCTCCAAGGCTCTATGATCCTCTCCTGCAGCCTGAAGGCAGCACAGGAGAAATGGATGTTAGTTGAGCCCGGGTTTGCTGATCAGGCGTTCCAGAAGAACGAGGAAGTTAGAGCACTGAAAGGGCAATAGCTTGGGAGAAAAAAAATAGAGGGCCCGGGGGGGGCAAGGTTGATTGATTTCCTTGATTTTCTTTTCTTACATTTGCTGGGAAACTTTGAACATTCTAGGCATTGAGCCAAGCACTCTCTCTATAAGATCTCATTAAGGTATTCCCACAAAAATCCATTCTTCAGATGAGGAAACGGGCCACGGCAAGTTAAACAGCCTACTCAAAGTCCCAACATGGGGACTGAACCAATTGCTGTCACTCACTCCAAAGCCCACCAGTTTAGAGACGCTGCAGCTAAGCCACCTTGATCCCACAGCTGCAGCGGGGAGGTGAGTCAGGGGACAGGCCTGGGCGGACACGGCAGCTCTGCTGACAGCTGACGAAGCCATTTAAGTCTACAGGCTGCTTTATCATATTGGTCTTTTTCTTACTGTGCTATATTGACATATCAAAATTCACCCTTTCGCAGCATACAATTTCATGGGGTTTATTAAATTCAGAGGGTTGTGTAGCCATCGCCTCTAATTCCAGGACATTTTCCTCACCCAAAAGAAACCCCACAGGCATGAACAGCCACTCCCACTCCACCCTCCCTTCAGGCCCAGGCAGTCACCGGTCCGCTTTCTATCTCTATGGAATTGCCTATTCTGGACATTTCATGCAACTGAGATTATGGCATAGGTGGCCTTTTGTGTCTGGCTTTTTTCACTTGGCATTGTGTTTTATGAAGACAAGTGCTAGATTTTTACTTAAAAGTAAATAAGCAGAGATTTAATATCCCAGGAATGAATATTGTGGTAGAATAAAGATGGCCATGGGTTCTTTGTGTCACTTTAGCAGCAAGAACTGGGATCCATGGTGGAGGTCCCAGGAAGGCATAGTTTCCTTCAGTATAAGGAACTATCTAACTACAGAATAATCTGGCTTGCCCAAGGAATGCTGACACCTGGAAGGAGATGGGATTAGAGACAATCTGGTAGGAAAGTGGTAGAAGGGATTTCTACATAAGTATTGTTGAATAAATTAGCGAGTAGGGGGCTGGAAATGAAGGATGACAACTAGGTTGCTTGGCTTGTGGGCAACAGAGGAAAGCTCAGCGGAGAGGAAGTGGTCCAGCTCAGGTCTTGGCTAATCTTATATTGGGACAACAGCTGTCGGGAGAAGTGTTTGCCTGGGAGGGTCAGGATGTTTAGAGTCCTGAGTTGGCTGATCCAGCCTCACAGGTGTTTCCCTGCTGCCTCTCGAGTGAGGGCCTGACATCTGGATGTGGGCTGGAGACGGGAGTTGAAGTGGGTGTGGGAATGAGTCAGCTGTAGTTTATGATAAATCCCCGAGATCTTAGCCACCACACGAGTCTAGTTCACCAAGCACAGATGGAGCACCTACTGAATGCCAAAGCCATGCAGTGTCCTCTTTCCCCCCTTTGGGTGTGGCCACGAGGTGGGACCACTCTTGTGGTTGGTTACTGTTGGAGATCCCCCTTCTACATGCCAAGGGCTAGGCCGGGTACTATGTACACATCATCTTGTGCAGCCTTCCCAACAACCCTGTAAACCTGTACTATAATGACCGAACAGATGAGACCACCAGGCCTCAGAGGTTTACATACTTTCCCAAGAACAAAGGGTTATGAGATGAGGGTGGGGCCATGGGAAACTAGGGCTATCTTGAAAAAGCTAGCCCTTTTGGATGAAGGTCTAGAATTCCAGCCTCTATTAATAAGAGCAAGCCCAAGTAAACCTGTACCATTGGCAAAATTTGTCTGCCAAACCATGCACTCACCCATCTCATTGATATACCCTGGGAGGACTGGATTTATGTCTTAGGCTATGTTGTCAACAGCCACAGAGGTGAGATGCATAGGTCATTTTCAGTTTCTGAGAAGTCAATTTTTTTTTTTTAGGGCCACAGCTGCAGCATATGGAGATTCCCAGGTTAGGGGTCTAATCAGAGCTATAGCTGCCAGTCTACACCACAGCCACGCCAGATCCGAGCCACACCACAGCTCATGGCAACAACCAGATCCTTAACCCACTGAGCAAGGCCAGGGATTGAACCAGCAACCTCAAGGTTCCTAGTCGGATTCATTTCTGCTGCACCACAATGGGAACTCTGAGAAGCCAAATTCTTTTTAAATGCAGGTGAAATTAATTTCAACAGTACATTTTACTTAACTTAATACTATATCAAAAATATCATTTTGGAGTTCCCTTCTGGTGCAGCAGGTTAAGGCTCTGGCACTGTCACTGCAGCAGCTCGGGTCACTGATATTGGTGCAGGTTCAGTCCCTGGTCTGGGAACTTCCATATGCCAAGGGCACGCCAAAAATATATATACATGTGTCATTTCAACAGAGAGTTGATATCAAAGTTATTAATGAGACACTTGATGTCCCTTCTTAAATAATAAGTCTTCAAAAGGCCATCTGCAGAGTTCCCGTTGTGGCTCAGTGGTTAACGAATCCGACTAGGAACCATGAGGTTGTGGGTTCGATCCCTGGCCTCACTCAGTGGGTTAAGGATCCAGTGTTGCCATGAGCTGTGGCACAGGGTGCAGACACGGCTCGGATCCCGCGTTGCTGTGGCTGAGGCGTAGACAGGTGGCTACAGCTCCGATTAGACCCCTAGCCTGGGAACCTCCATATGCCGCGGGTACAGCTCTAAAAAAAGACCAAAAAAAGACATAAAAATGACAGACTTCCTTGTTGTTCCTCTGCTTCCTCTGCTTTCCTGGCCCCAAAGGATCTTCTTGGTCTGGGTCTTGGTTAACCCAGAGGTCCTAACACGGACAGTCCGTCAGGCCTTCCTTTCAGGGCTCCCATCCCAGCAGGGCCCTTCTGAAGAGTGTCTTAATCTAACAGTGTGTGGACCCCAGCATCCATTATCCTCTCTGAAATGCGGAAGGATGTTTGCCTTCCTCCCTCTGAGAAATACAGAAACAGAGTCTTGGAGGGAAAAGCGGCTAGAGAGCAAGGCTGCCTGCAGTTGGCCTTGGAGCCTGTGGGAAGCTGAGCCCGGCCACCAGCACCCAGCACGGAGCACTCATCAGCACATGCGTCCTGGGTGTGGCGTGGAGGGCACTTGGAACCCAGCGGCCTCCATCCTGCTGAAACTCAGCTTGGTGTCTTCCCAGAGAATTGCTAGACAGGCCAAAGCCAGGAGGGCCTCTGGCGCATCCAGAGCTGACCATCACCCGGTTCTGACCTCCACCGTGCAATGACTCTGCTGTGGCCGAGGCATGGTCAAGGCCGAGGCTCCCTCTTCCCTCATTTCTGAAAACGTCTTTCCCAGAATCACTGGGGACTGGCCCCGGTGCCTCAAACCATTGTAAACGTTTACAGGAAATTGTTCCACTGCACAGACTGCTTCTATGACACACATACAGTGAAATGTAAGATGAGGTCACTGTCCCGTAAATCGCTTCTGGGTCTGGTGGTGGGAACAGTTCCTCGGATAAACCTGATACCCGACTCTAAGGGCTTGAGAGAAATCCAGTCATTTCCAGGCTCTCCTCCCACCTCCAAGTTGCTGGGCCACCCCCAGACTTAAAAATATTCCAGGAAGGAAAGTCTAAAAAAAAAAAAAAAACCCTTATTTTTAAAATTTTAACTCAGTGTTCCTGAATGATGCGGATGCGGGTTGCCTCCGGCATCAGAGCAGAGGATTTCCTATTGGTCCCCGCTGCATATCGCCCACCTGAGCAGCACGGGCAGCTCACACCCATGCGGAGCCCAGCTCTGTCATAATTCAGTGCCAGCTTCTCCACGTGTGCATTTAAACCTTATTCACTCAGCAAGTCGGGTCTGATGAATGCTGAGAGCCTTCCCTGCTGATTCTGCTACGAGCAAAGCCCTTCCGACTCCCGGGGGGCACTTGCAGTGTTCCAGGACAGAGAAGGAGGACAGGCAACGTAAGGGACACGGGTCGGAGGGCCCACCTGTCCCGGGAAAGCCCAGCGGGTCCGTCCCGGAGGAGGAATGAGGAAAGGCAGGGATCCGAGCAGAGCGAGCAGCCCAGGCTGTTATTCTGGATTCGAGGGGGCCGACATGGAAAGACGTGCCGCACCAGACGGAGCTGGCTGGCCTGCTCAGCAGCAAGCTCACTGCGGACAGCGGAGGCTGATGAGAAAGGAGACGGTAAAAGAGGAAGCCCACTGCGGGGGTCAGCTCTGCTGGTACGACAGAGGCAAGGCTGGAGAGAAGAAGGTGGATCTGAGAGACACCGAGGAAGTGCAGAGTGGGGTCTCAGTGATGACACATTAGACGTGGGCTGAGGAGAAAGCGGGAGCCAGTGGTGAGATGAGCCCCCGATTCCTGGCTGGCACGGAGCCGCGGATGGACCCGTGGGAGGCAGGACGACGCTGTCTGGGATGACGACGGTAAGGATCCAGGCGCGAGACGCGGAGGCCCTGGACCTGAGCGGGAGCAGCCCGTGTGGAAGGAAAGATTTTTTTACGAGAAAAAGAAATTCCTTTTGAGGTGAGATTTCTGGCACTCGGAGATTAGAAAAAAATAATGTCACGGAGGAAGAAACTGGATACACATGACGTGGGTGAGGCCGCGGGAGGAAATGAAGAGGAACAGCAGAAACAACAGCGCTGGCCGTGAGCCGGGTGAGGCGGGCAACCAACGCTATTTTTGCAAGTGAGCTCATCCTAGTATTTTCTGTTTCTCCAACCAGAATGAAAGAGCTAGATGTTCCCAGAACTGCAAAGGGGGAACTAATCCTCGAGACTAAGTGAACCGTCCACAGACACAGAGCTAGTGGCGGTGGTAAGAAGAACACCCAGCTCTCTAACCCCAGGTCATGGGTCAAAGCAGTCTTTCTTTTCTTTTCTTTTCCTTTTTTTGCTTTTTAGGGCCATACCTGTGGCATAAGGAAGTTCCCAGGCTAGGGGTTGAATCAGAGCTGCCAGCCACAGCCACAGCAACATCAGATCTGAGCCGCATCTGCGTCCTACACCGCAGCTCACGGCAACACCAGATCTCTGACCCACTTAGCGAGGCCTGGGATCGAATCCCAGTCCTCACGGATACTAGTCATTCATTCCCACTGCGCTGCAGCAGGAACTCCTAGAGCAGTCTAAGTCCCGGCGCTGACTTTCCAAATCCGGCAATGCGGGCCAGTGCCAGAGTCAAACGTCCCTTTTTCTTTCTTTCCCCATTTCCAACCAGGCCCTCCTCCAGCCTTTCCCATACTCATGATCCAGATTTTTCCTGCTCCCAACTCATGTATCAAAATGCATAAAACTGCATCCTCCCCATTTCCTGCTTCTTCAGGATCCTTATCTCTCAGCTGAGTAGAAGCGATGGTACATATTCAGCTGATTCCATTCCATCAAAAATGACAAGCACACGCTAGTCACAGTCAGCAGGCACTGAGACCAGGGTTAGGAACAGGCTTATGCAGGTGCTCTCCAGGCTTTGGGCTGTGAAGGAAGGTTTTTTTCATTCCTTTCCTCGACTTCTTGAGATCGTGCTGGGGAAGCGGGTGGACCAGTTTCCCGGGGCTGCCCTAACAAAGTACCACAAACTGGGAGGCTTTACACAACAGACCTGTACTGTCTCTCAGTTCTGGAGGCCAGGCATCTGAAGTCCCCACGTCCACAGGCCATCCGCTGCCAAGGTGCTCCAGAACGATCTGTCCTGTTCCTCTTCTAGCTTCTGGGCATGGCAGGCTTGGTTCCAGGGCTTGTACATACATCGCTGCCATCCTCTGAGCTCACAGGGCCTTGTCCTGTGTCTCTTCACATCTTCTTCCCTCTCTGCACATCTGTCTCTATGTCCAAATTCTGCGCTCCCCCCTTTTTTTGCTTTTTAGGGCCGCACCCATGGCATGTGGAAGTTCCTAGGCTAGGGGTCAAAACGGGAGCTACAGCTGCCGGCCTATATCACAGCCAGAGCAATGAGGTATCCGAGCTGCATCTGCAGCCTACACCACAGCTCACGACAATGCTGGATCCTTAATCCAACGAACAAGGCCAGGGATCGAACATGCATCCTCATGGATACTAGTCAGGTTCATTAACCACTGATTCATAACAGGAACTCCCACGATTTAACTCTTAACGGTAGGTAAGACAGATGGGACTTGGCAATATTGGAAAATAAAAGAGCAGAAGGTGGACCCTCGAAAGTGACTTTGAATTTTTTAATCCAGGTAATGCCATGCACTGAGATGAAAAGAGCAGGGTAGGAACTGGATTTAAAGACAGATAAGATGAACTCAGTTTTAGCTACACGGGAGATTGAAATGCCTTAGGATTTCCATGGGAAGATAGCCACAGGCAACTGGAAATAAGATCTGGACTCAGGGGAGTTCCCATCTGTGGCTCAGTGGTTAAGGAACCTGATTAGTAACCATGAGGTTGCAGGTTTGATCCCCGGCCTCACTCAGTGGGTTAAGGATCCAGCGTTGCCACGAGCTGTGGTGTAGGTCGCAGACATGGCTCCTCGGATCCCGCGTTGCTGTAGCTGTGGCGTAGGCTGGCAGCCAAGAGCTCCGATTTGACCCCTAGCCTGGGAACCTCCATATGCCGAGGGTGTGGCCCTAAAAAGACAA
>PVHT020000230.1:19740207-19848813 GCA_004024745.2 Catagonus wagneri | reverse complement strand
CGGAGGGAAGGAACGGAAGGAGCCGGACTTGGGCAGAGAGCCATCAGTGAATCCAGTCCCCGCAGGACAGTAACGCATGCGCGGGAACTAGAAAGGGACTCCAGCTCTGCCTCAGTTTCCTCATCTGTAAATATGGGTTTGGGCCACAAGGCTTCTGATGCACTGGGGTGACACCATGGGAGGGTGGCCTCAGCAGGAGCCTGCTTGGACCTGAGGCAGCCCTGGGGACCCTTGGTCATTTGCGCTCCCTGGTGGCCCAAGATCTCTGTGCACCTCAGGGCCGCCATGGACCCCTATGTGGATTTCACTCTCACAACAGCCTTGTCTTATATCCCCTCCAACTTACGGGTGGGAAAACCGAGGCTTGTCAAGGCTAAGAACGTGGCCAATGTCATAGAGTGCAAGGGTGGGGCCAGGATTTTCACCTAGTCCGAAGAAACTGGATTCAGGGTTTGCTGATTAAACAGTCTTTCTCATTCCCGCACCTGCAGCACAGGATATTTCCAATCCTGTCTCCATGTTCAGAAAAGGATATGGAGAGTTCCCGTCGTGGCTCAGCAGAAATGAATCTGACTAGCATCCATGAGGATGCAGGTTCGATCCCTGGCTTTGCTCAGATCTGGTGGTGCTGTGGCACAGGCCAGCGGCTACAGCTCCAATTTGACCCCTAGCCTGGGAACCTCCATATGCCGAGGGTGGCCCTAAAAAAAAGGGGAGGGGATATGCATGGCCAAAAAAAAAAAAAAGGGTATACTCCCCTTCTTTCGTATCATTTTGGTACGATCATATTACCTACCATGAGCAAGTATTACATTGAACATAAAGGAAAAATATCATTTTAGAAAGACTGTTTCAAAGGAATCTAAGGGACAATTACTTCCTAGTAGGGCTTTTCTTCTGAGATTAATACATTTATGGATGGGCTTGAATGTGTAGCAATTTGGGGCTATATCTTAGTCTCTTCCACTCTATTTTAAGTACCTGGAGGTCAAGGAACATACTATATATTTTTTTTGTTTGTTTTACATTTTTTTTCGGAGGTATAAGTCACATATAATTCACCTATTTAAAGTGTTCAATTCAGTTGTTTCTCATGTAGTCACAGGAATATGAAATCATCACCACAGTCAGTTTAGAATCTTTTCATCCCTTAAAAAGAACCCCCCATACACTTTAGCCATCACCCCTCTGCCCACCCCGCCCCCAGCCACTATTCCATTTTCTGTCTCTATAGAGTCCCCTATTCTGGACTTCTATATAAATGGACATAATATGTAGTTGTCTGTGATTGGCTTCTTTCACTCAGCACAATGTTTTAAAGATTCATTCATGCTGTAGAATGTGTTAATACTTCACTCCTTTTTCTGGCCAAGTAATATTCCACTGTATGGATATAGCACCTTCTATTTATCCATTTGTCCACTGATGGATATTCAGGTTGTTTCCACCTTTTGACTATTTAAATGATGCTGTTATGAACATCTGAATACACGTTTTGTGTGGATGTAAGTGTTCATTTCTCTTGTGTTTATGTTGAGGAGTGAAATTAAGGAATGAGCCATATTCGCTCCTCTTTCCACTAAAATGCCTAACAATGCTTCAGGCAGTGTGAGTCCTCAGTGTGTATTTGTCAAGTGAGTTAAAAGAAGACAGTTCTCAGCACAAGATGTTGAAGCCAAAGGGTCCGTTTGGGCTCCACAGAAGCCTCTGACCACCACGTGGTTTCCGCAGGTTGACTAAAATAAATGTCCGTCTTATGCTGTGCCCACTGTGGTTCTGTTTCTTTCTCCTGCACTCCAGGAACTGATGAAGCGGCCATCATTGAAATCTTATCAAGCAGGACATCGAATGAGAGGCAACAAATAAAACAAAAGTACAAGGCAACATATGGCAAGGTGAGGTTAAGGGTCCCAGGCCGGCACATGGCCTTGGTCTTGACTATCTCTTCTGCTTCCTTTACATTTCCAAGGCAGTGAGGACTGTCTTTAATGCTTTATTGAGTTAGCACAAGAGAAACAAAATAAAACAGCTATTTAAAACCTTGACTGACTTCAGAAAAACAAATTGCCTTGTTAGTCTATAAAATCAATATTGTTTAACTCGTTATTTTTTCAATTAACTTTTTTAAAATTAATCCCTCAGTCAATTTTTCCTACTCACTTGGACTAATTAATTCCACAGATTAACTTAGAGATAGGAGAGTGATCTGAAAAGTGATCTGAAAATCAGATCTCACAGGTAGGTCTTCGTACAAGAATTCTTCATTTATTCTGCTATCTTCAAGAATAATTTATTCTTCATTAGTGATTGTTATAAAAACAGAAAACCCTACATTTCCTTAAGCATCAACACCCTTTTCTTTCTTTATGTTTCTTTTCTTTCATTCTTCTTATTAATGGTGTTATGTTCAGAAATCTTTAAGAATGCATTAGGCTTTCTATTTTTTATTAATATATCATGATCACAATTTAGCATTCTCTTAATGGTATTAGAATTATCAGTTTGCCAACTGATAATGGGAAAACTGACTAATGCAGTCATTATTATGCTGCATTCTAATCCAAATTTATGAAACCTTTAAGTTTTAATAACTTTATGTATAAATATAGAGATTGAGATGGATTTTCTTACTTATTTGACACTGGGCAGGCAGCAATTTCCCTAAGCTTTGATCTCCTCACAAATAAAATGAAAATGATAATTTGCCTGCCCTCTCAAGTTGCTGGGAGAATCAGGCAGGGTGATGCTGTGTCATACCAGGAAAGGGAAGCTATGATGGGTATGATTATTTCCGTCTTATAGAGAGGAAAAGTGACGCTCATCTGTTTAAATGACTACTGCAAAACCACAACCTTAGTAAGAAAAAGAACCAGGACTCAAATCTAAGTCTTCTGTCTCCAGGGCCAGCCTCCGCTCCTGGAGAATCCATGGCCATGAGAGGACCTATTTATACACACGTTAAACAGTCCACACATCTGTGCTTTTATAGTTTTTCTGCTTCTCTCCTCACAATCAGGCTTCTCAATGTCATTCATTGATGACAGTGGTGAAAATAAATGAAGCTTCAGTTCCACTTCATTGAATCGAATTGAAAGACCTTGAACTTTCCTCCTTGTTACGTGTTTAACTAGAGAAGCCTCTCAAGTGCTCTGTCTGCTTCTACCGATATGAAAGTCAGATGCGGGCTTCGTAAACTTTAGTGTGAAACACGAGTAAATGGGTTCAAAGGGAGGTCCCGGGGGCTCTGACTAGGTGCGCATGCTCTAGCACAAAACGCTGAGGTACCTGTATCTGCTAGTCATTTGCTTACTTGCCAGTTCTCAGCTGTGACTCAGACAGCTGAGCCTGCCAAAGCGATGATCTAGAATCTCATTCCAGAGCTAGAAGACGGTAGAGATGATCAAATCTAAATCCGCAAGTCAGCCAAACTCCAAAGAGAAGAACCATCCCAAGGTGACACAGCTGGTTAGCAGGAAACCAGGACAGAGCTGAGATATCCTGAGTGGGCTCCTGCGTCCAAACAGAATGTAAACACACAGGGATTTGTTTCCGTGCTCGGGGCTTGTGAGAGCAGGCAGCTGGGATCTCTCTCCTCTGCAGTTCCGTATAACGCCCATCTGACCTGAAAAAATATTTCCAGTCTTCGGGTGGACCCATACCAGAGTCCTGACCAAAGGCCCGTCTTTCCAAAATGCAGGGTTAGATGCAGCAATGGCCAGAGGACAGAGGCAGCGATATCACAGCCCACTTTTAAGACTGTAGGTCCCAGGGCCTGGAACAAAAATCTTCTGGGTTTTTCTCCCAGGCCCTGAGCTCAGAGGTTCATTTGAGAAACAGGTGATTTGCCTTCTCCCTGAAAGTTCCTTTCAACATGGAGTAATAACAATAAAAATAATCATTTATTCAGTATTGAAAATGTGCCAGGCCCTCTGTTCAGTGTTTACATGAATGGCTTCATGTAATTCTCCCAACAACCCTAAGAGGTAAGTCTTATCATTCTCCCCATTTTTCAGAGAAGGAAACTGACAGCCAGTGAAATTAAGTCAATTTCCGAGGTCACAGAGCTACGTGACCACGTTGTTAGTCATCATGTCACGGTGCTGAGTAGCCAGACCCACCTCGGCTATAACCTGGTTCCCGACGTGCTAGCTGCTCTCTGGGCCTCCAGTCTGACCCACACGGGGCTGTCTGTCTGAGTCAAGGACCTGCTTTGAGGTCCTTCATTTAGGTTGGGACATGGATGACTCTAGTTGGACTAAACACCCATTCTTTTTATTATTATTATTATTATTATTATTATTATTATTGCTTTTTAGGGCCACACCTGTGGCATATGAAGGTTCCCAGGCTAGGGATCGAATCTGAGCTGCAGCGGCCAGCCTACACCACAGCCACAGCAACGCGGGATCTAAGCCACATCTGCAACCTACACTGCAATTCACAGCAATGCCGGATCTTTAACCCACTGAGCAAGACCAGGGATCAAACCTGCATCTTCATGGATATTAGAGGGATTCGTTTTACCACTGAGCCACATGGGAACTCCAAAACGCCCATTCTTGACTCTTTCCTCATTAAACTGTCTAGTCAGAGGGAGACAGTCAGGAGACGGCAACTCACTTGTGATGACGGAGGGCTCACCAAATAACAGGATGTCGGTGGGAATTTCACGTGCTCCCCCCGCCCCGCGCTGAGCTCTTCCCCATGTGTGACCCTCTCAGAATCTAACAAAATACCAGAGTGACCGCCCATCTGGTTTGCACAGGAGAGGCCCTGTTTATTTCCCCTGTAATTCCTAATACTGCCCCTTTCACTCTCAGAAGCACCCCAGTCTGGACAACGAAGGGTCTGGTAGAAAGAGCAAACCTGTCCTCCAGTCCACTCTGGCCAAGTGTTTGGGGCCGAGGCCTGTACCCTCCTGAGGCTCAGCCAGTGTGGATAAGGCAATACTTCTCCTGCCAGGGCCATCTCGCGTGGCTCAGCGAGAAAGCTCTCCGAACCCCAAAATGTTCTACAAATGCTGGTTGCTATTATGATTCGCCTTTGCGGCCCCCAGAAGATCAGGGGACCTTCTCTTTGCCTCTCTGCCATCCTTGGCAGAAGAGAGATGGGCAGTCAAGTGACCACTGTCCTCCAGAGCAGGTCACCCAGGCCTGGAGAGCCCCTGTCTAGACGGTGCCCCGTGGGGCCGCCCCCGCCCGCCGCGGGCAAGGCAGTACGGGCCACTCCCAGCCAAGACTCTCCCTGTCTTCCCACAGGACCTGGAGGAGGTGCTCAAGAGTGAGCTGAGTGGAAACTTCGAGAAGACGGCCTTGGCCCTTCTGGACCGCCCCTGCGAGTACGCTGCCCGGCAGCTGCGGAAGGCCATGAAGGGCCTGGGCACAGACGAGGCCGTGCTCATCGAGGTCCTGTGCACGAGAACCAACAAGGTCAGTCCAGGCCGAGCCCGGGGGAGTGTCCACACGCCCATCAGAGGCGGATAGAGCAGCCAGGAGGAAAAGTCTTCCTGCATCCCACCCACGGGATGGGCAAGTGCCTGGGCAGAAACACGTCTGCTCGGTTCACACTAGAGAGATACCTCTTCCAGTTTTCCGATGGTCAGTCTTGGTATTGCTGCCCTTGGCTTGACAGAATAGATCCTTCCAGAAGAGCTGTGTCAGTCAGCTTTCATTTTTCGAAAGAGATGCACAGTTTCATATGCAGGAGGAAAGCTCTCGGCCTGACTTTGCGGGTCTCCTGACACAGACAATGCAGCAAGCAGTCCAAGGACGGCTGTGTCTGGTGTCAAGTGCAAGAACGAGGCAGGGAGGTGGGTGGTGCCCAGGAGTCCCAGTGAGCATCTCCGGGGCTGCCACCACCTCGCCAGAGGTTTCCGTGTCCTTCTGTCTGCAGAC
The DNA here is from genome assembly GCA_004024745.2 of Catagonus wagneri. NCBI lineage: Eukaryota > Metazoa > Chordata > Mammalia > Artiodactyla > Tayassuidae > Catagonus > Catagonus wagneri. The sequence continues at coordinate 19,842,919 of PVHT020000230.1, read as the reverse complement.
TTCTCCCCCTGCACCATCTCGGGAGCTGATAAGAACATTTGTTAAGCTCCTCACAGAAGCCCATTCATCTTTGGTTCCAGAACTCACAAGGGCCAAGGAATTCATCAGGAGTAAAGAGGGTCCACAGATCATTATCTGAAGACCCTTCCCTCTTCCACAATATCCATCATGTAGAAGAAGGAGGTCCAGCAAGGAAAATGCCAGAAAAACCTAACATTCTTGAGGTTTCTGGGTAAGGAAACAGAGGCAGTGGTTGGAGCAGACAGCAAGGAAAACCCCAACCGCATTCTGGCGCTAAAGTGCTATTAAAGCCTGGGGTGCTGATGACCTGAACCCGTTCCTTCCACTTAGCCTGTGCTGTCAGGCCGTGTTTCCCAAAGTATCATCATATTCCACACTGCAAAACCCTTCCCTCAACACCCCTGGGCTTCTTTTCTTCCCACAGGATAATAAAACCCCTCCATTTGGGGAGTTTCTGATTAGCGTGCCTTCAAGGAGGTAACATTAGCACAGAGCATGGCATCAATCAGTCCAACAACCACACAGTTTTCCTTAATATTCCTCTCCTTTCCAGAAGCACCAGAGTCCCAGCGACCAGGCACCCAATATCTGGGCAGCCTGCCTTGGCAAGAAGGTTAATCGGGGTCATTATTTTTCTAATCTCATCTGTCCACGTGTGGTTCACCCTCAGCCAAGTTTCTTTCAGGTCCTGGTCTCAAACAACAAGCAAGGCCTTTTGTTCTTTTCCAATCAGATAGATCTGACAGTAAAGAGAAGAAAAGCAGGGAGTGAGCAGGCCCCGGGTTCAGGCAGGTGCTGGGCGTGGGCTGGAAGGAGGAGAAAGCGGAGGGGCTGCATAATCAGGGGTGTTTGGCCCCTACCTGCTTTCTTCCTCCCTCCCGCCGCCCTGGCAACGCTGGCCCACTGCCCTCTCCCCATGGCTGCAAGCTGACTTTCCTTTACAACAGTTACCGGAGACGCGGCGGGAAACGTCTGCTCTGACACAAGTGTAAACTGAGGCAGCTCCCAAGGGGGCCACTGGGCACGAGCCATTGAAACATTCGGTCCTACCTCATATTAATAAACATACAGCCCCACCTCATTTTAATAAACGTACAGCCCTAACTCATTTAAATAAACCTACAGCCCTACCTCATTTTAATAAACATACAGCTATACTTCACTGCGCTTTACTGAATTTTTACAAATTGAATGTTGATGGCAACCCTTCATGAAGCAAGTCTGCTGGCTGCATTTTCCCCGTTTGTTCGCTTCCTGTCTCTGTGTCACATTTTGATAATTCTCACAATATTTCAAACCCTCCACCAGCAAAATGATTATGACTTGCTGAATGAAGGCTAAGATGATGATTAGCATTTTTTAGCCACAAAATATTTTAAGAGGTGTACTTTTTTAGACATAATGCTACTGTACATTTAACAGACCAGACTAAAGCGTAAATGTAACTTTTGCATGTACAAGAAAACCAAAAGATTCATGTGACTCACTTTATTGGGATACATTCATTTTATTGGGGTAGCCTGGAACTGAACCCACAGTATCTCCAAGGTGCGCCCGTAAAGCTGTTCTTCCCGGCATACACCCTAGAGAGACCCGCACTCCTGCTCACAGCAAACTGTTTATGGAAGGAAGCCTTGTTGGAAGTAGAGAAAAACTGGAAACAACCTGAATGTCCATTAATCAGAGGCTGGCTAAACAAACAGGGGCTTGTTATAGGAGGAGACTTTTGTATCCATTTTTTTAAAAAATGCTAGGTGACTAACTACCTATATGCACAGCTGGATCCCAAGACCTATTACTGAGTGAAAAACACACGAGTCAAAGAACAAACAATATGTACAATATTTCCCTTTTTAAACACATACCCAGAACAATTCCTTACGCTTTCAGTCGCATATATATATATATACACACACACACAAACAAATGCAAAGGGAAACGATGGACTGAACACCTAACACTGGCTCCCTGGGAGGGGGTGGGGGAGTTAGTGGGGTGAGGAGGGCGTGAAAGAAGATGCGGAGTCAGCTGTTAGTGTCTGCATTCTTAGCCAAGGAGAATGTAAGCTAAAGCACTCCTTCACTAAGTCAGAAAGAGAAGGACAAACACCATACGATATTACTTACATAGAGAGTCTAATACATGACCCAAATGAACCTATCTACAAAACAGAAACAGACTCACAGACACAGAGAACAGACCTGTGGCTGCCAAAGTGGAGGGGAGTCGGGGGGAGTGGATGGACTGGGATTTTGGGGTTAGCAGATGCAAATTATTATACATAGGATGGATAAACAACAGGGTCCTACTATATTCAGTATCCTGTAATGAACCGTAATGAAAAAGAATATATATAACTGAATCACTCTTCTGTACAGCAGAAATTAACACAACACTGTAAATCAACTATACTTCAATAAAATATTTTTTTTTTAAAAGGACTCTTTTATAAAGCCAGGGGCTTTTTCCAGGCCTAGACTTTGACCTGTCCAGACAGCCCCTATGTAGGAAGTCAGAAAGGAATGCTGTGTCCAGAGACAAGCTCCTGCCTCTTCCCTTTGCGTGTCTCTGCCTATCTTATCTATTAACCCCACCTTGGAATATTGATCTTTTTTTTATTACCTTTCCTAGGAAATCATCGCCATTAAAGAGGCCTACCAAAAGTGTAAGTGACCTTTAGTTCTGCCTTTAGATAAAGAATGTTCCTTCCAAAATACCTCTGGGAAACTAAATTTGCTCTCTCTCGTCCTTTTTTTCTTCCCCAAAGTATTTGACAGGAGCCTTGAATCAGATGTCAAAGGTGATACAAGTGGAAACCTAAAAAAAATTCTGGTCTCCTTGCTAGAGGTAAGTGTAAAGAGGTCTCGCCTGCTTTGTGATCTTGAGATACAGCCCTTGGCAACATGGCACCATGATGAAAAAGGTGATGGAGATGATAAACATTTCCTGATGTTATTAAAAATGTTACCGAGGGACCATCAACCTGTATCCCCAGCCATTGTCAGCCCAGCCATTGTGAAATTATTCAGTGGCAATTTTCACCATGATAACAATCCACCTAGCTATTTGCAGTTTGCAGTCCTTTTTTGTTAATGAGTTATTTCATCAAGCATCACCAACTCACTTTGCCAGCAGGGAACCTCCAGGTGTAAGTAAGACACAGTGCAGGTGCAAGAACCAGCCCATCTGACCCCAAGCTGCGTTCTTTTCATGACACAGCTAACTCCAGGACTCACCCCAGGTCTAAGCCAGGCTGCAGGGAGCTCAGCCGAGAAAGCAGGGCTTTCAGAATTGGCTCTGCTAGGACACAGCCCCCTGGCCTCTAGCCAGATAGCATCTGCACTCGCATTGACACACCGTCTTTATGAGCTTTGTGGGCTTCCTCTGTTTCATTACCCTCCTGCTGGAGAGACTGACAGCAGAGAACACACAGAGCAGGCTTCAGCTGTGGCAGGAAGAGTGTATAAGTGTTCTTCTGATTCATAACAAACTGCCACAAACTTAGCAACCTAAGCAATGCAGACCTATGATCGAATGGTTTCCATGGACCAGGAGTCCTGTCATGGGTTAGCCAGGTGCTTGGCTCAGGGTCTCACCAGGCTGAAATCAAGGTGTCAGCCAGGGCTGCCATCTCCTCTGGGGCCCCAGGGTCCTCTTCGAAGCTCACTGGCTGTTGGCAGATTTCAGCTCCCTGTGGCTGTGTGACTGACGTCCCTATTTCCTTGCTGTCAACCAGATCCCACCCTCGGCGGTAGAAGCCATCTGCAGTCCCCTGTCATGTGGCCCCATAGACAGTTCAGAGCACGGCTATTTGGTTTCCTCCAGGCCAGAGGAAGCTCATCTCTAACTTCTTCCATCTCTCTGATCCTTTAGGAGCTCACCTGATCGGGTCAGACTTACCCAAAAGAATACCTTTTTTGATTAACTCAACTGATTAGGGATCTTAATTACATCTGCAAACATGCCCTTTGCCATACACACAAAACATGCTCACAGGAGTGATCTCTCACTATATCCACAGGTCCTGCCCACAATCCAAGGAAGGGCATTAAACAAGGGTGTGAGCCACTGAGGTCATCTTAGAATTCTGTCTGCCACCAAGGGCTTAGGTTAGACCTCAAGACCTTCCATGACCAACAGTCAGGGCTCTTCGGGACTGGGACCCTGGGAGGCAAAATCTGATATTTTGGAAGGAATACTATGAGCATCTCAGTAGACTCATTCTAGGGGCCATGAGGACGTTGCTCAGAGGTCAGTGGGGTTTGTGAGTGATCCTGGTTTCTACCAAGAAAAGTAAAAATGAGTTGTCATGGAGGCTACTCTGTTCCTCAGTTGTGCCCAAAAGATGGCAGCAAAGAGCAGCGCTGCCACTTTGCCAGGCTGCGTCCAGCTTCAGGCCACCCCTCTGAAGCCACCCGTCTTCTGGGACTTGCCCTTTTTGTTTTCTGTGGTCAAGCAGGAACTCAAGTTAACAACAATGTGTTGACTTTTCTAGGCTAATCGTGATGAAGGGGATATTGTGGACAAAGATCGAGCTGGTCAGGATGCCAAAGATCTGTATGAGGTAAGTATGCAGATCTGCCAGCATCTGCAAATTCTTCTCTTTTTTTTATTAATGTTATTTTCAACAAATGTTTCTTTACGGCATGTGAATTGGAATTAACTGGGAAATAAGTATGATCTTTAAAATATTTTTCATATATACGGTCTCATGAACCTAAAAGAATTGTTCCTATTCTTACACCCTGGGGTTAACCACTTTAGATCTATTTTGGAACGAGTGAGGATACAAATGACATAAATAAATATGTGAGGTATACTTGTGGGTTAGAACACTGAAATACTTAGGCGATCGATTTGGCTTCTTTTCAGTGCATATTTTATCGTTCCCTCTAAGGGTGACTTGGTCACAGCTCTATATATTCAGTCTTTTTGCAAAAAGCTTTTTCAAAGTGTTCGCACTCGGCCCTCTAGGCAGGGGAAGGCCGCTGGGGCACAGAGGAGCTTGCCTTCAACGAAGTCCTGGCCCAGAGGAGTCACAAGCAGTTACGAGCCACCTTTCAAGCCTACCAGGTGGTAAGTGATCCAGCACGAGGGCAGCTGAAACCAACTCTCAGGTTATTTCCAAAAGAAACCGAGATCTGAGATATGGAATTAGGAGGGTCTTTTACAACAGAGGGTCTCATCAGGGGTTATTTTGCCGCCCCCCAACCCAAGGGATATTTGATAACGTCTGGAAACATCTGGGGTTGTCACGACTAGGTGTGCTGGGAGGAGCGGCGCTGTTGGCATCTGTCAAGACCAGGGATGCTGCTAAACATCCCACAGGGCCCACGACACAGGACAGCTCCTCCAGCAAAGAACCATTCAGCCTCCAAAGCAGTGCTAAGGCTAAGAAACTCCAATTCGCGACAGAAGAGAGGAAAGCAGGGGGGTGTCAAGTTTAGGAGCAAAGCCCTAGAGTCAGAGGGCCCAGGTTCAAATCCTGGTTCAACCATTAACAAGTGACCTGAGGTCTCCCTTCTCATTTGTGCCGTGCAGCCCGTGGTCACCATCACCACAGCCTTCTGGGGTTATTTTAAAAGTGAAATGAGATGTATGCTTACCATTTGTATGCAAAGTCTACAATGTTTGCTGCTGTTATTATCCCAACTGACAGTCGCGCCAACAGTGCCACTACTCCCCAGGGACAGATGACGACAGCACCTCAGAGACACACTCCCGAAAAGACGTGTGGAGATCACTTTCAGGCAATTATGTTTGTGATCTAATGAGCATTTTAAGCCAACAAAGTGAGCTGGCTATGTCAAGGCACTCGGTGACTCGCCCTTCCCTCCAAGTCGGTCTTTAATGGCGAGAAGCCCTTTGTGGAATATCAGATTTTTTGTTTTGTCTCCTATGTTATATTTGTGGATTGCTTTTTTACTGTTCGAAGCACTTCTGTGCCCTGCATCTATTTCAATTTCACAACAGTACTGCAACTCTAATGTAGGCTGAATAGCCGCTGTTACCCACAATGGCTGGACAGGGAAAGTCTGCTATGAGCAAGGAAGCATCTGTAACTTATCAGGACCACACAGCAAGTCAGTAGCAGAAAGTGGATGAGAACTCCAAGATTCCCCAGCCTGAGCGCCCACCTCGGCTTGAGCTGGCCGCTCCTCACTCAAAACAGCATTTCCCATGTGTTGCCAGCAGATGAAAAGACAATCGAGCTTTGGAATTTTATCATTACTGTATATAAGCCTTTAGGGGCCTCTGCTTTCAAATCGTGCCCAGAGTCCTGATCAAAGGCAGCTGACCCTGCACTCCCCTGGCCTCTGGGCCTGGAGCTGTGTAGACTAAACTGGAAGACTCCTCCATGACCTAGACCCTCTTCCCATAAGACTAGGGGCCACGGATGGAGTTTGGGGGTGGCTATCACTGGGAATCGCTATAGAAACACACACATGTGAGTGTGTATCCGTGTGTGTACACAAACTACTGACTATCCAAGGACACTCTCTCAGCCAATCATTCTTTAAATTAATTCCAAAATAGCAGAATCGTGATCTGCTTGAGAATATGTTTAAAATAAGAATTCTTTGTCCCCACCCTGGATCAATGAATCAGATTCCCTGGGGCTGGGGTCCTACAGTCTGAGTTTTAATAAATCTACTAGATTCTAGTGCATGTTCATGTTTAAGAAGTCCGCTCTAGGCTACTAGCTGTATGACCCTGGACAAGTTGTTAAGGGTTCTGTGCCTCAGTTTCCCCAACCATAAAATAGGGATAATAAGTGTCTACTTCACAGGGTTTAGTAAGGATTAAGTGAATTAACAGATTTAAAGCATCTAGGAGTTCTGTTGTAGCTCAGCCATAACAAACCTGACTAGTTACCACGAGGATGTGGGCTCGAACCCTGGTCTTGCTCAGTGGGTTAAGGATCCAGCATTGCTGTGAGCTGCAGTGTAGGTCACAGACGTGGCTTGGACCTGGCAGCTACAGCTCTGATTCAACTCCTAACCTAGCCTGGGAACCTCCATATGCCTCAGGTGCGGCCCTAAAAAGACAAAGCAAAAAAAAGATTTAAAGCATCTAGTGCCTGGCATACAATAGGTGCTTGATAAACATTAGCAGTTGTTAGGAGTCTCTTTATGTGAACTAATAGCATAAAAAATCAGACCTAACTCTCAAATGGACAATAAGATAATCCATTGATCTGATGATTTCTTACATGAAACCAGCTCTAAAATGTTACTTATTCAGCTGTTCCAAAAGCCTTGTTGGAACAGTGTACAACTTGATGTTTGTCACTGATTTTTAGAGTTCACCCTGATCTTAGGAACCTGGCTCCATAAATTTTCTCAGGGTCTCTGGCTAAAAGCACCAAGATGCTAGAGTCAGATCACTGAAGTATATTATGTGGCGTAGGCTGTCCTGACTTAGAGTTTGGTTTTGGCCCTTGATTTGCCCTCTAAGCCTGAATCTTAATGGCTGACACTCTCAGAAATCTCAGCCCAAGCCACAAAGCTTCCCTAACACTGCTGCATCATGAAAGACCATTACTGAACCCAAGGTTACCAGCTATGAAAGGCTTCTGGTTATAAAGTCCCCCGAACAGGGCTCAGTACAAATCACGAGTACACATTTCCACGGCCTCAGGTCACTGTCCCCCCACCATGCCTCTCCCCTCTTCTTCCCTCCCCTTTATAAGTGTTCCTAGGTCCAACCCAGAGCCTTTGCCCTTTCACTGCTGTAGCCACAGCCAGAGTGCACATGGCTCTGCTGTGGGCACGCTGTCAACCTGGGGCACTGGGGTTTTTTTTGTTTTTAATTTTTTTTTTACTATACTAGATTTTAATGTTTTGTCAATTTCTGCCATACAGCAAAGTGACCCAGTTATACACACATACACACACACACACACACACACACACACACACACACATATACATTCTTTTTCTCACATTATCCTCCATCATGTTCCATCACAAGGGACTAGATAGAGTTCCCTGTGCTATACAGCAGGATCTCATTGCTTATCCACTCCAAATGCAATAGTTTGCACCTACTAACCCAAAACTCCCAGTCCATCCCACGCCCTCCCCCTTGGCAACCGCAAGTCTGTTCTCCAGGTCCATGAGTTTGTTTCTGTTCTGTAGATAGGCTCGTTTGTAGGGCACTGGTTTTAAAAGAAAGAAGGGTCTCCCCTGTTCTTCTAATAATCTCCCCGCAGGCGGTGCTCCCTGGTAAACCAGAAGCCTTGGAGGCTTCTTTGGAATCCACCCTGGCCGTGTGTTTTTGTACTCAGATCAGAAAACCTGGTTTTGTCCAAAGAGCCCGCAAAGAATTAAGAGTTTGAGTAGGCAAGAAGTGTGCCATTTGCAAAGGAGAGTCTCAACAGATGGGGCCAGGGGATTGTTTTCCACCTGTGTTCAATGCAGGCCCTGCAGGTGCCTTGGTGGCTATCAGGAGGGGCCAAGGGCAGGAGGCAGGCAGAGATGAGGGGGCAGGGCCCTCTCATTGTATTGTGTGAATGGTGCCCCCTGGAGCTGGGCATCGAGGACTGAGTCTGCGGAACCTGACACTACCAGCCAGGGCTGGAGTAAGAAGCCCATCCTCCCCCTCCCCCGCACAGCTCTGCTTTCCTGCTTTTATCTGCTGTGTGGGCTGAAATGCCCAGAAAATTAAAAACACGGTTCTAGCTCAGTATTAACAATAAAAATAGAAAGGGGTTTAATATAAGGGTTTTGGTTTTTTTTACTAAACACAGACCTGTGTGAATACAATGCCCTCTTGAAATGCAATCCCAGTCTATAGAACAAGAACCCTGTTCATGGGAAAGTGACAGATAGCAGTTTCTTCTGAAATACCAGCTCCCACATCAAACTGCAAAACAGCTGAGAACAGCTCAGAAAGGGACAAGACTGAAAGCCCCCCACCCCAACCCCCTTCTAACCTAGATCTGTGACACAACAGACCAACGAGCTTGAGATCAAGCAACGAGTCTCATTAAATCCGAGCCCTCCTCCCCCCACATCTATTGTGCTTGCATCACAATGAATATGTTGTTTACCAGTGTTTTCAGAATAAACTGCATAGACTCCACTGGTGTGTCCTCAAAGGCCCCGATTATTTATAGGCTCACAACTGTGTCATAGCCTCAAAAGATAACTTCTAAGAAAGAAGTTGCAGTGTTTCTTTCTAATGCTTAACTGCATTTTCCAAAGCCGACCAAAAGTTCCCCTTTTTCTTTATATGCCTTCCCCCGAGCTTGTACTTGTGTAAAGCACAGTCACAATTTACTCTGAACTTCGGCTTCTATAAATATTTAGAAGGAGAGCTGATGTCTAATGCTGCGAAGAATGATACGAGAGCTGGGGGTGAATGTAAGATCATCTGGAGTCTCCCCAGAGGGAAGGAAAGCAGTGTGTGAGGTGGTCGCACCCCCCCCCCCCGGTCCCAGCCCACGGAGCCCCACTGTGTCAGAAACATTATATCAAGTCCTTACCATGAACTTCGGAGCCTCTATCCGTGTCACCCAAACTGCAGATGCCCGACTTCCCAGTCTCGGTCCACAGCAGAGGAAGGTGTGGGGGGTGAAGCTTCCTGGAAAACTGAAAATGGAAGGAGTTTTTACAAACACATAGGGGACTCAAGCACTATATAAACATAAAGACTATTCTTATAGTATTTATTCATTGTTCTTCCACTCTCTGGTCTTACAAAGGATGAAACTGAGGCCAAAGGAGTGGTCCCAACTGGGGTCCTATCCATTAGGGGTCAACTCGGGACTAACGCGTTGGCCATGAGAGTACCCAGTCCAGCGGAGGCAGCCAGCCCCTACCCCAGCAAGGGATAAGGCCAGATAAGAGTTCCAAAGTTCCTTTGGCCCTTCGGGACCCCATCTGAAGAGTCTGGTGCTTTTTGTAGAAGAGCAACAAGCCTCAAGAACACCAAGGCCAAAAGCAAAACTTGGACTAACATTTGGTTTTGTCTCGCCAGCTCATCGGCAAAGACATCGAAGAGGCCATCGAGTCAGAAACGTCAGGAGATCTGAAGAAGGCCTACCTAACTCTCGGTAAAGCAAAGCCAGCAAAGCCCCTGACCGAGGCCGGGCTCCCTGGAACCGGAGGTGGGGGTTTGCGTGCAGGGAGGTTTCAGGGAATAGTTTGGGGAACCACACGTTGAAGTGGCTTTGGGAAGGGAGAGAATGAATGTGATGCAGCTGCAACAGGAGCTCGGTCCCCCAGGGAGCCCTGAAGCTGGGATTCCAAAGAGGAGGCGAGGGGGCCAGGCCTTGCACCCCACGTCAGCTGGCTGCGCCCGGGGAGCATTTGCAACCTCGGGGAAGGCAGCGTCCTCCTCAGAGGGCGGTTCCTGAAAAGGGTCTCAGCTGTGAGCAGCCAGCGGGTAACACCTGGCATGAGGGCCCTAGTCCTGAAGAGGGCCTCTGGGGGTGGCACATGTGCCCCAGCTAAGCCGACCAAAAGTTCCCCTTTTTCTTTATATGCCTTCCCCTGAGCTTGTACTTGGTACAGTCCCGCTAAGAGCATGCATCCCCGACAGCATCTGTCAACAGCCTGGGACCACTGGTCCAGTCTCAGGGGGACCCACACTCAAAAGCACCCAGGTTCCAATCCATGAACAAGTTTTTGCACGTGCCTGATGGCTTGAGGGTGACCTTTTCCACTCAGCTCCCTTCAGCGTTGGAATGAATGAGGTCTGTTTAGAAAATGAGGCGAGGAAGACCAGATCGTGACCGTGCCAAGCAAACACCAGGATCTCCCCTCCAGGTGTTGCCCACAGGCAGGAAATAGCAGAGAGATGGGCACGGGGCTGTGTCTGGCAGGCTCCTTTTTCCTTCTCGAAAGCCCAAGGGGGAGGCATTGTCCATTGTCCACACTCCTAGGATGCAGGCACCATCCCAAATGGCACCAGAAAGGGAGAGAATATCCCCAGAAGAAGATGAAGAACGGAAAATGCAGCCCCTGGAAGCTAAAAAATGCCCTCTCACTGCCAAACTCTTAAGCTTTTTTTTTTTTTTTAATGGGATTTTTGGGAGCAATGTCAGCAATTGACTCCTTTGTCTTTTAATCCACCCTCACTTTGCATTCAGATTAGCAGAACTTCTGCCGTGATGCAAGACAGAGGCCTAACATCCTTAATGTCACTCCTGACCCACACTGGACACACATGGGCAACGACCCTTAGGGCTTGAAGGATGTGTCTTAAGTAGGCGGAGAGATCTACTCATGGCCCTGAACTTGCAGCGTAAAAGAGTCAGGAAAACACCCGAGTTCACCTAGAAGATTAATATTAATCCTTATTAATATTAAGTATTAACAATAACAAAACCATCCCACCCTTTAACATGTCCTTAGCAGCAGCCTGGGCCAGGGACCGTGGGGATCAGAAGTAAAAGGGTCCAGCTCCTTCTTGAGAAGTTTCAAGTCCACGATGGGATACACACAAGTCCTCAGACTGGGCTACAGCGAAGATAAAAACAAAAACAGCCAGTGTAAGGAGGGTACAGAGGAGGGAAAGGGCCCGCCCTGCGGTTGGGGATCATGAAATGCAGGAGCTACATGGACTCCACTGGTGCCAAGCGTGAAAGAGATTAGAGGAGTTCCCATTGTGGCTCAGCGGTAATGAACCTGACTAGCATCCATGAGGACGCGGGTTTGATGCCTGGCCTCACTCTGTGGGTTAAGGATCCGGCGTTGCTGTGAGCTGTGGTGTAGGCTGCAGACATGGCTAGGATCTGGTGTGGCTGTGGCTGTGGCACAGGCTGGCAGCTGCAACTCTGATTCAACCCCTAGCCTGGGAACTTGCATGTGCTGCTGGTGCGGCCCTACAAAGAAAAAAGAAAAGAAAAGGAGGGGGGGGATTAGAAAAGACCTTGAAAATGAACCACACAGAGAGCGGGACATGACTTCATGACTGTGTTCTCTAGACACCCCCCACCCTTCTCCCGCCTAACTCACAGCAAGGCCAGTTTGCAGCTAAAATTGAGAAGGAGCTATGAGAACAAATGGTCCCCACTGCTTGCAGCCTCTGGAGCAGCGCTTCTCAAAGTGGGGTCCACAGAACCACTTGCACCAGAATCATCTGTGGGGAGGCAGGTGAAAGTGAAGATTCCAGAGCCCCATCCCAGGTTACCCAACTTAGGACTTCCAGGCATGCAGCCCAAAGCCAGGCATTTACCCCAAGTGATCATCCGAGAAACGCTGCTCTGAAGTCCAGAAGGAGCAAGAGACACAGCAGGGTGGCCGGCTGCCCTTCCTCCCCAGGCCACAAACAGCTCTGTTCCCAGATCTTCCCCAGCGAGCCCCATCCCAACTCTGGGGGGCTCCTACACAGCTAACAACAGAGGTCGTTCACCAGGCGTAGAAGGTCCACAGGAGCAAAGCTGAGCATTTTCTCCCCAAAGTATCAGGAAGAAGAAACGTGTAGGGACGGGGCGCACTGACATTACGCAGACCATCGCTTCCACATCAGTGGAAAGCACGGGAGAGGGTCCTCGGGCAAAGCCTGTGAGGCCCCCAGCTCGGAATGTCTGGGGGGGGTCACAGCGAGTCTCAAATATGCTACTCCCCAAATTGCCAGGTTCACCTCCACAATCCAGCAGCTTTTGGATTCAAACCCCTGAGTCGGGGCTTTACCACCGACACTCCGGTGGCCACCACGGGACCTATAAAAGGAGAGAGACATCCCCCCCAACCTAGACCCTGCTTCCCTAATTCCGTTCCTCCCTCTTCCTTCCAAGCATCAATCCTACAGGCAGTTCCCTAGGAAACAAGAGTTCTCATTACAGGACAGAGGAAGGATGTGCGTTCCACACTTAGGCTGAATGTATCGCTCACTACTTATCACTAACATGGAAAACGTTAAGTGTTCCAGGTAAATGTGGACAAGCTGAACCGTAAAGGGCTGACTGCCCCCAGATGTCAGTCCCGAGGGATCCACGTGAGCCTGGGAGGAGGGGAGAGGAACCACGACTGATCCGCAGGACTAGAGATGCTCCCCAGCCTCTGATTTTTGGTGAAAAGGAACCACACTTTATTAATGTGTGGACTAGATCGTACTTGACTCGTTTCTGTCTCGGGCGGGGCCAGAAAAGAGCAGCTAGCAGCATCACAGGCAGGTGCCCTGTAGACAGGGTCTAACACTTCATCGAGCCCGCATCCCAGGTCACAAGCTAAGAAGACCGTGGGGAACTTGAAAAAAGAGGCAGAGATGAGGCTCACCAATAAAACCCGGGGAGGAGCAACAAAGAGAAAAGGAAGGTTGTTTAGCGCCGGCAAGCAGGCCACAGTCCAACTGGCCGTATCTTCAAGATGATGAAGTTTTATTACCACGAGGTTGCCGGCCAATCTGCGTTTCCCCTCCCGGCCTGACGCTGGCATCGGAGATTTCGTTTAGAGATGAGAAGTTCTTGCTGCGTGTAAGAACCACAAGCTTTGCAGGCAGAGCCTGGGGATGGCCACGGAGTACGTCCTCCTCCAAAGGGTCTTCAGGGGACAGGAGAGGTTCTCATGCGTCTGAAGGGGTTTGGGTTGAAGAGTCTGGGTGCCCTGACCCAGGGGTCATTCCAGTTGCCCTTCACAACAGCGTGAAGTCCGCTCCTTCCAAACTTCTGCCCCAGATTCAGTCGGCTCCAAGGGCGGCCAGGGGACACCCGGGGCCAGCTCCGTTCCTCCCAAGGGTCTCTGTGTTAGTCACGAAGACAGCAACAGCTCACCTTCTCTCTCCTTCGTCCCACCCAGTGAAAAGCGCCCAGGACCTCCAGGGCTATTTCGCCGACCGTCTGTACAAGTCCATGAAGGGCGCGGGGACCGATGAGGAGACGCTCATCGACATCATTGTGACCAGGGCAGAGGTAAGACGCGCTCGACTCCAAGAAGCTGGGCGGCTCGTTCTTGCTGTGCCACCACTGATGTCACCCACAGGTCGTTTTCACAAAGGGCCTATGTCCAGAAAGCAAAACAGAGATGGCCCTTGTCTTCCCAGACTTTGTGGCAGACATCATGCTGGGCTTCAGTCTGTTTCTTTTTATAAAAATACGGGAACGATAGCGGCTTCTATTTCTGTCGTGTGTGGCTCCAGAGAGCTGGTGGCGGTGTGCAGAAGGGACCCGGGGGGGCCGGTCCGGGTAGGGGGCTCCCCTGTAAGGAAGACCAACAGAGACACTGCAAGGTTAGTGACAGACTAGGTCACCCAGCAGCAGAGACCACGAGCAAATGATTTCCTGACTCCTGAGCCAGGCCTTGATTTCCTTAAGCACGCTGCAGAAATACAATTTTGCACACAAAAAAACACATCAATACAAGACAATGTTTCTCAACTTTTTTTTTTTGTCATCTTTTTAGGGCCACACCTGCAGCATATGGAGGTTCCCAGGCTACGGGTCAAATAGGAGCTACAGCTGCCGGCCTACGCCACGGCCACAGCAACGCCAGATCTGAGCCGCATGTATGACCTACACCACAGCTCACGGCAATGCTGGATCCCCAACCTACTGAACAAGGCCAGGGATCGAACCCGCATCCCCATGGATACTGGTCGGGTTCTTGACCCCCTGAGCCACAACGGGAATTCCTGTTTCTCAACCTCTTTAAAATTAGCGATCGCCCCAAGAGTGAGCCTTTGTCGACCCAGTTTTTTCCTATTGGACACTCCCGTCTGAGAAACGTGCACATGGCATGGCATATACTGTGTATGTTCCCCATTATCAACTTAAAAAAGGCAGATGGCAAGTGCCAATCTCCAGTTGATTCTATGGATATACGTGGTTACTTTTAAATGCAAAGTTTCAGATTTACCCTCTGAGAACCACTTTTTGCCCCCATTGGGGGCAATATCGCCCCGCTTCGCGAATGCATGAGTCTAACACAGGCCCAGGGAGAGGAGCAGCCAGAAGCTTGGGAGCAGCTGTCAAGACTCAAACTTGGAATTCAGGGCCACCCAGAGAAGGAATTACAGGACAGGGGGAAACGGCATTTCATCCACAGCAGAGAAGCCTTGAGGAGTCGAGTGGGACTGAGGGCCGGAAAACCACAGCCATCTCCCCTCAAAAACACGTTAAATGAGGGGAAAAGATACCAACCCACATTCTGGCCCCCACCAGCTTTTCGATAAATAATACTTCACATCTGATGCTGTTTTGAAATATAACTTAGCAACAAGACGGTCCTTTCGTTTTTATTTCTATTCTTGGAATTTCTCCCCCGCCTCTTTCTCCTCCTCCACCTCCGCGATTCAGATTTTTCCTTTCTTAAAGCTCCTTTCTCTTCTTCCTCCTCCCCTCTCTGTCCTCCAGGCTCTCTGCCTCTCTCTTCCTTTTATTCTGAAGGCTCTGCCTCGCTCTCTTTCCCTCACCTCTCCAGGTCTCTGTCTGTCTCTCGGTCTCCCAGTAACTCAAGACCCCAGCCAGAGTCTCCAGCGACTCTGAGACACTCCAAGGAGCAGGGTGGTGGCAGAGCCCAGCAAGGATTCTAAAGGCCACACGGGACTGGATGGCTCCAGGCACTCCTCAGGGTGCTGCCTTGTTTACTCCAGTGTGGCCCGTGGAGTGCTTATTCCAAGATGCTGTGGCCATCTCAGTACTGACCACAGGTCCCGGGTCACTCCACATGGGGACCATTCCATCTGAATGGGCCCAGCCAGACATACTGGCCAAAGCCCTAATCCCCCAAAGCTGCCTGGTGCTAGAACAGAGCCTCTGTGAGCCCCAGCCATCCCTGCCCTGAGCCCCCACTTCCTGCCTCTCCCCGAGCCAAGCAGCCTGCCAGCCATGGGGGAAAGGACACACCACCTGCCTGATACAGCCCCTCTCCTGCTCAGCACCCACCTCCAACAACCCCTCACTCTCCCACCCCCTCCTGCTCTCAGCTTTCTCTCTCCTGTTCTAGTTGGGGCAGGACAAAAAAAAGGACCAGAAACTTGAGCAACGGTTTGTGGGTTTGTCTAGAAAGCAAGATAGAGTCCAACTGAAAAACAACAGTGAAAACAACAACAAGACTTAAAGACACACACACACACACACACACACATACACACACACACAACCCTCCTGGTTAAAGTGAGCTCTGTGCTTCTTTTAGGAGATTCACTAGGTTCTAGCTGGAATTATATCCTTCCCCGTGGAAGTATTATCTCCTTTACTAGGTTGTAAGATACTTTAGAGCAGAACAATCCTTTTATCTGTTTTTCTTCTGAGTCCTTTCCCCACCTGCAACACCTAGGTGTCTCAAGCTTTTCAAAGAATTATAGTTGACCCTTGAACGACACGGGTTGGAATGGTGTGGGTGCACCCATATGCGGATTTTTTTCAACAAATATAATACCTGTAATTTCCTTTTATGGATCTTTAAGTTAAGTAAGTGTGGGCGAAAGCTCATGTTCAATTAGAGATCACAATAGGCAGAATCAAAAGAACTACGGTTTGGGGCCTGATTCTGTCCAGATGTTTTCACCTCCCTGACCTTGGGTGAGTCATTTATCGGTTCCTTTGTTTTTGAGGCAGAGAGAGCAGAACGTGGATTCTAGATAGCATGGGGGTCAGTGCCGCTAATTCCTGTATCGTTCAAGGAAATTGTGGATTCAAAATAAGTCTTAAAAATTGACGATGATTTGAATTTTGTTGTTGGCACTAATATTCTTGCTGGTAGGATACAAGAGAAAAATAAGGCTTCATTTCAAACTGTGCTGACAATTTTCATTTCTTTTTTTGTCTTTTTTAGGGCTGCACCAATGGCATATGGAGATTTCCAGGCCAGGGGTCAAATCAGAGCTGTAGCCACTAGCCTACACCACAGCCACAGCAACTCGAGATCTGAGCCACATCTAAGACTTACACCATATTTCATGGCAATGCCAGATCCTTTACCCACTGAGTGAGGCCAGGGATCGAGCCTGAATCCTCATGGATACTAGTCAGATTCATTTCTGCTGAGCCACGACGGGAACTCTCGACAATTTTCTTAAGCTTATACTAAGAGTCAGCAAACTGTAGCCTGCAGGCCAAATCAGGCCCACCACCTCTTTTTGTACAATCCTGTTATCTGAAAATGATTATTTAAAAATAACTGTGGAGTTCCCATCGTGGCTCAGTGGGTTGAGTACTCGACACAGTGTCCATGAGGAAATGGGTTCGATCCCTGGCCTCACACAGTGGGTTAAGGATCTGGCGTTGCTGCAAGCTGTGGCACAGATCACAGATGCGGCTGGGATTCAGTGTTGCTGTGGATGTGGTGTAGGCCTGCAGCTGTGGCTCCAATTGGACCCCTACACTGGGAACTTCCATATGCTACAGCTGTGGCCATAAAAAAAAAAAAATATATATATATATATATATATATATATATATATATATATATATTTAATAATTTAAAATAACTGGAGGAGTTCCCACTGTGGCACAGTGGGTTAAGAATCTGACTGCAGCAACTCAGGTTGCAGTGGAGGTGCAGTGGATTAAAGGATCAGGCATTGCAGCTGTGGCTCAGATTCAGTCCCTGGCCTGGGAACTTCCATATGCTACAGGTGCAGCTATAAAAAAAATGAAGTTTAAAAAATAGATAAGAATAATTGTATAAACGCAAAGGAAAAATAATATCTTTGTAACACACAAAACCATATGAAACTCAAGTTCTAGCATCCACAGATAAAGTCTTACTGGAACAAACACACGGTCATCTCTGCCATCTTTGGGGAGCTGGACTCAGCTTTCCTCTTCTCAGCCACAAAATTGGAAGAATAATAACCCCAACTCTAAGGGCTGCGTTGAGGCATAAATGAGCAAGTGAGACTAACGTGCTTGGAACAGTGGCCGCCTGTGTTTATGGTGAACATGCTAACAATATTCCCATGGGGGTTGTCATCTCTCCTACAGGTGGACCTTCCGGCAATAAAAGCAAAGTTCCAAGAGAAGTATCAGACGTCTCTCTCTGACATGGTTCGCTCAGACACCTCTGGGGACTTCCAGAAACTGCTGGTGGCCCTCTTGCACTGAAAGAAGCCCAGCGCAGCTGCAGCACAGGGAGGAACTGCCTTTGTCAAGAGCCCCTCCCAAACCAGATTTGCAAATGCGACTCTAGCATGAAAACCCCCCCTTGGGTCCTGGTTTATTTCCTAGGCAGCTTGAATTGTGCGGCCAGGCCAAGCTATTTAAGTCAAGGGCAATAGCCTCAAGACGCTTGAACAGGTCACCCCGAACGCTGGCTCAGCAAGTATCTGGGCTGCCTCTTAACTTTCCTTGAGGGAAGTAACTGAATGCTTTCTAAGCACAAATTAAATCTGCAGTTGATGAAAAAACTATGCGTTCATAATAGAACATTTAGAAAATTATGCATCACATAGGTGTATGGATGTTCTGGGTAAAGAGCAAATGATTAAAGCACAAGAAAGACAAAGTTAGGCAATTCACTCATTATCCTTCTGTGTGTTTGATTTCAAATCCTCAACTTTAATTAAAGATGTGGATTATGCCTCCATCAGCTGCTTTTCCAAAAGACTGGGTTGATTCATTTTGGCTGTTGTCCTGGAAATATATGACTTGTGAAATTTGAACATGTTTGGAAAATGCAAACAGTTACAATTATTAATGATCACAAAGGACAATCATCAAGGCCAAGAGCAAGGAAACAATCGACTTGCCTACACCTAACGAGCGGTAAAACTCGCGGATCCGCTACTTGGGTTAAATGGTTTTCCTTGCTTCTCTAGACGTTTGACCCAGTTGAGTCATCCCTCTGATCTTCAAATACAGTTAGGCTGGGCACAGTGCCAACAGGATTCAGGTTAATGGTCTGACTCTCAAATGGATTGATTCCGTACCCAAACCATCTCTATTCCAAGATGTGAGTCTCACAGCCACGTGCTGCTGCACCTAGAGGGATCTGTCATGAGAACACGGACACTCGGGTCCAATGATTATAGTTACTGTTCATTGGATGATTGCTTTTGCCTGGCACTGCTAAGTAGCTTACTTTCATGTTTAATCTTCCCAACATCCCTTGGAGATTAATATTACTCCCATTTATTAGCTGATGCAACTGAGACATTAAGTAACACAGGTAAATTCATTCACAAATGACAGAACTGAGATTTCAATTCAGGGCTGGGGGGCTCCAGAATCCATACTTATAACTGCTTTTGTTGGAAAAATAACACAACATACATGAATTCATTCACCTGCTTAAGTTCCTAGTATCTGCTGATCACTGTACTGTGCTTTGGGAATACAAAGAGAAAGGGAACACTGGCCACACCTTGGGTAGTACATTTCAGGCCAATAAGGTAGACAGATGCATCAAACATTCAACAGAACGCCCTCTGTACAGATGTGGAAAGCTCTCTACCCACAAGTAAGAAGAGCGAACACGCAGCTCTGCCTGGGGGACCTGGGGAGTGATTCACAGAGATGCATTTGTGCTGGGTTTTGAAGAATGCATAGAAACTTTCTAGAGAAACAGAAGGGGACATGCGTGGAGGCTCAGAAACCCGAGGGAGCAGGATGTGTTCGGGAGACAGTGAAATCCGTTCTCCGGGACACGGATTGGTGAAAGGAAGGAGGGGTGGGGGAAGCGGCAATGGAGCCGCCGAAGGGCAGTTTGGATCACAGGGCCACGGTTCTGCCTCGGTCCCTGGGGCCATGGTGGTCCCTGGAGATGTTTGAGTGAGGAGCGTGATCCAATTTGAGTAACCAGCCTAGAGCATACAACCCAAACACGCCATGCGGGGTCTTTCTAGTGGCTGTAAAAGGGTGACCAACAAATTAAGAAGTTACGTTAACATTTGCACGCTCAATACTCCGGTTTATCTTCCTGTCATTGCTGTCATTTTCAGCTCTTACACATAAAATGGTTTCCTAGAGCCGAGCTCAGGGATAAAACATTCTCTGGTTTACTTACTTGTTGTCAAAGCTGGCCTTTGCTTTTTAAAACGCAGAAACAAAAACAACCACTTGTTAGGATCTGAGTTTACGGGAAGGACAAGGAAATGAGGACCGAAGTACGGTCTGAAAAGAGATCTATTAAAAACAGCCCTCACCGAGAGTGTCCAAGGCCATGATCAGCATAGAGAAGAAAGCAAAGAGGTTTCGCAGGCGGGGAAAGAGGCTGAGAGAGCAAAGCCATTTGCTCAAAGTCACACATGGGAAGAGCCAGGGCCAGAATTCAAACCAGGTCCTTCTGACCCTGAGGCCCGAGCTCTTTGCCCCACTAGCTCATGCGCTCCAGTGCTTTCTCCAAAGCTCCTTGAGCCATGCATCGCACATCTCTCTCCCTGCGGCTGCCATCTGCTGCTCGCCGCTCGCCACTCACAAGCAGAAGCCGGTTCCTATGCACTTGACCGGGCAGGGGGGTGGGGGTGGGGAATGTCTCATGTCAGAACTACCTGTTGGCCTGTCCCTGGAGAGCCCCGCCCTTCCTGTCCTCAAGGTCTGAGCAGGAATTTCCTCCTTGTCCCGGCCATACACCCCTGCCCTCCCCAGGCTCCTCCTCCCCTCTCCCCAAGCCCCGGTCTCCGGTCTCCGAGGGCAGGGCCTGCCTGTGGGGAGGGGGAAGAAGGAGAGGACAGAGAGAAGGAAAAGGCTTTGCACCCTTCCCTCCGCCCACCCCTTCCTCCAGCACCGCGCTGGGAATCACAGCTCTTGCCACCCAGGTGTTTAGGCAGAAAGTAAGGAGGTCGGAAGCTCTCACCCATGGCCTCGTCGGGAGAGCAGGTCCTGTGGGTGCCCAGGGTAACTCATCATCCATTTCCACATAAATTGCTGCCTTTATTTTACTTTATTTATTTATTTTTTTGGTCTTTTTAGGGCCGCACCTGCCGTATATGGAGGTTCCCAGGCTAGGGGTCGAATCAGAGCTACAGCTGCCAGCCTACACCACAGCCACAGCAACGCAGGACACGGGCTGAGTCTGAGACCTATGCCACAACTCAGGGCAACTCTGGATCCTTAACCCACTGAGTAAGGCAAGCGACTGAACCCACATCCTCGTGGATACTAGTCGGTTTTGTTTCCACTGCGCCAAGATGGGAACTCCCCCTTTGTCATTTTTCTCTTCTTTCTTCTAGGCCCTTCCCTCACCAGAGCTCAGGACGTCAAATCCAAGAGGCTGGAGGGCATATGACTCATTCTTACGCCAATCGTTCAACCAGCAAGGAGAATCTGCCATGAGCCAGGCCCAGTGCTGAGCACCGAGGGTGCAAAGGTGAGCCGATCGCGCCTGGTCCTACCCTCACAGAGCTCCCTGCCCTGGTGGAGACAGACACTGACCCAGGGAGCGAGAAAATAGTCACGGATTACGATCCCAACCATTGAAGGGATGAAGTGGGTGCTGGGATGGGTGGTGACGGGGGCTCGAGGAGGAGGGAATCACTGCATTTAAAGCAGCAGCCAGGGACCGCCTCTCAGAGGAGGAAGTACTAAGCACAAAGCTGAGACCTAAGGAATAAGATGGGAATCATCCGTATCTTCAGTGGAGGGGACCTCCAGCTCGGAGGACAGAACAGGGCGACACGGGGTGACGTGGAAAGAGCAGGGGTGGCCTCGGAGCCACTGGATGGCCATGCGGCTGACGCAGAGTGAGGGCTGGGCAGCAAGAGAGTCTGGGCCCAAATGGAGCAGGACCTCACAAGCCACCGTAGGGTATCTGGGTCTTATTCCAAGTCCCTCTCCCATGGGAGAGCCCCACGTTCACGCTCCACGGCTCCCCCTCCTCTTACCCACAGCTCCGTGCTCCTCATGGTTCCCAGTACGACTGGGTTTGCAAGGGAGAAGGTATCACCCACGCGCAGTCCCAGAAGAGCCCGCCCTCCCCCTTCTCATGATTGAGCTTTTCTTAGAGGACTCTGGGGTCCTTTCCCACAAGGTGACTTAGAACCATGTGACAATACCAGAGAGTTTCTAGAAACTTAGATCCCGCTGGTTCTCATTTAGGGGTTGCAGTATGTTGGTAAATTTTAGCTCTCTTGGGGAAATGGCAGCTGATTTGTAGCATTTGCCAATTTCTGTGGTGCAGATACTATACAGTTTTTACAAACATGGTTTTACTCCAAACATAGCCAGTTTAAGCTACTGATATGATGTCACTGAACACAGAAGAGATGGGCATAATAGCACACCCGCATGCAGGCTTTCCATCACACAGATACAATAGACGAAAATAACTTTGAGAGCATGGATGAGAGTAAAATGCAGCAAATAATTACAAAGTAATGAACCCTAAGTATTTATATTTGCTATCAATATAATTTAATCGTAAATTTATATAATTTCTAATGACAACTATGACCAGCTTGTAAAATTCATGAAAAATGAACACTTGGCTCCCACAAACCAATAGGAGCTGACGCCAGCACTCCATTTGGTGTGTTTCAATCCCATTTCTTCCAGAAGACTCCCCCAAACAATCTGTACCCTATCCCGAGGTACCTACATAAGGAGGGATTATCCTGAACACACTTCCCCCAGGGCAGTGTACTGCTACCTACCATACATTCCAGGGTCACAATGAATGGTTGCGTATGTTGTCTACTGCACAAGGCTGCCTGCCGGAGGGGATTTGGGACCTGAAATCCAGCCCTAGATTCCCCCTCAGATTTTGCCTGCAGGACTATAGCTGCCTAGAGAGGGCGCCTTCTCCTAATTTTCACAGAGGCACAATATAGACTGGTCCTAGAACTGAAAGAAATCTATTTTACCTATGAGAAGCCATTCAAGAGACTCTTCCCAAGACAAAATGCCTTGTTAGCAGTTTCTTGTCCTAAAAAATTTAGATTCTGTCTCTCTTGGCACCCCCATAGAGCCATATAATCAACCTTTGTTGATCTAAGGAGTGTTTAAAAGTGATGATTAGGAAGAAAAAGATGAGACTTACAGTCCAGAAGACAAAACAAAGGTTTTATCACACATAAGGAAATAGACGGTGAAGCAAAAGAGAGCTTTCCAGGCTGCCTTCAGGAAGACAGCAGCCCAATCAGAGTCAGGGACGCGTCAGCCCCTGGAGACCCCGCCATCCTCACCCTAAGGGTGACGAGCTGCTGCTCCAGCAGTGCAGAGTCTGGCTTCTCCCCCAGCAAAAGACCAAAGCACGACACTCCCCCAGGCTGCAGACGAATTCTCAGACCACACTACAGCCGATAAAAATGCTCAGATAAGCCCCAGAAATTATATTAAGCAAGAAATAAGGGTACCAACAAGCAAGAGCTGCCACACTGAGTTTAGAGAGATGTCTCGGCTGCCTGTTTGTGCCACTGCGATTTCTTGCATGACCAGGGCCGAGAGTAATGACCGGTATGTTAAGAGACAGAGGGTTCAAGAGAAGGAAAAGTGGCTGGGATGGGGAAGAGGGGCGGGTTTTTCAAAACAAACTTTCATTTTATTTACTTCTGTAAACTTTAGGTTTACAGAAATGTTGTAATTATATTACAGAGAATTCCCATATATCCCAGTCCCAATTTCCCAAATGTACCATCAATAATGATACACTTGTCACAACTTATGAGCTAATATTGATACATTATAATTGAGTAAGGCCCCTACTTTATTGCATTTCCCTAGTTTTTATCTAATTTTCTGTTCCAGGTTCGATGAGACTATCAGATTACATTTAGATGTTATGTCTTTTTAGGCTTCTCTAGACTCAGACTTTCCTTGTTTCTGTTGACCTTGACAGTGTTGAGGAGAATTGAGCAGGTATTTTGCAGAATGGCCTTCAATTTGGCTTCGTCTGATGTTTTTCTCACTGTTAGGCTGGGCTTATAGGTTGGGGGGGAAAGACCACCGAGGTAAATTGCCATTCTCATCACAGCGTATCAAGGGTACACACCATCAATGACATCACTGTCGGTGCTGACATTGACCTTCCAGCTCAGGGAGTGATTGCCAAGGTTCTCCACTGCACTCATTAAAAGGAAGTCACTGTGCATAGCCCACACTTACGGGGCAGAGAATTATGTTCCACCTCTTAGAAGGGGGAGTATCTGCATTATTTGGGACTCTTCTGTTCAGGTTTGTCTGTTCTCCCCCATGTATTTATTTATTCAATAATTCATTTACATCCATATAGACTTCGGAATATTTATTTATTTTGTACTCTGGGTTATAACCCAATGCTATACTATTCATTTGATTGCTCAGATTGTTCCGGCTTTGTCTGTTGGGAGCTCTTTCAGTTGGCTCCTGTGCCCCTTTGTCATACCCCCTCATTTTGCTTCTTGAGTAATTATTTTATTTCTGTCACTATAAGATGCTGCAGGCTTATTTTGCATATTCCCTTTCCTAGCCCGAAATCTGCCATTTCTTCAAGAAGCCCTGGTCCTTTTATGGGAAAATGATATTAGAAACCCAAATCTGGGGGTTCCTGGCGTGGCCCAGAGGAAATGAATCTGAGTAGGAACCATGAGGTTGTGGGTTCGATCCCTGGCCTCGCTCAGTGGGTTAAGGATTCGGCGTCGCTGTGAGCTGTGGTGTAGGTCGCAGATGCGGCTCGGATCCTGCATTGCTGTGGCTGTGGTGCAGGCCAGCAGCTACAGCTCAAATTCGACCACTAGCCTGGGAACCTCCATATGCTGCAGATGTGGCCCTAAAAAGCAAAAGGAAAGAAGGAAAGGAAGGGAGGAAGGGAGGGAGGGAGGAAGGGAGGAAGGAAGAAAGGAAGGAAGGAAGGAAGGGAGAAAGAAGCCCAGATCTGGGCACTGAGTGTACTCATGGCTGTCAGGGTGTCATTGCTTCTAGGGCCACTCAGTGGACTGAGGTAGGAAATAAGTGTGTAAACTAACTCAGGTATACACACACATTCGTATTTATACATATACGCAGATAAATGGTATAGATATGCAGGTGCAGACACAGACATAGATCCACCTATTTCCATATTAAGTTAGATATGCCTTCACACAATGCCTTCGGCTTTCTTTCAGTACCATGTGGTTCATGCTAGAAGGAGGATTTTTGACATCTTGAAAATATGACGAGGAGACAAGATTGTGGGAGGGAAGCTCCTGGAAAAAGGAGCCATGGGAAAAAGCAAAGCAAACCACACAGCACCCTGCATGTGCCACTGACTGACTGTCTTTCCATTTCGTGCCCAGATCTGGAGAGAAAGGGGACGTCATGGCTGAGTTGTCCTCAGACCTCCACTACTAGGTCCCCAAGGAATCGTTCTCAGGTTCTGCAGAGAATGCTCCACGGCTCCTTTGTGACTGAAGCAGAAATAACAAGCCTTCTGTTCCTATGGTAACCAGCGTTCAACGAGTTCAAGTGTGTTCAGCTCACACCGACGCCACGCAAAGGAAAGGGGAGCACTGTCTTCAGCGTCACAATCAAGAGACAGTGGGGATTTAAGTCAGCCTCCTCCTGTAAATGATTTTTGGCCCCAATAAGTATAACTTCAGGATTCCTTAGAACAAAGATGTCTCCGGACAAAAGAAGCCTGAAGCATTTTTAGACTCTGGGCTGGGGGGTGGAGGGGGGAGAGCTGGTTTTGAATCATTCCTCGCTGTGAGTAATGTGGACCAGGATAATATGACTCACAAACCAAAATGAACACACTAATTGGCTGAACTCTGGACCCAACCCAAGTATTAATTTTTTTAAACTGCACCGAAAACATAATCAAAGTTGTTGTTTTTAAGAATCCTACTGAACCAGTTCAAATCAGAACCAGTCTTTGGAAACGGTAGAACCAGAAGAAAAAAGAAGTAGAGAAGCAAAATCATGTTCACACAAGTATTTCATTCACTTTAAGTGTCTGGCACATACGGATAGGCGCTGTGTATGTATTTCTGTCAGCAGGGGCTCTTTTAATTAAATTCACTGAACTTATTTGCCAGACTAAGTAACACGCCCCATCCGCTCTGTGGAGTCTGTGGGTGGAGGTCCTGGACGCTCTGAAGGCTGGTGGCTGGTGGGGCACTGGTAGGAAGCCCTCCCTTTCGGTGGATCATGCATTTTGCAAGAATGCATTATGTTTGTTCCCTAACCTGTCTATAACTATGAACCTACTACTGTAATTATAAAATCTAATTCAATATTAAATAAGCTGATCGACTCTAAGCGCAGAAAGAAAGACTTCTTGTTTCTATGAAAGCTAAAATCGAATGCTTTGGCAAGAATGAATAAAGGTGTCTTGTATTTAAAATAAAGAGAATAAATGACATCACTGATGCTCATCAGTGGCTCATTTGCAAAGAAAAAATTTTCAGTAAATCAATGTACATTTGAATCTTGATACGAAAAATAAAATTAAGTTATGTATGTTTTACTGTAATGATTCTCTGCTTTTGGCTTAAATTAAAATGGCCCATGTGGCGGATAAGAGGCTTTCCACTATGCACACATTTTTCTTCCTTCTCAAACACTAATTTGTCTGTGATGACCACACAGGCTTTTTCTTGGTCAGAGACTTCCAAGGCACCACTTTGCCTCCTGCATCTCCTGATACCTGAGCCCCTGCGCAGTGATTAAGAGCAGGGAGGGGCTGAGAAGAGAGACAGAGCAGGAAGAGACTCCTGGCAGCTCCGTTCATGGGCTGTGATGCTTTGGGAAGCTGCCTTGCTCTCCTGAGGCTTAGTTTCCTCATCTGTAAAATGGGGGTGAAAATAATTCAGAAGCTCCCCAGCTTAAGGACCAGAAGCAAAAGAACCTTCAGAGATGAGGACATCTCCAGGACAAACGAGATGTCTTCAGAGGTCACCTATTCGTGTCATCCTGAGTTTACCAAAAACAACAGTAACAACCATATTCATGCACAAGCAGAAGAGCCATATCCACCTAGAAGGATCTTGGTGAGGAGTCAGTGAGACAAAGTATCAGAAGGCCTTAGCACAGAGATGGACCCAGGCCAAGAGCTCCCTGTACACAGGATCAATCTCCGTCTAGCCAAGTCTCCCCAGCCTCTGTGCTGGATGGCTGTGGTTCCCGAAATGGGATCACGAAGCAGCCTTTTGTGTGAGAAAGTGATGCCAAGTTGCAAATGCCAGATGGGTTCAGGACCCACACCCTTTTCCATATGAACTAACAAGACAGACCAGAGCTATCTCCCCACCTCCAGTCACACCCCTCATCCAGGCTCTCTCCTGCGCTGTTCCCAGGCTCCCAGAAGGGTTTGTCATTCTTATACTTCCAGCCTTTATGCTTCCTCTCCACAGGGATGTTTAATCAGCCTCTCATACTAATGCATCCAAAGAAAAATCCTGCTTTCTCCCACAAAACCAGTTCCCTTCCTGGTTTTCCCTACCTCAGTAACCACTCCCAACTACCCAACTGCTAGAGCCAGAGGCATCTTTGATTCCTTGCATCCCTCAGTTCTAGAGGTCATGTCCCGAAAGTCCTATTCTATTCCTCAAACATCTTCTATTTGCCATGTTTTACCACCTCCACAGTTCTCACCCCAGGTCATGTCCCCATCCTCTCTAGCCTGAATCCCTACAATGGTTTCAGATCCGGGTTTCTTGCTCTTCCCTGGTTGCTCTGATTCCTTCTGGAACCCCCATGCTCCCCCCCCATTCACCAGTCACGCTGGACTTTTTTCCCTTCCTCAAACATGTCGCGTTTATCTCTACTTCTGTACTTGTAGCTCCCTCCACCTGGGACTCCCCTTCTCCCAGACCACCCCGTGATCCAATCTCAGCACACGTCTCCTCCTCCAGAGTCTTACACTGGCCACCCTATCAAGCCCCGTCCCCATCGCTGCCCTCAACACACGGCCAGAATCTCCGTTTAACATCATCTTGTATTGTCTTCGTAACAGTTGTCACCATCCAAAGTCATCTTATTTGTTTACGTATTCATCGTCTACCTTCCCTTCAGCACCATCAGAATGTAAGTTCTAGGAGGGCCGGCACTTTTTCTCTACTGTTCACCAGGGACCCCAGCACCTAGAATGATGCCTGGCACATGGTAGATGCTCAATAAAATGTGGTAGAACAGGTGAACAACTAACAAGATTTCCTTCTTCCTCTTCTCCAGCCAGGCTTATCCTTCGACTTCCATCTTTCCTTTCTGTTAGGGCTCAAGCACCATAATTTCACCCTGCCTGCCCCACCCTCGCATCACTGGTCACCCCCCTATGCTCTCCCTTTCACACTATTCCACCCGAGCACTTCATGTAGTATTCTTCATTAGTCTCTTCGCCCATATCCTCAACTAGACCAGAGGCTTTGTGAGATAAAGGGCCAGATCTTCCTCAGCCTTCCAGCCCCAACACACATAGCAATTCTCTACCTCTCCCACCCGCTAGATTATTTCATATCTCATCTCTCCCTCCACTCTCTTCTCCATCACAGAGCTGCCTGTACAGCACTTATCATCATCTCAGATCATCTCATTTCCATTTATTCATTTATTTGTTTTGCTTATCTATCACTTGCCTCCCACACTCTATCTTTAGTGACAAAAACAGTGGCTGATGCATGGTAGGTGCTCAATAAAGATCTGTTTACAAAGGATTCATTCAGCGTGTTCGCTAAATGAAGGGTTACTTAATTGATTAGCCCCCACTAACACTGTAAATCTCAGGGTACCCCAAGAGCCGGGAGATTCAATGCTGTGTTTACAGCAGTTACTCATGGTTTCCAAAACAAGACACGGGGACATGATTCATGAAAATCACATCCTGAAACAAATGCTTGTGGGGAGAATAGGGAGGAGAGGAGAAGACGGCGAGTAGACCTTTGGCTAATGAACAAAATGGGTCTTGAGCAGCTCTCGGGCATCCACTGCCCAGATTACTGATGGGCTGCCTCTTTTGTTTGGCACCGAGAGCCCAGCCAGGAGCAGCAGGTCTCTGCAGCTCTACTCATTCTGTGCTAATCGGTCCAATGAGAAACACGTATGGGTGGGTCAGTTCGCTGTGCAGCAGAGATTGGCACAACATTGTAAATCAACTATACTTTAATTAATTAAAAAAAAAAAGAAAAGAAACAGGTCTATAGATGAACCGCCCAGATGTTCGATTTCATCAGAGGACACAGTGGACATGAAGCCCAAGAAGGGTGACACAGACCTTGGCCTCAGGGGAGGAGGGAAGGGATGGCACTCGGCAAAACAGGTCTCAAAGGCAAGTTCCAAGAAGACCTAAAGGAGTTTCAACAGCCGCTTTCCAATAGGGAGACTTCAGGTCACCTGCCTTCTCCAGGCCCCTTAACCCAGGCCAGCTGGGAAGCAGGGACATGAGACTTGCTGGTGATGTTGGCTTGGCATCTTCTATGGGACATGTAACAAATAGCAACCACGTTAAGTCACTCTCTGTCCACAGTGTGATAAATAGATGTTGGGCGATGTGGCCACCCCAAGGGCACCGAAAGTGGAGGCTGGAACTGAGTCAGCTGATGGGGCCAGCGGAACAGAGAGCAGCTGATGGTTGCCAGCAACCAGCTCCAAAATAAGGTTTCGTCAGGATGACATGTGAGGCCTCGCTAGAGCTGGTCGATCCTGGCGGAGGGAAATGCATGGCTACTTCCAAACAGGTTATCAAATATACAGATGTACCCAGGAGCCTCGCTGGCTGCATTTCACCTCTGGGCAGGGTGTCTGAGGAGGATCCAAAGAAAAGTAACCGGTATCCACTTGAACTCTTCTCATGAGTAAGGCGGGCCAGTTAACCACGCCCGAAGTCTGTAAGTGATGGGATTGGTATCAAACACCGCGCCCCCAACCCTTAGAAGCTTACAGAGGGCTGAGCCCGGGCCCCACCCCGAGAAAGGTGGATGGTACTGGACTTAGGCGTGCAGCCTAGGAATCGGGAATTTTTAAATTTCCCCAGGGCTTGAGGGAATATAAATTGGTGCAGTCACCTTGGAAAACAGCATGCAGTTTTTTCAAAAAATAAAAATAAAAATAGGACTACCATATGATCCAGCAATTCCACTCCTGGGTATTTAGCCAAAGAAAAGGAAAACACTAATTGGAAAAGATATATGTAACTCTATGTTCACTGCAGCATTATTTACAATAGCTAAGATATGGAAGCAACCTAAATGCCCATCAGTGATGAATGGACAAAGAAAATGTATGTGTACTAATGTGTACATACAAATATTCTTGTATATAATAAGTATGTATATATTATTTGTTATACATATATAAATAATATATAATGGAACATTACTCAGCCATAAAAAAGAATGAAACCTTAAAAAAATAATTTCCCCAAGGCTTGAATGGAAAGCAGGGTGGGAACCACTGCCCCAACACAACTGCGGGTTGAGAGGCTCAGAAATCCAGCCTCTGCCTTCACCCACGGACACTCCCGGAAACTCCCATCACCCTCCGCACGCATTTAAGCCAAGAGAAAGCGAAGGACCACTCACTGACTCTGGCCACCACCAAAGGGTCCTTCCGGGGACACACAGTGTGCATCGATGCAGGTGGTGTTGAAGTTCTCCTAAGTTCCCATAAAATCCTAATTCTTTAAGCGGGAATTCTGAGGCATCTAGCTCCCTGCTCATCTATCCCGCCAACAAATACGCACTGAGCACCTACCATGGGCTCAATGTTCTTGCTCTCGTGAGGCTTTCATTCTGTTAGGGGGAGACAGGATGCAGAGTAAATAAGAGAATAATTATACACTAAGACTAATTTCATAACACAAAAAGTATAATGAAAATAAAACAGGGTGCTATGACAGAGACAGGTAAGGGGATGAGGTTCCTTCAGGTGGTCAGGGAAGTGACCAAGTCCTGAACACTGAGAAGCCAGTCATACAACTATCCAAGGAAAAGCATGTGCAAAGCTGGTAAGTGGCAGAGCTGGGATTCAAACCCAGGTCTGTCTGGTATCAGATGCTGGGCCGCACTGCGTGACCTGGTCCTGTAAAGAACGAAGGTCAGCAGTCCATCCTCAACTTTTCAACAAAGAAACGAAAACTCATAGAAGAATGAACAGAGGTGGCCCGGTTCAGAGATGAAGTTAGTGCCAAAGCCAGGGCGGTTATTCGCAGCTGTGGATGCCAGGGCCTCTGGGCTTCAGCTTTGCCACGTCTCTTTCAGAAAGGTCAAAATTCTGGTCGGAATTCAGCCAAAGTATCAGATCCTCACTGTGCCCTCTCCTGAATTTCAGTGTCGCCGGGTTGCTGCTGACAATAGGTGAAAGTGACTAACAAAGTGGTCAGTGGGCAGAAGGCCAGAGCATTCGCTTTGAATACTTTCTTTCTTTCTCTCTTGGGACTATTCGAATGGTGGAGATGGAGAAGGAAGAGAGTAAGACGCTAACGCTTACCCCACACCCTGAGCAAGTCACATAACCTCATGTGCAGCAGGGGCTTAATGAAGGGGCTGGCAGTATTAGCAAATGAAAATACAGGAAACACAACTGACATCTGAATTTCAGATAATGAGAAAGGATTTTAGCATAAGCATGTCTTGGTCACATTGGGGACATACTTATACTGAAAACCTCAGCTTCGTGAAACCTGCCTCCCAGGATTATGGTGAAGATTGAAGAACACACAGAGGCAAAGAGCTCACAGGTACCTGACCAGTAAGTGGCAGGACTGGGTCCGTTCAAAGACTGCTTTTCATCTTTTACATAACAGTTGGCAACTGTTGGCTCTGGCCCCTCATGCAGAAGAGAAAAATGGCCACTACAGATTATTGACTCCCTTTTTAATAAGCAAATTCACCTGCCAAAGGGGAACACTGCTCCCCTCAGTAAGCAAGCTTTCTGGCTCTCTCTGTCCCCAAGGAAACAGGGGGAAAGGATAGAAGTCAGTGTCCAAACCAGTTAGGTCCAGAAAAACTCCTCCGGAGAAATAGTCATACAAGAGATAACGGGAGAGTTGTTCTGCAAACAGACATGACTTGGCCTTGTTAGAGGAGCAAGTGAGATGGGGAGATAGCGGAGGAGGGGACCAGGAGGACAACAGGGCCTGGGGAGAGACCACATGAAGAAAGTTTGCGGGAAATGTCAAGTGAGGAAGGCCTGTTTCGCCTAAATCAGAACATCTGGGCACCTTACTTGAGGCCCGGGGAGGAGGGGAACGCTTTTCAAAGGTTCCTAGACAACCTCAGGCACAACTGGTCTTCAACACCTTTTCCTCTGCCTTTTTGGCAAGAACACCAAGTCCGGCCACCTCTCTGCCCAGCGACGCCCTCGCATCGCAGAGACATTGTTCTAAGAAAAGTACCACCTGCATCCCCTTCCACCCTCCCAGGCTTGGCTCCGCTCTCTACCTGTGGAAGGTGCTCACTCTCGGACCCCAGCCCTTATCTGACAAATGAACCAGGACTGGAACATTATTTTTTTCTGTTTATTTAAAACTTCTTGGTTTTTTGTTTTGTTTTGTTTTCAGTCATTACTCTTTTGGCCTTATTCCTGTGAAAGGAGTTTGCCATTTTATTTTTGTCTTTTAACTTTTATTTTAAAAAATTTTATTATAGTTGCTTTACAATGTTCTGTCAACTTCTGCTATATAGAAAAGTGACCCAGTTATACATATATATACATTCTTTAAAATTTTTTTTTTCATCTATCCAGAGAAAACCATTGGCTTAAAAAGATACATATACTCCAATGTTCATTGCAGCGCTATTTACAATAGCCAAGGCAGGGAACCAACCTAAATGTCCATCGACAGAGGGGTCGATAAAGAATTTGTGGTACAGAATGGGAGAAAATATTTGCAAATGAAGTGACTGACAAGCGATTAATCTCCAAAATTTATAAATACCTCCTACAGCTCAATACCAAAAAAACAAACAACTCCATCAAAAAATGGGCAGAGGATCTAAACAGACCATTCTCCAAAGAAGATATACAGATAGCCAAAAAACACATGAAAAGATGTTCAACATCACTCATTATTAGAGAAATGCAAATCAAGGCTACTATGAGGTACCACCTTACACTGACCAGAATGGCCATCATCAAAAAGTCTACAAACAATAAATGCTGGAGAGGGTGTGGAGAAAAGGGAACCCTATTACACTCTTGGTGGGAATGTAAACTGCTGCGACCACTATGGAAAACAGTATGGAGATTCCTCAGAAAACTAAAAATAGAATTCCCATTTAATCTAGCAATCCCACTCCTGGGCATCTATCCAGAGAAAATCATGACTTGAAAAGACACATGTAGTCCAGTGTTCACTGCACTCTGTATAATAGCCAAGGCATGGAAACAACCTAAATGCCCATTGACAGAGGAGTGGATAACGAAGATGTGGTACATATACACAATGGAATATCACTCAGCCATTAAAAGAAAAGAAATAACGGCATTTGCAACAACATGGATGGACATGAAAATTACCATGCTAAGTGAAGTTAGACAGTGAGACACCAACATCATATGCTATCACTTACATGTGGAATCTAAAAAAAGGACACGATGAACTTCCTTGCAGAACAGATACTGAATAACTGATTCGCAGCAATCCCATTTTTTCCTTATGATAGTATTTTCAGAAAACTATGTTAAATGTAAAAAAATATTTTTGTCCCACATTAAAATAGTATATTGAAAAACTATTGAAAATACAGAAAAACCCTCCAAAAACAAAGCCAAAATGGCAAGTTACTCTATGAAATAAAAATAGTCACTATCAACATTTTATTATGTAAACATCCTAGTCTGGTGTATGCATATTTATGGATGCATATGCACAAATATTTACACATTTTATAAAAACAAGATCATATTGTACAAGATTTTTCTAAGTTCGTTTTTTACTAACATATCTTGAATCTTTCCCTATGTCTATAAATATGCTTTGTATCCCCTTTTTAAAATGTTATGGGATGGAGTTCCCTTCGTGGTTCAGTGGTTAACGAATCTAAGAACCATGAGGTTGCAGGTTCGATCCCTGGCCTTGCTCAGTGGGTTAAGGATCCGGTGTTGCCGTGAGCTGTGGTGAAGGCTGCAGACGCGACTCGGATCCCGCGTTGCTGTGGCTGTGGTGAAGGCTGGCAGCTACAGCTCCTGTTAGACCCCTAGCCTGGGAACCTCCATATGCCGCGGGTGCGGCTCTACATAAAGGCAAAAAGACAATAAAATAAATAAATAAATAAATAAATAAAATGTGATGGGAGTATGGTTGACTTATAATGTGTTAGTTCCAGGTGTACAGCAAAGTGAATGGAATATTCTTTCTGGGGACGACTCACATTGGGATGACACCTTCTGGAACAATCAAGCTCCCCTCTCTCCCGCCCTAGCGTCCTCATTGCTGTCTAACTCATTACCTGCTCTGATTGGGGGGCAGGTGTGTTCAGGGTGAGGAGCGGGCTAGCGTGTGGCCCAGTGAAAATGAGATCTTTGTGTCTCTCCCCAAACACATTTCACAGGCAGGGAAGATGGCAGGTGTGCTGTAGGTGTTCAATAATTTTGTGTTGGGCTGAGTTAATCAACTGGGGTGCCCTGGTGGCTCTCCTAATTTCAGAAAAGCTCGTGCTCTTTACTGTTCCTAGGCAGTCATCTTTGGAGGAACCTCCACTGACAACTGCGAATCTCGGTCATGTCATCAGTTGCCCACCCACCCCCTCCACTGTATAATGTTCTACTTTGGGAGCCACAGAGAAAGTCTCCCTGCAGGCACTTGTGTTGCAGATAGTTCTGGAGATGACAACAGGAATAATGTGCACATCCCCCGGGGAGAACGGCAGGTTTCTGATTGCTATTATTATGCCCGATATTGCGCAATGCCTTTGGGCAACTGACAATGCACTGGGTGTTCTGAAGAGTTTAAATAGCAGACTCCCCGACCTCCAGCTCATGTCTGAAACTCCACGGCCTGTGCTGGCCTGCCCATCGGAATGGAAAACACGAGAACACACTTCCTACTTCCTCACTCAAAGCCCTGGGGACTTGGGCAAGCTTTCCTAGCAAGGGGGGTTAACAGATCCACCGTGCTTGCCTTTGTTCACTCCTCTTTGTTTTACCTTTTGATGATTCAGGTGTAGGAGAAAGTGAAGACATGACAAGGGAAGCCTTTATTCACAGGGCTCATGAATCCCTGGGAAGTTTTCAGGACGGAACCTCAGCAACAATGTGTGAACCTAATACAAAATAGTGTCTCTCTGGTTGCATCTCTTTCCCACCAGAAACGATTTACAAAGAACGGCGAACACCCATCACAGCCTCAGAAAGACAGCACTGATTACAACCCAATATGAGAATCAACTCAGTATCTGAAGACGATAACGCTGGCTTGTGAGAAACAGTGAGTGACATGTTCATGCTTTACCTCACGCAAGAGAGGAGATTCAGTTCTATGAAAGTCAATAAAGACAGAGTTCATTTCTCCTACATTCCTGCTCCTGCAAAGACCCAGAGACTAGACCAGTCTTAAAAATGACCCGCTACCTTCTACTACACAAGTAATATCTTTTGAGGCAGCCAGAGTACAGTTTGGTACACAGGCACACATGCACGCCCCAAAAACTTTGTCATATCCTTTTAGAGACCGCAACTCCCAAGCAACCAAGAAGGCAAGAGGCAGAAGACGGTGGGCTGAGTCCCTGCCAGGGACCCACGGCATCCTGCAGGTGGGGTAGAGTCAGCATACACAAAGTTTTGAAAGCTGTGGGGAAGACAGGAAGAGCCTGCTGGGGGCATTTGTTGGACAGCAGAGGGTTATAGTTGTTTTGTGCCTTGGGATAGGAGGAAATCACACCTCAATTCAGCAGGGCCAGAATTCATGGATGTCACCGGACCCATGGGAATGAAGCTAGGAAGTGGGAGGAATACTCAGCCATTCCTCCAACTGCAGATGTAAAGATGTTCAAGTAGCACCCAAGGGTGTAGTCAGCAGTTCCAAGGGCAAGCCATACAGTCTGTTGGTTGCCCATCACTGGGTCTGGACAAAACTTCTCATCCTAAGATGAATACATAAAGAGGCAGACTGAAAGTATACTGCAGGATAAGAAAAGAGAATACCATTCTAAAGACTCAAGATCATGTCCAGAAAAGTTCTTTCCAAAAACTTCAGCATTATGCAGAGGGGGAGGCAGTGGAATAGACTAGGAGTTTGAGGTTAGCAGAGAAAAACAATTACATTTAGGAGTTCCCATCATGGAGCAGTGGAAACAAATCTGACTAGGAAACACGATGCTGCGGGTTCAATCCCTGGCCTTGCTCAGTGGGTTAAGGATCCGGCATTGCCATGAGCTGTGATGTAGGTTGCACACTAGGCTCGGATCCCGCATTGCTGTGGCTCCAGCGTAGGCTGGAGGCTACAGCTCTGATTGGACCCCTTAGCCTGGGAACTCCATATACTGTGGGTACAGCCCTACAAAGCAAACAAAACAAAAACCATTACATTTAGAATGGATAAGCAATGGGATCCTGCTGTATAGCACTGGGAACTATGTTCGGTCACTTGTGATGGAGCATGATAATGTGAGAAAAAAGAATGTATACATGTATATGTGACTGGGTCACCTTGCTGTGCAGTAGAAAATTGATAGAACACTGTAAATCAGCTATAATGGAAAAAATAAAAATCATTATAATAAAAAAACTGTTACATTTAGAATGGATAAGCAATGGGATCCTAGTGTGCAGCACTTGTGACAGAACATGATAGAAGATAATATGAGAAAAATAATATATATATATGTGTGTGTATATATATACATACATATATAATATATATAAAAAACTGGGTCACTTTGCTGTACAGCAGAAATTGACAGAACACTGTAAGTCAACTACAATTTTTTAAGTAAATAAATAAAAATTTCAACGTCAGTAGAAAAAAAAAGCTACATTCCCTCTCGTAAAACAGGCAGAAATCCATAATAATCAAACTAAGCCAGGACTGAGAGACAGATGAGCTGTGAGATCATTTTGGAGGAATAAAAATGCAATAACATACTTCAATTCTGCATCAGAAGCACTAAGGAGGAAAACTAATCATACGGAAAAGTTTCTGATGATGTAAAGGGTAAATTTTGGTTGGTATTCTGGAAGGCAGGGACAAGCGAGTAAATGTTTTAAAGGAGATGATAATTTAAGAGAGGAGACCAAGTTTTAAAAATATACAGTGTTGTCCATGAAGAAGAAAAACTGCAATATAAGTAATAATTAAAGATACAATTGAAGAAAAATTTCCCGGGCTGACTAAAGCCCAGAATATACAAATCAAAAGTCATGTTTTATAGGCAAAA
This sequence comes from Catagonus wagneri, assembly GCA_004024745.2. Taxonomy (NCBI): domain Eukaryota; kingdom Metazoa; phylum Chordata; class Mammalia; order Artiodactyla; family Tayassuidae; genus Catagonus; species Catagonus wagneri. The sequence continues at coordinate 19,805,803 of PVHT020000230.1, read as the reverse complement.
TTTATAAAAAGAACATCTAACATTGGACATATCTTGGCAATATTTTTAATTAAAAGAATAAAGAAAAAAAGAATTTTAACAAATGAAAGAGAATATATATCAGTCACTTCTCAAACTTCTACTCTGTAGCACCATGGCTTTTCCAGAATAAAATGGGTGATTTTCAGAAATTTTTGATGAAAATAACTTATTTCTTTTTACTTAATATATAACTTAACAATAGTTTCAGATGTACAACGTAGTGATCCGATATTTGTATGTACTGCAAAATGATTACCAGAATAGGTCTAGTTAACATCCATCACCATACATAGTTACAAAACTTTTTTCTTATGATGAAGACTTTCAAGATCTATTCTTTCAGCAACTTCCAAATATGTGATACGGTATTAACTAGAGTCATCATGATTTACATAACATTGCCATAACTTACCTATTTTATAACTGGAAGTTTTATGAACAAAAAAATGTTTGACCCTAAACTATTATATTTAGCCAGAGTGTTGCTTGTAGATGGTAGGAAACAAACAAAAAAAGAATCTTAGATAAGAAAGGATTCAAAATCCGCACCTCTCTCACATTCTTCCTAAGAAACATTTCAAGTCAGTGAATCCTTGTTAGTCAAAAGATGAGTCAGTATTAAGCATTTAAGTTGTACCATAAAAGAACTGGCAGTGAAAATGTAAATCAGCCAGGAATGGAGCTAAGTCTAAATAACTGTAAATATGACTCAAAAGCAAATAGCAAAGCCATTCTTGAAAGATAAAGATACAGTATACAAAATAATTTGATGACAATAATCTGGGCCTTAAATTTCAGGTCATCTTTACAAAAACCAGAGAGAAAGAAGGAAAGGTGTTTCCAATTCTTTTTATCTAGCAAGGAGTCAAAAAATACTCTTTTACTTTTGTTTTCAGTCATTATAGATAAATAGATTTAAAATGTTTTGGAAAACTTAAAAGAAAGCCACCAGTAAAAATATAAACAGTCTGGAAAAGGCAAATAGTCTCTAGCATCAGTACCTGTCAGGAAATTCCATAACACTTCTCTGCCGCTGCTAAGGGACAGGGGAGCAAGACTTAACCCTGCCCTCAAGGAGCTACAATACAGGAGAGAGATGAAAACACATGGTTCAAATTCAGTCTGATATGAGAGCTTTTCAAGATGTATGTATAAAATTCTCCTTTCAGGGGAAAGCTGGAATTTGGGGTGAGAGGTAAATGAGGTGGGAAGGAGGGAGGCTGAGGGAAGCTTCCCCTCAGAACACTCAGGGCCCTTAAATTATTTCTTTGTCTATCTTCCCTGCCAGATTGTGAGCACACAAGAGTAGGTATCTTTTCTTACTCAATGGATGGATGGATGGGATGGATGGATGGATGATGGATGGAGGGACGGATAGATGATGGATGGATGGATGGGTGAATGATGGATGGATGGACGGATAGATGGATGGATAGATGGATGGGTGGATGGATGGATGGATGATGGATAGATGGATACATGATGGATGGATGATGGATGGATGGATGGATAAATGGACAGACAGATGGATGGACCCTTAGTTAATTAGATCCTTATTTTATTCAATCCACATTCTGCTAGGGAGTCTAATTAAACCTACTTCTAAGGAGAAAAGTTCACCTCCCAACAGACCTTCCTCTGTAGGTCTATACCACAGCTGCAAATTGCCAAACTATGCCTCAGTGGCCTCCCGGAGAGAGTGACGCTCCTGCCCAAATTCCTATCTCCTCATCAGCTAGTGCCTACTCTGGGGAGCAGAAAGACCAAGGCGGTGTATTATTCTTTGTGACTCACAGCGCTAAAACAGGAGAGGAAGAATGTATCCTTGATCATATTATTTCTTTATTCCTAATTTGATTTACAGCCCAGAAAGCCGATCTGTGGCAGAAATGATGTTATGAGGTCAGACTTTAGTTTACGGGGAGAAGGGGGGGCCAGACAACCGGGTTATATACCAACAATCCCCTAGCAATCCTGACGTCATCTCTGTCGGCCTTTTTCTTCCCTAGCCCTCCCCAGGGGAAAGAAAATATGAAGACATTTTCTGGCGGTGGGACAGGATGGAGGAAGAGTTGGGAAGGCAGTTGTTTACATTACTGGCTTAGTAAAAGTAGCTGGGCTTTCAGCTCTCAAAGGACGGTTGTCATAGCAACCCCAGAATCAGGGAGCAGGATGCCTTTTAGCCATTGTCTGGAGTACAGAGTCCTTGTTCAGCTTCCCATAAGCTGGTCAAACAACATACCCAGCCAGGAGTTCTCTTGTGGCTCAGCGGGTTAAGGATCTGGGGTTGTCACTGCTGTTCAACCCCTGGCTTGGGAATTCCTGTACGCCGAGGGTGTGGCCAAAAACAAAAACAAAAACAAAACATACCCAGCCAGATAGGTACAGACACTGATAGACAGGCACTCACAGACACAGACAGGTTTAAAATGACATAATAAGATGCAAGTTCCTTCCTACAGCTTCTAGTGATCTAGATCGCCGAAACTATTTGTCTGCTCCTCAGTTTTCTCCTACTCCTGTGGACTATGGGAACTGAAGACGCTCTGATGCCAGCAGAGAACAACTGTCCAGTTATTAAGGAGCGGTCCCAAGGCTTTTACTTGCCCATATGTCACTACTTGAAACACAGGCCCTGGCACCCGCCCCAGCCATGGTTCACTGGTTAGTGTGAAAGTAACACCTGGCCTCGCAAGGCGTCGGCAGGGCCGGACACGCGGTGGAACACATTTTGGAGCTTCCTAGCCCGGAGTTGTCAGGTCTGTGGCTGACCTGAACCCGCAGCACCGCCCTGCACTGGAACCCAGGCCAAGATAGCCCAGACGGGAAAGAGACAGAGGCCTCCTGAGTCTAAGTGCCCCGCAATATCAATGGAAGACTTAACTTAGAACGGATATGCAGCGCAGCCCTACTGTTCAGCACAGGGAACTATAGCCACTCTCTTGGGATAGAACACGATGGAAGATGGTATGAGAAGAAGAAGGTATATGCATATGCATGACTGGGTCACTCTGCTGCACAGCAGAAACTGGCACAACATTGTAAATCAACTATACTTTAATAAAAAAATTAAAAAATAGAAAATTAAAAACAAATCTACAGGGAAACTGATGGCTTTCTGAATTTACTTAAAAGGGCAAAATAATAAAGAGTACCAGCTGGCAGCCTAACTGGCATCAAGGCCAGTGCCTCAGGCTTCAGGCCAAAGACATGCAAAAGCTCTGAGGCGGCCCTTTTTCTAAGGCTCAGCCCCTGGCAGTCCCTTCTCTGGCCTTTTCAGGGCACAAATCACAGGGTGAGCTGAAAGAGGCAGGGCTCAGAGGTCACCTGCCCACACCTTCAGAGCCAAGTGAGAACAGAATTACAGAGAGGGTAAGGGACTAGTCTAAAAACACACAGCCTGTCCATGACATGGCCTGGACAGGAATCCAGGACCCCTGAAAGCTAAATAGGTAATAGGGAACACAGCAAATGATGGAGGCAAAGGAAAACAGCTAGAATGAGCAGGAGACTAAATTAGATACTGAAAACTGGGCACCAGGACCTATCAGAATCTAATGAGATTATTTTCAGAGTAATAGTATAACACTAACCACAACCGACTGTGAACCTACACTGTGTCAGGCATTTTACTAGATGCTTCCCATAGTTTATTTCTCTGCGACAAGGTTATGCCCATTTAACAGATGGAGAAACTGAGGCTGGAGGAGTGGTTACCAAAGGGAGACCAAAAGGAGGAGGGGCAAAATAGGGATATGGGATTAGAGGTACAAACTGTTCTGTATGAAATAAATAAGCATCAAGGAGATATTGTATAGCATTATTTGTAGTAACTTTAAATGGAGTATAATCTACAAAAACACTGAATCACTATGCAATACACCTGAAACTGATACAATATTTTAAATCAATTGCCCAGGACCAAGCAAATGCCGAGAGGAAATGTCAAGATTCTCCCAAGTCTTCATGCTGCAAAGTCTGACTCCTGACTCCTTATGACACCAACTTTCATCACAAGGAGTGGCAAGGAGCTGAAAGTCCTCGTTTATCTTAGGTTTCCATAGGTTCAGATCCTAAACTAAGACATCTCTCTGAGAAGGTCAGGACATAAGGCTAATAAGACAAAGAGCATACAATTTGGGAGATGAACAGATTCAAAAATTGCAAGTAGCCAGTTGGGGCTGATGGGGGTGGTGGCTAGGTTTTTTGGATCGGGCTTAGTGTTATGTGTGTGTGTTTGCTAGGAAGTAAACACCATGACTCTATTTGGGTCTTTTCCTGACATTAAACGTAGAGCCAGAATTCTCCTAGTAGGCCAGGCCAACAGAATGGGGCCTGTTTTTTTTTCTAAACTTTAGAATCTAAAGGATTTATTAAAGTTGGTCAGACACTGTCACTACACACCAGGACTTGTCTGAACACTTGACAGGGCTGGATTCCAGAAGGTCTAGTTAGTTAGGGAACAAACGTAGGGACACCCCAAGATTCCCACCAGCGGGTGGCACCATGTTGGTTCCCTCTCAGAAATCCCTGCACATGGCCCTCACAACAAGTTCTTGGCTTGCCCACTGGCTGGAAGAGAAATAATACAGGCATGTCAGAGCAATAAGGAAGTTATTTTTTCCTTGAGGCCAAGGACGAAAGCACTAGCTTTGGAGTTGGAAATACCTCCAAGTTCGGTTCCCAACCTTGAACTTAATTCTCGCTCTGCAGTAAAAGCAAGCATTGTACTTTTCATCATGGTCATGGATTAATGAAAATGAGGGCCCTCAGGGCCACTCCAGAGCACCATCTGCATTGCTGTCTAATAGATACGCACCGAGCCGCAGGCGGCACCTGCTAAATAAGCCTGCACAGCAGGCAGGAGCGCGGAGCGCACTCAGCAGAGCTCCTCTTTGCTAGTCTCCACTCTGCCAGATAGATAATTCACCCACTGGGTGTCAGGCCCGTGCTCGGCACTGGGGAGAGCAAAACAATGAAGACAACGTTCTTGCTGCTCAGACACTTCCGTTCGAAAAAGAGGGACGCACGCAGGCAAACATCATCGCAATGAGGGTATGAGGCGTGAACTATTAGAAGTGTGCAGGGGGCGCGGAAACGGTACAAAGGAGCACTGAGTCCTGAAAGGGTCAAGGGAGACCTTCAGAGGTGCTGACACACAGATCAAGTTTTGAAGGATGCAGAGGAGTTCAGAAGTCAAAACGGAAGGATGGCAAAGGGAAGAGCACGTGCAAAGGCCCAAAGCACACGTAGAAGGACCTCAGGCCCCTCAAGGAATGTGACTAGTCACTCGTTATGTCCCCAGCACGGCTCAGAAGTGCAAGAAGGGTCACAGCTCCTCTCTCCAGCTCCGGACGTGTGCCTCTAAGGGTCTCTGACCCTCCAGGGTCAGATCTGCTCCTAACTCCGGCCTCCAGGCCCCTGGCCCCAATGACATGTGATGGATATGCTTTCCTGGCTTTGATTTTCTAGACTCTTCTGGGCATGATCTGCTCCGTGACCTGCAATTATGATAGACACTCCCCTCACCACCCCCGCCACCATGCTCTGTGCTGCCAAGAGGCCAGCCCAGCCCAGCCTCCCCAGCAGGGACCAGACACAGAGAAGGATCTGCAAGCTGTCCGATGGAGCCAGAGTCAGAACTGTAGGCGGGCCAGGGAAGCGGCAGGAGATGGTTCTGGAAGTGGGCAGCAGACCAGCCTGACTCCTGCTAAGGACCCTTGACTTTATCCTACAGACAGCAGGAGCCACTGAAGGCATGATGCGGGGGGCTGGCTGGTTCTGATCTGCCTTCTCAGGGTGACTCTGGCGGTGACAGGGTGGACCTACTGGAGGAGGAGCGACTAGGAGCGAGGGGGACAATCAGCACGCGGGGCTCCTGCAAAAGTCCAAGCAAGACTTGAGAAGGAGAGAAAGCCGGGCTTCCCTGCCATTCACTGCGGCTGCGCTCAATCACGACCTCCCCAGAGGCAGGGGCGGGACAGCCCCCGGGTCCCTTTAACTCATCTTTGCTGGTTCTATAGCCTCCATCACAGTTCTAATTCTCACAGCTGGAGGCTGCTTCCTACCCCACCACCATCATCACTGCTCGCCTCCTCTCCCTCTGCCCTCTTTCTTCCATCCCCCCTCTCCCCACCCCCAATCTCCTCCTGAAGCAATATACCTCAACTCCTTCCTCTATCTCAAGCCTCCTTGATGGGGGAAAAAAAAAAAGAGGAAAAATAGAACAGAAAAGCAAGCCTGAACTCGAAAAATCTAACCGAAGAACAGTCAGCAGGGGTCTATGAGAAGCAGGCTGACCCACAGGAGAACTGCCCCTGCTGCTTTAAAACAGAAGCCCCTGTGACAAGGAAGAACGAGAAAGGTTTGGTTTTTCCCCAGTCTAGAAACTCTGAGGTGCCCCACCCATATTAAAAACAATTTTCGGAGTTTCTGTCGTGGCTCAGCAGTTAAAGAACCCGACTAGTATCCAGGAGGACCCGGGTTCGATCCCTGGCCTCGCTCAGTGGGTTAAGGATCCGGCGTTGCCATGAGCTGTGGTGTGGGTAGCAGATGTGGCTTGGATCCTAAGTTGCTATGGCTCTGGTGTCGGCCAGCAGCTACAACTCCGATTCGACTCCTAGCCTGGGAACCTCCCTATGCCGCCGGTGCGGCCCTAAAAAAAGGCAAAAAAAATAAACAATTTTCATCACAGATACCATGACCTCGGGACCTGCAGGAGGAATTCACAGGCCTCTCCAACAATTCTGCCAACAAACGTAGGAATTAGAGACCCATGGACACCACCCTTAGGCCCACGTTTTGGTGTCCCTGTGACCATCTGCCACCTTCAACTTGCCCAGCCACTCTCCCCAGGTCACAGCAACCTGTTTACAGACATCTAGAATTGCCGGGCTCTTTTAGGACAAGGGACGCGGGGTGGGTCCAAGTGGGCAGCCAAGCCTTCTCTAAGAGAAGCCGCTCCTCCAGCTCTATTTCTGCCGATGTAAACACTTGCCAAGGAAACAGGGCATGTGGGCATGCGCTGGCCCCGCAGGCCCTCAGGTTGCTGCAAAAGGCAACTGGAAAGTCACATGTCATAACAGTGGAAAGTACATATGCCACTATTCTTAGCCCTGGAATGTATACACTGTCTCCCTGCCCAGCCGCTCTTTCACGAAGCTCTAGAAAACTGTGAAAGTGCCTTCAACATAAACAAACCCGGAATTCTCCCAGGACAAATCCCTTGCCAGCTGAAGGAAAGGCCTGGGTTTACGGTTTCATTTGGAGCCAGAGGTGGACACGCTCCGGAGGGACCGGCCGGACCAGACCTCGGGTGGGTGTCCCTGCCCCAAACAAGGTAAATACTTCTAATGTTTCATTCTTCGGCAGGTAGATGGCCAGATACCATCCGATACACCCCATCCAGGGTATTGTTTGGTCTCTGCTTTCTACGTCTCTCACTTTAGAAACAAAACCCAAAAGATTCTGTGAAGTCACGTTAAAAAAAAAAATCGCAAAGGTCCACTTCCATCCCTCATTTGTCCAGTTCCCGGAGGGCCACGCCCCCACTGTGACATCCTTGGGGAAGGACTAATGCCCAGCAAGATGTTTAGATGCGTTTACCAAATAACAGACATGCTGAGAATCCATGTGGAGAAAGGTCTGCAGGCTCTGCTGGTCAAATGCACAGACGGTCACCTTGCTGCAGGCTAACACCCCAGCCCCCGTGACCACTGGCCACCTTCAGTTTTGCCACTTATCCAACCATCTTCCTCTTTCGGTTTTTCTTTTGTTTTTGTTTTTCTCAGATTATCCGCAGATGCTGTTTGCCTGTTAACGTTTGAGAGCGATCCTAACCAAAGAGAGAGGTGTCAGCTGTGAGGTCCAGGCTGCAGGTGGTCTCCCTTTCCAGTGTCACTAAGCGACAATCTTGGCCATACCCACAGTATCCTGGTGAATGGACACAGCTGCTCTAAGTCTTGGGGCCGCCATAGCTAAACCCTCCAGCCCGTGCTCCCCGTAGGGACCTCTCCCTGTCTTTGTAGGATGGACGAGGAGTCGCCAGATGGGCTGCTCTTCAAAGACCACGACTTCTCCTCTGACCTGTTGAGGCAGCTCAACGGCCTGAGGCAAAGCAGGATCCTGACTGACGTGAGCATCTGCACGGGGGCCTGGGAGGCCCCCTGCCACCGCACCGTGCTGGCCTCCAGCAGCCCCTACTTCCGGGCCATGTTCTGCAGCAACTTCCGGGAGAGCCGGGAGGCCAAAGTCCAGCTGAAAGGCATGGACTCCGCGACCCTGGAGCGGATCATCCTGTACGTGTACACGGGCGAGGCGCGCATCACGGCGGAAACGGTCCTGCCCTTGATGGAGGCGGCCTCCATGCTGCAGTACCCCAAGCTGCTGGAGGCCTGCTCCTCCTACCTCCAGAGCCAGCTGAGCCCCAGCAACTGCCTGGGCATCGTCAGACTCTCTGAGATCCTCAGCTGTGAGACCCTCAGGAGGAAAGCCCGGGAGGTGGCCCTGACGTTCTTCCCAGAGGTGGCCGCGTCGGCTGATCTCAAGGAGCTCTGTGCCTTGGAATTGCGAGACTATCTGGGAGATGATGGGCTCTGTGGGGAGGAGGAGAAGGTGTTTGAGGCCCTCATGGTCTGGATCAAGCATGACCTGCAGGCCCGGAAGCCATACCTGCAGGAGCTGTTCGGGCAGGTCAGGCTTCAGTACGTCCACCCAGCCTTCTTCCACCACTTCATGGCCAACGACGCCCTCCTGCGGTCCTCGCCCCCGTGCCGGAGCATCCTGGAGACGGCCAGGAGGCAGATGTTCTCCTTGCACAGCATCCCCAGGGCCCCGGACCTTCAACTGCTCAGGCACGTCCCCCCAAGAAACTCTTACCGAGATTTCCTCGTCCTCTTGGGCGGCAGGAAGGACAACCAGCAGACCACCAGGGACGTCCTGCTGTACGACGCGCGGAGCGGCCAGTGGCAGAGCCTCGCCAAGCTCCCGGCCCGGCTGTACAAGGCCTCGGCCGTCACTCTGCACCGCAGCATCTACCTGCTGGGAGGCATGGCCGTGGGCGCGGCGAAGGGTGAGCCCAGTCGCAACGTGTACATCTTCTCCCTGAAGCTCAACCAGTGGAGGCTGGGGCAGCCCATGCTGGCAGCCCGCTACTCCCACAGAAGCACTGCCCACCAGAACTTCATCTTCTCCATCGGGGGCATTGGAGAAGGGCACGAGCTCATGGGCTCCATGGAGAGATACGACAGCATCGGCGACGTTTGGGAGAGGATGGCCAGCATGCCGGTGCGCGTTCTGCACCCCGCGGTCGCTGCAAAAGGCCAAAGACTCTACCTTTTTGGGGGGGAGGACGTCATGCAGAACCCTGTGCGCCTTATCCAGGTAATTGGTCCTTCTCACCTTGCCTACACACATGCATACGCGCGCATGCACACATGCACTCGAGCATACACTCATGCACACACACACATCCATGTAGACACACACAAATGATGCACACACACATATCCATATACGTGCACACAGAATATACATATACATGTACTCACACACATACATGTACACCTACACATTTGCCATTTGCAGGGGAAGGTAAAAAGAGGGAAGGAAGGAATTAGCTAAATTTCAGCCAGATTTTATTCATGTATGAAATCTTTTGTGTAAGATTAATATATACGAATGTATACCAGATGCATCTAAAGGTTCTAGCTAGAACACTCTGGATGCCAGACGACGAAGTCCTATAGGAATACTGTAGATGCTTCTCACCTAAATCAGCAAGGCCTTGAAAGAGTCCCAAGCACTGGTCCACAGTCTGTCACCAAATCCCCCGAGACCCAATCTCAGACCTGCTATCTATGGGGTCTACAGGTTACAAAAGTGTACGGGAGAGGCTAAGGCACAGCCAGGTCGGGGACACCACTGCCTTCAATGACAGGGGATGCTAACGTCACTAACAAGCTCTCTGGGAAGTGTGACTAATACAGATAAAAATCTCAGAATATAGGTTGTTTTCTGACATTATGCAAGTCCTAGTCTCTGCAGTTCACCTAAAGATATGAAAAACCTCAACAGTAAGTCTCTCTTTAAAGACAATCCACCGACACAAAGGCCCTGAAGCAGAAAGGCGCGTAGCCCATCCATCGCCTGGAGGAGCCGAGAGCGAGCGTAGCTGTGACCCAGAGGAAGGGGGAGAAAGTTTGTGCGCTGAGGCCGAGCTGGGGGTGGTTAGTCTCCCCATAATCTCCATCGACGCCCCCAAGCCACTCTGGGCAACCCCCTCCACCCAGACTGCTGCCCCTGCCCCCCTCCTACAGAAATTCCGGAACATTCTTAGGTGATGGGTGTTTGCAAAGACGAGGTTGATCTGGCAGGGCTTTCCAGGCCTCGTCAAGGAATTGGGGTTCAAGTCTGAGGGTAACAGGTTAGGTGAAGTAGTTGATTTTGCACTTTTAGAAGTTTTTCCCAGATGCCTTGTGGAGAAGGGACTGGCGGAGGCCTGAATGGACAAAGGAGAAGCACTGCAAGACGCTTCTAGAGGTTCAGGGGAGGGATGATGGCGGAGCGGACTGAGCTGGTGCCAGCAGAGACAGAAAAGTGACAATTCTGATTTAGTTCTTTTCTTGTGTTTTCCTTGCCTTCACTTCTCCGTACCACACTTTTGGCTCTTTTCTAACTATCTAGGCAGAGACCACTATAGTCTGCTCCAAAGCCCAGTCATTCACCTGAGCCAAGGCAGACGTGTTCTGCTTCCCCCACAACCCACAAGCTCTGGCCACAAACCACAGGTGTAATAAAGTGCTTCTACATAAAGCTAGAGCCCCTCCTTACTCCTTTTTTTTTTTTGCATATATGCACATATATATTTTTTACATGTTCGTGTATACATATATATATATATTTTACATGATTTTCATTTTTTCCATTATACTTGGTCCCCTTACTTCTTTAAAAACTGTATTTCAAAAGAAAGTCAACAAATAACCTGATGATTTCACATTATAAAACTGTTATCAATTCCTAAGAATAAATACAAAGCTCTAAAAAATCTACGTCCACAAGAAATGCATAGATTGTAAATCAACTATACTTTAATTTTTAAAAAGTTTTAAACTATACTTAAATTTTTAAAAAGTTGTTAAAAGTTTGCATAAAGGTAAAAAAAAAAAGAAAAATGCATAGGAAAATCAAACAAGACTCTTAAAAAGCCAAAAAACAGTGGAGTTCCCATTGTGGATCAGTGGGTTAAGAACCCGACTAGTATCCATGAGGATGCAGGTTCCTTTCCCTGGCCTCCCTCAGTGGATTAAGGACCCAGCATTTACACAAGCTGTGCTGCAGGTCACAGACGCATCTTGTATCTGACTTTGCTGTGGCTGTGGTGTAGGCTGGCAGCTGCAGGCCTAATTCGAGCAGTAGCCTGGGAACTTCCATATGCCACAGGTGCAGGGGTGGGGGGAGCCGAAAAACAAAATGAAAAAGGGGTGGGGGGAGCCGAAAAACAAAATGAAAAGAAAAAAAAAACAAAAACATGTGAACCATCCTTTTACACTGCAGTCCTAAGAAGGAAAATATGGGGCAACTATTCATTTAGAAGCCCTTCTTATCTGCCTAGCACTGGCTTTGTAATGGAAATTTGTACTCATTCAGATACAGTTCAGGATGAATGCTTGGTTAATTGATGGGGTAGGTTGGATTTTCAGGCATAGGTTCAAAGATTTCTTCATAGGAGAGTTTATCTGCACGTAAGCATTTTCTGAAGGTCTATACTGCGGTGGGGATACTGCTCAAATTGTGTGTACGTGTATCTTGCTACCTAGCCTTCTTTCTACCTCTCTTGCTGGATGAGGTAAGCAAATCCTTTACCATAACAAAGTATCATTTCCTCCACGGGTCAAGGACCATCCTTTGTTGTCCTTGCCTCAACCTATCACCAGATGGGGAGCCAATGTTTGTTTTTGAAACCATCACCAAAGCTGACAGAGAACAGAAAGCCAGGAGGCAATTACTCACTCAAATAAAATGCAACCAGTGTTTCTTTTCCTCCATGGATCTCATTTTCCAAAGAGTGTCACCTACATATCTGCAGAGGAAACTACGAGGCTTGACAGCCGTGTGGTTGCCCTCATCTCCAGCTTTGGCCTCCTCTATGCTCTACCAATTTCAAGGGCTTCAACAGGTCTCCAGTCTCAAAAGCCTTCACCCGAGCAGAGCCATGAGTGTGGAGGATAAAAGCATGGACTCTGGGCTCAACCAGACCAGACCTTCCGCTCAATCTAGCTATGTGACCTTGGGCATGTCACTTAACCTCTTTCAGCCTCAGTGGTCTACTCTGAAAAATGGAGAGAACTAACGGTATCTACATCACAGGAGGGTTGTGAAGCTCAAATTTGGTGAAATGATAAAATATAAGGCCTTGAACATGGTGGCAATTATATTTTCTACAGAAAGAATCTCCAGTGAAGAATACTGGAATGTTTTTGTTCCTTCTTTTCTTACATGAAGTCCATCCTATATCTCTGGTGCTAAACTTTGTTAATTAATGGATTCATTGACATTGGACACTTCAACTTTCAACGGAGGGATTTAACAGGAGAACATGCTCTGGGAATCACGATTTGCTTCTATTCCAGACCAAGGCCAAGGAGTCCTGCCCCCACCTCTTTGTGATTTCTCCTTTTCTCATGCTTCCTTTTTTATTACGATGCTAATGGCTTTCAGGCATGAACTGTTCAAAAGCCTTCCTCATTTAGCCCCAGATTTATTCTTGGCCTTAAGACCTTCTTAGATACACGGGAACATTTAGAAATTTAAACATGAGCCAGAAATAAAATGATTGAAAAATCACTGGTTTTATGCATATCCAAGTTGCTCCATTTTTCACCGGAAGGAGAAGACATGTTTGAAGCAAGGTAAGCAAAGACGTGCTCCAAATGCACAACTCTCAGTCTGTCCCGTAGAAACATGGCTACTCACAGGGACACGTAAAGACCTACTTCTAATAACATCCTTCTTTCTCTTTTTTAGTTATATTTTATTTGTTGATAGTAATACAGCTATATTGTCAGGATGGGGACAAAGTGAAAAGAAAAAGAAATCGCTGCTCTTTCACCCTCTTAATCACTTCTTCTATCTCTTAAAATCATGTGGCACTTAATTGACAGAACATTGTAAAACAACAGCAACAAAAAATTGTTTTTTGTTGTTGTTGTTGTCTCTTTAGGGCTACACCTGCGGCATGTGGAGGTTCCCAGGCTAGGGGTCTAATCGGAGCTACAGCCGCCGGCCTTCGCCACAGCCACAGCAACGCGGGATCCGAGCCGCGTCTGCAACCTACACCACAGCTCACGGCAACGCCGGATCCTTAACCCACTGAGCGAGGCCAGGGGTCGACCCCGCAACCTCGTGGTTCCTAGTTGGATTTGTTTCCACTGTGCCACGAGGGGAATGCCAAAAAATTGTTTTCAAAAAAAGTTCAACTCTAACCTTAAAAAAAAAAAAATGCACTTTAAAATGAAATGCTGCGATTATATCTCTCCCTCAGGTTTATCACATTTCCAGAAACACATGGTTCAAAATGGAGACGAGAATGATCAAGAACGTCTGCGCCCCCGCCGCGGTGCTGGGGGAGCGGATCGTCGTCGTGGGAGGTGAGTTTGAGCAGAGGATCGAGAGTGGACACAGACTTGGCATCTCCCGCAGAAAAAGAGTCGCTGATAGACAGAGCTTGTTCTCTGAGGCAGCCTTCTCTAAAGCACACCCAGCCAACCAGGGGAGTGTGGACAATTTAACAAAGCCCTCTCCTCGTTCAGAAATTCCGCTCTCTCTTTATCTGCAAACACGGGATAGAATCATATCTACTTCAGAGACTTGTGAGCATAAATGTGCTCACGTCTCGACCACTCAGCACTACCCCAGACCCGGGGCAAACAGTCAAAAAACATTTGCTGTTGTAAATAGGATTAGCTGCTAAAGGATCATTTCTCAGTAACTGCAGTATAATGTCACCGTTAAGAGGGCTGGTTTGGGGGTCAGTACGGACCTGGGTTCAAAACCTGACTCTGCCACGAACTGGTTCTATATTCTGAGGCAACTTATTAACCTCTTGGTGCCTCTTTTTGCTGATTTGTACAATGCAGACTCCGAAAAGTACCCACCAGAGAGGGCTGTGGTGGGACCCACTTCTGAGTTCCCAAAGGCTCCTTCGTTGGATTGTTAAAGCTCTTGGGTGAGCATATGAGAAAGAAGCAAAAGTTAACGAGTTAAAAGGCCCGTGGCGTCTCTGCTCTCTGAGATGTGGAAGCTAGGGTCAGACGGATCTGGATCCAAACCCGGGCTCTGCCATACAGAGACCTTGGGCGGGTTCATGAAACATTCCACGTTTTAGTTCAGAGTCCAGCCTCAGGGGTGGGTGATGGCAGAGGTCAGACAGGTCCCCTGGCCGCTCACCCCCAGTCCCAAATGAGCATCGCTGACCTGGTCCATACGCCACTTGGCTTTCAGGTTACACGCGCAGGATCCTTGCTTACGACCCTCAGTCCAACAAGTTTGTCAAATGTGCGGACATGAAAGACCGGAGGATGCACCACGGGGCCGCGGTGATGGGGGACAAGCTCTACGTGACGGGCGGGCGGCGGCTGACCACCGACTGCAGCATCGAGGACCTGGCCTCCTTTGACTGCTACGACCCCAAGACGGACACGTGGACGTCCCAGGGCCAGCTGCCGCACAAGCTCTTTGACCACGCCTGCCTCACCCTCCAGTGCGTCCCCCACACTTCCATGGTCCCCTGAGGCCCACGAGAAAAAGAGAAAGCCATCTGGCTTAGTCAAGATGCTCTTATTGCAAGAGACAGAACGCAATTCCAAGAGCTTAATTCTGAAAGGGCGCAGGGAGCGCTCTCAGGACTGAAAGTTCTAGGGCCTGGAGGCCTGAGACCAAGCATGTTGTTCACAGAACTCTCTCCATCTCTGTCTTCCCTCTCTCCCTCTCCCTTCCTCCCTCCTTCTCTACCTCATTCCCATTAGGCTTTATTCTACAAACAAGCTTCTTTAGCCTCTTTACCCAGTGTGAGGAAAATGGTAACAGATAAATCCAGCGATCTGGCTTCTTCAGGCAAGAATTTTACCCTTGTCCATATAGATTCCCCCTCTCCAAAAAGATGCCGACTGGTTCTTTTTGAATTCCCCGTCTCCGTCAATACTCTCAGAGACTGTGCTGCTGCAGTTGGCTTGACGTGGATCCTGTCTCTACAGGCAGAGGTGGGGTTAAAGATTGCCGCTGATAAAACAGCCAGATTGTACGTAATGGGACAGAAGTGGCTCCCCAAAGCAAGAAATGCTGGGCCGATAAAAACCGTATCGGCCCAGAGGATCATGGCAATTAGGAACAAGGGGGTGAAAACACCCAAAGGGGTCCCTGGAAGCATCTGGCCCAGGCGGCAGCAAGAGCAACTGGCCGAGCCTGTGTCCCTCCGCCTTCTAGGACATAGTGCGTTGGAATTCCAGAAGAGTAGGCGAACCTCAGTAACTAGCATTTGCAAAATTATCAGCACCACTGGAATAAAGTTTGTTTCTGATGCCAAATGATGTTTGTCTCCAGCTTCCAGGGATCCATAAACCTGCATAATTAATCAAGATTTTCATTTTGGTAAATGTTACAAGAATTGCTTTTCCGAGGAAAGCCAACAAATTCCTTCAGAGATTACAGCAGTTATGGCCCTTCCAATGCCGGGGCTGGCTTGCCCCGTGGCCCTCCTTATCTCAAAGTGCCTCCCACACTGGCTCAGTCCCAAACTTAGAAATCAGCTGAAGCTCGGGGCACATTACAATCACCTGGGGAGACGTTTGAAAATGGAGCTAAGCCCCAGTGAAATGGACAGACAGGGACTCCCAGAGCCGGTGCCAGGGCTCTGTACTGTTGAAAAGCGTCCCAGATGATTGTAATGACGCGCAGTCAGGTCAAGAACCAGCACCCTTCTCGGCACCGAAGCCCTTCATGTGCTTGTCTCTTCCCCACCCCGTCCCCCCAGCCCCCCTAGTAAAGTCCCCTCCCACCAATGGAAGCCTCTGGGATGGATGAGTCTTGCTGCCCCGAGCCAGGCACCAGTGCCCCCAAGCTGACGCCTTCCACCCCGTCCAGCTCTCCAGGTCCATGTTCTGGACTTTTCCTTTCTTCCTAGTTTGTATTTTTTGTACTTTTTCTCCTACTGGGGTCGGAGGCTCTGCCCGGCTCCCCAGACCACTTGGCTGTGGTCCAGACACCCTCCCCAGACGGTCAGCCCCCACTGCTCATCCTGGATGCTGTCCCCTGAGTGCCTGGCTGGACTTACTCCAGCCTCTTCTCTCTGAAGCTCTCCATCGAGGCTCTCAATCCCACCCCTCCCTGAAACTGCACTTGTAACCGGTGACTCCTGCGGTGCCCACAGGGGCAGTCCGTTTTCACCCCTCGTCCGCAGCATATGACGACCCTCCTCCTTTCATCCTGAAATAGCTTCTTCTCTCTGCCTCCGGGACACCCGCTCACTCTGGCCTCGCTTCCTTCTCCTTGCAGTTCATTCTCGTCTCGTCCTGGCTAATAAGTGGTGGTTTATTAACACCAGGGCTCAGCCCTGAGAATTTTTTGTATCTCCTCCTGCTCCCTGGGTGCATGAGTCACCCCGTTTCTGGCTTGCCAAACCACTCAAATGCCGTCTCTCATTCTGGACCCCACTGCTTGCCCTTCATCTCCACGTTGATGCTAAGTAGATACTGCAAACTAAACACGTTCAAGATCACTCTTTCGTCTCTAAGACAACTCCTCCCACAGGCTTCTCCGTCCTGGGACAGAATAACACCTTCTCCCAGTTTCTCAGGCCCAAAGCCCTGGCCACTACTCTTGGCTCTTTCTCAACACTCCACTCCATGTGTTCCAAACATATTCAGAACCCAACAGCATCTCACCACCCCCAGCTCAGCCCCTGGTCCCAGCCGCCATCGTGCCTCAGCTGAACCCTCACGGTCATTTCTTCACTGACCTCCGCTTCCACCATTGTCCCCTGAACCGCTTCTCAACACAGCAGCCTGTGTGATGGTTTACCCAAGTAAGCCAGAACAGGTCGGTCCCCCGTTCCCTCCAAAGCCGTCTCAGCTGTCTCAGACCCGCAAGACCGCTCCCCCTGGCCCTGCCCCTCACCCTGCTCTCCTGGCCTCATCGCCCACCACGTCCCGCCCCCTGACCCAGCGCTAGCCTCCAGGCTCACACATCCCCAGCTGGTCTCCACCTCTGTTTCCGCGCTTGCTGTGCCCTCCGCCCGAAAACCCTTGCCCCAGATCATAACCACGCGGTTCGCCCCTCCTCACCTCCCTCAAGCCGCTGCTCAGAGATGTCTTCCCGGATGGCCCTCTTCTGATCCATCAACAGGTCCTGTCCGTGACACCCCCGAAATAGCCCACAAATACCCCCAGTCCCTCTTTTTCTCATTGCTACTTCTCTGAGTGCAAGCCATTCTCACCTCCTGCCGGCCTCCTACTAGATTCGCTGCTTCTACTCCTGTCCCTCTGATCGTTCCTCAAATAACAGGTAATCTTTTCAAAGCACAGAACTGGTCATGTTACTTTCCTGCTTACAATGATGCTACAGCCTTCCCAGAGACTTCTGCATGAGGCCCCCGATCCCTTATCTAGCCTCCAGGGCCTTCAATGATCCAGCACCTACCTTTCTCTCTGGCCTTGTCTTTTTTTTGTGTGTGTGTCTTTTGTCTTTTTAGGGCCACACCCACAGCATATGGAGGTTCCCAGGCTAGGGGTAGAATCGGAGCTACAGCTGCCGGCCTACACCACAGCCGCAGCAACTCAGGATCCAAGCCGCGTCTGCAACCTACACCACAGCTCATGGCAACGCCAGATCTTTAACCCACTGAGCAAGGCCAGGGATCGAACCCGCAACCTCATGGTTCCTAGTTGGATTCGTTTCCACTGCGCCGCGATGGTAACTCCTGGCCTCATCTTTTGTGACTCCTCTCTCTGTCCCTGCCGTCATCTCTGCTTCCGCCATCCTTTATTAGCGCCCCTCGTCTCTCTTGCCTCGGGACCCTTGCACGTGCTCTGGCCGCTTCCTGATACACATCTCTCACCTCGTCACCTTCAATTTCTACCTGACGCTCTAGATTAAAACTCACTGCATCAAGAATGCCTTCCGTGCCCCGCCACCCCCACCACCCCAGCTTGGCTCAGCTCTATTAAACGCCCTATACATCCCTTTGAGACCCTTGTCTGTGATAGCTTGATCACAGACTTCTAGAGCCTTACATTTGTCCCATTTTCCTCTGCATTCCCGGATGTGGGGCTGGGCTCAGTGTCAGCCCCAGGTACTGGAGGTCCTCAATTACCATATGATGAGTGAATTAAAGAAGCAGTAAATGAACATAGAGGCCGCGTCCCACCGTCTCCGGGTCTCCACCTTAAACTCGGGGATGTGTACACGGGCACTGGTTTCAGCCCCCAGACCCTCTGCTAAGGGGGTGCTCTGCCCTTCCCTCTTTCGCTCCCCTCCCTGATCCTGAACCGAGTTCAGGGCGAGTCTGGGTGGCACAGCCTACTCAGCAAGGCTGCAGGGTGAAGGGCTTTGTCCAGAGGGCCCCGTTTGCCTGGAATTAGAAGCAGGCGCCTTGCCATCTATAAACTCCTCCCGTGGCCTCCAAAAATCCTTCTGTCAGAGACTTGTTAATGCCTTGACTTTCTTTTCCCTTCGTCTCAGTCCAATATTTAATAAGCTGCCAGAGTCTGTGGCTACTCAGAGCTCATCCAAGTCTCCCAGGGGCACAGAAGAACTATGTAAACTGCCTGCTGGGATTTATAAAGAAAGATGGTACCAGGGCCAAATACATTAGGACACACAGGGCAGGCCAGCTCTGTGCATCAATCAGACGCCTCTGACAGGTGCATTCACACACCGGGGCCCACATCTGAGCTGGGCTGCACAGCGACCCTCAGGACACGAGGGAGCTTATCCAATGGGCCGAGGATAATCTCAGTCCAAAACGAAAGAGGGAGAAGGTTTTGGCACAAGGCTTCCTTGGTCTCACTGGCTGAGGAGAGAGTCACAGTCCAGAGCTGAGGTCAAAATATATTTAGCCAGCAGCAGTTTAACCGAAACATTTTAAGTAGAAAAATGTCAACCAGCCTGACTAATCATCTCAACAGGCAAGGGGGGGCGGTGAAGCGGAGTGAGGGCTGAGCAAGAACACAGTATCAAAAACATCAAACACCCTGCCTCCCAGCGCGCAACAGTGAGCAGGAGAGGAGCCAGCAGAGAAAACAGCACTGGAGGGAAGAGACTGCAGCACCGGGAGTAAAGTGGGACGCTGGAGGGGCTGCTCCAGCACCAAACATGCCCCCAGCCCTGACTCCCAGGGGGAACCTTGGAAGAGGGTCTGCAGTGCTGAGGCCACCATCAGGCTCGTCAGTGACTGGGACACAGCCAGCAGACACTGCGTGGTGTCCCCTGGCAGGGCAACATGGCCCCAGTGGGACAGAGTTGCTGGCAACCTGGCCCCAGCCCTTGCAGACCCTGCTGACTCTCTCCCCGTGAGCCGTGGTGGCTCTGAAGGTGAAAAACCCCCACCTGGAGCCACCAGTCTCCCCTCCAAGCCGTCTCCTCCTGTGATCCTGCCCCTCCCTGCTCCGCATCCACTATGGTGAATAAGAGCAAGTCCTCAGTATCCACATCTTAAAAACCAAGTTCCAGTGGAGCGTGAATTTACCTTCATCACCTGCAGTAAGACTCTGCAACATCCCAGAGGACAAGACTGTGACTGGCTTCACTCAAACACTCTGTCCTCAGGACATCTGGCATCGCCCTCCCCTCCCGGCTCATGCCCCCTTGGCTTTGCACATGAGACTTCTGCTGTGACATCTTCCCAGTCCCACCCACCCAACTCTTCCCTGGCCTTCACCTCCTCCGTGGAGCCCTCTCCAGCCTTTCTACTAACTTCCCTTTCTTCCAGCTCCTTTCACACTGTAGCATAGAGACCTGTTGAATGGAGATGAAAGGGGACCTCTTCACGGAGGCAAAGACAGGGTCTTGGTGCCCTGTAAACCTGTAGGTCACGTTTAATCAGTACCTGGCACACAGACGATGCCTACATGTTGGCGGAATGAATGAATGGCTTGCACGAGCGAACAAGTTCTAAATACCACGGGGCTATCCACGCGGCTCTGGGTGAGAACAAGGGCTTAATTATCAGGTGAACTGGGGGTTAAGTTAAGGAAGAACCCCAATGGTGTCAAAGCTTTAAAACTGATTATTGCAGGAGTTCCCGTTGTGGCTCAGTGGTTAACGAATCCGACTAGGAACCATGAGGTTGAGGGTTCGATCCCTGGCATCGCTAAGTGGATTAAGGATCCGGCATTGCTGTGAGCTGTGGTGTGGGTCGCAGACGCGGCTCGGATCCCGCATTGCTGTGGCTGTGGCGAAGGCTGGTGGCTACAGCTCCTGTTAGACCTCTAGCCTGGGAACCTCCAATGCCACGGGTGCGGCTCTAGATAAAGGCAAAAAAGACAAAAAAAAACTGATTATTGCAGATCTATCTGAGAACAACGAATAACACAGTCCAGCACTGTACGAAATACAGTGAGGTAGAAAATGACACAGACCTTCACCCAGAGGACGCTATTCAAGGGGCAGCACAGCTGATGGCCTGCAGATGATCCAGATCCCCTGAACTCGGCGTGCCCTCTGTCCTCTCGGATCATTTTTCAGAGAACCCCCACTCCAGTCATCCAGACTTGGAAGGCATTACATCCTTCCAAGGCCCCCGACTACCCTCCCTTCCCAGCAGTTGTGTAGCGGAAGCAGCATGTTGTACTGCAGAGAATCCAAACGTGGAACAAAAGAGACCTGGGCCTGGACGCGGGTTCTGCCACTCACTGGCAGTGCAACTTTTGACAAGTTACTTGACCTCTCTGAGCCTCAGGTTCCACATCTAGGAAATGGGTGGATTTTTACCTCCCTGAGGGAGTGCTTGGAGAACAAGAAGGATGATGGCCATTAACAGACAGTACAGTGTCTGACACTGAGTGGGCAACGGACAAGGTCAAGCTCCTTTCCCTTCCACTGCTCTTTCTCCTTGTCTTCACCACCGGCCAGTCTGCACGTCCCCGATGAAAAACCTCCCTCAGTACCCACTCTGACCAAGGATGTGCACTTGACCCAGACAGCGCTGAACAGCCCTGCCCCTGCGGCTGCCACAGCCTCTCACACCTGAGGACCCGATTCCTGCATCTTATTAGCTGGTCCTCCCCTATCAGCACTGCTCTCTTTTTCACTCGTTGACTCACAGACTGCTGTTATGCTTCCAACAAATGCTGTCCAGAAACCCCCAGGCCAGGCACGGTGGTAAACATGGGGGTCACGGGCTGAACGAGACGTGAATGAGGCTCCTGCCGTCACCAACATCACAGGCCAATGCAGTTTTGCCAACCGGATGTGCTCAAAACGCTGGGAGGGAGGTGGCGAGACCCTGACACTTGTCCTTTCGGACTCAGCTCAGACACCGCTGTTCCCAAGGCTGCCACAACAAACTACCACAAAGTCGGTGTCTTCAAACAACAGGAATTTGTTTCTCAGGGTTCTGGAGGCTGGAAATCCAAAATCATGGTGTGGGCGGGGCTGGGCCCGCTCGGAAAGCTCTAAGGAAGAATCTTTCCTCGTCTCTGCCAGCTTCTGGTGGCTCCTGGAAAACCTGGCCTTTCTTCAGCTGGCAGCTGCATCACTCCAAAGTCTGCTTCCATCACCACGTGACCTTCCCCGCATGTCCTCCTCTGTCTCTTCCAACACCACGTGACCTTCTCCGCATGTCACCCGAATCTGTGTGATTGCATCTTGATCCTTAACTTATTATGTCTACAAAGACCCTATTTCCAAATAAGGCCCCATTCTGAGTGTCCGAGTTGACGTGAATCTGCGGGGAGGTGTGATCCAGCCCACTGCAGACAGCATCTTCCCCAAGAAGGCATCCTTGATGAGCGCTCACGGCCCTCTGCCCCAGGCTGGGCACCACGACACTGATTCCTCCTCATCTCCCCATCTGGTCAGGGCATCTCGTGGGCGGGGACGATGTCTGAGAAGATACGCAGTAAACGGGTACTGACTGGACTGGGGTAAACCATGCCACACGGACTAGCAACCCTTTAATGGACTCCAAGGCCAATGTCTATGAGACACAGCTTCTGAGTGGCTTCCCCAAAGTCCAAGGTGAGCAAATCTTTGCCAAATGCCAATCAAGAAAGAATCAGGGTCCGTGAGGACAAGCCCACGGTCAGGCGTGAGCAATGATCTAAGAGAATGGATCTGTCAGCACCATGTCGCCACAATGTCCCATTCTCAGTCTCGCCAACACAGGCCTTTGGGGCGATGCTGTGAGAGGCTGTACCTTAAAGCAGAAGCCAGCGCTGAGGGTGCGGGAGGGAGGGAGTCCGGTCTCTGAAATGTCAGCTCTCACGCAGTCTTATAGGAATTCTAGGCTCCCGTTCAAGTGCAACGTCATTCTCCTCATGTGGGGAATTGGGGTTTTGTTTTCTCTAAAGATACCCATGAGTCTCTTTCCTCTTCATTTCACTTGTTTGATTTAATTAGAATTCCAGGGCATGAGGTCCGAAATTCTCCAGCAACGCTCCCAGAACAAGCTGCTGGTCCGGAACGCGGTGCTCGGAGGAGATTCGAGAGTACCAGGCGTCTGTAAGTTAGGAAGACAGGTGCGCGGAGGTCGGTCCTATTCGAAATCAGAGGCTGTCTCTGCAGTTTCCCCAGAAGACCCGCCGGCCCTAACCACATTCGAAACAAGAGGCCACCTCAGGGCAACTGCAAAGTCAAAATCGCCTGAAAGGGACTGGAAGGGAAGCAGTTTGGAGACATCTATACTCAAGATAAGACCAAGGAGAAAATAGAATTCATTTGCGGAGCCTCTGAGACACTTATCTTTTGGGGCGTGTTAGCGAAGAAGACAGAAGTAATCCCTACTTTGGGTATAGATTTATTTTGCTTAACTTATCTTAAGGGCAAAACTAAGAATGCTAATGGCTTTGAGGGATCCCAGATAATTCTCCACTCGGGTCAGACACCACTGGGGTAACAATTAGCCCTAAGAAAATGTTTGCTGAATGAATGAATCCATGAGTGACAATGCCTAATGTTTCTTGCCCACTCACTAAGCACGGGACATAAATGACCCAGCTCGGGTATCACAGGAATCTTCCAGAATCTCCCCAGCACTCTTCCCAAAATCCTATCTAAAATAGCCTCTACCCACCCACTGCATTATTTTTTCTCACCCCTTGTATATTTCCTTTATACCTTTTCTCTTCATTATTGATTGTGTTATTTGCTTTCCAGGGTTTAGTTGATTGACAGCCTCACCCCAGGGAGGATGGAGAACAGATCTGCCTTGGTTACTTGGTTCCCTGCTTCCTGACACGGAGAAGGCAAACAACAAAGATTTGTTGAAAGGATGAATGAACGAATGTCCAGGCATTGAGGATGCAGCAAAAAAAGAGAAAGATGGTTGCTGGGAGGGGGGGTGAGCATTCAGTCTATACGAGGAGGAAGTTAACTGGCCATGGGGAGGGCATGTTCTTTACCCAGATGCTGATGCTGCAGGAAGACCACCCTACAGGCAGCCAGTGGAAGGACGGAGAAGTCCAGAGAGTTTAGGTGGGCTGCTATTCCCATCCCATAATGCACTGTGGCCACTGACATAACAGCAAGGAGTTAGGAAACAAGGCAGCCGAGTCCACACGGAACTGGACACCGACTGGATGCAGAAACGGGAGGAGATGGGGAGCAAGGAAGAGAGTGCAGATGCTGGCCTGGCTGACCTCCAGGATGCCTATGTCTCAGGAGAGAAGCACAAAACAAAAGGAAGGGAAGTATGCCACGGGGCTGCCGGTAGGAAGGTGAAAACCCCAAGATGGCGTGTCCTCCTCGTCCAGAGCAGTGTCCCTTGCCCCGGGGACTGACACAGGTTGCATGGACCTGTAATCTTGTCTGTCTCCCCAACGAGATTTTAGGGGCCCTTCATTCAGAACCCCTTTTAAAACTCCTCAGCCACCAATGGGAGTACCTCTAACAATGGCTTGTGTGGTAACCTTTCATGTCTACAGAGGAGCCTGTAAGGGACTATCTGAGTGGATGCGAGCAAAGATGGAGCCGACGTGCATTGCTGTGTGGCCCTGAGAAAATAAACCAACCTCTCTGATCCTCAGTTTCCTCATCTCTGAAGTGGGGATTAGGATAACACCTTCCTCCTCATGGAGCTTTTGAGAGGATTAACTGAATTACTATACACAAATGCTGTCTGTGAGTTAGCCATTATTACCATTTATGTTATTAAATACAATGCACTGCAAAGAGCCATCTGTAGCTATGTGGCCTTGGGGAGGCCCCTTAACCTTTCTGAACATCAGTGTCCCCTTTGCTAAAATGGTCGTGGTGACACTCTCACTCCATAGCGGGTTGAATCATGGCCCCAAAAGATAAAACCGTATTTAGAAAAAGGGTTTTTGCAAACGTCATTACATAAAGGATCTCAGGATGAGATAATCCTGGATTAACTGAGCGGATCATAAATCCAATGGCAAGTGTCCTTATAAGAGAAAGGCTGAGGGAGGGGTGAGATGCAGAGAAGGCAACGTGTAGACGAAGGCAGAGGTCGGAGCGCGGCGGCCCGCAAGTCGAGGAACGCCCCCACCCCCACCCCCGGGGCCAGCAGAACCCAGAAGAGGCAAAGAAGATTCCACACCTAGAGCTTCTGGATGGAAGGCAGCCCAACACCCTGGCTTTGAACTTCTGGCCTCCAGAACTCTGAAAGAACAACTCTGGTGTTTTAGGCCATCAGGTTTGGGTGACTTGTTGCAGCAGCCACAGGAAACTAACATGTCCCTTCACAGGACAGCTGCAGGGATTGAAGGAGGCAACTTCCATAAAGCAGCTGGCAACCAACGATTTATAACAATTACTGTATAATTTACCTCCCTTCCCTGGACCTTCATCTCCCCTCCTGTAAAATGAGAATGTAGATGGGATAAAGGTGTCCAGGTTTTTGCTACCTTGTGGCAGCTCAACTCCTTCACAAGGCGAGTTAATGTTAATTCCTCATCTCCACCCCGCCCCGTCTGCCCCTCGTTCCAGGGCACCGTGACGGAGAACAGTTTAGGAGTCTGTACATCTCTGTGTCCATCAAAGAGGGTGGCGGGCACTTGTCCTTATCCCGTCTTCAGACTGGAGGGGACGATGAGACCACAGAATCCTGAGCGTCACCCTCCTGATCTTCCAACATGAAAGAAGACGCTGGGCAAACCACTCAACCCCACTAGGACACGACTACCGCAAACCACTCATCCCCACTAGGACACGACTACTGCAATTATATTTTAGGAATTATAATATTCTCCTCCTTCTTGGGGTTTGTGGAGGAGAAAGCACTTAAGACATTCATGTAAATGTCAAAAGCAAAAAGAGTAATCACGAGGAGTTCCCACTGTGGCTCAGCAGGTTAAGAACCTTACATAGTGTCCGTGAATGTATGGGTTCGATCCTTGGCCTCGCTCAGGGGGTTAAGGATCCAGCGTTGCCATAAGCTGTGGCGCATTTCACAGATGCAGCTGCAGCTCCAATTCGACCCCTAGCCTGGGAACTTCGCATGGTGTGGGTCTGGCCATTGAAAAACAATAATAATAAAAATAATAACCCCGAATGGTGGGGGTAATAACAGATGTAGAAGTAAAATGCGCAATGACGTTAAAAATGGCAGTAACATCTAAAATTTAAATTTACAGCAGCATTGTAAAGGA
The DNA here is from genome assembly GCA_004024745.2 of Catagonus wagneri. Classification (NCBI taxonomy): domain Eukaryota; kingdom Metazoa; phylum Chordata; class Mammalia; order Artiodactyla; family Tayassuidae; genus Catagonus; species Catagonus wagneri. Next base: position 19,779,956 of record PVHT020000230.1, on the reverse strand, counting down.
CAATGACAGCAGAAAGGATGGGAGGAAGGAGATGGCAATGCTTCCTGGGTGTACTGATGGGGCTCGCTCAGCAGACTATACACAGAGGACCGCAGCTCCCTGGCTCCATCCTCTCCTCTCCTCACTCTTCCCCCGCTGGGAGTCAGGAATGTAGGGACACTTCCTAGCAGAATGGGGAAGCAACGGATCCATTTATCTTTCTAAAAAATAAGTCTGGCCTGATCGCTCCCTTTCTTAAATCCTTTCAAAGGTTTCCTGCCTTTAAAAATTCAGACTCCACTTCCATACCCATGAGGTCCTTTGTATATGTTTGAATAAACAGCCTCCACTTGATTCAGTAACAAACAAAAGGGGAGCGAAGGGGCCCCCGCCCCCAAGAGGCACTCAGCGGATGCTGATTTCCTTGCGGCCCCCATATTCCCTGTTCTCTTCAACTGGAACTCTCTCATTTGCCTATAAACAATGATGTTCAGCTATTAGCTACAGCTAGAGATATGCAGAAACAGAGACTAAATGGATCTCAGGTCCCTGGCCACTGGCTCCCCATCCTATGGGGACGCAGTGACTTGCTCTTTCACGCCAGAAGCCCAGGACACGCTTCCTCCGAGGGCTCAGGCCCAGTGACTGTGGTCAAGGCCTTAGAGTCTCAAGAGATTTTCAAGGAAATATTTTTGCCCTCAAAACTGCCTCCTTCTTTTCAACTAGACTGATGAATTATTTTGTTATTTGGTGACTGAAAATTCATGAAATTTTGTGGTTACAGCAAAAATGTCACACACGATTCCATATGTCCACGCAGTGGGACTGGAAATCTGACAACAAAAACCACTGTTTCTTCCCCTAGAATTTAATGGCCCTCCAGCCTCTCTCTCTCTCACTCTCCTTTTTTTTTTTTTTTGCTTATAATATTTTATCCCCTTAATCAAAAACATTGCTTTAAAAATCATAAAAATCCAAACTATTGCATTTAGAATGGACAGAAAATAAGATCCTACTGTATACACAGGGAACTACATCCAGTCTCCTGATGGATGATAATATTAAAGAAAAGAATGTATATGTATGTATGACTGGGTCATGTTGCTATATAGCAGAAATTGGCACAACATTGTAAATCAACTATAATTTTAAAAAAGAAAAAAAATCATAGTTAGATACAAGGCTCTATAAGTAAAGATAATGGGTCAAAGTGCTATATTTTCTTAATTAGTCTCAAGATTCAATTTCTCAAATGCAAACATAACTTACCCATGTCCTCTTTTAAGATTTATTTGTTTGCTGCCCTATCCTATTAAAATATAGACAAAAAGCGGAGACAGGGAGTATGCATTCAATGCCTAAAACAGTGGACACAGTAGGTATTCAATAAACGTTTGTTGGATGAACAGAGAGTGAAAGAGAAGGAATTCAGATGGCCTTCTCAAAGATAATAATAGAATATTAAAGCTAGTGGAGCCCTTTCTATTTTTTTCCTTACTCCCTACTCCCCATTTGACTGGTAAAAACAAAGCTCAGAGAAGTAAAGTGAATTGGCCAGGTCAGCAGCAGCAATGGAATCTGAACTCAAGCTCACGATTTCCAGTTCTAGAACAATATTCTGCCTCCAAGAACTGGGGACAAAGTCTGATTCCATTTGAATGAGTCTCTAATCACTGAATACTAGACACTTTCGGACATTAGGCATTGATTGATTCAACCTGGTGAGGTCTCCTCTCAGATCATGAAAGTAGACAATACATCAAGAGACTATGACACAGGAGTCACTTCTGGTTTCTCTCAGATCATCTCTGACCTTGGTTCAGAGGAAGAGACGATGCTGATGGGTAAATACGGATGGGGTGGCTTTGAGTCCACCTCCCCTTCTCTCAAGAAAGGCAAGTGAACCGTCTTGGCAGGAACCATTTCCCCGGGCTCCAAGGGCCTGAGATCCGCCAGGAGATCATGCCCTGCCAGGTGAAGGCCCCGTCTCACATGCTTCGTTTGGGTGAGAATCAGGCTGGGGCACAATGCGAGCCTCAGGACCAGTTGCAGAATTGGATGTGTAATCAGTACCTTCAAGAACTTCAGCCAAAAACACTCCTGACAGCACTTTGATCTTGCCGACTCATCTCCAAACCCCGTGACGGATGATTCACTGCTCTCCTCTGGGGTCATGACGGTCAGGTGCTAACCCAGAAGTGAGAACTAAGTTCATAAGAGGAGAGATCCACTAGTTGGAACCCTGGTTTTTCCAGGGCTTCAACCTACCGCTCTTTGGGTTTCCAAGCAGTGAGGGAGGCCATGTTGGTCTCTTCCTCATCAATCCAAATAAAGGGAAAAAGATAACAAGAATCCAACCGGATTACAGAGGGAGCTAGTGTCTAAGCAGAAATCAACCCGGGATGATGAAAAACATACAAATCCACAAGCCCCCATCACAATTCCAAAATCCAAAACAGCTCTGAAAACTGAGTTTTTTGCTTGTTTCATTTTGTATATTTGCAGCTAATTCATTTGGCAGCAAATCCTGACAGCAAAAACTGACACGAGATTATTTTTAGCATTTATTTATCCTACTTCGGATGCATACTCATACATTTTGATGTAGAAACATTACCATTTGAGTCTGAGGTGTGAGTCAGACACCACTGGGATGGTAAGAATATAAAAGTATAATATAATGGGCAGCTTATTACTTTAACAGAACTGAAAAAGAAATTTGTGGCCACACCTGTGGCATACGAAGTTCCCAGGCTAGGGGTCAAATCTGAGCTGCAGCTGCCAGCCTATGCCACAGCCATAGCAACGCCAGATCTGAGCAGAGTCTGCGACCTACACCACAGCTCACAACAGTGCTGGATCCTTAACCCAACAAGCGAGGCCTGGGATGGAACCCAAATCCTCATGGACACTAGTCAGGTTCATAACCTGCTGCGCCACAATGAGAACTCCCAAAACTGAAAAATTCTTAATTCCAAAACACATCTTGCTCCTAAGATTTCAGATAACAGTGGTAGACTTGTAACTCTTCATTTACCTTACTTGTTCTGCACAAAAAGCTAGGGCAGGCAATGTTATCTTCATTTAATAAATGAATAAACTGGGGGGGTGGGGGGATGCACTGAGGGTTTAGGATGGAAATGCTATAAAATTTGGTTGTGATGATTTTTGTACACCTATAAACGTAATAAAATTCATTAAGTAATTAAAAAAATAAATAAATGAATAAATTGAGGCTCAGAGAAATCAAAAGACCTGTTATCTACACTGCATAACAAATTAATTCAAAACTTAGTGATTTAAAACAACAGTAAACATTTATCGTTTCACACAATTTCTGTGGATCATAAATTTGAGAGTAGCTTAGTTGAGTAGTTCTGGTTAGGGGTCTCTCATGAGGTTGTAGTCAAGATGTTGATCAGTTATCCAGCATGGGTTTTTTTAAATTTTATTTTTAGTAGAGTAAAGTTGATTTACAGTGTTGTGTCAATTTCTGCTGCACAGCATAGTGATCCAGTCATATATATATATTCTTTTTCTCATACTATCTTCCATCATGTTCTATCCCAAGAGATTGGATATATTCCCTGAAGTAAGTCAGAAAGAGAAAGACAAATGCCATATATCACTTTTATATGGAATCTAAAATATGGCACAGATGAACCTATCTACAAAACAGAAACAGACTCACAGACACAGAGAACAGACTTGTGGTTGCTAAGGGAGAGGGGAGGAGGCAGTGGGATGGACGGGGAGTCTGGGGTTGGTAGATGCAAACTATTACACTTAGAATGGATGAGAAATGACATCCTACTGTACAGCACAGGGAACCCTCCAGTGTGTTTTATCTGAAGGTTTAACTTGGGCTGAAGGATCCACTTCCAGGACGGCTCACTCCCAGGACTCTTGGCAGGAGGCTCTGTCTGCTTCCTTGTCTCATGAACCTTTCCATAGGGTGCCTTGAGTACCCTCCCAACATGGCAGCTAGATTCGCCCAGAGCAAGTAATCCAAAACAGAGCAAGGTGGAAGCCAAAACGTCTCTAGATTCAGAAGTCACATTCCATCATTTTCATAATATCCAACCGGTTATAAAAGTCATCCTTCCCAATATGAGAGAAAACTACATAAGGACATGAATGCCAGGAGACAGATACCAATGGAAGACATCTGGGAAGGCTAGCTACCACAATTAGATAATAGCATTTTGTGTTTGTTTTACAGATGGAAGTCTAAGCAACTGGTCCAGGGTTGCACAGCCGATCAGAGGGAGAATAAGACTTGAAGCCAGCCTGACCAGCTCCAGAGCCCACACTTTAAACTGTGACATGATAACACCTTTAACTTACTTGACTGTCCTCCTAATATATTGGACATTTTAGTAAATTCAAATTTCTTATTACTATAAATAATACCAAACACTTTCTACATAAATCTATGTGTCTCCAGCTCCATTCTTTTGTTAGGACAAATGCCTAGAGGCAAAATTGCTAAGTCAAAAGGTATGAATTTTTTAATCCTGTTGACATATATTACAAAAAATAATCTCCAGAAAGGAAACACCAATTAAAAATCTCAGTGAAGGAGTTCCCATCGTGGCTTAGCGGAAACGAATCCGACTAGGAGCCATGAGGTTGCGGGTTCGATCCCTGGCCTCCCTCAGTTAAGGATTAAGGTTCCGGCATTACTGTGAGCTGTGGTGTAGGTTGCAGACACGGCTCGGATCCCATGTTGTTGTGGCTGTGGTGTAGGCTGGTGGCTACAGCTCCGATTAGACCCCTAGCCTGGGAACCTCCATATGCTGCGGGTGCGGCGCTAAAAAAAAAAAAAAATGACAAAAGACAAAAAAAAAAAAACCTCAGTGAAGCATTCCTGTCGTGACTCAGTAGAAACAAATGACTAGAATCCATGAGGATGCAGGTTTGATCCCTGGTCCCGCTTAGTGGGTTAAGGATCCAGCGTTGCCATGAGTTGTGGTATAGGTCACAGATGCTGCTCAGATCTGGCATTGCTGTGGTTGTGATTCGACCCCTAGCCTGGGAACTTCCGTATGCTACAGGTGTGGCCCTAAAAAGCCAAAAAAAAAAACCTCAGTGAAAGTTCATGTGAATGCCTGTCCCACTGCATCTGTGATATAACATCATTATTTAAATCTGTTGATTTTATAGGCTAAAAATACTTCTTTGATTCGCATTTTTTTTGTCTTTTTTCCTTTTATCTAGAGCCGCACCCCCGGCATATGGAGGTTCCCAGGCTAGGGGTCTAACAGGAGCTGTAGCTACCGGCCTTCGCCACAGCCACAGCAACGCGGGATCCGAGCCACGTCTGCAACCTACACCACAGCTCACGGCAACACAGGATCCTTAACCCACTGAGCAAGGCCAGGGATCGAACCTGCATCCTCATGGTTCTTAGTCGGATTCGTTAACCACTGAGCCACGAAGGGAATTCCGATTCGCATTTTTTGGAATATTTATTTCTTCATACGGTTATTATTTATCTGCACATTTGCGGGGGTTGGTTGCAAGTAACAGAATTTGACTAATTTAAAATTTTTTGAAAAAGGAAGTACTGAGAGAATACAGGTGGCTTATGGAATTAATGGGAAAGTTGGAAAGTATGGCTTGAAAAGGAACAGGGACCTGAGCATCCTAAGGGCTCCAGGCAACAGAAAGGAACGGACGGTCTTAAAGGCCACCATCACTAGAATGAGTCAGTTTCAATATTCTATCCATCCTTGGGTCAAAGAGTCCAAGTTTGAATCATATGTCCAATCTTGGGTAGGGCAGGACAAGGTACCTTGATTCAACCAAGAACAGTTTCCTGTGGGGAGAGGTAATTACCTAGAAGTAAATTGCTGTGACTAAAAGAAAGAAGAAATGGATCCTTTATAGCTAAAGAGCAATAACTGTCCACTGCAGGGTTTAATTTGATGGTTCCCAAACCTACGCCCTTAGGTTAAAAGTCCTCTGCGCCTTATGCTGGTTCCTGGCCTATTCTTATTCACTGGTCAAGTCAAAGAACTTTATTTTTACCTAAGAAGTTCAGCATCATTGGATGAGCTTTTCTCTTTGGTAGAAAAGTCTAAAAATGTAGAAATGTGGGGATAAGACCCCTTCAACTTTGACAAGAAAAGTAACCAAGACCAAAGGGATCAGACCTGATTTTGTCTGAATGTCTGTCTCCCCCCAAATTCATAAGTTGAAATTCTAATGTCCTATGTGATGGTATTAGAAGGTGGGGCCTTTGGGAGGTGATTACATCCTGAGGGTAGAGCCCTCATGAAAGGGGTTAATGCTTTTATAAAAGAACCCCAATGGCTTCTTAGCCCCATTTCCATCACTTGAGGATACAATGAGAAGTCTGCAACCTGGAAGAGGACCCTCCCTTGACCATGTTGGCACCCTAAACATGGACCTCCAGCCTCCAGAACTGTGAGAAATAAATTGCTATTGTTTATAAGCCCCCCCAGTTCATGGTATTTTGTTATAGCACCAAACAAAGACAAGCCCTTTACCAGGGGTTGGCAAATGTCTTCTGTAAAAGATGAGACAGTAAATATTTTAGGGTCTAGGCGGATAATAGCCCCTACCACAACCACCTCATTCTGCTCTTGTAGCACAAACGTACTCACAGACATATGAAAATAAACGGATCTGGCTGTATTCTAACAAAGCATTACTGACAAAAACAGGGTGGCAGGCAGGATCTGGCCTCAGGGAAGGCGGAGAGTTTTCTGACTTTTTCTTTAAACAAAACAACAACAAAACATGTGATGTTTCTGTTTGTGGTTATTTCAATCCTGGCTCCAAAATAGTGACATTTCTCCTGTGGTTTTAAAGGATATACCTTCAGTTGCCAACGTTTAGGGCAATGGTCACTTGATTTACCACCTGTATTTTAATCATAAATTACTTGAGGTGAACTTGGCTTAAGAAAATATGAAGGCAATAATGAATGCGTCCCTACTGGAAGGGACTCAATATTCACTTTAGATTCAACTTTGCTACACATGTAGATAAATGTGTTTATTCATTCAAGAACATTCAACATGCATTTACTCAACACCTACTATGTGCCAGGAACTGAAGCTAGATACACAAAATAAATAGGCTCGGGCCGTAAAGAGCTTAGGCCTGGTGGAGAAACTTACAGTCTAGAAAAACAATCCATAGTTGTTGAGTGTTACTCTAGCAGACAACAGGTGGGTGTTACAAAGAACTGGAATCAAGTTTGAAGAGCTGTAACTGCCTGAAAATGGAACAGGGTGCCTCATGGACAGGTCAGAAGAATTCAGCTTTTCAGGATAACCAGTGCCCACGGGCAGTTTCTGATTTGACTAAGTGCTCAGTCTGTATAGATCCATGAGATTCTGGAGTTCCCTTCGTGACTCAGTGGTTAACGAACCCAACTAGGATCCATGAGGATGCAGGTTCAATCCCTGGCCTCAGTCAGTGGGTTGGGGATCTGGCGTTGCTGTGAGCTGTGGTATAGGTCACAGACGCAGCTCAGATCTGGTGTTGCTGTGGCTGCGGTGTAGGCCGGCAGCTGTAGTTCTAAGTGGACCCCTAGTCTGGGAACTTCCACATGCCACACCTGCGGCTCTTAAAAAAAAAAAAAGTTCTGTAATCACCAGACATCTCTTGGAGTGCCTGCAAGATTTATGATGATTCCCCCCTCTATATGCCACGATGAACTCCCACTGGCTAAATCTACACTATTTCCCAATGCCTGTGTTCATGACTGACTAATCCAGGGGTTGACAACTGACCCAAGTAGGGTACAGTAGAAAGTTTCCAAAGATGGTCACCATGGATTTCTTTCCTCCCTATGGGCACATGCTACTCCTCACATCCAAAAGGGAAGTCTGTTTCACCTGTGCTTGGATCTCAGTTGATCCTAGTGAATTTTTTGAGCAAAGGATATGGCAGAAGGAATGCTATCTGACATCTAAGGCTGGGTCAGAAGAAGCTTTGCCGCTTCCATCTTGGTCCTTTGGAATGTTGGCTGCTGTGCTGTGGGAGAGCCAAACGGCCCCATAAAGAGACCCACATGGAGAGAAACTGAGGTCTCCCCATTGATGGTCTGGCTGAGCTCCCAGCTGATAACCAGGGACCACTTGCTGGTCGTGTGAATGCGCCATCTTGGAAGTAGATCTTTCGGCCCACTGCAACAGCACTGGCTGACGCTATGTGAGCCACCCAGCTGAGCCCTGCCAAATTCCTGACCTATAAATCATGAGATGAAACAAAGTCTTTGAAAAGACACTGCACAGAATGGAAGAAAACATTTACAAGTGAAACGACTGACAAAGGATTAATCTCCAAAGTTTATAAACACCTCCTGCAGCTCAATAACAAAAAAACAAACAACCCCATCAAAAAATCTAAACAGACAATTCTCCAAAGAAGACATACAGATGGCAAAAAAACACATGAAAAGATGTTCAACATCACTCATTATTAGAGAAATGTAAATCAAAACCACTATGAGGTACTACCTTACACTGGCCAGAATGGCCATCATCAAAAAGTCTACAAACAATAAGTGCTGGAGAGGGTGTGGAGAAAAGGGAACCCTATTACACTCTTGGTAGGAATGTAAATTGGTGCAATCACTGTGGAAAACAGTATGGAGATTCCTCAGAAAACTTAAAATAGAATTACCATTTGATCTAGCAATCCCACTCCTGGGCATCTATCCAGAGAAAACCATGACTTGAAAAGACACATGTACTCCAATGTTCACTGCGGCACCCTATACAATAGCCAAGACATGGAAACAACCTAAATGCCCATCGACAGAGGAGTGGATAGGGAAGATATGGTACATACACACAATGGAATATTACTCTGCCATTAAAAGGAAAAAAATAATGGCATTTGTAGCAACATGGATGGACCTAGAAATTATCATGCTAAGTGAAGTCAGTCAGACAATGAGACACTAACATCAAATGCTATCACTTACACGTGGAATCTAAAAAAAGGACACAATGGACTTCTTTGCAGAACAGATACTGACTCACTGACTTTGAAAAACTTATGGTTTCCAAATGAGACAGGGTGGGGGGATGCACTGAGGGTTTGGGATGGAAATGCTATAAAATTTGGTTGTGATGATCATTGTACAACTATAAGTGTAAGAAAATTCGCTGAGTAATTTAAAAAAAACCAAAATCTTGTTTGAGGTCATTAAGTTTTGAGGCAATCTGTTATTCAGCAACAGATCACTGGAATACGAAGCCAGAGTCTTTCTCTCCCAAGAATTTGAAAGTTTCGTTGGAGATAAACAGATACTGCAAATTTTAGGAGCTGAGTCACATTTAAAGCAACCTTTGGTGTTCACTAGAACCACATGGAGAAACCGTACAATGTAAGTTCTAGGCTACTACCCTTCCCCCAAATGTCTGATCCGGTCAGACTGGGTAGAGCTTAAGAATATTTTCAGCAAAAGTTTTAAGCAAGCAGCCCAGGTGATTCTGACAACATGGACAAAAATCACGATTTGGATACATGACTTAGAGAACCAACACACACATACTCCACTTAGATTTCCCCTCCCCCTGGGTCTCCAAGCAGGCCTTGACCTGAGCTGTTGATAATCTAGTGTTAGCTATTTGTAGCCTAAAAACTGGTTGGATCTCAAGGTTAAGAAAAGCCCCTATCAATTTAAAAAGAAAACAAAAAACTGGAGGAGACAGTGGTGCTTGACTCCTCATCAGCCCACACTTCTCTCTAAATTGAACTTGAAGACTTAATCGGCTTCCTAATTTTAGAATCCTGAAACATCTAGGATTGCAAGCTTAGAAACCTCTTTAAACCGCAATGTGAAATGTGTTCTGGTCCTGGCTACAGTTTTCATCCAAAAGGCAAATCTCATCAGCCACCTTGGGGATTCTTCTGGATTATATCACGGACAACAGGATCCTCTCAGTAAGACAGGCTGGCTGTGGCTGCCATTATCTACAGACAGAATTTCAAAGGGCTGGTCAGTGTGTGTGAACTCTGGCCGTGGCGATTGCTCTGGGGAAAGATTTTCTTTGAGGAGTTCAGATAGGAAAGCTGATTTACAGGCACTGGACTCCCACATCCCTGCTCTGGTTAGACATGAATCAGGTCAAGGTCTGTGTGTTCTTTCCTGCTTGAAGGCTTATTTGGGAACCAGAAAAAGAGAAGAAGAAAAAAAAAAACATCTCTGCAAGTTAAGTTGGTGGACTATTCATCTTTTCCCACAGCCAGTCCAGAGGCAAACACTATGGAAATGGGATAAGTCTCGGAGCGACCAGCCTGGAGTTTTCAAATACGGGGTCAATGTTAGCAAACTTGGACAGTAGGTGACAGCTCCTTCAGGAACCTTCTCCCGACTCTGCGTGCAGCGACTGCTCTCTGTGCTGCACCCTCTGTCTAAACACTGTCCTTCCATTCCTCAGCCCTTCCCCACACTAAGGCTCCCCATCCAGAAGCAGCTCCTTCAAGAGGTAACTTAAGGAGTTCCCACTGTGGCACAGCAGAAACAAATCCAACTAGGAACCATGAGGTTTCAGGTTCAATCCCTGGCCTTGCTCAGTTGGGTTAAGGATCCGATATTGCCGTGAAATACTACTCAGGCATAAAAAAGGATGAAATTTGGCCATCTGCAGCAAATGGATGGGCTTGGAGGGCATTACACTTGGTGAAATAAATCAGACACAGAAAGACAGATGCTGTATGATATCACTTATCTTTGGAATCTAAAAAATACAACAAACTAGTGAATAAAACAAAAAAGAAGCAGAGTCACAGATACAGAGAATAAACTAGTAGTTACCAGTGGGGAGGGGCACGTCAGGGTAAGGGAGTAGGAGGTACAAACTATTAGGTACAAAATAAACTACAAGGATACACTGTACAACAATATCACCAATATTTAATGAGCATAACCCTTAAAAAGTGTAAATTACTATATTATGTACCTTTAGTGTATATAATATTTTACAGCAACTATATGACAACTATTTTTTTATTTTTTATTTTTTTAATTTATTTTTTATTTTTTTGCATTATGTACGCTAGTGCAACCACTATGGAAGACAGTGTGGAGGTACCTTAGAAAACTATACATAGAACTACCACATGACACAGCAATCCCACAATGGGCATATATCCAGACAAAAATTTCCTTGAGAAACTGTATGACAATTAAGAAAAAGACATTGAAGGAGGGGGAAAAAAAGCAATGCATGGCTCCTTTTTTGTACCAGGCAAGCTTAGAAATAAATGCAGGGGAGTTGCAGGGTCCTGGGTACGGAGGAAAGGAGAGTTCATTCTTAAATGAGAGTGTAACTGAATACACCTGGATTTTGGAATAAAAATGACCTTTCCTGTAACTTAGAATCTCTTCTACCCTGTGCAAATTAACAAAACTTATTTTGTCAATCTGGAAAATAAAACCAATTAAAAAATTAAATTAAAAAAGGAAATCTGAAACTCACCCTCCCAAGCTTCTACTAGCTGATTCTATAGCATGTTTGTTTGTTTTTTGGTTTTTTTTGGGGGGGTTGTTTTTTTTTTAAGGGCTGCACCTGTGCCATATGGAAGTTCCCTGGGCTAGGGGTGGAATCCAAGCTGCGGCTGCCGGCCTACGCCACAGCCACTGAAATGCCAGATCCGAGCCTCATCTGCAGTCTACACCACAGCTTGCAGCAACACCAGATCCTTAAACCACTGAACGAGACCAGGGATCAAACCCACATCCTCCTGGATATGAGCTGGGTTTGTTACTGCTGAGCCACAATGGGAACTCCTGTGGCACATTTTTGTGGGTGGTTTACATGCAAGGCTATCCCAGCCCTGGGCCCTGCCACATCACGGAGGAGCAGGAGGCACGGATCAGTCCGTCTGAACGAAGTTAACGTCCCAGCTTTCCCACCTTGGAACCCAAGATTTCCATCACGACTCTATTTTTGCACACATACATGAGTCTATTTTCCACACTAGAAATCAGAAGACTCGACTTCTAGAATGAATAGTACAAACTCCCTTCATACTAAACTATCTGTGATCCCAAGATTGACAGTCCTTGTTTAAAAATACAAGTTAATTCCCTGAAAAGTGTACCACATAATCGTCTACTGCCCACAATCCCTCAGCTCAAATGAGCCTCCCGGCGGAGCTTTTCCAGCCTCTCACAGGACCTAAAAAAGCCACAAACAATCAGCAATTTCAATAGGATGATGGGAAGGGAACGTTCTAGAAGGTGGGGGCTTCTCCAGGGAGCAGAGGAATCTGGTGGGAGACCCGGCTGGTGCGGAGGTTGAGGGTCCCCATTTTGGAGGTGTCGAAAGGAGAGCGAGGCATGGACAAAGCACAAAAATCCAATCTTTCCCATTTCACATTTTTTTCCCTGACTGGGGCTACAGAAAAACTGCAAAAAGTCTGTGGTAGTGAGAGCTCTTTAGACCCTTGCAGGTGCTTATTAAATGGTAAATAAGCCCAGTGATAACGAGCCACAGGAATGCCAGTCCCATCACTGCCCTGACCCACTCAAAACAACTCCTCTCTCTCCTTTATGAGAAATGAGACTCAATGAAATGAGATGTGGGGCCAGGAGGGGTTGGGAGGGGGAGAGGAGGAGGAAATAACCAGCATGGCCTCACTTGAGCATTCACTCTGCCCCGGGCACTGTGCTGGCGGCTCTCGGTGGATGTGACAAGTCTGCTGGGAAGAGGGGACCGCTGAGGCTCAGAGGAGCTCCCCGGGCCCCAGCCTCACCCAGCAGTGATGGGCACAGCCAGGGTTTAAATCCACCCCTGGGTGACACCGAACCCCAGACTCTTTCCACGAGGACCACAGATAATGGGTTTTAGCCAATGAGTTTCAAATTTCCACTTAAGTGATAAGCAAAATAATAATAATGATTAACATCCAGTGAGGGCCTATTATTTGCCAAGCACTGTGCTAAATGCCGTCATTTATCATGACATTTAATCCTTGCTCTGACCTTATGAAACAGCTAATACGTGCCCCACTTCACTGCTGTTAAGCAATCTGCCCAAGGACACATGGTTAGATAGCAGCGGGTAGACAATCGGACACCAAGGACCAGAATCTCAACCACCACACACAGCAAACTTGGTCCAATCCCTCACAAATAAAAGCGTGTTATTGCTCAGCGTATTAAGAGGGATGAAGATCGGATTTCAACTGCGGTCCAGGCTGTTGACAGATCCAGAACTCAATCTTTGACAGCAGCTTGGAGTGACTGAGGGGTGAATGTTTTCACAGCGACAGCCCTGCCCTCCAAGGCTATTCAGACCTCCAAACAAAACCTTCTCTGTGTCCCTGATATTCTTGAGGAACCCAGGCCCATTTCACCAATCCTGGACAGATGGTGGCCACTGCACCCCGTCCTGCAGGGACAGCACCCTGACGCTCTCCTGGAAAACCTATCTGGCATCTTGGCAGAGATAGGAATCCGGAGTGAGGAGAAGGCAGCGGGGAGAGAGAAGGGATGGAAAAAACAAAACATAAACCAGTGTCCATGTATGTAAGAGGCAGAGGGAAGCTGAGCTAGTGAAAGAACGTTACTGCCACAGATGGAACCAAAACACGTTTCGCCCACCCTCTTGGCCTTACAGAGGATTAGCTGCTAAAGGACATGACCGTGGGTACCACTCTGTTTACAAGCTCCCCCTCCGCCTGCATGGAGACGTGACTTTCCGCGGCCTCACTGAAGGGCTGATTATCTGGTTACCTGAGCTGCGTAAACCCAAACAATTCCCGGAGTCTCTAGGGCAGAGGTCAAGAAGCAAGGCCTGGAGGAGCGCTGGCTGCTGACACATTTTCACCGTCAGCTGAGATATGTGTGTCTTCAAGAGTTTTCCCAGTACAAACAACTGGCCTGGACACCAGCAAAGTCAGTGTCATGAAAGAGGAAAAAAAAAAAAAAAACCAAAGGAACTTTCCAGATTAGAGGAGATTAAAGCGGCATGATGAGTAAATACAACGTATGACCCTCCACTGCATTTTGGACCAGGGGAATATTGCCATAAAGGGTATGATTGGGGCAACTGGCAAAATCTGGAGTGTGTGTTAGCTAACAGTGTTTTTTACCCTAAAGTTTTTTTTTTGGTTTTTGTCTTTTTAGGGCCGTAGCCATGGCATATGGAGGTTCCCAGGCTAGGGGTCAAATCGGAGCTTCCAGCCTACACCACAGCTCACCACAACGCCAGATCCTTAACCCACTGAGCAAGGCCAGGGATCAAACCTGCATCCTCATGGATACCAGTGGGGTTTGTAACCCACCGAGCCACAACAGGAACTCCCAAAATAAAAAGTTTGTTTAAAAATGTCCCCAGCTGAGTGCTTACATCCAGACTGAACAGACCACACCTGCTCAGCTGAGATCTCAGATGATGGGCTCGTGTCTTGTCTGGATCACTTTATCCATCTCCTCCCCTTGCAGAACCACAAAGGCAGAAGCCAGGAGCCTTTCCAGCCCCACCCTTGAAGAACAATCACACATTCCCCACACCTATGATTTTCTAACCCTCTCTGAAGTTATCCGTTTGGATCGTTGGCGGCATAGAGAATCAGGGTGACCAGGCAGTCCCTTCTCCCTCCTTCCCTGGGCCAGGGCGCACAGAAGAAGCGGGGTGCTCCTCTCATCAGCCCTCACATGTGCCCTGGGCCTCGTGATGCAAATGGCTCATGCACCGAGGATTGCAAGGATGCTTGGAGACCGGCCATCTGTTTCTTAAGGCTAAGCTGAGTTCTTGGAACTGGCTGGACTTAACTATTACATTCCGAAGCTGCTCTCTATGACTGTTCCCTAACCTTGCCTTCTTCTTCTTCTTTCTTCCTTAAAACTTACTGAGGCCCTTCTTTTTTAAGCCTCTCTTATCCCTTCACGCAGTGGTTCTTAACCTTAGCTACACAAAGGAATCATCTGAGGAGCTTTAAAAAATACTGATGCTGGAGTTCCCGCTGTGGCTCAGCAGTAATGAATCTGACTAGCATCCATGAGGATGAGGGTTCGATCCCTGGCCTCACTCAGAGAGTTAAGGATCTGGTGTTGCCGTGAGCTGTGGTGTAGGTCGCAGATGCGGCTCGGATCCCTCATTATTGTGACTGCGGTGTAGCCCAGCAGCTACAGCTCTGATTCGACCCCTAGCGTGAGAACTTCCATATACTGTGGGTGCAGCCCTAAAAAGACCAAAAAAATAAAAAATACTGATGCTGGGTCCTGTGTCCTAGATACTCTTATTCGATTGTTTCAAGGCCTGGGACTGGGGGTCGGGGATTGTCTTTCTTTTTGGTTTTTAAGTTCTCTGGAAGATTCGAATGCTGCAGCTACAACAGAGAACCACTGCCTTACTGCATCGTCAAATCCATCTGCAATGCTCTTTCCTCCCAGATTTCCTATCTTTCCAATCGCTCCAGGCAGATGTCTGATCACCTCCTCAGACTGCACTGAAACTCCCACACAGGGCAATTTCCCTGAAGTGGTGAGAATTCATTTGACCTTTACGAATTTATTTGAAACTCTTTCCCAATAACAAATTAAAGAAAGATGAGACATGTAAAAACCAGCTCTGGTCAATAACAATCAAAGGTAACCATCGTCATTTCCTATAAATAAACTCACCCAGCCCATATTTACAGGGCAAAACCCCCAGCAGCATCACAGCCCACAGCACACGTCCCCGTGTGACTGCACAAGCTGCCGCAAAGCAGACAACAACAGATCGCCCATCCAGATGTAGATATAAGATACTGAAAATACGTGGGGCAAAGCGATGATGAAATTGTACCAGATTTATAGCAACAGGTGGTGGCCTCTCCTAGCAGGCGCATACGTGGTCATCTGACCTCCTGGTCACAGGAAAGAGAACAAGAAGGCCCAGCACCAAGACATCTGTTGAAAGATCGGTGGCTTGGATTCAAAACAGGGGGGGCCCGGGAGATGCTGGGAAAGCATGCACTTGGGCAGTTTTCCGTCCGAACATTCGCAGAACGATGAAGGGGGCTTCTAAAACCGACTTGTTCCTCTCCCATCCCCCACTTGGCCCCGCTAAGTGAGTTTCTGTAGGAAGGACCCAGGCACTGGTATTTTTAAAAACTCCCCAGATGGTCTAAGATGCTGCCACTTGACTTTGAAGATCACCTGCACGTAGAAGCCTCTTATCTCACCAGTCAGGCAGGACTCTGGATTCCCAGGTCCTCTGAACTGTGTTCTAGAGCCACATCTTCTCCTACCCTCATCCCCTGGGTGCTGCCTTCTCTTCCCATATTCTTGCTCCCGTTACACACACATGCACACACACACACACTCATAAACACTCACAGTAACACATACTTTCACACACATGGACCCACAGAGCAAAACCCCCAGTAAGCCCATGTGAGTTATCATGGTTCCTCACATGTGAGTTGTTCACTTAATTACGCTGTGAGTTTCTGGAAGCAAGTATCTCGTCTCGGCCTGGGCGGTGCCGCAAAGCACCTAGGTAGGTTCCGGCTCAAAAAGGTGTAAGTATGGAATGACTGAAGGGTCATTTCATCCATTCAATCAGAACTATCAGAAGACAATTAAGCCCAAGACTTGGTATCCTTAAGTGAAGTCAGACAGCTCCCAAATCTTAGGTAGCAGGGCCTGGGTGTGAGTTCTGGAGCCAAGATTTACAAGCTCAGCTTCTGCAGCAACCAAATGACAATAATATTCTAGCACTATTAGATAATACTACACGAAGTGCACTTTGCAACCATGTAGGGTTTGGCAGATAAAAAATTCTCAATGAATGTTTCAATGAATGTTTTCAATTTGGTCCAGGTCTGCGGACCAAAGCTTGCTCTAAAAGGATCCTCAAAGCCCACCCTGAACTTGTGTAACACTTTCTCTAAGCAGTGACAATGGTTCACAAAACTGGTGTCCAGATGGTTCGGGGTCCATCACCCTGCTGATGTGTCAGTGTCCTGTCTGGGGGACCCTGCAGCTCCCGTTCTGACTATTCTCAGTTTAAAAGAGCCACTCGGGAAGCGTCACAGCTCATCTGTCTCTTCTCCAACAATGGGGTACAGAGCACATGGTGAAAATATTGAGATCAATCCTAGAAATCGGACCAATCTCAGAGATGCTGATCAGTCACAGGAGCAGATCTTAAGCACAAATGACGTCAGAATTGCCTACAGAATTTGCTCTATAGACAAGGGGTGGATTCCACTACTAGAGACTCTGTTATTCTTCCAAACAACAGGCCAGGTGATTCTGAGGCAGGTAGTCTGGACCACTCCTGAAGGAACTTGGATCTCACAGTGTGATCAAGACAGAGAACACCAACAAAGCACATGGGGGTTGTGGAAGGACTGTGGCTTAGGATGTCAGACACAGACATACTCTTCTTTTTTTCTTTTTAGGGCCGCACCTGCAACATATGGAAGTTCCTGGGCTAGAGGTCAAATCAGAGCTTCAGTTGCCAGCCTACACCACAGCCATGGCAACACCAGATCCGCCAAGCCGCATCTGTGACCTACACCACAGCTTGCAGCAACACTGGATCCTTAACCCACTCAACAGGGCCAGGGATCAAACCCACATCCTCAGGGACACTATCTCAGGTTCTTAACCCACTGGGCCACAATGAGAACTCCGACATATTCTTTTAATCTGAAGAGAAACCAGAGTATACCGACATATTCTTTTTAAGGTTGAATCAATTACCTGATCTGTGAGCCTCAGTTTCATAATTGGTAAAATAAGAGTAATAGTACCCATCTCACAGGATTATTATGAGGGTGAAATGCAAAAATCCCCATAAGGCCCCAGTACGGAACACAGCACATTTGCCCTTCAGGACAAGTTTGTTCACTGTGGACTGAAGGGCACATCACACAAGCCACGTGGCTTTCTAGTTCAGAATACAGGGAATGGCGATGCTCTTGACCAAGATGGCACATCCAATCAGAATGACGATCTGGAAGCGGACAGAGGGGCTGCAACCTCAGCTGAGTTCCTAGAGACCAACAGAGCCCTTCTACTCCTGCAAAGAAGAAGCCGCTTCCAGGTCAGCTCTTCGCCTGACCCAGCATTTCCTACCCAGGCTTGGGGACTCCCTTTATTTCACGAGGTGGCTTTGCAGCTCACTCTGCAGGTGCTCCTTCTCCTGAGAATTGCCTTAGGTCCCAAGTCTTGCTTCCTCCAAAGACAAGCCTATAGCCTCCCTACGCAACAGTTAATAATGCATGTAATCTTCCAAAGTACACAGAATTCCACCAAGTTCTTAGGCTCCTGGACTGACTCCTCTCTGGGGTAGCCACTGGAAAGCCCTAGAAACTCTAGATCTCCACTTTCATTCCTAAGGGAGGTGCTCGCCCAACCCCCCACCTCTGAGCTCTTCCTCTGGGTGGGACATGGTGTCGCCACCATTCCTTCTACTAATGGCCCTTCAGGTGCCCAATTATCTCACTCAAAGACTTGCATCTTTGAGGCCCAGGCACCACTCATCTCTTTGGGCTCTGGCCTTTGGGGACCTTCTCTCACTTGAAGAGGGAGACGGGTGGTGACTCAATATTTATCAGAGCCCAACACACACGTGTCACTCCCATGTGTCCAGCCGTACCTGCCCTGAGGGTACAACAGGCTTCCAATAACAGCAACAACACAGAATCTGGGAGGAAACACGTGACCCATAACGTTACCACCTCCACCCAGCTCTTCCCCAGGCTCTTCCTCCATGTACTGGAGAGCATCGTCTTCTGGGCTCTCGTGGAGCCTGGAACTCCTGCCCCATGGAGACACAGGTGGGTCCGAGCCCTGCTCAAGCCACCCTTAGTGGCTACACCTCAATGCATGATTTCTCACTTGATCTCTTCCAGCTTCACTGAGTTCTGCCTCACAGAGTCCTCCAGCCTTTGTGCTCTTTCTCCTTCACAGAATTGGATTCTGCTCTGTGTCATGTAACCACCTCCTCTCCTCCGAGTCAAAGAGGAGGGAGAGGGAGCTCTTGAATGACCCACTCCCTGCGGCCTCCTTCCTCCCAACTTAGACTGTTAGGGTCCTTCCACCTCCTTTCTTTCTCCTTCCCAGGGGGCTTCTCGGTCCGGCCAACTCACAGACCTTACTGGCCTCTGAACAAGCCCGGACATGTGTACAACCAACAGAAAACACATTCTCAGCCTTTCAGCTACGACTCCCACCAGCCACAGCTCTCTGGGAAACACCAGGAAAACATTAGGTCAGACAGGATGTAGTCTTTAAGGGCTTTAAAATGTCAAGAAGTACCATGGAAATGGAAACGTACGATGGCATTAGGGGAAACTAAAACTGGGTGAGGGGTATACGCAATGACTTTGTACTATCTTTGCAACTTTGTTATAAATCTAAAATTCCTTTAAAATAAGAAGTTCATTTGAAAGCAATTATAAAAGGAAGGAAGGAGGGAAAGGAAGGGAGGGAGGGATGATAGACACTGAAAACACTGGGCAGGTCAGATGAGGAAAGACCATGTCTAGGCAGGTGTGTTGATTAGCTACTGCTAGAAAAAGATGACTACAAAGAACTACAAAAAAGATGCTAGCAAAGAACTACAAAAAAGATGCTAGCAAAGAACTACAAAATCTTAAAAGTTAAAAGTGAGAAAAGGAGAGAGGTCCTATTCCCTTCACATACACTTGCACACACACCAAACACACACACACACGCACGCACGCATGCACCGGCCATCACACTATTACTATCCCACCATCAGAAAATAAACAGCAAGGAGTTCCTGTCGTGGCGCTGGAGTTCCCGTTGTGGTGCAGTGGAAACTAGTATCCATGCTAGTTGGAACCCAACTAGTATCCATGAAGATGCAAGTTTGACCCATGGCCTCGCTCAGTGGGTTAAGGATCAGGCATTGCCGTGAGCTGTGGTGTAGGCCGGCAGCTGTAGCTGCGATTCTACCCCTAGCCTGGGAACCTCCATATGCCATGGGTGCAGCCCTAAAAAGCAAATAAAATTAAAAAATAAAAAATAAAAACAGCAAGCCCATGACCCTATCCCCTGAAGTGGGTTCGTTCTTGCCATCCAGAGTAACCATTAGTGCTACTCACCAGATATCCCTACCTCTCCACATTTTGGGGCTCGAGGTAGGAATGTCTTTCCTGGCCCCCTTGTAGGGAGTAGAATCATCGGACTGGTTCCAGGTAATCAGCTGTAACCAGAAGTGATGTGTTCCAGCAGACATTTAATTATGGGACAAGATTCTCTGGAGTTCACTTTCCCTCCACCTCAGTGATGACCTACATTCCAACTGGTAACTGCCCTGTCATCCTGGGTCGACGGGATGCTGAACCTCCGGGTAACCCACAGAACATATGTAATACAGGTAAAAAATAAACTTTGTTAATATAAGCCACTAAGATAATGGGGTTGCTTGTTATTGCAGCATAACTTAGCCTGTCTTGATTGATACTCCCTCTTTTCTTGAAAGGTATTCTAGTCATTCTCCCAAGTGGTTTATTGGTGAGCCAGCTATAGTGTTCTACCACCTGCTTTTTATTCTTCCTAGATATTTTTTAAATGCCTCTGAATAATGTAATAATAATTCATGACTTTGCTTGGCCATTTCCTTGCCCGAAATTTCCTTCTCCACATTTTAAAATTAGATTTGTCCATAATGCTTTGCTCAAAATATCCCTAGCACCTTCCAAAAGTCCCAGATTGAAATGAATTGCTCCTTCTATATTCCATAATACTTAATTTGATTCATTATTCTAAACCTTATCATACCTCAGTTGGAAGAGTCTGTGTCTTTCAGCTCTACAGACCATCAGCTCCTTGAAGACAAGAACTAGATCTGGTTAACCTTTATAGTCTCTACAGGACCTGTGAGCACCTGGCACACAGCTGGTACATTCCTACGCTATTATCCTCAGCCTTAAAATTCACTGGCCTTGAATCTGCAAAAATCAAATGACCAGAGGTCCCGTCGTGGCTCAGTGGAAACGAATTTGACTAATATCCATGAGGAGGAAGGTCCAATCCCTGGCCTCCATCAGTGGGTTAAGGATCTGGCATTGCTGTGAGCTGTGGTGTAGGTCACAGATGAGGCTTGGATCCCACGTTGCTATGGCTGTGGTGTAGGCTGGCAGCTGCAGCTCCGATTTGACTCCTAGCCTGGGAACCTCCATATGCCATGGGTGTGGGGCTAAAAAAAGCCAAAAAAAAAAAAAAAAACTACTCATTTATTAATTTATCTTGGGCCTACAAGCATTTGTTGAGTGTGTACTAAAGGGCAGGCACTACCCTGGGTGCTGGGACTCAGAGGTATAAATGACATGATCCTTGCCTTCCCAAACCCTCAGTCTAATGGAAGAAAAGGAGACACAGGCAGATAATTACAAATATGCACGTCTATGCGCAGTATAACTTGCTTGACCACTTTAAAGTCAAATGCACTCATTTGCTTTTGTTTTTCCAGCTAATGACTCAACCCCCACACACCACTATTGGCAGAAAGTCTGGGATTCCCCCCTTTTAGGTCATGACCAATAACCTAGGCTAAAGAGGTGGGAAGCAGGGCAGAATCTTCCTGGCAGGATCCATCCTTCTTCTACATCAAGCAGAGAAGACCTGGAGTTGGTCTCTCCACCCTGCCACTCCTTCTGGCCTTGCTGTGGGCCATGGGGCTGCACAGCCGAGCAGCGCGCTTGTCTGCTGCTGCCCGCCCTGCAGCGCTGCCCTCTAAACAGGTGTCTCTCTGTGGTTTCCACCCCTCTGATAAGCCACTGTTCTCTAAAGCCTAAGCCCTGGGCTGGCCCAGAAGAAACTCCCAGCATCAGCCACCATCAGTGCTGGTTCAGCCCTCCCCTACCAGGCCTCAGACCCTGTGAAAGACCAACACCCAGCCTCAGTTCCCCACTGCTGGAGATTGTATTTGCAATGTCTTAAAGCCAAATGATGGAAGAGACCAGAGTCCATGATGACACCAGGGAGCCACAGACTTAACCAATCCAGAAACAGCCATTCTTCTGCACTTTTCTTACGTGAGTTTGTAAGGAGCCTTATTTTTTAAGACATGTTAGAGTTTCCTACTATTCATAGCCAACAACATCTTATCTGATACAGAAGTTATGATGCCTTCACTACCTTGGCGCCTACTGCAGTCTGCGTTCTGCGGGTCCCAATGCCAGGGAGCCTGTCCTGCCTTCATCCGCAGCGGCTTCCTAAATAGGAGATCTGCTGGCCATCCTTCAGGCTTTAGCTTCCTCGTCCTCTCTCCCATGTCTGACTCCAGTTCACTGCCTCCGTCTAGAAACTCTCCACTCCCTTGATTTTCACGACATGAAAATCACCTTGTTCTTCTGCCTGTGTGACTATGTCTTCTCAGGCTGCTTCCTCCAACTATCTGCAAAAGGCCCGTGGGCCCTGAGCCAGCGAGATATATTTTGGTTGGCCTACACAGTGTTTTTAAGATTTCAAAAATTCATTTCCAACACTAAAAATTGAGAAATTCCACACGAACATCAGTTTTCTAGTTGCCCTGAATAATTAAAGAAATGGTCAAGCCTGCCCTGGCATTTCCACAGGAGAATTTACAGGATGGGAAGAGGAGGCCAGTTCAGCAAACAGACAAAAGTATCAGCCAGAATCCAGATGAAGGATGTGTCTTGAAGACAGAGAGAATAATTGCGTCCAAAGCTGCTAATAGGTCAAGATGAAGACTCCGAACTGTGGCAACATGGAGGCAGCCGGTGACCTTGAAGAGAGCTAGATCAAAAATACTCTTCAATGTGGAGCCATTTCAAGTCAAAAAAAAAAAAAAAGTTGGAAAAAAATCTGTATTACTAGAAAAGTTGTAAACTCACATAACCCACAACCCAGCAATTCTATTTCTTGTAGCTACCATGGAGGAACGCTAGCACACGTACACCATAAAAATATATAAGAACACTCACAGTGGCATTGAAACAACTGGATGTCCATCAATAGTAGATCATGAACTGGGTATACTGACACCATGGAATAGTACGGCATCAATGAAAGTGAACTCTCAGAGACAACACGGATAAATACCCCAAACATCATGCTGAGCTCTTAAAAGAAATAAGACACAAAAGATGCATACACTGTTTTTCAACATATATAAAATCTTAAAACAGATTTTAAACCAAAAACTATATTGTTTAAAGAATATTTTTTTAAAGGACTTGTATGTGCTATGTCTTACCATTTAAACAAGAACTGAGAGGAGTTCCGCTGTGGCACAGTGGGTTATGAATCTGACCGCAGCAGCTCGGGTTGCTGAGGAGGTGCAGGTTCAACTCCCAGCCTAGCACAGTGGGTCAAAGGATGGGGCGTAGCTGCACAGGTGGCATAGGTCACAGCTGCAGCTCAGATTCAATCCCTGGCCCAGGAACTTCCATATGCCACAGGTGCAGCCATTTAAAAAAAAAGGGGGAACTGAGAAAGAGCTATTCAACAGAAACTTTTCTTAAGCATGATTATGGCTGGCGGCTACATCCTATGCCATCATTGGGTGGGCCACGCTCAGAAGTCACTTCCTATCCTGCTGTATAGCAAAAGGAACTATATCCAATCACTTGTGATAGAACATGACAGAAGATAATATGAGAACAAGAATGTATGCGTATGTATGACTGGGTCAACCTGCTGTATAGCAAAAATTGACAGACCATTGTAAATCGACTTTATTTCAATTAATTTTTTTTTGTCTTTTTGCCTTATCTAGGGCTGCACCTGTGGCATATGGAGGTTCCCAGGCTAGGGGTCTAACAGGAGCTGTAGCTGCCGGCCTTCGCCACAGCCACAGCAACGCAGGATCCAAGCCGCGTCTGCAACCTACACCACAGCTCACAGCAACGCCGGATCCTTAACTCACTAAGTGAGGCCAGGGATCGAACCCGCAACCTCATGGTTCCTAGTCGGATTCATTAACCACTAAGCCACAACGGGAACTCCTCAATTAATTTTTTTTTTAATTTAGGAAAAAGAAGTCACTTCCTTACAAGACTTTTGGGACCACCGAGGCTACACCAGCCCAACCTCATCACTTTCAGTTCTTCATGGCACTTCTCACTGCACAAAAGCATCAGGAGCATTCACATTTTACTTGGTAATAGTGTGACTTCCCCATGGAGGAAACAAGGAGAATGACAATTGAAGAAGTGGAGGCAGTGAAGATAAAATACTTCCATGATGTTTTTTTCCCCAAGGGGAAAAAGAAATGTAGCAGGAGACAGACAAGGAGCCAAGGGAGTGCCTTTCCCTTTTTTTAAGACGGTATGTATACATGACCATGAGTCTGTGTGATAAAGGGAATCATCCAGAAAAGGGGGGGGGGAAACGTGATGATGCAGAAGGAAGAGAATAATTAGAAAGGCTAAGTGTTGGGGAAGGTGATGGGAGCAGGACTCAGCGTGTGAGTGCAAGGCCGGCCCTTGCCGAGAAGCAAGGACCACAGGGGGAGGGGCAGAGGGGAGCAGCTGCTGGGAGGTCTGTGGACTTGGTAGTAGAAGGAAGCGGAAGCTCTCTTCTAATTCTTTCTAGTTTCTTCGTGAGAGTGAGGATGAAGGAGGAGATGCTAGAGGCTGGAGGAGAATGGTGGTGAAAGAGCCTTCTGGAAGAATGGGGCAAAAATTGAGCAGAGGAATGCAGCAGCACGGTTGTGCGTGCCCGAGAAGCCTCTTAAAAATGATGGTCCCCTGATGTAAAGCAAGATTAGTCAACATCACTGAGTGCTTTACTCAGCCTTATTCGGCTGCTTGGTACAGGTCAAGAATAGCAGGGGAGGTGGAATTTTTGCCAGCTGAATATGATGCGGGGAGAGGGGGCAAAGGGCCTGGCTGGCGCCGCCGTTCCAGGCCGGGCAGGGGAGGGTGTGAAGATGGCAGCACGTCCGCATTCACCGTCTCCGCCACCAACTGCCCGCGCAATTATTACTCCCATTCGTTTTTTAAAATTATAGCAATAGAATTTACTCTAGCAAGACCTAGTATTTTATCTGCTTTTAAACCATATTTCTTAATATCTATAAAGATATGTAAGTCCTTGGGAAAGCTGGGCTCTTCGAATCTGTCATAATAGACTCCCAGTTTTTTGACAGAATCCAGATAAGACATAGGAGGGCCTGGGAACCACCACCTCCTGTAATCTTCACCCAAGTAAGGGTCCATTTCGGAGAAACCACACGCTCTGCTGATGAACGACACAGGCGACAGCAAGAGGAGGGTCTGGCCACCAACCCATCGCCACCAGCAGCTGACTTGGGCCTGATTTCATACGCTCGGGATAACAGCAGCATCTACCTCACAGAATTGCTATTAGAATTACGTGACAAAATTCATGTAAAGTGCTTAGCAAGGTGCCTGGTACCTACTAAACATTCAGTAAAAGATAATTGTCATCTCTTAAAATGTTGACTGGGACTGTTGATAGTGGTGCTATTGCTGTTGAGTTATTTAACTCAAAATGATGGGTTAAATGCTTGCATACCTGGGTGGTAAGGAGGTCCCAGTCTCAATGGCTTCCTATCCCGTAGTTAGACAACCTTAATCTGATTCAACACAGGAAGCATGTACATTCTCCGCACAGTTCTAAGCAAATTATGTGTATTACTTCACTTAATCATCACAATAACGAAGGGATTCAAAACCAGATCTTTCCGCTGCCAAAAGCTATATTTCTGCTCAATAGATCACTTCTTCCTAACAGACTCAGAGACATAGGGAACGGACTTGTGGCTGCCGGGGGATGGGGGGAGTGGGATAGACTGGGAGTTTGGAATTAGTAGATGCAAACTATTATATTTAGAATGGATAAGCAATGAGGTCCTACTGTACAGCACAGGGACCTATATCCAGTCTCTTGGGATAGAACATGATGGAAGATAAGAAAGAAAATGTATACATATATGTACATGACTAAGTCACTTTGCTGTATAGCAGAAATTGGCCCAACACTGTAAATCAATTATACTCTAATAAAAATGTAAAAAAAAATTTTTAAGCACACTCCTTCTTAACAGTTTTTTCTAATTCTGATTTGTCCTAATTCTGTTCTCAGGAAGGACTGAAATGCCAGACACCTCTATGTGACAGTTTCCTCCAAACTGAGCAACAAGCAGCAGAGTTGTTGATCACACCAGGAGATGACTGGGAGACACGGTCCCCAGAGCCACTTAGTCCCTCTCGGAGCCTCTACTTACTGCTGGACACCCCTCTCCAAAGGGTGATAAGTAACTTTTATCTAAAGTTATTTCCATGAAGTCCAGAGACTCTTCTCCAGGGGAACCAACTTCTCCTTCCAATGAAAGAAGAATATGCTGGCCCCATGTTCCCAGTAAGATGACCACACATGACCCTCTGTCTTCAGTGGATGGATGTGCCATCATTCCATCATTCAAGCCAGTAAGTTTAAACACATGCTTGCCAAGCTACATAGGCACTAAGTGGAGTGCAAAGGAAGCATGAGGTTTGGACCCTAAGGACACAAGGACATGCCAATAACCTATGTGACCTCAGACAAATCACTTCACCATTCTAACCTCCAGCTTCTTCAGTGTGAAATGGGGACAGTAATCATTCCCAATACAAGGGTCATCGTGAGAATTTAATGAGATGGATGTCAGCTATTGTGACGGAAGATACTCTTGCACAGACACCATCTTCCTTGTTGTCAGAACCCCAGTTTTGCTCAAGAGAGTACTACGCCTGTTCTAGAATATAAATTAAAATTGGAGTTCCCGTCATGGCTTAGTGGTTAACGAACCTGACTAGCATAATGAGGACGTGGGTTCGATCCCTGTTCTCGCTCAGGGGGTTAAGGATCTGGCGTTGCTGTGAGCTGTGGTGCAGGTCGCAGATGCAGCTCGGATCTCAAGTTCTTGTGGCTCTGGCGTAGGCCAGCTCTGACTGGACTCCTATTCTGGGAACCTCCATATGCTGAGGGTGAGGCCCTAAAAGACAAAAAGGCAAAAAAAAAAAAATTGACATGATATGGTCATGATGATCCTATTGCTTCCTGTGAGATAGACTTTCCCAGCCTCCCTTGTGCCTGGGAATGTCTATTTGACTTTGTTCTGACTGAAGAGAAGTTAAGAGAAATTATCTGAGAGGATTCTGGAAAAAATTTTTTTTTGTTTGCTTATAAGGGGAAAGGCATGAAATAATACACATAAGTGTCCCCAACTTGCACACCTGCACACACACAATCTTTCTCACATCTTTCTTCTTTGAATTTATATGCAATGGCTGGAGCTATGGTAACTATTTTGTGGCCATGAAGTGGTAAACATGAAGGCAGTAGTTAAAAGCTAAGGAATAGAGAAGCCAAAATGAAGAATGACTCTAGATCCTTGATGAGACCCTTTAGCTGATGAACCAACCCCAGAATGCCTTCCTCGAGAGTTCTTAGGTGAGGCAATAAATGCTTGATTATTTAAGTCACTGTTAATAAGCTGTAACTCACAGCCCAAAGCATCCCTAATTGTTTCAATAATACTGTCTATTGTTATCATTTACTTCAAGCTCCCATCATTGTTCCTGCTTTGACTTAGAGCAGGGAGCCACATCTCCCTGTACCAACAGGGATTCATGAGAGGCAGTACTCCTGACCAGGTTACCCACAGTAAAGTTGATTCCCTCTAATTTTTTTTTTTTTTTTGGATGCTCCCATGGCACATAGGAGTTTCAAGGCCACAGAAATTGAACGCACATCACATTAGCAACCCAAGCCACAGCAGTGACAACACCGGATCCTTAAACTTCTGAGTCACCAGGGAACTCCTTGAGCCCCTCTATTATTTTCCATAAAGTCCTCCTCTACAAAAGATCCCAGCACAATCAGCAGATGAGGGGCCCTTAGCCCCATATGGTTCACAAGACACTTCTCAGAGATTTCTCAAATATGACACCATATCTGCAGCCCCCTTGAGCAATCCCACGCTTCATGTATCTTACATGTTATATTAACACTAATCTGAGTTGTGTCTTGGACATTCTACTCTGCTCCAGTGGAAAAACTTCTAAATCTGAGAACAAGAATCCCATCAGGGCAGAGGAGAGACCCAAAAAAGTGAGCAAATGCACAGAAACTCAGCACAGTGCTTAGCGTGGTAGTTAGAACCTACTGGTTTCTCTATGAAAGGCAGCTGTTATCATGGTCATGACCATTATCATTATATAACAGTTGCTGTCACTTCTAAATTCAGCTCTTCCACAAAAGAATAGACAAGCCCTGTACTTCTGAGTCTACCCACCCTCTGTGACTTCAAGATCAGCATTCCTTCTAGTGCGGTAACTTCCCAGTGCCGGAGGGGAATACCAGGGCTGACAGGCGAGCAGGTGCCTGATAGGTTACGTGAAGAAGGAGGGAACTTAGACTAACCATTCGGAAGATGAGTCAGGGCCTTGGTAAAGAATCACATCCTATCTTCCCAACCTGGGCTGAAAGTCAAGATGAATTTTATATTATTCATCACCCAACAAACATTTATTGAGGTATATGGCAAGTATTCAAAACTGTACTGTAAAATTCCCCTGGACAACAAGGGAGACCGTGAGATACATATTGCAGAGGGGATTTATGGCTTGATTAAAGACTTTCATTCCAGGAAAACATCCTTAGGTTTCAGCCATTCACTTTCCCGGAATTCTAACTGAGGTACCAAGCTGGAAGATCCCCAAAAACAAGACCGGGCTTCCCGAAGAGCTCTCCTCTAAAACGTATCCTGCAGATCTACAAGCATGCCAGTCTAGAGCAACGCAACGATGCTATGGTGAGACCCCCCCCACTTTAGTTGGTGCCAAAGCAATGACCAGTCTCCTCGGGTGCTAGGTTTCTACGTGGCCACAGTGGGGAAAGACCCCAGCAAGCAGTGAAGTGCAGAGCACAGGGCTGCAGCCAGGACACCTGCAGCTGCATCTGCAAAACCCCACCACCACCACCACCGAACTGCTGCACAACTAAAGGCAGACCACTGGGCCTCCCTGGACCCCCATCTCCTCATTCTTTAAGTGAAGGGGCTGAACTCAGCGACTTCTGTGATGGTTAATTTTATGTGTCAACTTGGCTAGGCCACACAGCCCAGGTACGCATGTGGTCAAATATCATTCCGGATGTTTCTGTGACAGGGTTTGGGGAATGACACTGACATTTAATCTGCAGGCTTTAAGTAAAGCAGATTGTCCTCCATAATGTGGGGGGTGGGGGGGTGCTTATCCAATCATTTGAAGGCCTGAATAGAACAGGGATTGACCCTGAGCACGAAGGAATTCTGCCAGCAAATGGCCTTTGGACTTGAACTGCGTCTCTTTCCTGGGTCTCCAGCCTGCCAGCCTGCCCTGCAGATTTGTTCTAGACTCTTTCCATTATTATAGGAACCAATTCTTTCAATTAAAAAAGTACAAAAAGGAATTCCCATTGTGGCTCAGGGGGTTAAGAACCCCACTAGTATCCATGAGGACATGGGTTTGATCCCTGGCCCCAGTCAGTGGGTTAAGGATCTGGTGCTGCCTTGAGCTATGGTGTAGGTTGCAGACACAGCCTGGATCTGGCGTCGCTGTGTCTGTGGCATAGGCCGACAGCTGTAGCTCCAATTCACCGCCTAGCCTGGGAACCTCCATGTGCCACAGATGTGGCCATAAAAAAAAAAAAGTGTATATGTCTATACATGTGTTTGTGTGAGTGAGTGTATGTATATACATCCTGTTGGTTCTGTTTCTCTGGAAAACCCTGACTAACACAATCCCCAAACTGGTTTCCAGGTTTAACATGCTGGGGGGGGGGGGTGCTGACTGGTGGCAAAGCGAGGGTTAGGGCCCATACCTCTGCCTGTGGCTCCCCAGGCAGGGATGTCCAAAGGATTAGGACAATGTCCTCTTTCAGGAGGACTTATGCAACGGGCCTCCTTGGCACAGCAATAAATACCAGTAGTTCCAGAACTGGGACACCCCGTACCTTGGGGTATGGAGAGAGATAAATTGATATGAATGTAGCCAAGAGGAATCCAACATGGGAGGTTATGCAGGCAGCTTCACAGGCCACCGGTTTTGCTGTATCTTCCATCAGGGCCTTCCCCAGACACTTGCCACATTATGACGCTGTTATCCCAGAGGCAGGAAGCAGGTTTTTTACTGGTGATTGATGTGGTGTTGCTATAAGCAAGGCATCTGCTGCAGAGGAGAAAAGGAGACAGTCTCTGCAAGACAGAATGAGGGGGTGGAGGGAGGGAGAGAGGGGGCAGGCAGGCTCATACTGAAACCTTCTGAGGACCACAGCATCAGAAGCGCCTGCCTCACACCAGCTGTTGTCTGGATGCCCCGGGACCATTTCCTGTCTCTCCTTTAACAACGCTGGACAGATCTCAGCCACGGCTTTCAGAACTAGAGAGGCCACAGATGCGAGGTGGCAGCTCATCCTCAAGCTCCACTGCTGTCTCTTCTCCCTCCTTAAGTCCTGAGTGTCCTGTGTTCACCCAAGGCCCTCTTCTCTGCCATTCTGCACCCTTCCAGGCTGCCCCATCCATGCCCAAAGCTTCAGCCCCTGGAGGTGAGTCACAGATCAGACACCCAGCCCTCCTGCTCTCCTGTGGTCCTGATGAGAGCACTCCAAGAATGTAAGCTTCATGAGAGCAAAGACAGTCACCTCCTGTTCTCTGCTGCATCTCCAGCACCTGGAACAGCTCCTGGCCCCTAACTGTGATTAATAAATAACTGTTGAGGAGTTCTCTTCGTGGCTCAATGGTTAACGAATCCGACTAGGAACCATGAGGTTGCGAGTTCGATCCCTGGCCTTGCTCAGTGGGTTAAGGATCTGGCGTTGCCGTGAGCTGTGGTGTAGGTTGCAGACGCAGCTCAGATCCTGCGTTGCTGTGGCTGTGGCGAAGGCTGGCAGCTACAGCTCCTGTTAGACCCCTAGCCTGAGAATCTCCATATGCCGCAGGTGCAGCTCTAGATAAAAGGCAAAAAGACAAAAAAAAAAAAACTGTTGAATCAATGAATGAACCTGCATCCAGCCACCTTTAGACATCACCACTTGGGCTCTCCTGGACTCAGCATGTATAAAACAAAACACTTGGTTTCCCCCTCAAAACCTGTGTTATTTTATTTCATTTCATTTCATGGCTCCGGGGATCAAGTCCACACCTCTGCAGCAACACAAGCCACTGCAGTCGGATTTTTAACCCACTGTACCATGGCAGGAACTCCGTGTTCTTCAGTTTGTTGGCTCTCTCCATCACCCATTTTCTTGCTAAGCCCCCAAATCTGGGTGGGTGTCATCTGAATCTCCTTTGCTCTCCATCACCTCCCACTTACAATGAGTTTCCAAGTTATACTTTCTGAGCACCTTGTATCTAATAGGTGATGGGTGTTAAGAAATGAATGAAAGAAAGGGAGGAAGGAAGGAATGGAGGGAGGGAGGAAGCAAGGGAGGGAAGGCAGGAGGAAGGGGAGACAGCTATTCTCTTTCTTTTTCTGCCTTTGACTACTTCTCAGGTAAGCTTGGAAATAGGCAGAGAAAGGTTGGGAAATTAGGGACCACTATATGCATATGGGTGGGGGGCATTTGTTTGTTTGTTTTTATTGTTGTTGATTTGGGTGCTGTTTTTTTTTTTTTTTTAGAATCTCCCTCCCTCTTCACTGGCTGCATCTGGGAATCCTTACGAAGTATGAGAAAATATACCATCCCAAACTCCAAGAAATCACTAGGATTCAACATCCTCCAGGCAACAAGTTGACAGCCAGGTGAAAGAGTGACTCCAACATGACTCCCAGCAGAGGCGAGAGCAAGGGAAGGGAGTAGAACCTGCATGATGATGGAGGTAGGTATAAAATAGGGAGCTGAGACTCGGAGAAGGCACGTAAATAGAGCTTGTAAGATTCCCATGCTTTACAGAAACCAGCTGAGATGATAAATTTGTGTCAGTTTTCCAAAAATCACTCTGGCGCTCCCTTTGACCCAGTAGTTCCACGTCTAAGCATCTAACTTAACAAAGCAATCAGAAATATGGCTAATGATTCATGCATAGGAACAGTCATGTTAATACTAATTTACAACTAGAAAAAATTGGAAGCAACTGGGTGTCCAATGCTAAGGAAATTGCTGAGTAATACATATCTCATCAATACAAGGGAGTATTAGGCAGACATTAAAAATAATATTCACAAGGGGTCCTAAAGCTATGGGAAAATGCGGTGGTATAATGTTATGCAGAAAAGGTGCACGAAAGGAGCATCCCTTCAATAAACAGCGTTAGGAAAACTGGACAGTCACATGCAAAAGAATGAAACTAGACCACTACCTTACACCATACATGAAAATCAATTCAAAATGGGTGAAAGACTTAAATGTAAGACCTGAAGCCATAAAGCTCCCAGAAAGAAAACGTAAGTGTGAGCTCCTCGACATCAGTCTTGGTAACAGTTTTTAGGATTTGATGCCAAAAGCCCAGGCAACAAAAGCAAAAATAAACAAGTGGGACTCCATGAAACTAACAAGCTTCTGCACAGCAAAGGAAGCCATCAACAAAATGAAAAGGCAACTTACCAAAGGGGAGAAAATATCTGCAAATCGTATACCTGATAAGGAGTTAATATCCAACATATATAAAGAATACACACAGCTCAATAGCAAAAATAAACAATCCCATTAAAAACTGGGCAAAGGATCTGAAAAGAAGCATGAAAAGATGCTCCATATCACCAATCACCAGAGAAATGAAAATCAAAGCCGCAGTGAGATCAGCTCGTATCTATTAGCATGGCTATTATCAAGAAAATGACAAATCCATATATGTACATGTAACCGGGTCACCACGCGGTGCAGTTGGAAAATCTGACAGAAACCTGTAAACCAGCTATAATGCAAAAATAAATTAAAAAAAAAAAGAAAGAAAATGAGGAGCTCCTGCTGCAGTGCAACAGGATCGGCGGCATCTTGGAAGCACTGGGACGTGGGTTTGATCCCTGGCAAGGTACAGTGGGTTGGGGATCCAGCGTTGCCACGGTTGCGGTTTAGGGTTTGACTACAGCTCCTATGTGATCCCTGGCCCAGGAGCTCCAGATGCCACAGGGAGGGCAAAAATGGGGGAAAAAAAAAAGGGGGACGAGAAATAAGTGTTGGTGAGGATTTGGAGAAAAGGGAACCCTTGTGCACTGCTGGTAGGAAGTAAATTGGTGCAACAACCATGGAAAAAAAGTATGGATATTCCTCAAAAAAAGTGGGCCTTTACCCAAAGGAAACAAAAATGCTAACCTAAAAAGATATATGCACCCCCATGCTCACGTCAGCATTTTTACAAAACCAAGACACGGAAGCAAACAAAATATACATCACTGGGTGAATATATAGTGAGAAAGTGCTCTGTATTTACAATAGAATATTATTCAGCCATAAAAGCAGGAAATCTTGCCATTTGTGACAACACGTATGAAACCTGAGGGCATTGTGCTAAGTGAAATCAGTCAGGCAGAGAAAGACAAATACTACATGATCTCGCTTATATATGGAATTAAAAAAAAAACTAAACTCACAGATACAGAGAACAGATTGGTGGTTGCCAGAGGTGGGGATGGAGGGCAAAACAAGTGAAGGTGGTTAAAAGGACAAACATCCAGTTATAAAATAAATGTCATGGGGATGCAGTGTACAGCTTGGTGACTATAGCTAATAACACTGTGTTGAGGCTCAGTGGAAACGAACCCGACTAGCATCCATGAGGTTGCAGGTTCCATCCCTGGCCTTGCTCAGTGGGTTAAGGATCCAGCGCTGTCATGAGCTGTGGTGTAGGTCAAAGAAGAGGCTGGGATCCTGAGCTGCTATGGCTGTGGTGTAGGCCGGCAACTGCAGCTCCGATTCAACCCCTAGCCTGGGAACCTCCATATGCCGTGGGTGTGGCCCTAAGAAGACAAAATTAATAATAATAAAAATACTGTGTTGCATATTTGAAAGCTGCTAAGAGAGTAGATCTTAAAAGTTCTTATCACAAGAAAAAAAATTGTAACTATGTATGGTAATGGATATTAATTAGACTTATTGTGGTCATAGTTTTACAATATATGTCATCATGTTGTACATCTGAAATGATATGTTATATGTCAAATATATTTCAATTTAAAGATGGATAAAATACAATTTAAAAGACAAAAGATATGTACAAAACCATGCATATAGAGTGTGACCACCTACAAAGAAAAGCATTTATTTTAGAACAAAGGCTGGAAAGAAATTATCAAAGTGTTAACAGGAGTTGTCCCTACAGAATGGATTTATGTAACTTTGAGTAACTTTCCTACGGTTTTCTACAATGGGTGAATATTCATTTGTTGATCAAGAAAAAGGTAATACTCTGAGTTCCGGTGCGGCTCGGTGGGTTAAGGGTTCGGTGTTATCACGGAAGCAGCTCAGGTTGCTGCTGTGGCGTGGGTTCAGTCCTTGGCCTGGGCACTTCTATAAAGGAAACACGGTGGAGTAAAAATGAAGGTTGGATAACCCCTACCATATATGGTTTTTTAATTCAGAGCCCTTTTGGTTGATTCTGAGGCCAAAGAAGCCCTGCCCTCTGCCCAATAACTTTACCTTTCCCCTGCCTCCTTCCTCTCAGGTAAAATTTGAAAAGGAAGGTTCTGCTGTCTCCTGGTCCAAGGCATGTAGTGCCTTCCTTTCCCCTCATGGTTCTAGTCCTCCTCCACCTTCTCAGAGCCTCGTTAGCATGGACTCATCACGCCTGGCCCATGGGCAACGCTCCTTCTAAAGAGCTACCTTCTCAGGCAGGTGTGTCTCTGAAAGGTTGTGACAAAGTAATTCATATTTGATGAAGAGGATGTGTGGAATGTGCTGGGATCCGCCACTACTTGAAAGCTTTGGGGTGACAAGCCATGCCTTACACCAAGACTCATCAATTCCATCTAGACTCTGAACTCTGAGTAGTTGCTACAGGCTTGTTTGTTAATAGGCCCAGCAACCTAGCACATCTAACACAAACAGGTATGTGCGTCCGGCCACAAAATTAACACATTTTCTAACCAAATATAGAGATGCTCTTTACTCCGTAAATAGTGCAACCTTTTTATTAATCTCAGTTTCTTCTTGCAGCAACATAATAAATGTTAGGACAAAGCTCATATAAATCATTTAAAGACCCTTGTCACTATTATACAGCCAAGCTCAACTACTCCTCAGGTCTGTTCCAGCTTGCTCTGAATTGAACATAAAAAAAAGATTGTTGGTATTAACTGCCTTAGTAATAATAATAACATTTATAATAAAAACAGCTCATTATGTGCCAAGCATTGGGCCAAAGTCATTATTTCCTTTAATATTCACAAGAAGCCACACAGAAACTGAGGCACAGAGGGGCTGAAAAACTTGCTCCAGACTCCCCAGCCCATAATGGTAGAGCTGGGCTCAAACCCAGGCAGTTTTTCTCCGAGTACCCTGTGTACTCCCTTCACCTTCCAAACGGTCCTTTCCCGTAGCTCCAGCTGTGTCTCCAAAGGAGAAATGGTTCTTAACATCCTCCAAGAAACAGCACTCTTGAACTACTGCTCTCGGCATCCTGAGGGTCTCCTTGTTTTTTTGACTCAACATTAATTGCTCTAAAACCTTCTACCTTCATGCCTCCAACCACAAGCAGTTTATCTGTTCAACTTAAGTATCTGTCTCATTTTCTAATATGATTCTTGGGCATTATTTCCAACTTTTTAAGAAACTTACAAGTGCCAAATCCCCTCTCTTAAAATGTTTTTAAATTTTAAAAAGCCTACCTGGAGGAAGCAAAGTAGAACTGTTTTAGGAGCTGCGTAAATATTATTTTAATAAAGGGAAGAAATGTTAATAAAGCCAAAAGCATGCATGCCTGATGGTGGAATTCGATTTGCTGGCAATAGTCTGCTAAAGAAGATATTTTGAGCTATCTTCCAGCAGAAAGCAAAACAAATCAAAACAGAAACTAGTGCTCTTGTCACTTCTCCAGGCTTGGGAAATGGGAACCCAGTGAAATTTCTACCTAGTGATCTGACCTGCCAGGAATTTGCCCTGTCTGCTTTCAAAGGGTTGCCCTCCCGAGTCTGGCTGTGGTGACAGTGGCCACCATAAAGAGGTGACTCTGAAGAAAACAAGAATGAGTTGGAAAAAGGAGAGGAAAAGCAGGTAATGAAATTGCTAAGTTTCAGCCACAACAGTAATATGCCAAGTGCTAGCTACTGTTCAATTGATAAAATACTGGCAAATCACAAAATAAACGTGCAACAACATTTAGGTTTATGGTTGTAACCATACCATTAATTTATAAATATGAACATTTGAAGGTGGGATAATGTGCCCATCCAGGAAGCGGGGTTGTGAGTTCAGGGGAGAGCAAAAGCTTTTTCATTTCACATAAGCCCTTCTATACTATTTGAAATCTTAAATCAGGAATAGGTATTATTGCTAAAAGAGAAAATGAACAGGACCAAAAATTATTAAAATGTATGTATACATACATGTCTATACATCCATCTACTATCTGTGCGTACACACGTACATACACATGGGTATATGAACACGTGTATCATGAATACATGCACATAAATATATTCACATCTATCCTTTCGAATCCTCTTTTTCCCCGAAGGGTGTTGGTAAAGTTCATGTGGGTACCTATTTTCAGACAGCTCATGCTGTCTTTTCATCAAGATCAGCATGGTTTCAGAAAAAAAAATAATGACTCAGAACTTCTAGTCAAAGGTCCTTCTGTTTAGATAAAGAAAGAAAAATACCCCTCCGCTAACATTTATAGAGCAGCTACAATTGCCAGAATACAAGGCACTCGGCCTTGAGACACAGAGATGAATAATTCCGAGGGTGTCTGATGAAGGTCAAAAATGTAAACGGCTAACTGCGATGGCAACACAAATGCAGTAAATGGCAAAACTGAAGCAAAGAGCAGTTGCTCAAGTGCTGAAAGAAGCACTAATCTAGATGCGAAGTATTATATTTAGAATGGATAAGCAATGAGGTCCTACTGTACAGCCCAGGGACCTACATCCAGTCTCTTGGGACAGAACATGATGGACGACGGCATGAGAAAAGAATATATATATATATGACTGGGTCACTAAGCTGTACGGCAGAAACTGGCACAACATTGTAAATCAACCATAATAGAAAGAAAAAGAAAAAAGAAGCATCAACAATAACACCAAGGTCTGAGCACTTCCCTGGCTGGGGAGGGGAGGTGTCTGGAAGGCAGAGAGTTTGAAGCTACTTCCACTTGTCCAGAGGTCCGGGACCCGGAAGACACCCCCACCCTGTTCCGCCCGTTCATCATCCTGCTCCAGCCAGATCGAGGCCAAAGCAGAGCCCAGGAGTCGAGACACAAAGAGAAATCCTTTCCCGGCCTCTGCTTCACTAGAGCCTGGTTATTTTAGGAGCCAGGGAACCAGAGGACATCCTTAGCCTTCCTAGAGCCTAGACCTCTGGAAATCTGGGTCCTATTCTTTCTTCGGAACTGAAGGCCTCAGAAAACAAGAGGCATACGGATGGCCCCACGCAGATGAAAAGTTGTGGAAACCTTCCTAGTAACCAGGGAAACAGCAATCTGGTGCTTCCATTTTCTACTCACCAGATTGGCAAAACTTCTAAAGACTGAGCAAACTTATGTTGCTGAGGATGCAAAGAAAAGGACGCACCCATTCGCTGCTGGTTGGAGTGGAAACCGACTTAACCTCTCGGGAGGACGAGGGGAAGCAACTGCACAAAGTTCACGCGTAAACCCACGACCGGCAGCTCCACAAGGACTCCCTGCACAAGGACAAAGGCACAAAATGCCACGTAGATGTTTACAATAGCAGAAAACCGTACACAACTGAAATGCCAGTCAATAAAGAAATGGTTAAAGCGGCTGCAACATACCCGACTTAGGAAATACCATGTACAACAATTATAGAGAACGAGGTGGGTCTCTTTGTCTTGCGGGTAGAATAAGTGAAGGATGCAGGCATCATGATCGAACAGAGTGTGACCTTACCTAGGTTTTTTAAAATCTAAACGTGAATTTGTGAATGCAAGTGTCCCCGAAAGAGACTGGGTGCCTGCCCGTTGTTATCTAAAATGGTACAACAGCTATTCATATTTCACTTATCGAATGTTTTTAAAGTGAAAGAAGAGTATTTTAAAATACAACAAGTGGAGTTTCTGTCGTGCCTCAGCAGTTAAGGACTAGCACCCATGAGGACACGGGTTCGATCCCTGGCTTCGCTCAGAGTGTTAAGCCGTGAGCTGTGGTATAGGTTGCAGACGTGGCTCAGCTCTGGCGTTGCTGTGGCTGTGGTGTAGGCCAGCATTCCATTGGACTACAGCTTCAATTGGACTCCTAGCCTGGGAACCTCTATATGCCACAGGTACAGCCCTAAAAAAAAAGGAAAGAAAAAAGACAAAAAAATAAAATAAAATACAACAAGAGAAAGTGGAAAGAACTTTGAAGTCAAGGGCCACAAGTGGGCTGCCCAGACCTCTGCGTGGAGAATTCAGCACAGACTGGGTGCTGGTCTTCAGCCTGCAGGGCCAGGAGACTTTACTATATCAGACCTGAGGGTGGCTTAGTTTCTGAGCAGCAAATTCAAACTAGCTACGCTTACAAGAGACTGAGGGAGAAACAGCCAACCTGTCGCTCACAGCGAGATGTCTCAGCCTCAGCACTGATGACTCTGGGGGCCGGTTCATTCTGCTGTGCACAGCGGGGGCACTGTGAGAGGTTTAGCAGCATCCGTGGCGTCTGCTCGCCACGTGCCACCAGCATCACACCCCTTCCCCAGCTGTGACGACCAAAACTGTCTCCAGATAGTGACAGGTGTCCTCCTGCAGGGATGTGCCCAGATCATCACCAGGAGAGAAGCACTGCTTTACAATGAGAAACACAGCTACCAAGAAAGCCAGATGCTGCCCTGCGAGAAAACAAAAACGAAGGGGCAACCAAATTACAACGGAAATTGCAAGGAGCGCAGGAAGCCAGAACAAAGGTAGTTTTTCCAAAAAAGATTATTTAGGAGTTTCAACTGTGGTTCAGGGGTAACAAACCTGACTAGCATCCATGAGGTTGCAAGTTCCATCCCTGGCCTCGCTCAGTGGGTTAGGGATCCGGCTTTGCTGTGAGCTGTGGTGTAGTTCACAGACACAGCTCGGATCCGGTGTTGCTATGGCTGTGGTGTAGACCAGTGGATACAGCTCCAATTCGACCCCTAGCCTGGGAACTTCCACATGACACCAGCAAGGACCTAAAAAGATGAAACAAATAGATAAGACGATTTAAATATTTGATGACTCTGGCCTAGGAGAGTCTGAAGCAGCCCTCCCCAACTCCGGCACACCCCAATACGCACTCTCTCCCTCTCTCTCCAAGGAAATCTCTGACCTTGGTTGGGCATTGCCAGCACTCTCCCCTCTGACCCACACTAATTAATTGTTCTCCTTTTTTTTATCTCTCTCTCTTTTTTGCAGGGGGAGGCCACACCTGCGCCACATGGAGGTTCCCAGGCTATGGGTCGAATTGGAGCTGTAGCCACTGGCCTACGCCACAGCCACAGCAACACCAGATCTGAGCCAGGTCTGTGACCTACACGACAGCTCATGGCAACGCCGGATCCTTAACCCACTGAGCAAGGCCAGGGATCAGACCTGCATCTTCATGGAGCCTAGTCAGGTTCGTTTCCGCTAAGCCATGAAGAGAAATCTTAATTGTTCTTTTGATTAGCACTTTTTTTCCCCAGAGACACCAATGTTATCAACTGTGTTGATGCTTCTTTTTTTTTTT
>PVHT020000230.1:19634458-19739207 GCA_004024745.2 Catagonus wagneri | reverse complement strand
CCAGGGATCAGACCTGCATCTTCATGGAGCCTAGTCAGGTTCGTTTCCGCTAAGCCATGAAGAGAAATCTTAATTGTTCTTTTGATTAGCACTTTTTTTCCCCAGAGACACCAATGTTATCAACTGTGTTGATGCTTCTTTTTTTTTTTATTTTTATTTATTTTTTTTTTATTTTTGCATTATAGCTGGTTTACAGATTTCTGTCAGATTTTCCAACTGCACCACGTGTTGATGCTTCTTAAACATACCAACGAGCCTGAACGGGAGAGGAGTGTAAACCCATGGAAGCAGGCAGTCTCTGAGGGCGGCAGAGCCCCCAATCCCCGACCAGGAACACATCATTTCTTCAAAATTGTTTTCACCTTAAAACTCCATGTGATTTTTGCCTTCAGCTCTGTGGTCTATGTGTGAAGTTATTGTAACTGAAAGTAAATACATTTCCCAAATCCTAAATAGGAAACTTTGGGAAGGTGCACAAGTTTGGCGTGTGGCTTCGTGCACACCACCCACCAACGTACAAAGAATAGACAACTTCCTGCTCTTCTCTCGCTTGCTTTTTTTTTTTTTTTTGTATTTTTGTCATTTTAGGGCCACACCCGCGGCATGTGGAGGTTCCCAGGCTAGGGGTCTAATAGGAGCTGTAGCTGCCAGCCTACACCACAGCCACAGCAACACCAGATCCAAGCCGCATCTGCAACCTACACCACAGCTCACGGCAATGCCGGATCCTTAACCCACTGAGCGAGGCCAGGGATCGAACTCGCAACCTCATGGTTTCTAGTCGGATTCATTTCTGCTGAGCCATGATGGGAACTCCTCTCCCTTTTTTTTTTCTTTTTTAGCCGTACCCACAGCATATGGAAGTTCCCAGTCCAGGGACTGAACCCGGGCCGGACCTCTGACCTACACCACAGCTGCAGCAACACCGGATCCTTAACCCACTGTGCTGGGCCGGGGATTGAACTGGTGCCTCCACAGAGACAAGTTGGATGGTTAACCACTGTACGCCAGCAGGAACACAAGACACCTTCCTGTTCTTCTCTCATCTCATCCAAGAAGAAGAGTTCCGTGAGCCTGAAGAAGGTTCAGAGAAGTTACCTGAGGAATCTCTAGGGCGCCTTGTGCCTACATCAGACCTCCGCAACTGTACGGCTGGCGCTGCCAGGTCCAAGGACAGCCCTTTCGTGGCTGCCCATACGGAGGAGCTCACAGCCTCTGCCCAGCTGAGCTCTGGCAGCAACACAGACAAGAAAATGATGGACCAGGCCTTCTCTGTCACCATGAGAATTCTTTTTTTTTTGGTCTTTTTAGGGCCACAGGCTAAGGGAGTTCCATCCAGTAGAATTCTAGTTAAGACAAGTACTGGGTGATTTCACTCATATGTGGAACGTTAAAAAAATTTTTTTAAATAAACAAATCATTTTAATAAAATAAATAAGCAAACCAAACCATACGAAAATAAACACATGGCTACAGAGAATAGAGTAGCAGTTACCAGAGGGGGTGGAGCGTGGGGAGAGAGTGAAATGGTTAAAGAGGGGTCCACTGTGGGGTGAGAAATGAAAACTAAACCTTTGATGGTGAGCACGTTGCAGTGTTACAGAGGATGAAGTACAATATTGTACAT
This sequence comes from Catagonus wagneri, assembly GCA_004024745.2. Classification (NCBI taxonomy): domain Eukaryota; kingdom Metazoa; phylum Chordata; class Mammalia; order Artiodactyla; family Tayassuidae; genus Catagonus; species Catagonus wagneri. The sequence goes on along the minus strand of PVHT020000230.1, from coordinate 19,737,580 downwards.
GTTCAACATACATAATGTTGTAAACCAAGTATTAAGAAAAGACAGCTTAGTGACTCATTTCAAGCAATACTGCTGATTATTTTTTTTAGAAGTTTCTCTTAGCAAGAAAGAAATCAGTGGGGGAGGGGGAGCATGGGTGGCTTTAATTCTAAACTAGACCTTCCTGGTATTTTATTTTCTCTTACTTTCATGTTTTAAATGGGGGGGGGGATTGTTTTTTGACTGTGCCCATGGCATGCAGAACTTCCTGGACCAGGGATCAAACCCATGTCACAGCAGCAACCCAAGCTACAACAGTGACAATGCCAGATCCTTTAGCCACAGAGCCACCAGGGAACTCCACTTGTGTTTGTGGGGAGGGGATTTTAAATCTAGTTTATTTCTATCCTGGTTCATCTAAAACATGTGTCAAGACTGACTTCCGTAGAAGACAGAGGACTTAGGGATGAAGACAAACCATGGCATGGGAGGTGCTCAAAAAATGTTGAGCTTCCATCACCTGTTCTGAATTCATGGTGCTGGACCAGCAGTGTTGGGATAGGTCTAGGATCTTCTGAGACTGAAACTCCTGAGGTTGCAGTCATGAGTTCATAAACCTCATTTCAGTACCTTTTGGACGCCTAAATTCCTTTCTGGTTCCCAACACTCTTCGTCCAATCCCTTCTTTATTCATATGCCATAAATACAAAATCTAGGAAAGGACAGAACTAACAAATCCCTTTCCTCCGGTTCTTCCCAGAATCGTGATGGTATTTCACGTCTTGCTGTTGCCTTCTTTACCCAACCCTATCTGTGATTCTGATGTATTTTCATCCTTAAATAGCTTCTTAGTAGAACAAGATTTTCTGTGTTTACAATTTCCCTGAAAAATGACTAAGAGAAATCCAGGGCCCTGGATTTTCACCTTTTCTTCCCTCCAGAATATTTTTCAAGGACTCAAATTTCAGTCCTCTTATTCATCCGCAGTGCCATGATATCTGGGGAGGGGAGACCCAAAGGCACGGCAAATTCAAGGCCCTCTTGAAAGCGAGCTTTGTGGAGAGATAAATGTGGCGTTGGCTCCCACAGTTTTCAAGTCCACGGGAAAAACCCTCAGCCTCGCCGGGGACTGTTTACGCAAAGAGGAGGCAGGGAGCAATGAGAGGCGTGGTTCTGGGAGGTTGTGTTCCATGTTAAGAAAAGTAAGGCCCAACACCAATTAGGTGGCCTGTCAGAACAGAAAAGGAACTCAGCCTGTTTCGGCCCAGAAAGAGAAACCGGGCCAAAAAAAGGTCACGCCACCATGGGGCCATCATGGGGCCAGAAACGCATGAAGATTCAAGGTGTCTGTTTTGGGAACAGGCAACTTGGCTTTGAACTCCAACTCTGCCATTGTATTAACTACAAAGTCCCTCTCTGCTTCAATCTTCTCATTCTCTGAAACGGTGATAATCGCACTGATTCCTTCAACAAATGTTCATGAAGGCCTGGTATATGCCAGACCCTCTTCTAGAAGCTGGGGGTGGGGTGGGGCGATGGAGGCAAAACACTCATGGTCACTGCTCTTGGGGAGTTCACATCCTAGGGCAGAGCGACGAGATAGAAACAGAGGGTGATTTCAGCAACAGATGCAGAAAACAAACCACGATGGTGTGATAGAAAGTGGTGGGAGACGGGGAGGGGGCAGCGAAACATGAGAAGGAAGAACTGAGCTGATGCATGACGGACGGAAACAAACCAGCCACGTGAAGAGGAGAAGCACATTCAGGCAGAACCTACTTCAGAAGCTATTTCATAAGGACTCGATGAGATAAAGTACGGAAAATCTTAGCGCAGCACCAGACACAACAAATGGCAGTTACTCAACAAATGGAGGCAGCCACTATGATTCAGAGGGTTTGGGAAAGTTCCCAGAGTCAGGTCAGGAGGAAGCTGGGCGAGCGAATGACAAGGACATCAGGGAGGAAACTGAAGAGCTGACTGTATAGCCTCGACCACGGAGGCTGGATGGGACCAAGGAGTCGTGGGAGGGCCGCGAAGGTGCCCCTGAGGCACTAGAGAGCTCGTTCTCGCAGGAGCAGTGGGAATGCACTCCACCTCCCCCAATTACCCTGATCCTGAGGACCTGAGTCTGTCATCCTGGTCTGCACAAGGCATCACTGTCAGCTCGCCCCACCGTGGCCCGCCCCCACACCTGGGCTGCCTCCCTGCAGCCTGCGCCTGGACCCCTGGGCAGGAGGCGTACAAGCGGGTCAGACAGCATCTGTCTAATCTCCCTGCTTTACAGTGCAGGAAACTGGGGCCCAGGGAGGTGATGAGCCTCTAGCGGGAAACACAACTACCTTCTCAACTCTGACTGAAGATCGCGTCTCCCCCAGTCAAGACAGTTACCATTTTCTATCCCAGCTCCCCCTACGTCTGACCTGCAGCTCAAGAGGTGGCATGCACAGAGCAGTGGGACAGAGAAGGGACACCTGCGCCACCCATCGACCTAGTGGCCCATGGGGTCATGGATGCCACAGTAGAATATCCCCACGCCCAGAGAAATGCAGTCCCGTGCACTGAGTTTTCAGAAGAGTCTGAAGTGCTTTGGGGCAGGGCACGGGATGGAGAGGAAGCCACGGTGTCACCGTCAGGGGCACTGACCAAGCTCATGTCCCATCTAGAAGAGCATCAGGGACACACTATAAGCAGCCGGGCGGGATGTTGGAGAGCAGCTCTAGAAAACAGATCAGGTCAAATGAATAATTCAATCATGCAAAGAGTATCAACGGTACAGCCTCAAACACAGCACCCAAGTGAAGCAGTGACATCCCCTTCCATTTGAAAATCACTGTCAAGTGCCTTGTCCCAGACGGTTTACAGAGAAGACAGGAAGCCCAAAGAGGTCAACTGACATGCTGTGACTGCTCGTGCCCTGCTCACCACGGAGATCAAGCCCACGATACTGAAGTATGCCCCGCGTGTGGGGATCACAAGGTTCCCATCCCCGAAACAACGGGAAAATAGCAACACACACAAAGAACGACCCCAGGAGGACCTGCTGGTCAGAGCTCCAGACTTTCGAACCAGCGATAATTTTTGGATGACACCATGTTCTTGTCATCTGCAGGCTCTGTACATACTATTTCCTTTGCCTGAAATCTTATTCCTCCTGTCTCTTCCCGCTATGAACTTCCTTCACCTGGCTAAATCATTTTTATTTTGTCACAACCTAAATATCACCTCCTCCAGGAAGGCTTCTCCCTGGCACCTGATGCTCCTTAGAGCATTGACCACCAACCACACTGTTCTCCAATGACCGACTGTTTCTCTTACACTGTGTCAGACTACACCCTGTGACGGCAAAGGCTGTGGCATTATTTACGGTTATATCCCCTGACCTCACCAAGCACTCAGTAAGTTGTCATTTGCAGAATCCTAGACAAGAAGAGAGCCCTGCCCCCTCAGAGCGCACAGTGAGGCGGGGAAGTTCACAGCCCAGGATGTTTATTCCACAGCAGACTCAGCCTGCGAGCCCCAGGCCTCTTATGGCTCTCTCTCCCTCTTTTAGAAATTTCTACTCTCTCTCATTGTCAACAACTCCATGTTAGTCCGATGAGATCTGGATAATGCCAACCCACTCTGGAGCCAGCCAGCTCCTCTCTGCAGACTGGGCACCAGTCCATCTGCTTTCTCCCCTCCACTGGCATGAGAGGGCCAAAGGCAGCCAGGAAATCAGTCTTGGGAATGTTTGGCCTTTCCAGGCCCTTGGGATTAGAGTATAAAAGTCTGATCCAGGGAGACAAGCTAACAACCCTTTCCCCTACTGATTGGTGGGAAGTCCCTGTGGTCACTAAGCTACCTGAGCCTATCTGTCTCTCACACTCTCAGTTCTTTATCACCATTGGTAGGTCAATTTTATTTTTGACGGTGACCCTGTTACAGGCTATGGGGAACACCTTTGGGGGTGTTTACATGACTTCTTAAGCACACGCTTACTGGCATACCTCATACCTTGTACTCTCCCCAGAGCTGACCGGACTAGGATTGCACACCTGAATCAACTGGAGCCAGTCGCATCTCCAGCTGAGGACCTGTGACTGTGACAGTCTAGATCAGTCTGAGTTGGTCTTTTAAATGGAGGTGATGTAAACGAAAGACCTGAATGGTCACCTACTAAGTAGACTGGGAAGCAGAGAAGGCTGGTCTGAAGAGAAAGAAGGAACCAGAGACACCAGACTCGGAGTCTGGGTTGTTCCTTAATCCTGGTTGCAGCCCCTTTCTGAGGACCAGTCTCCTTCCTTCCTGTAGGTAGTTTTTCAACATTCAACAATTACAGAGCCCCTACTATGTGCTGACCATGAAGACTTAAGCATTAGGTCTAGGTGATGAGAAAAAATAGACAAAATTCTTGCCCTAATAGTGTACACAATATAATTAATCAAATAATAAAAAACTAACTGTAATCACAAAGCTTATGTATACACACACACATGCACACACACACACACACACAAAGATCTGACATAGTCTGGAGAATCAAGGAAGGCTTCTCTGAGAAAATGACATGGGTATGAATTCATGAAACAGAAGCACCCACAGGATGGTAAGATAACTCTTAAACCAAACCAATGCAGTAGAGTAGCATTTTAGGAACAAAGGCAGTGACCATGAGAATGTGAAATTAACAGTCACCAGGGAGGATCCTGGATCTTCCACATACCGTAGGAGGGGAATTCAAGTTAATTTCATCTAGTTCTTAAGATGCCTAGGTCTATCAGATTTAATTGCTCAGACTGTACTTCAGTATTGAGAGTCCTCAGGCGATTCAACATAATAAAGGTCATACATGACAAACCCACAAATAACAACATACCCAACAGTGAAAAGCTAAAAGCATTTCCTCTGAGATTAGGTACAAGACAAGGATACCCACTCTCACAGGTTTTATTCAACATAGTTTTGGAATTCCCAGCCACAGCAACAGAGAAGGAAAAAATAAAAGAAGTCCAAATTGAAAAAGAAGAAAAACTCCCACTGTTTGCAGAATACATAATGTTATCCATAGAAAATACCAAAGATACTACTGAAAAAAACAGAACTCATCAAAGCATTCAGTAAAGTTGCTGGATACAAAATTAATACACAGAAATTTTTTTGCATTTTTATACACTAACAAGTATCAAAAAGAGAAATTAAGGAAACAATCCCATTTACCATAGCATCAAAAAGAATAAAATATCAGAGTTCCCTTTGTGGCTCAGTGGTAATGAGCCCGACTAGTATCATGGGGATGTGAGTTCAATCCCTGGCCCTGCTCAGGGGGTTAAGGATTTGGCGTTGCCATGAGCTGTGGTGTAGGTCACAGGTGTGGCTTAGACCTGGCATCGCTGTGGCTGGCTGGCATCTCTGTGGTGGTTCAGCAGGTTAAGCATTCGTTGTTGTCACTGCTGTGACTCAGGTCATTACTGTGGCACGGGTTCGATCCCTGGCCTGGGAACTTCCACATGAAAAAGAAATCTTGAACTCAAAAATTTTTGGAGTTCAATTTGATTTGGAAAGGTATTTGGAAGGTGCTGAGTTTGGTCTCACAGTGTGTACAGAGTAAGGGCAGGGGCTGCCAAAGGCACAGTCATTCAGACCAGAAGGAAAATGACAACGCTAACACAGCAACAGTAACAACTCCACTTGCTGAGCCCCAACCACAGCCTTGGCTCTGCTTCACTCACTTTACAATATTACCCCATTTAATCTCACAACATCCCCATGTGGTAGGAATGGCACAGATTAGCAATGGATTTGAACCTGGATGGGTTGATTCCAGAACCCAAGCTTGACTGATTCTTAAATTATATGACCTCTCCCTGTAGTGTATGGAATATAGTGTATCTTTTCTTTTAAATTATTTTATTTATTACTTACTTATTTATTTATTTTGGCCGTGGTGTGCAGTAGCTTGAGGTGGGATCTCAGTTCCCAGACCAGGGACTGAGCCCTGGCTGCAGCAGTGAAAGTGCTAACCACTAGACCTAACCAGGCAACCTCCTTGTTCTATTTTTTTTTTTTTTGAAGTATAGTTGACCTACAATACTGTATTAGTTTCAAGTGTACAATGTAGCAATTCAATGTTTTTATACTCTACTATAAAGTATTGGCTATATGCCATACAGCGTATCTCCTTCCATAAACAGTGTATATTGCAAATACAGAACACGTTAGAGCTCTGCGGTGAGGCAGCTCCATCCATCATTCAGATATTCTCAGGGAAGCCAGGAGGCCAATGTACCTATTGGTAAGCTTGCTTTGAATTGAAATGAAAGTCCTACATGGGCTGTAAGGGGATGTGACCAGAGGCACCTTCCAGACACTTGGATGTTTAATCTCTGAGCCTCTTGAAATCACTCCAGAAATGCACTGGGCCCCAGCTGCACACAGTTCAATTCAGTGGACATTATTAAGCACCCTTCGAGGGCCACACCGATGAGGATGACAGCCTCTGGCCTCTCACCCAGTCAGGGGGAAGGGGCAGGGAGTGGAGTGGAAAAGCAGGTGTACCCTGAACGCCGTGACGGGGAGAGTCATGTGGGTGCACGAGAGGCAAATACGTAAGGGCAGCTCGGGACGCTGCACAGACATCATGAGAAACTTCGGGGCGTGGCTGTGAGGGGTCCAGCAGGAACAGGTGGAGCAAGAATGAGGGCGCTCCCGGGAGAGGGGGGGAAAGGTCCCAGCAAAGGTGCAGAAGAGGCACGGACCAGGGCGAAGCAGGAGGAGGAGGAGGTTTCAGGCACAGAAACCAGACACTGTTCTCAGGAGCTCACAGTCTTCTTCATGCTCTTTTATAACAACGCCACTATGAGATGAAGATATTAACGATTATGACGCAAATCTGAAAGGTCAACAGGATTATTTTCATTCCAAAAAAATAAAGAGCACCTTAAAATGGAAGTCAGCATAACCATATTCCCACTAACCTTTGTTCACAATAATTAATGAATAATGAACCAGTTAGTCGAGGTTTAAAATGTGAAGGGCAGAGCAGAGTTACTCCGCGCGGGTAGGTGACCCAATTAGTTTCTTTTATAAGCACCTCCATCCCTTTGCCCTGCGCCCCCATCGCAATGCTTCCATCCTCCCCCAAGTTCAGGTGGTAAAGCTCCATATGCCGCCCCCTGCTCTGGATTCCCTCCCATCTGGTCCTTTCAAAGCCGTGCTTTCCTGATGATGTCTTTTCTATCAAAAGACCACATCTTTTCTATCTTCTGTGTTCCAGGCCCTTGGAGTCTCAGATGACCTTAACTGAAGCTCAGATGATAATAGTTAATTATGATCTTCAATTGGGAATATATAGGCTTCAAAACCAAAAGTGCAGGAAATGGGAGAATTTCAGGCCAGTAAGAGAGATCAGAGCAAGGACTTCTAATTCCCCTCAAATCACACCAAACAGGAGACTCATTCCACCTACAGGGCTGGCGCTGATCGGGGACGTTTCTTTACGAAACCAAAGACCAGATTTCATAACCGAAAAGGTGGAACATGGCTAGAGAGTCTTCTATGCCCTCTTGTGCTCTGGTCCCTGTTTTCCTTCCTCCCCCCGAGGAAACACAGAGATGCTTCTGGAATGTAATTCTAGATAACTCAGGCTATCTATCAAGTTACATTTCATCTGGCAACCCAGACAGGCTGGATGAGCCAGCATAAAAACAGACCAGAGGTGGGGGAGGGAGGAAAAAGCCATGGAGGAGAGAAGGATTTTTTAAAAAAAAAAAGGTGATGACAAGAGGAGCTTATGGAGGCAAAGACCTGGAAATCTGGACCCAGCAGGTTCAGCTTCTGAGCCCGGTGTTCATCTGAAGGCCAAGGGCACCGCCAACAGCCCTATGGGAATCTCCAGCATTTCCTAATTGCCTTGGCCAGAGTCCACCACAACTCATATCTCTAGGCATTTCACTGTTTACAGAGCCCTTCCCAGACAGAATGCCTCACAACAGCCCTGGGACAAGGACTGCTGCTGATATCCCCACTGTACAGATGAATAAACTGAGGCTGAGAAATCCAGTGATTCGCCCAAGGTGGTTCAGTGAGCAAAGAGGGAAATTGGGGATTCACTCCAGGTCCATTCATTCAAAAGCCAGTCCTCGCCCACCTGGCTCTCCTTTTCCATGACCCTGGTCAAATGGCTCTCCAGAATTCTGTTTTTCTTTTTTGGCCTTTTTTTTAGGTCCGCATCCATGGCATATGGAGGTTCCCAGGCTAGGGGCCTAATTGGAGCTACAGCCTACACCACAGCCACGCTGGATCTAAGCCGCATCTGCCACCTACACCACAGCTCATGGCAAGGCTGGATCCTTAACCCACTTAGCGAGGCCATGGATCAAACCCACAACCTCATGGATGCTAGTCAGATTAATTTCCGCTGCACCACGACGGGAACTCCAGAATTCTTGATTCTATTTAGCTATGGTCTCAGATCTACATGAACAAATATCTGGTACTAGCCAATGTCCTAGGAAATAGAGAAATGAGGAGGAAAATTTCCTCTTCCCTCAAGTTATTCACCAGCTTAAGAGGTTTTTGAAATAACGGTACAAAGTCTTCTAGCCAATGCTTTCAAGCACAACCATGAACTCCACTCTCCTTCACGACCTTGCCCTACAGTCATTCATTCAATAAATGTTTATTGAGTACCTGCTCTGTGCCAGGCTCTGTCCTAGGTGCTGAGGTTACAATGAGGGCAGGACAGTTAGGTCCCTGTTCTCAGGAAGCTTTGATTCTTTCAATGATTTTTAATTTTTCCATCATAGCTGGTTTACAGTGTTCTGTCAGTTTTCTACTGTGCAGCAAGGTGACCCACTCCACATACATATATATCTTCTTTTTCTCACATTATCATGCTCCATTGTAAGTGACTAGACATAGTTCCCAGTGCTATACAGCAGGATCTCGTTGCTTATCCATTCCAAAGGCAATAGTTTGCATCTATTAACCCCAAATTCCCAGTCCATCACATCCCCCCCCACCCTTGAAGCTTAGATTCTAATGGCAGGAGACAAGTAAGAAATCAGGAAAATAAATAGACAAGTGTGTGTTGAAATGAAAACAGATGCAAACAAAGCTTCTCCTGGGCAAAAAACAAGCTCAGATCATATGAATGTCAGGCTGAGCTTCACAAATCAGCCTCCGATCTTCTAAATTAATACCAAATTGGTTCTCTACCAGATCATCTAAAAACAAGTCCCCTTATTACAAAACCACAGAAAACACCACATGAGAGCCTGGTTGAAAGTCAAACTGGGACGGACGGCTGCAAGACCTTAGGAAAGATGTTACTGCTAATAAACCACAGTCCCATCCTCAAGGCGGCAATGATGCGGAGTCCGAGAAAAGGGCAGATTCACTCATGTTGGAACGATCTGGGAGGATGACATTATCATCATGACTTCAGGGTCGAACTGGAGACTCTTGAAAGTCAAAATTAAATTATGCTTTCAGTATCACACACAAGGATTTCAGTTTCAGGATGTCAGTTTGTGCTTGTTCACATGCGGCTTTTATATTTCAAAAGATAATACCATCTGAAACTAGCCCAGCCCACCCCACAGAGAGTGTTCTCTCTTTGAACTTGAGGTAGCTGACACCCACTATGCCTGCTGACAATTAACCACGCACTGTCCGTGAACTCAAATCGCTGTCTTGCATCGTTCCTTCTCTCTTCCAGAGCTGCACTTCTCATGCAGTGACAGTTCCTCTACCAACTGGTGTACAGGGGTCACCTCTCTCCCTTGTGCTATTTTCACCTTGCACGATAATACAGCCTTCCTTTAGTCCACAACGTGTTGAACTCCTACTAAGTTTTGGACACTGCCTTGGACATTGCGAAGGATAGACTTCCTGGGAGAGTTCAGTCACAGGGAGAGACAGACATTAGCCATCACTCAAATGAGTCTGTAGCGAGATATCAGAGATTGAGACAAGCAAAATGAAGGACGAGAATTCAACTCAGTGAGAATGGATCACATTTAGGAAACATGACCTGGAATGGAGTAAAGGGAAAGGATTCCCTAAGTTAGTGGCTCTGGAACTGAGGTCGAAGCAGAGGACAAAGAATGTGCAAAGGCCCTGGGCAGGAGGAGTGCTGGGTCAATACCTGCACTGTGTGAAAGTGTGCACTGCTGGCTGACACTGGGGCCAGAGCAGAGAGAGCTGGGGTAGACGGGATGAGGCACGATACTTTGGTGAATCCTTGCAGATTTTGCCTTAAAAGCACTGAGAAGACCCTGAGGAGTATGCAGCATGAGGAGATTTGCACATCAGAAAGGTCTCCAACCCAATCAAAAAATGGGCAGCTCTAAATAGACATTTCTCCAAAGAAAACACAGGTGGCCAAAACACATGAAAAGATGCTCAATACTGCTAATTATTAGAGAAATGCAAATCAGAAACGACAATGAGCTATCACCTCATACCAGTCAGAATGGCCACCATCACAAAGTCTACAAACAAAAAATGCCAGAGAGGGTGCAGAGAAAAAGGGACCCCCTACACTGCTGGTGGGAATGTAAAGTGACACAACCACTATAGAAAACGGTATGGCGGTTCCTCAAAAAACTGAAAATAGAACTACCATACGATCCAGCAATCCCACTCCTGGGCATCTATCCACAGAAAAGCGTAATTCAAAAAGATACATACACCCCAATGTTCACCGCAGCACTACTTACAACAGCCAAGACATGGAAGCAACCTAAATATCTATCAACAGACGGATAAAGAAAACGTGATACATATATGCAATGGAATGTTAGCCATAAATTTGCAGCAACATGAATGGACCTAGAGATTATTGTACTAAGTGAGGTAAGTCAGAGAAAGACAAACATCATATGATATCACTTTACACGTGGAAACTTAAAAAAGGATACAGGACTTCCTGTCGTGGCTCAGCAGTAACAAATGCAACTAGTATCCATGAGGACACAGGTTTGATCCCTGGCCTCACTCAGTGAGTTAAGGATCCGGTGTTGCCATGAGCTGTAGTGTAGGTCGCAGATGCAGTTTGGATCTGGACTTGCTGGGGCTGTGGTGTAGGCTGGCAGCTGCAGCTCCAACTCGACCCCTATCCTGGGAACTTCCATATGTTGCAGATGTGGCCCTAAAAAGACAAAAATAAAATAAAAAATAAAAAAGGATACCCAAATGAACTTATTTGCATAATAAAAACAGACTCATAGATTCTAAAAACAAACTTATGGTTAACCAAATGGGACAGGCAGAGGGAAGCAGTGGACTGGGAGGCTGGGATTGGCATACGCGCACTGAGGTACACGGCATGATTGGCCAATGGGGAACCGCTGTATAGCCCAGAGAACTCTGCCCAGTGTTCTGTGATAACCTATATGGGAAGAGAATCTGAAAAAAAAATGGATGTGTGTATAACTGAATCACTTTGTTGTACAGCAGAAATTATCATATTATAAATCAACTATACTTCATTAAAACTTTTTAAAAAGGAAAATACATAATAGCAAAAAAAAAAGGCAAAGAAAAGTTCTCCTGACTGCAACGCAGAACAGCTGTCTTTAAACACTGGATTATGCATCCTTAAGAGTAGAAAGGTTTTATGTAAATTTATGTGTTTTTACTTGTATATTCATATACTGTATAGTTCATATACATTATACAAATATAGAAAAGCTTTTAAAGGGAGCTAAGAAATGTTTTTAAAGTCTTGTCTTAGCAAAACACTGATAATTGTTGAAGATGAACCACAGGTACATGGAATTTCATCACTATATTTTCTATTTTATGAATGTTTGAAAATGACCACAAAGAAAAGATTCTCTTTAAATACTGAAAATTATGATGACCGTATCCTACCGTTAGCTGATATCTCAACACACGATGTACACTTAGCGTGAGGTTTGTTACCAACAGTAGTAGATGTTTGTCCGTATTTCACGTGATATTTTTGGTCACTCTGAACTGGGGGGCTAACTCAGTCAGTGTCTGACTTGACTAAGTATCATCTCCCAGGCACCCTGCGAGGAGTAAAACACTATCATTGCCACCTTAATAGGAGTGAGTTTATCAGATTATTTTCCCTAGTGGCAAGAAAAGCCCAGAGTTTCACAACCACATTGCCTGTCTGGCAAAGGACGGAAATGAGGATGCGGGAAAACCCCAAACACAGACATCCTCGACGTGCCCCAGGCTGCAAGGGTCAGGCCAACAGAGGTGTCCCTTCCTTCTCACGTGCCGATTCCCCCAACTAGAGAGATGATGCCATTCTAGAATACAGAATGATCATGATAACACTGCTTTTAAAACATTCAAACTCTAGTTGACTAAGCAATTATGTGTGCCAGGCACTTGGGAAAGCACTTTACAGGTAAAAATCTCATGTATTCTTTACCATAACTCCATGAGGCGGGTAACTGTGACTGCATGTACTTTACAGATGAGCCAAGATCACAGAGTTAAATACTTGTGTAGTGACGAAGCATGAATGATGAAGCCAAGGTCCTACTCAAGACAGCAGCATGCTGTAAAGAAAAATGGCACCAAGAATCAAAAGACTTGAGTTTGAAACCCAGCTTTACCAGTCAAGAGCTATATGACCTTGAGGGACATCGGAGCCTCAGTTTCCTCATCTGTAATTTGAAGAGCCAGATGATCTCCAGGGTTCCTCTCAGTCCTGACATCCCGTGACTCTGCTGAGACATAACCTTCCATCTGCCAGTCCTTCATTCAACCACACACATTGTCTGTCTGTCTGTCTGTCTGTCTCTCTCTCTCTCTGTTATGGCTGTACCTAAGGCATGTGTAAGTTTCCAGGGCAGGGGTCAGATCAGAGCTAAAGCTGAGACCTACTCCACAGCCCCAGCAACGCTGGACCTGTGTCCCATCTGTGACCTACATTGCAGCTTGTGGCAACGCTGGATCCTTAACCCACTGAGCAAGGTCAGGGATCGAACCCGTATCCTCACAGAGACAATGCCAGGTCCTTAACCCACTGAGCCAAACAGGAACTCCCCACACATTTTCTCTTGAAGACAGTTTAATCAGCCACTCTGTGCTCTAGCGCAGAGGAAAAGATAATGTTTTCAGAGAGCCATCAGGTGTTACAGTGGCTGTCTACCTTTAATTTTCAAATGCAACTGAAGAAAGGTACTCTAGTGCTAATTAAATCAATGCCTGGGCTTTCAGAGGGTTGGATGGAAAAAGAAATATCAACCTGCTGAGTGGACAGGCCGATGCGAGGCAGGCTGGCGTGTTATGGCACTGTGTTCCTGTCACCAGGGCCGCGGAAGCTTAGGGCTGCAGCTGTTCTATCAGCTGTGAACTACTCGCGTTTCTCAGGTCTCAGAGCTCCTCTGCCTCAGGCAGAATTACTTTCACAGGGACACATAACAGCTGGCCTGGGGTCACCACAAAGCGCCCAGAAAAGCCAGAGTGACCAGGCCTTGCCGCAGACAGCTTTTCAGAAGAGGAAGTACCCTCCTTTATAACCCAGAGGAGCCATCATCCCTGGGCCTGCCTCCTGTTGATTCATCTCAGGTCAGCCTTGCTCATCCCACGTGAGCACCATGAGTAAGCAATACCTGGCTCCGGCCACGGGGTCGTAAACCTCAGCTCTGCCGTTTATTGAGAACACCTGGGCTGACATCCCAGCTCTGCCACTTATTAAAAACATCACCTCGGTTAAGTCACCTAACACCCCCTAGCTTCGGCCTCCTCACCTGAAAAATTGAGATTACAGTACTTTACAGGGTCCCTAAAAATATGAAAAAAGGGCTTACTTAAGGGGAAATGTGTCTAGCACAGGGTTCACATACATTAAGCACTCAATAAGCATTGGTTAAATAGGAATCAGTTGTAAGTACCAGAGCCTGTAAGGGGAGAGAGTTAAAGATTTTATGTTGCTCAGAGGAAAGTGATTTTGGAATTCTACAGCCCTCAAAAGCAATAAGAAATTGCATTCCATTTATTCTGCAAGTCTCTCCTGAATGCCTACTATGTACCAGGCCCTGTTCGGGGCACTAAGGATAGAAACGAACAAGACACACAAGAATTTACTCCCATGGAACTTACTGAGTGTAAGCCATCTGAAATTTTCAAAAATTTAAATCCATTTGAGGACAGCAATGTCATTCTAAGCTACTGGGCCATTAAGGAAACTCAGGATCCAGCCTCCAACTTGGCCTCAGCAGAGGGCAGCCACACGCTCTTGCAATACTTTTCTTGGTGGCCGAATCAGAGAGCACATTCCTGGGCTAGAAGGACTGTGGATCTGACCCAGTGTGACATTTCTTATGTCCTCAGGTGTCCTTTCTGGCCTAAGTAGACAGGCAATATAGTGTAACACAGCCTCTCTTTCCCCAAGGACCTTCCTCAAGATGTGACTAAATAATCAATGAAAAAAGAGTTCGCTGTTCACACAAGTTCAAGAAACACTGCTCTGAACCAAGTTCAGTAGGTTTCTTTGCTGCAGGCCTTCTCAGAGCCTTTAGTAAGCTAAGGTACTTGTGAGTCTCAGAGAGGATTACAGTGTGCAGCCTTTGACCAGAGTGCTGCTTGCACCCTAGAACACAGTTTATTCCAGAATATATAGTAAATCTGGCCTTCCCAGAACACAGTTTCAGCTGTGCTGGGTTCTTGGAAAGAACTCAGGAACCCTGAGCTCTGGTCCCTATATGCTACTGACTCGCTCGATGGTCTCAAGCAGATCAAGTCACCTCCCTAGGTCTTAGTTTCCTCATCCAGAAAATGTGTTTGTGTGGTCCAGGTCGGGCAGGAAGGTGATGAAGAGGAAGGAGGAGGCTGGACCACGTCACCTTAAAGGTCCCTTTCAGGAAGACCAGTTTATCATCTGGAAGGTCACCAAGCTCCCCGGCATACAAGCAGGCTCATGACTCTGTGTCCTGGCCCACGTGCTCCAGTGGCCCCGCCGCTCAACGCCCCTGGGTTTGACTGTGACACATTCTCTCTCATCCCAAAGACCGTTCCTCCTTCCCTTCAATTCTGTTAATGGCCTCTCCCCATTCTATGGCCCACTATCTCTTGAAAGAATTGCTCAGTAGCTTCTTTTAGCACTCAGGTGGGGGCCTTAGAGATGCTCCAGGATAAGCAAGAATCAGCCCGATCCCATCTGAACCATTTCTAGAGAACCTGGTGAAAGTTACGCAAATAGTATGAGCTAATACTTTTAATATGATCAATCATGTACAAGTCAGTCTTTGTGTCTGTGTCTCCTTATGTATGCACCTAGGTATATATACCTAGAGACAGAGACAGAGACAGGGTGACAGAGAGACATCTGCATCTATTTATTTATCTATTGTCATCAAAAAACAGAGAAAGGAGAGCCTGGAAAAAGTCTAATAAAACATTAGCAGCGGTTTTCTCTTGGTTGTGGACAACCGGAGACTACTATTTTCTTACTTAAACTTTTCTACATTTTCCAAATGTTCATCAATAAGCACGTATTATTTTTATGATCCAGCAAAACTAACTCCTCCCCTTCTTTTAAAGCATCATCTGTGCGGGTCTGGGTGTGTAAGAAACCATGCAGCAGATTTGGTCAGATGGCTCAAGCAAGAGTCCTTTGCGTTCCTGTCTCCCATTACCTTGGCTTGTTTCTCTGACTCCTAATCTTCAGCACCAACACCCAAGCACAGTTTTTAATAGCTCCCCAACTGAGCTCCTGGCATTTCCATGTGACCTCTGGCTATCAGCTCACGCAGGTCCCCAAGCCTCAGAGTAGCCACATATTATTTGTGCAGGTTGTTCACTTGCAACTCCAGGGGTTACAATTCACACAGATGATAATGTGAATGGCACCTCCTGAGTTGTGCAGTGCACACTCCACACAACCATACACGGCGACCCTGCCTGATGCCCTGAGCCATTACTCATGATCATCTAAACATTTTGCAGAGTTAAGTGCTATGCAGAATATGGCAGTGGCCAGGCTTGGGAGGCAATCCGCCTAAGGTATCACAGCATGGGCTCTGAAATCCAGCTGCCTAGTTTATACACTGGCTCTGCCGCTTAGCAGCTAAGTGACCTCAGACAAACTTTAACTGCTCTGGTAAAAGAATTTCAGTTTCCTTCCCAGTAAAGTGAGAGATCACTAGTATATACCCCCTAGTGTTGTTCTGAGGATTAAATGAAGTTAAAATTTAAAGCACGTAGGAGTTTCCGTCGTGGCGCAGTGGCTAATGAATCCGACTAGGAACCATGAGCTTGAGGGTTCGATCCCTGGCCTTGCTCAGTGGGTTAAGGATCCGGCGTTGCTGTGAGCTGTGGTGTAGGTCACAGACATGGCTCACATCCTACGTTGCTGTGGCTGTGGTGTAGGCCGGCGGCTACAGCTCCAATTAGACCCCTTAGCCTGGGAACCTCCACATGCTGCAGGTGCGGCCCTAAAACAACAAAAGGCAAAAAAAAAAATTTAAAGCACGTAATCAATTTTCTGTCCCATAGTAAGTGCTCGATAAATGTTAACTACTGTAATTATGATTTGCTCTGAAGTCACACACAGACACCTAGAGGCAAGCTCTTCAGCACTAATTAAAACTTGCATTCTTGCTGTTCTCTTGTGGCACAGTGGATTAAGGATCTAGGGATTTTTCCACAAGGGCTTGAGTTGCTGCTGTGGTGCAGATTAGATCCCTGGCCCAGGAACTTCCACATGTGGCCAAAACACAAAAACAAAAACTTAAAAAAAAAAAAAAAAGGACGCTTGCATTCTTATTTAGCTCTAACTGGGTGGGACGTGGGGGAGGCCAACCAGGGTAGGGATGACTCCCAGGGGGCCAGAACTGGATCATGGGTGCTCACAAGGCAGCATAGGATTCAGAGAGCCAAGGAGTCAACCTAAATCAGGGCTGGTTAGGGTTGCTGCCTAAGAATAGACACCAGAAGCAGAGGCAAGAGACAGGATGGAGATGAGGGCCACGAGGCCGAGACGGCAGCGTCTGATAGAAGAGATGCTGCATGGGGCGAGTCAGGGATCAGGGAAGAAGCTCCCAAATCATGGCTGGAACACCCCCAGGATGCTCCCACCTTGTAGAGCCTGGGTCTGCTGGACCCTCTTAAAGTTCAGTGCTAACGCCTCTTCTTTCTACGATCATTAGGATCGGCTCGAGCTGTGAGTTTTGAAAACACCTCCAATAACAGTGGCTTGAACAAGACAGAACTTTCTTTCTCACCCCAAAGTGTGCAGGCAAAAAGTCCCAGGCTGGTCTGTGGGTCTGTTCCTTCCAGCTCATACCTCCACCTTCTACAGGGTCTGGCCTCACTGTCGTGGTCTAGTTGGCGGCCACGTGTAGGCAGCAGGGACACAGCAGAGATGAAGAGATTCCCAGGAGCTGCCACACACCTGCTCCGCCTCCACCCAGAACTCGGTCATAGCGGCTTAGATACGAGGATGCCTGAGCAAAGTCCCTTTTACTCAGGGCCGTGTATTAGTTTCCTATTGCTGCTGTAACAAATTAGCACAAACTTAGTGGTTTGAAACAACACATATTTTATGTCTAGTGGAGCTCAGAAGTCTGAAGTGGTTCTCACTGAGCTAAAATCAAGGTGTCAGCAGGACTGGGTTCCATTCTAGAAGAGAATTTTTGCCTTTCTCAGCTTTTAGAGGTCACCCCTTAGGTTATGACCTTCTTCCATCTTCAAAGCCAGCACTGGCCAATGAGTCTTTCTCCCAGTGCCAATTCTTTGGTTCTGACTCTTTGGCCCAAAGTAAGGACTCTGGTGATTACACTGGGCCCACCTGGATAATCCAGGAAAATCTTAAAGTCAACTGATGTTGCAGGCTTAATTTAATCTGTAATCTTAATTCTCCTTCCCATCTAACACAGCATAGTCTCGGGTTCTAGGGATTAGGAGATGTGAAGCCCCTTTGAGGGGCTTAACACCGGCAACCATGGCAGAAATGCTATCGCTATACAAGGAGGGTGGAAGGACATGGCACACTCCCCAGGAAGGCTATGATCTCAGACAGCGGGTGTCACTAGGCACCACCCTCTCCTAAATTCCGCCATCTGGGTGGCATGGGAGGTGCCCACTGTGGAGGAGGTGGGGCTTCCTGTCTGTCCAGCATCTCTGAGGGATGCACCTCCCTGTGTGCAGTCCAGGTGGTTCAGGTGGGACGGCCTCCACCCTCTCGGCTTCAGACAGTGCCGATCAGAATGCCCTGTGCAATATGTGCAATCAGAATGCAACGTGGAGCATCTGCTTCAGGAAATGGGCACGTGACTCAAGCCAGGTCAGTCACGTCATGCCTGGTACTTAGATTGGAATTTGGGGAATGATGCTCTCCCTTTTTCCTAGGATCATCAGCTCGGAGGACAACGGAAGCTGGGAGGGGCCAAGGGCCATCTGTCACCACCGAGAAAAGCCTGCCTGGTGTTGAAACCAGCTCAGAAGTGAGCAAGAACATGTAATGGGGAGAAAGAGACAGAGGCACAGGGGAGCTCCAGCCGTGCCCACAGCCCGGGAGCCACCTCTGGGCTTTTCATGATCTTGGGCCAGTAAATTCCCTCTGTTCTTTTCTTTTCCCTTAAACTAACCTGAGTTTTTTTCACTTGCAGCCTAGTGCCTTGGCTCACACGCTCAAGAAATAATATCAGTTAGGGCAAGTCACAAATAATATCAGTTAGGGCAAGTCACACCCTCCTAAAGCCCTGGAGTGTCTGTTGAATCCTCTTTTTTTTTTTTAGTCTGTACCAGCAGCATATGGAAGTTCTTAGGCCTGGGATCAAACCTGTGCCACCACAGGGACAACATCAGATACTTAACCCTCTGAGTATAGGAACTCTGAATCCCAGCTCTTTTTTGTTGTTGTTCTTTTTCGGCTGCACCTGGGGCATGTGGACGTTCTCAGGCCAGGGATCGAAGTTGAGCCACAGCTGTGACCAATGCTCACAGCTGCGGCAACAATGGATCCTAAACCCCTTGCATAAGGCTGGGGATCAAACCCACACCTCCACAGAGACAATGCCGGATCATGAACCCACTGCACCACAGTGGGAACGCCCTGAATCCCAGCTCTTAACGGCTCTGACTCTAAGCCAACCACCCGGACCCATGAGACTCTGCACCTCTGTACGCCCTCACAAAAATGCAAACACCTGGCCTCCCTTGGCCGAGCTCAGCCGAGGGCGTGTAGACTTTCCCAAGTCATTTACTCTGCCTGGGGGACGTCTGTGTAACCAGGGGCCCCTCCTGGCCACTCAACTTCTCTCTTCCTTCTGCGTCTGCTGGGAACACTAACTAGTCCAGAGGTACCTGGAAACCTGCATGGCTCTTGCAGGGCATTTGTATGGAAACTCGTGGCTGCAGAAGGAAGGCAGAAGGGACAGCTTTCTTTCTCTGCATGGAGCACCCATAGTTGTTTCCTCCCCCTGCAGCCCCATCCCGAGCGCGGCACCTCCTGGCCTGCGTCCCCGCCGCCGTCTAGCTCTTGGCTCGGTTTCAAATGAGAGACACTCCTTGAAATGTAACCGGAAGCAGGAATGCTGTCTCCAGAGAATCCAGCCATTGAGGAAGAAATTTAGAAGAAACAGCCATTCCCCAGGCACCCGCTGTCCAGGCTGAGGTCAGACCCAGAGCCCCTCCTGAGTTGCCAGACGGAGCCATGGAGCCGAAGAATCTGACAAAGCACCTGGGGAGCTGCTTTGCGGAGATAAATGTCTCATTTCCAAATTCCCCGCAGGTGGTTGACCCGGCTGGCTCCCGGGCCGCTGTGAGCATCCCCTCCCAGACAGAAACGTCTATCAGCCCCCTTGACCTTTCCCAGCCTATAAGACCCGTCTGGGTTCTGGTTTCTTTAAACAAACCAACACCCTCTTAGGTCATTTACTGAATGAAAAAATTAATCCTCATAATCTCGACTCGTATTTTGACTGAAATCAAGTGTCAAGACACAGCAGTCACCGCCATGGAGGGAGCGCCTCCCGTGTCCCTGCACCAGACACTCCACCGTTATCACCGCCTCGAAACCTAACCACAACCCACCAGGAGGGTTATTATTCACAAGTTAGTTTGCCCAGGAACTCACAAGAAGGTATGTGCTCAAAAATAACTCGATCCCACTGAATTAATAAAATTTACCCATCAGTTAACTCAAAATGAACACCTGTTAACATCTGACAGGAGTGCTCAGCCCTGCTCCCTATGCAGCGGTGCCACCTTTATTGACCTTTCATGTGACAGTGGTTTGAAGACCACTGGAGTTGTAGAAAGAGCCCAGATCTGGGAGCGAGAGAAGGTCTGGCATTAGATTCTGGGTCTGCTAGTAACCAGCTGTGCAACTTTGAATTAGTAACCAAGCTGAGCTTCAGTTTTCTCATACGAAGAGGGGAGCTCACAACAGCCATCTCTCTGGGGTGGTGTAGGAATTGGAAATATTATTTGCAAAGTGCCAAGCAGTGAGCACACAGTAAGGGCTTGGTGCGTGGTTTTATTAGTAGTTAGTTCCTGTAATTAGTTGGACGGAGTGATGGGCCCAGCAAATGAGAGGATGGCGAAGTAGAGAACTCCCCAAGAGAAGGCCTGGGACAGCGCATTGCAGGGACTAGATGCAGCCAGGGCAGAGGTCCACAGCCAGCAAGGTGTGAGGGGCAGGAGGCTAGAGTGGACCAGGAACCGTGGAAGGTGGAGTGAGTGCCACAGAAGACAAATGGCTCCATTACCAAAGTGCCAAGGACTCCAAGGCCTGGAGTCCCGAAACCATGAAGGCTGTAGCCTCTGGGAGAGACCAGGTTAGGCAATAACCTGGCTGGAGACGGAACCCCTGTGAGACCTCTCTTCCAGAAGGATCACTCGTTACTTGGCTGAGTAACACCAAGACCCTTGAATCGAGGGCCTGAGACTCCAGAAAGTTCACTTGCTCTCTTGCTCTTCCATCGCCAGATAACCGGCCCCTCTGCCTCCTCCGCGCCCCACCCCATCAGTCTCCAGGAGGCCGAGTAGAAACATTCCCCTGAGCCTCGGCTCCTTGCAACACCATGGGAAGGAGCCTCTTAAAAGCAAATACTCAGCTTCATAAACATGTCATAAATCCATAACCAGTTCTCCACCTTCCTTGTGTTTTTATGGGATGCATCTCATATTGTTCTACCCTTGACTTTGAACCCACATCTGGGGGGGGGAAGGTTATGAAGAAGTGGCTGTTCACAGGAGATTTTATTACTATTTATTACTTTTGTGTGGAGGGGGCAGTGGCTTCTTTTTTATTCATTTCCAAGAAAAATATATTCCCTGTGGCCCTCAGACAAAACGTGATATTAGATATATTTTTCTTTTTCTGAAGAAGTTACTTCTACTTCTGGCAAGATATTGTCTAACTTGGATCTCCCAGAAGCTGTGTGCCTTCACGGTTTCAGGGTGGCGGCCGAAGCCTGGGAACCTACGTCTATTTCCTTCAGAATGAATGTTCTCAGGACAAATGGCATCGGATGCCAGCAGGCTCCTTGCAGAGTCTATCCATAAATCTGCATAAGCCATCAAATGGGAGAGGAACCAGCTCTTGATTAATCAGTATTCAGCCAACCAGAACTCCCAGTTAACCTAAACTTTGTACTTGACTTCAAAGGAAAAGACTAAGCACATGGAGGGAAGAAGCTAACACTGGAGGGTTAGCTTTAGAAATAAACCCCTTCCAGTCCCTGTTATTATTACAGCCAGTATTGAACAGGGGCTCACAGGGTGCCAGGCACTAGGCTAAGTGTACACGCACTAATTCAAGCCTCACACCACCCTTGAAGAAAGTACACTTATCATCCCATTTGACAGATCAGAAAATTGAGGGTTAGAGTGGTTAAATAATTGACTGGTCACACGAGACTGCCCTCAAACCCAGGACTCTGACTCTAGGATCCATACACTTAACTGTTCCAGGAAATCAGTAAATTCAGTTCCAATGCCTACACCTCCTGCGGAGACATCTAAAACTAAGAAGTGCCTATTCACTCCCCTCTTTTTATAATGAAGACAATGGATGCCCCCGAAAAGGAAGGGGTCAGCCTGTGGACACCCAGCCAGCAAATGACAGAGTCAGGATCTGAAACAAGTCCGGCCCTCAGGACAGTACCCAAAGGCTGCATGTTCAGAAAGGTGGCACAGCCAAGTTCCTCAACTTCCACAGCCCTCTCTACTATTCCTGGGGCTCCTTAATACAGGACAGCGAGACCCTAGTCTTTGGATAAGAATTTGGAGGGGAGTAAATTAACCACCTGATTAATTTTTAATGTATCAGTTAATTAGTAGTACCTACACAAAGGTTCATTTGGGTATTAGATTCAATATATCAACAAAACAGCTAGCATTCACTGAGCACATATAATGTGCAAATTCGATCCTGTTTTAACTTAATCCTCACATAAGCTGATGACACAGGCCTAATGATGTTACCCCCATTTCACAGGTGATGAGACTGAGGCACAGAGATTAAACACTTGCTCAGGGTGTGCTAAATTTACCTAATATTTGTATAAAAGAACTTCTACGTATATGTTCTTATTTGATGTCCTAGCAAGCCTGTGATTCAGGGACGAATATTTATTATTTTTATCACCTGCATTTCGAGGTGGAGAACCAGAGTTCGACTGGCCCTGACGCTTGAGCTACATAAGCTCGACAAGCACCTTGCCTCCTCAAGCCCTAATTTCTGAACATGGTCAGGGTGGAACCAGACATGCTCTGAAACCCACCTGCAGCTGAAATACCCACGATAATGAAGAGAAATGGCCTTGTTTTCTAGAATATCCTTCATTTTGTCTGGCAAACTTGACGTCTCTTGGCTTTAATCCAGGGAGGCTGGCACCTCCACTGTGCTGAGAGTAACTGTGCAACTTAATGATCCACGTGCCCAAGGGCAGAGGAGAGGGCCTGCATTATTACACTGATCTAATCAAACACTGCTTAACTCGGGGCGAGGCCTCCCAGATGGGACAATGGCTATGATTCCATGAGCACCCAGGGTAGAGTCTGGGGCCAGATTCCCTTGAGGTGATGCTGAAGGACTGACAAGGGCAGTTCGCTCATGCAAAGGCCTGAGGACATCACGGAGGAAAAGGCCATGTGGGGGATGAACACCTCCATCCGGCCAGGCCTCTCCTCCCCAACGACATGGCACTGCAAGATCAGAGGCCAAAGCCCTAGTGTTTTTCGGGGTGTTTTTGTTTTGTATCTTTGTCTTTTTTTTTTTTAAGGCACTCAATTCTGTTTACATTTCAAAGGGCACCGTGTTCTGGCAGGATTTGCTTTTAAAATAAAAGGTAGGAGGTAGATAAGAAATTAACAGCCCTCTTGAGCACATGATGACCTGTCACAGCCTTGACACCTGACATTTGCAGAGTGGGGAGTAGACGAAAAATAACACAGTCAGGCTTTTACTGACAAAATATTCAGAGAACTGGGCATTCTGTCAGAAGCTATCAAACAACTATAATGTACTAATTTTGGAGAGACCTGGCTTTCCACCTATTACTAGAGTAAAAAAAAAAGAGAGAGAGAAAAGAAATTCTACCCTACATTAAATCTTTCTGTTCTAAAGAATTTCCCACTGAGAGTTCTGGGGTAAGGCAGAGTTCCCCTCCACGGCAGAGACCCAAAAGGCCGGAGACTCACCTTCCCTGCTTCCTTTGCAGTGAAGTCACAGCCAATGAGCTGGGCCCATGAGCTCTGAATCAGAAGCTGGTGATGCAAAGAAGAGGGTCAGTGGAAAAGTATTCTGCTCAACATCACTGATTATTAGAGAAATGCAAATCAAAACTACAATGAGGTACCACCTCACACCAGTCAGAATGGCCATCATTAATAAGACTACAAATAACAAATGCTAGAGTGGGTATGAAGAAAAGGGAACCCTCCTACATTGTCGGTGGGAATGTAAATTAATACAACCACTTCTAAAAACAGTATGAGGGTTCCTCAGAAAACAAAATATAGAACTACCATATGATCCAGCAATTCCACTCCAGGGCATATATCCAGACAAAACTTTCACTGAAAAAGATTCATGCACCCCATGTTCATTGCAACACTATTCACAATCGCCAAGACCTGGAAACAACCTAAATGTCCAGCAACAGATGAGCAGATTAAGAAGATATGGTGCATATATGCAATGGAATACTACTCAGCCATAAAAAAGAACAAAAGAATGCCATCTGCAGCAACATGGATGGAACTAGAGATTCTCATACAAAGTGAAGTCAGACAGAGAAAGACAAATACCATGTGATATCACTTATATGTGGAATCTAAAATATAGCACAGATGAACCTATCTGCAGAATAGAAGCAGACTCACAGACATGGAGTGGCCAAGAGGGAGAGGGAGGGAGTGGGATAGACTGAGAGTTTGGGGTTAGTAGATGTAAACTATTCCATTTAGAATGGATAAGCAATGAGGTCCTGCTGTATAGCTCAGGGAGCTATAGCCAATCGCTTGTGATAGAACATGATAGAAGATAACATGAGAAGAAGAGTGTGTGTATATATATATATATATATATATGAAAACCTGAGTCACTTTGCTGTACAGCAGAATTTAACAGAACACTAATCAACTATAATAAAAACTATTTTAAATTGATTTAAATATCTCAAAACTTTTTCAAGAAACACGACTACATAGCCTTTGGGAAAATGAAAACTGCTTCAATAAAATAAATAAAATGAAAACGGTATACTTCAGTGAGATGAAATCAGCTCCCAGTTTGTAACACACAAGCGCCCAGCAGGTTACAAAACTCTGCGCAGTTTGACTTGAGAGATTTTAACGAAGGTATCAATTAGGGAGGTGTGGATAGAGTTAAGGGAGCCTTCAAGAGACCACAGAAGGCTGCTGCTACCTCGGGGTCTTAAAGGGCAAAGGCAAGAACAGCAAGTTTGCAGAGTCCCATGAGAGCTGACGTCAGGACAGAGGAGCTGCCTGGCCGGAACCACGGTCACAGAAGGTTTGGGCTGACGGCGCTGCAGCAAAGAAAGAGTGAAGAAGAAAGGCTCTGACTTCTGTCCTCTCACCCTCCAACGTTTTCGCCCATCAACTTCCACTGACCAAACCCACAGGGAAACCAGAGGGCAGGGTGCCCAGGCAAGGTGGTCCTAGAGAAGGACAGCAAGTGGACTGGGGGGAGGGAGGGGGAAGGGAGCTGAGAGTCACCCCATGACCCACTCTCATGCATCCACTCAGCATCCGTCTTGCCCCTCACACAGATAAGGAAACTCTCAGCCCCAACACGACGACGGAGACACCAAGTCCCATAAACTGCCCTGTCACAGTAAGGAGATGGCAATACAGTCACACCCTTACTTGGAACCTAAATTGTAACATACGCTTCACTCCAGGTAGCACAAAAGCAAGCAGAAAAAGGAAACTGTAACTGATTGGATAAAACAAGTATAATGTGTGTGACATCCACACCACAGCTGCTGGTCAAGGGACCCAAATCAACAACCACCCAATCCGCCTGCTCCCTGCTCTCAGCACTTGGAATGACTGGAGTTCTGTTTACCTGACAGAATGAGTCAACCTTTTATTTCCACAGGATAGGAGCCCATAGTGATCCGGCATTTACTGGGATGGCATGGTTTTTCACTAACCACTATTATTGTTTTGTTTTGTTTTTTCTTTTTACGGTCACACCTGCAGCATATGGAAGTTTCCAGGCTAGAGGTCAAATGAAAGTTGCAACTGCCGGCCTACTCCACAGCCACAGCAACTCCAGATCCTTAACCCACTGAGCAAGGCCAGGCGTTGGAACCTGTATCCTCACAGACACTATGTCAGGGGTTCTGAACCCACTGAGCCACAATGGGAACTCCAATCAAATGCTATTATTGTATGTGAGAGTTCTAAGAAGGAACCCAGTGAGTCTTCCGGGCTCTGGATGTGGTTTTTTTCTTGCCTTTGTTGGGTGGCAATCATGTCATTTTTCTTGATAATGAGGATCAACCACTCTAGTCCACGCGGTAACCTGCACGCTTGTTGGTCCAGCGGCGTGCAGAGGTGCGGGTTCAATCCTCAACCCAGTACACTGGGTTAAAGGGTGGTCCTGTGTTGCTGCAGCTGCAACTTAGGTCAAAGCTATCGCTTGGATTCAACCCCTGGCCCAGGAACTTCCATATGCCACAGGTGAAGCCAAAAAGTTTAATAAAAAAAAAAAAAGGTCCAGGTTGAAATCTCAGCTTTGCTGCTCATGAGCTGTGTGATTCTAACTATACAGTTTCCTTGCAACTAAAATAGGGATATTTTACCTACTTTACAGCTTTGGAGGGTGAATCAAATAAACCAATGTAGATAAAAAGTCAGGCACACAATACACATTCAAGCCAAATTCCACATCTGAAGCACTGCTTTAAGAAACCATTTATAACAAAATGTGTACCTTAGGGAAATTCATAAAATATCACCAGTTGAATTTTCCCTGGGCTCAGCCCTGCTGTCCTGATGATGCACATGGCATGGATTTATAAGAAAAATCTATAGCTCTCAGCTTTTCAATTCCTCGCCCTTCACTTTCACACGTGGCCAGTTCAGCATTCTTCTCTGTCCCGGTGTTTCTAAATCTGCAAGTTTTATGCAAGCCAAAATCCGCTGTCTGGGCCTGAGTCCAGTTTCCTCAGCAGATGATTTCTTTTGGTAAGCCCGAATACTTACAAACCGTCCTTCGGTCTAATTCAACCCGTGGCCCGAGGATACACGTAAACACAGGAGACTGCAGGGGCTTAGAGGAGAGAGGGTGGAGGGGGAGGGTGTGTGTGGGTGTGTGACCCAGTCTGACTACTTACTTCTCCTATGTGGGAGTTCCACACTGTCAGGATTGTTGTTTGCAAGCAACAGAAATCAACCCTGGTTCCCTCAAGCACAAAGATTTTATTAAAAGACTATTAGGGTCCCTAGCGTCAGCAAGAGGGTGAAGAAACAGGTGTGGAAAATAAGTGGGAACAGAGAAAGCCCAAAAGGACCAGAGAGCAAGGACTATGGCAAAGCAGCTGCAGCAGGGACCACTCAAGGCCAGCACCCCCCACCCCAATGATGCTGGCCAGGGATGCCTCCAAATGAGAATCAACCAACTTCCTTCTGTCATTCCCCTGAGAGAGCAGTCAGGTCTGAGTCACATGACTGTCCATGGCCTCACCACAGGCAGAGAGCAGAAAGATCTGACCCCTTGGGTCCTACATTTGGAAATAAACACTACCTCTCTCCAAAACACAGTAAGGCATCCTCCTCAATCAAAAAAGGGGCTAAGAGGAGTGAGGGACTAACCAGATGGCAATACAGATATATAATATATGCAATACATAATATATACCATAAAAATATTATATATACACATACATCATATAATATATAAATTTAATATATAATATTAAATTTATACAAATATTTATAAATATATATAAATAAATTTTCAACACTCATTCATTCACTTGGCTTTAGGCAATTTAATTCTTGGCCTAGTTTAAAAGAAGTTCGGTGTGGAGTTCCTGCTGTGGTGCAATGGGTTAAGAATCCCACTGCAGCGGCTAGGGTTTCTGCGGCAGCTCGGGCTCGATCCCCAGCCCTGCACAGTGGGTTAAAGGATCCAGTGTTGCCACAGCTGTGGTGTAGGTTGAAGTTGCAGCTTGGATTCAATCCCGTGCCTGGGAACTTCCATATGCCACAGATGTGTCCATAAAAAATAAAAATAAATAAATAAGTTTGTTATAACTTATTTGTAGTGAAAAATAACACTATATATAATTGTAACACTGTTAAGGCCAGTGAAAACTGAACATTTCATTGCACGATACAGGGCTATATGCTGCAAACCAGAGAAAACCCATCCTAAGCTGGATCAGACAGGGGACGGCAGAGACAAGATCCCTCCTGAATGTTGTTCCAAATCGAGTTCCTGCTCTCTGGGCAGCCCTGGGCAGTTAGGAAGAAGGCAACCTTCCCCAAGGCTTAAGAAACACAATTTGTTCTGTTCTTAGCCCTAAAACCAGTGAAAGTGAGGCCTCATTCAAATAATAAGAAGCTAGTCCTCAGCCTTCCACCCAACCATTCACTGCTCCTTTCACCTAAGCTAGAATCTTAAAAGCCCTCCTTAACCTTTTCCTTTCTTTAACCTTTGCATCGATCAGTCACCAAGTCCTGCAGTGTCTGCCTCCTGCACACATGTCTGAAATCCATTCCTCCTCAGCGTCCCAGCTGCCACTCTCCAGCTCTGATGCCCATCAGCTGCTGCCTGGGAACAGTGACATCCTCCTAACTTGTCTCTTATCTCCTGTCCACGTACCTCTTCCATCCAGCCCTCTGACACCAAGGGATATACATGGGTCCCGACAGCAGCAGGGACTCAGGTGGTTCTCCTGCCTACAGCCTTCCCCGTGACTCCCATCCATCACTTCAGACCAAGCCCAGGCTCTCTGACAACTCTCACTGGGTCCTCTGCCACCTGTCCCCGACCCTCTTCACCCCCAGCTCTCCCCACTCCCTGCCTCACATACACTCTCTGAGGGTAAATGTTCATCTCTGTGTTCCCTAAGCTTTAGACAGAAGAGTAGCAGGAACAAGCAAGGATATGATGTGTCCCTGCTGAGACGATGAATGAATGACACTCTATAATAAATTTTACAGCCAGTAAAATAATCAAAAACAGAATGAAAGATAACCACTCCTTTCGTTTAGTTGACAGAAGAGAGGAAAAAAATCTAACTTATGCGCCACTCTTCAATAAACACACAATTTGAAGATGTTTAGCAAAAGCATTTATGGAATACCATTTTTAGCAAAACAGATGTTCAAAAGACTAAATTATCTCTTAAATTACTATCAACAGTAAATCCTGGTTGAAAATATTATGTCCCTTAAGGGACTGAATTTCCCAGGCAGTAGCTGGAATGGGAAGAAAATGAACATTCTGTACTTCTTTTTAAATTGCTTTCTTCTTCCTGAAATAAATGTGCTGTTATTTAAAAGAAATCATGGGTTCGTTATATTTTTATTTTTATCGAATCACCTGAGATAAATACTAAAATGGTTTTCAGTTCATCGACCACACTTTCTAGGTCACAACTTAGAAATGAAGTTTCATATACACTGAGACCTCATATGTGCCAGACATCAGTCCTACAGGAGTGAACATAAGCCACTTCTAGACTTCAGCTTTCTGGGGGAAATAATGGCTAAGACAGGCAGAGATATACAAGTCATCCAAGAAAAAGGATAGGAGAGAATTGTGTTTTTCTAGTCCGTATTAAAAATCTGTAGTTATTATTAATGATCATCCTTCAACCAATGAAACCATAGAATCACACAACCAATCTAAAACATGTATTTGTGTATAAATGTGAAACCAAACAGGTTAAGTGACTTCTCCAGGATGACACATCAGTAGTTGACTCATATGAGAAAACATTCTTAAAGTGACTCACAAACCTCTTATTCACTCACTAGGGTTGACAAGTCCAAACATGTAGTGATTACAAAAATTTGTCAAAATATGACAAGCTGTAGATCTGCCTTTGGTCTAATGGTCAGGTAAGGCTCACAAGGCATCTGATTTTTCAAACCTGCTGTTTCTCTAGGATCCTGGTTGACTTTGAAGAGTAGTCTCTTTAAGGGCTCAAATACCTCTTACTGTTTTACTTATACTCTTTGGACCAAACTCATTGATGAGAAGTCCTGATAAAATCCGAACATTGGAATGTGTAAATCAGAGTTTGAATTTGACTTTGAAATTTACTTTTCTCAGGGTCACTGGTCACTAGAGAAAGGGTAATGGAGTATCCTAACCCTATTGGCTTGGCCTCATGGTGCTCAATTCCCAGGAAAAACTAGCTCCCACTAGCTCCATATTCCCATGTGAGTTTCTCTTCTTTGGAACTGGACAAGGTAACCTCTAAAAGTTTGTTCTGATTTTTAGAAGCAGACCTTCTATTAAGCAGTTAACATACCTGAGCCTCAGTCTCTTCATCTGTGAACTGGGAATAAAACATCTACCATGCAATATTATGTGAACATTAGTGATAATAAGTAAGTAAACCACAAGACACAATGTCTCGAAGAATTTCAGTCTGAGCTATTTTTGCATATGAGAAATCTCAGAACTAAAATTTGTTACTCAACCATTTAAGATACCATATGAAGGATTATAGACAGGTATGTGTATATGTATAACCAATCACTCTGCTGTACAGCAGAAATCAACACAACTCTGTAAATCTTCTATACTTCAATAAAAATTTTTTTAAAAGAATTATGACAGGCTAATTTTTTTGTTTTTGTTTTTTGCTTTTTAGGGCCACACATGTGGCATATGGAAGTTCCCAGGTTGGGGTTGAATCAGAGCTGCAGCTGCAGGCTTACATACACCACAGCCATAGCAACACGTGATCCATGCCTCATCTACACCACAGCTCACAGCAACGCCGGATACTTAACCCACTAATCAAGGCCAGGGACTGAACCCGAGTCCTCATGGGTACTGGTCAGGTTCATTACTGCTGAGTCACAACAGGAACTCCATGAGAGGCTAGTTTTAACCAACTTCAGGAACTAATACTGTATTTAAAGTTTTACATCCATAACAATTTAACATTCACATTTTAAAATTTGTGGGGTTTTTTTTAAAAGACACTAGCAGTCTGGGCTATTTAAATGTTGTGGTTTCATTCATCTCCCTAGATTATACAGAAGTCAGTAATTATGCATCCAAACCCTTTTTGCTACTCACTAAAAGATAAAAAAAGAATTTTCATTAAAATTGAGCAATTGAGCTATAAAAGAAGGAGGATTATAGCAAAATGCCCTTGACCTTCTCTCAGACACAGAACCAGGCCCCCATCTGAGGAAGAGCAAATGATTCTCATTAAAGTAATGAGAATATTTTCAGTGACATGTGTCTGACTGACTTGAACTTAGTTGGCAGGACTCACGGCAGCCACAGGCCCAGAAGTAACACACAGCTGGCAGTTCCTGCTCAAACACACCTAAGAGACGGATTTCACACTGTTTCAAGGATACCCTACCCTAGACAGACAGGGCACAAGGTCATATGCAAATTGCTGCAGCATTAAACAATACATTACTCAGGAAGACACTGGCAGGTTGAATGTCATACACTAGCTCTGCCTTTATGACACTTACTCTGACTTGAACAGGGTGTGCCAACGGGTCCGGCTGAATCCAGCCCCTCCCCAACCCAACAAGCTAAAGTTATTTTTAACTCACAACTACTGCTGATAAGTAATTTTTGCACACACACAAAATACCCTTTTAGAAAGAGAAACTCTGAAAAAAACCAAAAAAATATCTTTACATTTCAGTGAGAAGTAGCCAATCCCTCTTCCGAAGCTATAAGCACAGGTCGTTTTGGGTTAGAAACATATTTATTGTAGTTATTATATTTATCAAATTTTCCATAGTCCTTTCTACAAACAATTTCTCTAAACAACCTTAGGAGGCAGTAGCCAGGCTGAAATTACAACAGGTTTCCCTTTGAAAATGTAGTCTTTGGAACAGAAGAAGGCCCGCTTCCATAGTTCAAGTGCAGTAAATAATAACTAATAATATGTAAACTAGCATGTCACTGTTGAGTTTGCTCCAAACAGACGCATTTCCCAAATCTGGAAATCAGCTAAGTAAGCTGTGCTCCATGCCCTCAAAACTTAAAATTTAGTAAGGAAGACTTATACGGACTTAAGCAAGTTTTGCATAAAATAATAACTACTATCGGTATAAGTACTATTACAGATACTTTCTACGTATTACCCCGATAAATCCTCACTATATCCTCTGAGGCAGATACTGTCATCCTTCCCATTTCACAAGTGAGAAAAGAGTAGCACAGAGAAGTTAAGCAATTTGCCCAGGCTATTTAAGCAGGGAACTAGGATTTGAACCCAGTCACTCTGGCTCCACCTGGGGTTGAAGACAGACCTGGGTACCAGCCTGAATTCCACCACATACTAGCTGGGTGATCCTAGACAGGTTATCTAATTTTTCTGAGCCTCCATTTCCTCATCTATAAAACGTGAATAACAACACGTAGCTCACAGGCTTCTGTGAAGAGTGTCAAACAGGATTAAGTCTGCAAAGTGCTTGCCACACTATCTCAGCGTGACTAGATAGCATGTGCCATTGAGGCAGCAGCATATTAACACATCTTCTAGGATGCTACCTTTTGACCACCTTCTTCTCTATTTGCCTCCCCAACCAGTAAGGCACCCACCAGAGAATTCAGATGTGCAGGGTGGGACTGGGGGGCTGCCAGTTCTCCCACCTTCCTACTCTGCTACGTCCTTACAAGTAATAAGATGTCAAAAGACGAAGATATGGGACTAACAGCATCGCACGGTAGTTCAACATTTACTGTGCCTTTTTTTGCTTTTTTTTAGGGCCTCACCTACGGCACATGAAGTTCCCAGGCTAGGGGTCGAATTGGAGCTACAGCCGCCAGCCTACACCACAGCCACAGCAACTGGGGATCCGAGCCACATCTGCAAACTATACCACAGCTCATAGCAACACCAGATCCTTAACCTACTGAGTGAGGCCAGGGATCAAACCCACATCCTCATGGATCCTAATCGGGTGTGTTAACCACTGAGCCACAAAGGGAACTCCCTTATTGTGTTATTTATTGTTCATCTGTCATGTACCAAGCATCATGCGAGGCACTGTGATAACTAAGTCACTAAGACACAGCTCTACCACCAAGACGCTCACAGCACCATAGGGGAAAAGCACATGTAAATGATCAAATACCCAGCACTGTGATCCCGTCAATCTGCTACACAAAGCTGTTCAGAAGAGGCAGGACCTAGGTACCCCTGCCATGGAACTCATAGCCACAGAGCCCACATTGTGGCACTGCTCAAACCATCAGGTCAGTCTGTGCCTGGTGAAAGCATCCTTCTGCCACTGTATCTTCAATCCAAAGCCATTACAATGATATTTTGTCTCTGTGGCTCTCAAATGCTCAGCCATGATAAGGACTCCAGGCCCAAAGCCTTTGCAAAGTCAAGTGAACATCTGATGTGAAGGTAACTGGTCTAGACGTGGCCTAGCACATTCTTTATCTTGAGGGGTTCAGCATCACAGGGCTTCTTAGTTAGAAACCATGTGTTGGAAGAAGCAGCAAGTTAGATTTTTAATGGTATGGGAAATCTAAAGCGGCCACTCATACTTCAGTAAAGGCTGGACTAAGATATGACAGACACTTTTTTGGTTTTTTGGTGGGGGAGGGAAGAGAAATTCAAAAGACAAGAGACAAACACTGAGGTTCCTGAGATTAGTTCTTAGCCAAAATGACAAGGATGAAAAAAATTGTGATTTACTAATTGTGCCTGAATTTCTGAAGTTAAAACATCCACAAACCTTTATCCACTCAACTCTTTTTTTGTAGTAGCCAGCTATCGACACAATAGTACTGTATAATAAAAGACCAAAATAATCTCAGTGGCATTCAACAATGAACATTTATTTCTTGCTAACATACCTATGGAACAACTGGGGTGTCTGTTCCATGTGTCACATCCAAGGACCAAGGCCTGAGGAGTAGTGGCTTCCCAGGGTACACTCTTGTCACGGTGCTGGTAGAAGCACAAGAGGACAAACTAAATGAGACAAGCACACACATTATATCCTCTGCTCACATCATATCCACTAGCATCCATTAACCAAAACAAGTTACATGGCCAAGGCCAGTGTCAAGAATCAGGAAAGTACAGGTTTCAAACTATACTACAAAGCTACTCAGAACACTGCAGCACTGGAATAAAAGCAGACACATAGATCAAAGGAACAGAATAAAAAGCCCAGAACTAAGCCCATGAAGCTATGGTCAATCAATCTACAACAAAGGAGGCAAGAATATGCAACAGGTAAAAGACATTCTCTTCAGTAATAAGTGGTGCTGGGAAAACTGGGTAGCCACATGTAAAAGAATGAGATTAGAACATGTCCTCACACCACATTTTAAAATAAGCTTAAAATTAAAGACATAAACGTAAGAACTGAAACCATAAAGTTCCTCAGAAAGAATATAGACAGAACACCCTTTGACATAAGTCGTAGCAACGCGTTCTTTTGGATCTATTTCCTAAAGCAAAAGAAATAAAAGCAAAAGTAAACAAATGGGACCTAATTAAACTTAAAACCTTTTGCACTGCAAAGGAAATCATCAACAAAAGGAAAAGACAACCTACTGAATGGGAGAAAATATTTGCAAATGATATGCCTGACAAGGAGTTAATGTCCAAAACACATGAACAGTTTATACAACTCAGTTTCTGAAAAACAAATGACCTGACTTAAAAATGGGCAGAAAACTTGAGTATGCATTTTTCCAAAGAGTACATACAGATGGCCAACAGGCACATGAAAAGATGTTCAGCATCACTAATTATTAGATAAATGCAAATCAAAACAATGAGATATCACCTCACACTTATTAGAATGGCTACCATCAAAATGTCTACAAATAGCAAACGTCACTTGTGAGGCTGTGGACGTGCACTGTTGCTGGGACTGTAAATTGGTGCAGCCGCTGCGGAAAACGATACTGAGGTTCCTCAAAAAACTGAAACCAAAGTTACCATATGATCCAGCAATCCCGCTCCTGGCAATACAGCGCCCCAAAATGAAAAAATACATGCATCTCGGTGCTTATAGTGGAACTATTTACAACAGCCAAAAGAGCCAAGATATGGAAGCAACCCCAGTGTCCATCAGCAGACAAATGTATAAAGAGGTGATACACACACACACACACACACACATAGAGGAACATTGCTTTGCCACAACAAAGAATGAAATTATGCCATTTGGAACACTATGGATGGACCTAGAGAGTAGTATGCATAGTGAAAAAAAAAATGTCAGAGAAAGACAAATTATTTTACACTATCACTTAGGTGTGGAATCTAAAAAAGAAAAATACAGAATGTATATAGCAAAACAGAAACAGACTCAGAAAACAAAGCAGTGGACAGAACTGGGAAGAGGGTGAGGGGTGGGGAGGGGCCAGACAGGGGTGGGGACTGTGTAAACTACTACGTACAAAACAGATAATGCAACAAGGATATACTGGACAGCACAGGGAATTATAGCCAACAGTTTGTAATTACTTTAACAGGCATATAATCTATAAAAATACTGAATCAGTATGCTGTGCACCTGGAACTAATTGTAAATCACTGTACTTCAATTTAAAAAAAAAAAAAAGAAAGAATCACAGAGTTCTCTTGTGGTGCAGCAGGTTAAGGATCCCATGTTGTCAGTGCAGTGGCCCAGGGGTGCTGCTGTGGTGCAGGTTCAATCCCTGGCCCAGGAACTTCCCCATGCTGCGGATGAGGCTTAAATCAAAGAACCAGAGAAGTATACATTACGAAGAGGCCACGGGGCATGTGGGTGCACACCACCACCAAAGAGGACAGAACTGGTACCAATAATCCCATTTAACACACTTTCTAACCAGTCCTTAAAGGCAGGCATTTCTAGAGTCTATTCTTTCTTGACAGTTGAGGAAACTGAGTCTCTAAAATTTAGGTCATTCCTCCAGGTCAGACAGGATGTTGCTCTAGCAGAATTCAAACTCAAATCTTCTGCCTTCTGCAGTTCCTACAGAAACGCAGCTTACTGACATGTAACTAGCACGCACCTTTAATAAGCACATTCCCTAGTTATTGTTCCTTGCCGATATCAATTTTTTTCAACAAAGGCCAGACCCAACACTGTCTCAACTGTCAGCCTGATCATAATGATTATCATTTGTTTGGGACTTTCTGCAGTGTTTTTACAAGTTATTTTTACTATTACTACACAAATAAATTATATATGGTGGGAAACCTGAATCAGAAAACTCCGGCTACTTGAAAGCAGACTTTATTAAAAACATCTCCTTCCCCCTCCAGGATGTACCCTCCCAAAGCACACACAACTTCTTTGTCTGCTCTGAGCCTTAGACTGCATAGAGTCGGTGCGACAATGTTGATGGCTGCAGAGGAATCCATGTGGAAGAATCGAGGAATCAAGTGGAAACTAATTTTTTTTTTCTTTTTATGGCTGCACCTGTGGCATCTAGACGTTTCCAGGGTAGGGGTCCAATGGGAGATGAACCTGCCGGCCTATGTCACAGCCACAGCATCACCAGATCTGAGCTGCATCTGTGACATATGCTGAAGTTTGCGGCAACACTGGATACCTAACCCACTAATCAAGGCCAGGGATCGAACCTGCATCCTCACAGAGACTAGTCAGGTTCTTAACCTGCTGAGCCACTATGGGCACCCCCTTGTGAAAGCTAATTCTTGAGCGTGGAGATTTTACTCTGCTCTGATTGCTCTTTGCAGTCTAAGCCCCAAATGGAAGAGACTGTAAAGCATGATAACCAGAAGTCGTGAAGAGCTAGGAAGATAACCCCGTCAGCAGCCTCCCACGTGTGTTCGCCTGCTCACAGGATAGACAGCTACCTCGGGCCCACTCTGGGCCTGCAAGGGGCTGGAGCTGGGGTGCCACCGTTCAGCTCAGGGAGTTTACATTCTGCAGAGAGGGGCAGATTGTTACCAAAAAGCCAACAGGGTCATTGCAGATTGTACTGTGGGTTGTGAAGAAACTAGCCCTGTGACTCTAGGTAAGTCACTGCCTTAACCCCTCTCGGGTCCCTCAGTGCCCTCATCCGGAACATGGGACAGCTGCCACACTGGTCCTCAGGTAGCTTAGGTTAATAAGCTGAGGTCTATGAGGACTTCAGACGCCCAGGCATCGCCTCCTCACTGTGGGCTTTTACAGAGCTTTAGTCCCCATCAGCCAGGCAGAGGGGCTTTCTGGGCCCTTCTCCCTAAACGCTCATTGAAACCAAAACGAAACTCCTGACCTATTTCCGGAGAAGGGCTTAAGAGCCCAGAGGACGCGAACAGAAAAGGGTACAGCAGTTCTTCATAACGGAAAATCCAGTCCCCTAAGCCCTAGGGCGAGGATCGGGCAGTCAGCGGGACTGGGACACCCCTAACCTGCTCCCGGATGGTACTGTGCCTCCTCAGATCCCGCAGATGCCAGCGCTGCTGGCTTAGGGTGTCCAGAGCGGGGTGGGGGACCGTCCCCGCTCTTCCCTCCTGGGACCAGCTGCCACCCAGGCTCCATCTTCTGCCTTTGCCACCTGGGAGACAGCAGACTCTAACAGCTCCGGGGCAGGGTGCAGTGGAGCTGTCCCGCCGCCCCACCCCCCCGCCTGGTGGCGTCCCCTCCTCCACCCGAGAGCGGGTTCTAGGTAGTGAGAGAGGCCAGGAGGCTGCGCCCCGCCCCCCTTGCCGGGCTCCGGGCCGTGTCAGGCCCCGGTTTCTGCGGGGCTAAGTCTGGACCCAGAGCTCGATTGTGACAGCTCAGGGTTGGGAGGAGAGCCGACGCTTTTCCCCACCCCCGCGCCGAGGCGATCCAGAAGCCAGTCGGGCCTCCTCCTCCCTACACCTCGCCAGGCCAGGAGCTGCAGGAGGACGGGGTGCAGTTTCCCCGAGCGCTCGGCCTCGCTCTCCCGGCTGCAGCAGCTGCCCCGGGGGCGGAGAGGGAGCGCGAGGGGCCAGGGGTGAAGGGGCAGTGGGAGCCCCGACCCGCAGCGCGGCTTCAAGTTTCCAGCAGCGAGCGGTTGTGCAAGAGCCGGAGGAGCAAAAGCCGCGGGCGCCTCGGAAAACAAGCCGAGCCCATAAACAAAGCCACGTGGCCTCCGGGCTGGGGGGGCCGGGCTAAGAGCAGGCGGCTCTTCCGGCAACAAAGAGCCGCGGCCAGCGGCCCGGGATAAATACAGCGGCCGGGAGAGCAGCGCAGCACTCCAGCGAGCCCCGCGCGCCCGGCGACCCTCCACAGCGCCCTCCGCGAAAGCGGGGACCCCTCTCCGCACCCCAGATCCCACAGCCCCCCACGCCGGTTCCCTGCAACCGCTCCCTCACCAGCCCCAGCACCCCCGAGCATCCGCCCAGGGCGGCGCGTCCCCGAGGCCGCCGGGCCGGTCCCGTCCATCAGCCCGTCGCGTCGGTCTGCAGTGCCATGCCATTCCTCGGGCAGGACTGGCGGTCCCCCGGGCAGAGCTGGGTGAAGACAGCCGACGGCTGGAAGCGCTTCCTGGATGAGAAGAGTGGCAGCTTCGTGAGCGACCTCAGCAGGTGAGGGGGTCGCCACCAACTTCAGCTGCGCAAACAGAGCCGGGCTTATCTCCGGGAGTGGGGCGGGGGGAATGGGACGCAGGCAGGGTGAGGAGGGAGCCCCTGACTACAGGGATGGGAGTAAATTGCCTGGGTTTCTGCAGAGGTCACCAGAGCACCGGGATTCAGGGTATTTGGTTTCTCTCATTGTTCAAGGTCTGCGTCTCCAAGTGGGCATGACTCCTTCCAGAACCCCAGGTCCCTATGAGAGCGTGGCAATAAGTGAGGATCTTGTCCACAAACGCTCACAACTTCAGGGGTCCCTTGCCTTAAAACACCCCGTTGCCGTGCCGTTTGCGTGTGTGGGCGCCAGCGGCGAGTGGGTTGCGCGCCCTTCACCCTGGGATGGCGGGACTCCCAGCACAAGTCTGGAGACAGGATTGGACATGGGTCCCGCCCGGAGCACCTCTAGGCTCTTCCCACGCGGAGGCGACCGCAGAGTGGGCAAGGGAGGATGAGTAACCAGGAAGGGGCGGCCAGATGGTCCCTGGGCACCAGCGCTTTTGCGGGCGGACTTTCGGAGCGATGGTAAAGACTGAAGGAGGCAGAGCTGCGGGGGAGGAAAGGGAGGCGGGGGAGGAAAGCCACACGGGCTTTCTGCTTCTGGGAGGACCAAGTCTTTGCACCTGTCTCCTCAGTGGCCCTTTCAGTCAGTTTTCTTTATATAGTGAGTGCACCCCTATTTCAAGGGGTGCTTATCACCTGCAGAAAGCCCACCTGGTGTAGGTAAGCCTCTGGACTTAAGTCCCACCTGAGCTCTGTCAGTCGGGTGGAAAATCCAAGATCCCCAGAGCCTGATGCTCTGCTTGGTTAACAACACAGAAGCCCCGATTAATGAATTGGGTGATCTGGAATCTGTCAGTCTGGACCTCCACTGTGAGCTTCCGGATAGCAGCCATTTGGTCCCAAGAGGAGAGAAATGGAAGTGGGTCCAGAGGGGATCAGTGCAGCCCGGCCTTGGGTGCCTTTTCCTATGGCTTTTGGTTAAAACCACTGCTCCCCACCCTCTGTCCTTAAATTGACTTCAATGGAGAGAATTCCCTAAGCTTCCCACTGAGAATGACCAGTGGTTGTTTGGCTGAGCCCCTGACACTCAATTTTACCAAAACTATCAAGGAAATATATCTATTTCCTTGTCCTGACCTCCGGTGTCCATCAGCTATTTATAATTTATAAAGCATCACCTTTTGTCTTCCAAAGCGGAAAAAAAAGTGTTTAATCTTGGGGGTCTGCCAGGAAGGACAAGAGCACGTTAACCTCTATGTGAAAGGCACTTTGACCAAGTCCCTGGGGAGTTTGGGGAGCACTGTACAGAAATCTATGGAAAACCACATAATTTACAGAAAAAGAAAAAAACCAACTGCTGTCACTAGACTCTTTCAGGGGCTCTAAATCAGGCCTAAATTATTCTCCCCAAATGAAAAGCTTCTTTTTAGTTTGGTGGATTAGAAGGTTCCTTCCTTCCTCTTCATTCTTAAGAAACGAGGACCTAATATTTTGGTGCTTTATTTTTGTCTAACAGTTTCCAGAGAGGTGCAGCCATGATCTGCTGAGCTGTGTCGCAGCAGCTCACCCAGATGTAACTGTAGGATGCTTCTCAGTGGAAAACAGGCCACTGGTTTCAGCAAGAGAGGTCTGAAATGCAGAGCCTCTGGTTCCTATAAACACTCACACTGTATCTGCTCCAGGAGATAAGATGGTACCACTCCTATTCAGAAGTAAATACTCTCTCACCACAGTGGGGGAGACGATGGTTTTACCTCACCACACAAGTTTAACCTAGGCTGGGGTCAGGTGGCTCCCTCCCCCTTCCCCCCTCCCCTTCCTCAACCTCCTTTCTCTCCTCTCTTTTCGCACCTTCTGAGCTAGAGCTGTCACACCACCCCCATCGTCACAAATCCATATAGTGACCACCTGCGACTCTGAGTCAGATGTGAGGAATCATTTGGTAGCTCCTAGCAGAGCAGCTGGCTGTTTGTTTGCAGAGTATTTTTTCCCCCAGCAACTGTAAACAGTCCCTTCCCTACTCAGCATGAGAAGCCTGCCAACTTCGTAAAAGCATGTGGCCCTCTGAGACCTGGGTTTGTAGCCTCCCCGCTGTTTTCAGTCTTGGTGATG
The DNA here is from genome assembly GCA_004024745.2 of Catagonus wagneri. Taxonomy (NCBI): domain Eukaryota; kingdom Metazoa; phylum Chordata; class Mammalia; order Artiodactyla; family Tayassuidae; genus Catagonus; species Catagonus wagneri. The sequence continues at coordinate 19,697,300 of PVHT020000230.1, read as the reverse complement.
TTTCTCTGTGACGTCAGCTTTGGGCTGAGTGCCTGCCTACTCAGGTGAAGCTGAATGCCTCTCCTGTTCAGAGAAAACGAAAGACAGGCCCTTTCGAAAGAGAGAGAGCGGGTGGGTGGAAGACAGAGGCCTGCAGAGGCTTCAGGCACTGAACTCCAGGTCCACCTACCACTGTATGAACTGCCTGAACAAGAAGGGGGGGGGAAGGGGTGAGGGGACATTTGGTGTGTTCCAGCCTGGGGACAGTGTTTCGTGTTGACCACAGCTTATCTGCCCAGAGCACCTTCTCTGGACTCTACTGACCGTTCTCTCAGGGGTCTGGGGCCCTGTCCTCTTCCAGCAGCAGAATGTCACAAACCCCATCGCAGCTACATGCCCTGAACTGAGATCACAGGCGGGTTTCAGATAAGCTTCCAGCAAGGCCCCTTGTGAAAAAGCTGCAACTACCTCAGATAAAAAGAGGAAGGGCAAGTGTTCCATCTGGGCAGATGAAAAACTCAAGGCAGGAGTTGGGCGTGAATTGGGGTGATCTAGGAGTGCTTCAAGGAAATGACAGGTGAGCCACCTCGCACACAGCCTTCCTCCCCAACAACCCCCCTCCAGGCCCACCCCTCCTAACCCCCCGGTCCTCCCCACCATGAGCAATCTCATCTCCTTTATCCTGGGCCACTCTTCTGCAAGCCTGCAGTCCTGCAGTTGAAAACTCCAGTGTTGCTTTCCAGTACACCTTGCATCGAACCGGAAGCAGGAAGTTGACCGCGGTGCCCTGGATGAGTTAGTGCATAAGCAAATAAAAATAACAGCTAAGATTTTTATGAGTGCTTACTGTGCGCAAGGCCCTCTTCTAAGAGCTTTGTACCCTAGTCTGTTTGTCTTACCAGAACAAACCAGGCACTAGTCCTGGGAGTTTGAGAATTTGGGTATGTGTTGGAGCAAATGAGCCTAGAAATCTCATTGACCTTAATCTATAACTAAGCCCTTTGGGGCAGACCGCAGCTTTCTGAAATGGTCTGCTCTTGCAAATAAAGTGAGAAATAGGCCTTTTCCCCCCGCTTCCCTCCCTTTATCTCTGCTGCCAAATGGGCTTATTTTGAAATCCTTCACTTTTCCTAAAGTTGTTGTTAAGTGCCTTGGTATGTGTGTGATGACAGTATAGGGCTGGGAGAGGGCTATTTACTGACTTCAGGCCTGTGCCCGTAAAAATCAAGATTAGTAAGAACTGACTATAAAATAGCAACTTACTGGTTATTATTGAATGTGATGATGAAAGCAGCCTCTTTAAATGGTTTTGCTTATTTAAAAAAAAAAAATTAAATGTCATGGTTCCTAAACGGTGGTGGCTTTTCTTGTTCAAAATTTCAGCTGTAATTTTCCACTGGCTTTGCACTTCTTTGAAATGGACATAATTGAACTCTCAAAATAGCCTCTAACTGAATATGTTATCGCTTAAAAGAAAACATATAAGCAGGCGACACAAAGCCCTTCCTTCCAGACCCTCCCCTCAAGTCCAAAACCTAACATCTAAGTGAAAAGTGCAGGGTTTCGCTTTGGTTAAAGCTTTTCTGCATTCTCCAGTGGGAGAGCATCATCAATTATGTCAAATTCTTCTTAAACTAGCTTTGGAAATGAGTCACTTGGGCTTAAAGCAGGTTATTGTTGTTTCTGTGAGGAAAGCAAGTGCTCAAATTCCTTTGAGGAGTGTTTTCAATTAGAAAAGAATAAGATGAAATATAAATATTTAACATCGCTAAGGAATGGTCACAATCTATGGCCCAGGCTTTGAAAATGTTCAGCTAAACCTTCAATGTGTGATTGAGAATAAGACAGCTTCATTTTATGGTTCTCTATATATGGAATTTGGGCTCTTAAGTTTTTGTTTATGGTGCATGTGAGTGTTTTCTTTAAAAATATGCCTTTGTGTGGTATTTTTACACAAAATGGCCTGTGCCTTCTAAAGCTGTTCTCAGTTTTCGTACCTCATGGACCAGTGAAGTGACTTTCCATCTTTCTCCCTTCTCCTCAGCTCTGAAATTTCTTAAATTAGCTCTTAGGACTCAGAGCTCTGCTCTGCCCCACTTTGCCTGCTGACCTGGGCACAGTCAACTGCCTGGTCACTGGTTTTATGCCCCTGTAGTTGTGTAAGCAGACACACTCACGTGTGACGCAAAGCTGGGCCCAAAACATTCGCCCTGGGCTCACTTAAGAAAGTGCCTCTAAAAGAGGATATTTCTGCAGTAATCTCTCTGAAACCTAAAAACATCCTGTTTCTCTGAATGAAAAAGAGAAGGCTAATAATATTAGGAAACTCAATAAACGGTATTAAGCATAGCTTTCTAAGCGAAGATTAACAAATGACTGATTATCCATCAAGCCTGTCCCGATGGGTCCAGGAACACTGGGTATATTGTAGGTGATGTCACGTGTTAGCATGTGAGCAAGATACTTATTGTACGTATTGACGTGCTACTGCAGAGACCACTGCAGCGAAAGGATACTGGAAATTATTTCAACCCCTCCTTTCCCTTTGACAGTTTACATAATAAACTGGCTCCTAATAGCCATGCAGTGGAGAAATACAGGTGTACCTCGTCTTATCCACAGATATATGTCCAAAAAAGATATAAATCAAATCACATTTTAAATTCAGCAGAGGAATTCAGAAAATTAAAGGACCTGAGTATATGGGTGATGTAAAGAAAAAAAGAAAACCCTAATTGATGTTTTACTGGTTGGCATTATAAATCCTGCCTTTCGCATGCATACCCCACGGGGGTTCGGGGGTCAGGGGGCCTATCTGCTCATTGTACCGCAAAGTCCTTCAGTATTTCTCCTGCACCCCATCTGTGGAAACTCTTCCAAGGTTTCCTCTGAAGTTCCATTGTATAAAAGAACTCAGTCAGCCCCCCTAAATGACAGCTCAGCCTTGTGAAGGAAATGTGTCCCCGATCCGAGGTTGACCTGCACGTCCTTTAGTGACCTGTGCAGTGGCCATTCTGTCTTTTCAGCCCTTACAAATGTATGGGTTGTAAATTCAGCTTGTTTCCTTTAGGACTCAAGGGCTTCACCTCACAGCATGTATAGTGTTAGAAATTACATGAAACCTCAGCCACTAATACTATATACTAAACATCTAGAAACACGGTCTGTAATTCAGATGTCTGTCAGTGTTTTTAAAGAGAGGAGGGGAGAAGTTCCCGTCATGGCGCAGCGGTTAATGAATCCAACTAGGAACGATGAGGTTGCGGGTTTGATCCCTGGCCTTGCTCTATGGGTTAAGTATCCGGTGTTGCCATGAGCTGTGGTGTAGGTCGCTGACGCGGCTCAGATCCTGCATTGCTGTGGCTGCGGTGGAAGCCAGCAGCTACAGCTCTGATTAGACCCCTAACCTGGGAACCTCCATATGCCATGGGTGTGGCCCTAAATAAAAATAAATAAAGACAGGAAGGGAAGCATGCTAGTTAAAAGCGACATGGGTGCATTTTAAATAGGTGAATTGTATGGTATGTGAATTACATCTCCCCAAAGCTGTTTTTTTTTTTTTTTAAGCAGCTTGGGGCGGATGTCTTTGCAAAATGAAGGCATTGTGTATTAGAGGGGTACTAGGATTCACCATCTCCCTTCCTCCCGCCCCCTCCATTCATCATATTTTGCTTAAAATAATGTTGCAGTACCCTGCATGCCTCTTAAAGCATGCAGGGCTGTGTGTTCCACACAATGGCAGGCACTGTTGGGAATTCAAAAGAAGCAGAAACCCCCATCCCTGCCTTCCACAGAGAGGTGACAGTTTTCCATCCTAAAAGAGGGAAGTCTGAGCCAGTACAGACTTCTTCTGAGTCATTATTTTGTGTTGTTCGAGGAGCAGGTATGTTTGTGTTTTATAACTCAGGAAGCTATTTATAGAAACAACTCGTGTTAAAGTGTCATCCTCTCTCGTTATTCCTAGTTACTGCCACAAGGAAGTGTACAATAAGGAGAATCTTTTCAACAGCCTGAACTATGACGTTGCAGCCAAGAAGAGAAAGAAGGACATGCTGAATAGCAAAACCAAAACTCAGTGTAAGCCATTTGTTTTGAACTTAAGAAGAAAGCTGTTGGAGGATCGTTGTGATTGGTTCTTTGAGGGGGAAAAAAAAATCACACCTCACATGTTTGGCATCTGCCTTCATGCTGATCGTGTCATTGACAGAGGTTACTGGGACCTTCGCATGCAGAAACCTGGCTGTGCATTTTATGAGTGAGATTAATGTATTCTTTATAGCCTTGTTTATAAGTCAGTTGTTAGTTGGGCTGTTTTTTCCCTGCTTGTCACTTATATTTGATGTAGTTACCAGTTTCAGTGTGTGCTTTCATTTGGAACTGGGTTTGAGGCTTTGAAGGTAGATTTGTTTCTCCCTCTTTCTTTATATAAATACTAGTAACATTTCTAGATGTTGTATGTAAGTATGAACAGAGAGGATAAAGTTCTATTAATAAGCAGGAATTACAGATCTTTAGTTTATTCCATCTGTACTGCACGGTTTCTTGGTGCTATCTGTTTTATTTCTACTTTTTATGGCCTTGTATAAGCTGTAAGCTTGGCATTTAACACAAACTTGTCCTTGGGTATTGGATTTTTTTTCTTACTTTGGAGCTTTCATATACTCAAGCTGAGTCTCAAAATACTTGAAATGCTTCCTACAAAGTAAATTATAACTCCAGCATTTATACACTGCAGAAATTAGGCGTTTGCATCCCCTTAGATTGTCAGCAGAGTCTTTGTACTTGGGGTCAGAACTTTTTTACACTTTGGAATAAATGAAAAAGAAACAAGTCTAAAGTCTTGGGCATGTTATCAATTTTAAAGCTGTGGGTTTTTTTGGGGGGGGATTGTTTTGTCGTTATAGATTTCCACCAAGAAAAATGGATCTATGTTCACAAAGGAAGTACTAAAGAGGTGAGCACCCATCTGTTTATTAAGGAGTATGCTCAGCTTTATGCCTCCTCCAGCAGGGTAGAAGGGGCGAGATTGGGAAATAACCATTAGTTCACATCATGATTGTCTTCTTGAGTGTGCCTGGTGGCAGCTAGCAGCCCCCTGCCTAGCCAGCCATCGGAGTTTGGGGCTACAGAGAGAGACGCAAAAGTCACTAGGTTCCCCAGTCATTCAGTGAGATGATGTGTGTAAAAGTGCTTTATAAAGACAAATAAGTATATCCATCTCAAATGCACTATTATAAAACTCTAGCCTTTCCCCCAGGACGGTGCCTCTCTTTTGTTCTAAGATCTCTTTGAGACTTCAGCTCGGTCCACTTTAGCCCTGGAAAGGTGAATCCCTAAATAGAGCAAAAGTTCAGTGCCCGCCCAGGGTGAGACCGCCCAGAGCCAGAACAGAGAAGGGAACCAGACACTGGAATATCTTCATCTGCCTGGCACTTTATAAAACCCTTTTCTGTGCATTTTCTCCGCACAGATAGCTAGGACCCAGGCAGTATGACTGAATGATAGACTTTCTTGTGCTGTCAGGGCCCCTGGAGAACAGCTAGTTCTCCCTGGGATCTGAGGCCTTGAGAGGATCAGCGATACGCCCGAGACCACCCAGGTACCGGGAGCGGAGCTGGGCCTGAGAGTCAGGACTCGCGCCCCCAGCGCCTCTGCGTTCAGAGAGAAAAGACCACAACTTCTTTGGCTTCTTCATGAAGCCTTCAAAATGCTTCCGAGGACCACAAGGAGAAAAGCACTAGAGAGGTCAGGCAAGGTGGCAGACAGAGGTGACACTAGTGGGGCTAATTCTCCTCCCAGGAGCGTGGTACAGGGCCTAAGTCTCGCCTGACCAGCTGTAGGAGTGTGTGCAGAGAACAAGGGCCCGTGTGGTCCGGGTCACAGGTGAAGCAGCTGCCGGCCACAGTGCCCGTTCTCTGGGGCTCACGGGGGTTCCCAGAGGAGCAGATCATGGTGTGGGGAAGGAGCAGACTGCCACAGGTTACCTAAGACAGGCGCCAAGTTGTCAGCAGAGTCCAGGTGGACTGTTCTGGAGAATGACCTCTGCAACCCCTGTTTTGACAAATCCAGCGCCATGGATACTGTACTTTGGGGGAAGCTTTCAACAGGCTGGACTTCTCCACTGCCATTCTGGATTCCAGAAGATTCAACTATGTTGTACGGGTAAGTCCCTGTAGATTATCCAGATTCTTGAGTCGAACTGTCTTTTCAGGTTGTCCTGACATGGTTTCCCCAACCTACCCCAAAATTTTTTAGGACCCTGGGGATTCTGAGGAAAGCAGAAAGTAGGCTCCTCAACTCCCTCCTCCCTCAACAGACTTCAGGTTCTTACGTGGATCCTGTTAGGGTGTCCCTGACATTGGCCTTGACAGACAGGGACCGCTGTGACCACCCCAAGTGAGCCCCGTTGCAGGCAGCAACCTTAGCAAGAGAGAATTCGGCAGAAAGCACCTTGTGAAGCCTTTTGGCTTGTTTTAAACACTTTGTCCACCTCCTGATTGGTCTCACTATCCTCCTTGTTGTTCTGCTTGAGCTGCCGTGAAGTGACCCCAAGACCTTCTTGGTTTAAGCCTCCAAACTGGCCAAGTTCAGATCACCCCAGAGCTTCCTGTACCTTCTTCCCTCTCCCCCACCGCCGTATGCTAATGATATTTAGTCCCAGGTCTTCCTAAAGCTTGAAACTACCTGTTTTGGTCAGCTGCTTCCTGTTTTAATCCCTCTGCTGGAAAAAAAATAATTAATGAGCTTTAGCAAAATATTAGTGATGAAGATAGTAAAGCAAGTAAGGTCTAACCGTGACCTTCAAGTCACTGATTCTTTTTCGTTGGCTGATTGTTGTTTTTCCCCCTAAGCTCCCTCTCCTGTTTTGTCAGTGGTTCAGCCCGGGAGGTAGCAGCTGTTTGGATTTTAGGATCAGAAGTAGGAGAGAATTTACCCCCTATGAGTGTTGGTTGGGTTTTTATTTTCTTTTTCCTGGGTTGTTGTGCTTCTGGGTGCCGTGTGTCACTGAGTCAGATGATTGCAAAGGCTCAGCCAGAGCAATGACATTCAAGCCCCCTTGAGGCCTGGATCATTCACCTGTTATCTGGGCAGATGCAGGCCGAGCAGCCCCAACTGACCTGATTTAAAAAAAAAAAAAAAAAGAACAGGCCTCTTGTAGGTTAGAAGCTCTGAGATGAGCCGTGACCACATGAGCAGATCTGTCCACTCTCCAGCTGAGCCTTATTCGAGCCCAAAATAGATGAAAATACGAGACTCTCTTGATGAAACGTTCATGTCATTCAGTGTGACGCTGCTGCTTCTGGGAGGTCACTGTGGCCCGCAACCCAGCCCGGGCTGGCTGGAGTTTGGCCCAGGAAGATCTGGAAACTTGTTGCTAAGACTATGAATAGTTTCCATCCTCCAGGTGTCAGAGGAAGACACCCGGATCTGATGTCTTCGTTCTAAACTGATCAGCATTTGGTTAGTTTTCAGACTGTTCTCCCTCCTAATGGGTTTTCCCTTTTACGAGAAATAAGACAAAGTAAAGGAACAGGATCCAAATAGTGAAAATCCATTTCATGCAATTATGTGCACTATCACCTTTTAGGCTTTCATCAGCCCTGTAAGGTATAGGTACTTTTATCTCTGTGTACACAGACAGAGGTATAGCGAGGTAAAATGACCTAAGGTCACAAAGCTACGTAAGCAAAGAAATCCAGATCTGAAATCTGGGCCGTCTAAAATCCACACTTTTTAGCTGCTGCGGTGGGTTAGTTCTATGTAAGCAAAGGATTGAAAGTAAGGTGGCCTGGAGTCAGATCCCAGCTCCACTGTTTTCACGCTGTTTCAGCCTGTCTGACACTTTCCTGCTGTGTAGGAAAGATCTAGAATAACCTCAGCCTCACAGGGTAGCTATGAAACTTAGAGACATAAATGAAAATACTCTGCAGACCAGAATCTATGAGTCAAAGTCAGATACTAATATTTATTATTACCTATTTAGCAAAGTTATTGTTTATTCTTCCTGTAATGCCTTTCAATTTGGGGATAAAAAAAGGTATTTTCCTACTGAAAAAAAATTACCTGGGGAATCATGCCCTTTGCTCTTGATTAAAGCTCAGCATAGAGAACTTGTGTCTGATAGTATCTAATTGTAAAATACATCCTGAGCACATTCTCTTACTCTTTAAGAAAAGAACTACTGAATGCTTTTAGCTCTTAGGTTCAGAAATAGGGGGAAAATATTTGTTTCGGAAAGAACAACCTTTTTTTCCCCCCTCAAGTTAGAGACCTCTGCAGTTTCAGAAATGTTATTTTTATAAAGAGCTTAAAATATTTTAATGATAGGCACTGTGTTTTGAGGGTTTTCTTCTAAGGAACTTAAGACATCTCAAATCCTCTTCTTATCCTTAAACCAAATTTCACAGTAACTCACTCTTTGTTATCCTCATGTTACTACTTAGGCCTCACGGTTTCTTAATACTGTGTGAATCCTCTGTCCCAGTAAGAAATTGAACCAACTGTGAAGCCTTAAAATTTGTTTAATCTTTTTAAAGACAAAGTACATTTTTAAAAAATGTCATGTTCATGCTGGCTGTCAGTTTCAATAAAAGAAACATGCAGAGGGGGAAAAAAGAGATGGCCAACACTCCTGTCTAATAATGTTGTGATTTTTATTAGCACGAAAATTTTGTGGAACTTTTGGAATCAAAAATTTTGAGTACAAATCAGAGAGGTTCTTATATAGCATTTGCACCTTTTCTTAACTGACTTCAGACTACACTCATTGCCTGCTCCCCTTTCTCTGCACACCTCCAAGGACTTAAACACAATCCTTTTTTTTTTTTTTTTTGGCCACACGTACAGCATGCAGAAGTTTCCAGGCTAGGGATCGAACCCCTATCACAGCAGTAACATTGAATACTTAACTTAGGCCACAAGGGAACTCCGTCACACAGTTTGAACAGTTTAAAGATTTTAAAAGCAGCAACCTACCCATTTATGAAAGGCCGTTTATAAAAAAAAAAAAAAAAATAGGTTTACATTATCCCTCGAGGCCAACACATTTTGGAAATTCCCCTGGGGAGGTGGCAAGAATTCAAGGGGCTGGGCCAGTGGTGGGGCTAGAACTTGGTAACCACGAGAAAGCAAGTGCTGATTAACTCCTCCAGTTCACAGAGAGGCCAGTGGAGAGAGTGGGTCACCAGAAAACCCGACAGAATCACCTGCAAAGCTGGCGCCTCTAGCGGAGCCCACCTCTAGAGCATCCGACTAGGCTGAGGGTGAGGCTCAGGCACTGCTACTTAAATGTATCCACCCGGTGATCCCAGTGTGTTTTCAAGTTTGCAAACCAGCTCAGGAATGACTTGGGAGCCCAGGTGTTATGTTTTGCAGAATGAATTTTTAAACCAAACACACAGAGGCAGAGTGCAGGAGAGGGCTTTAACGCTTTAATGCCAGAATGATCTTTGACCTGATCCTCCAGCTCTCTCTGCAGGATGAGAATGTGGCCAAGTACATGGTAACCGCAGATGCTGTCTTCAGGCCAGGAAGGTCCTGGAGAACCTTCAGTACTGGTTTCCTGACCTGAATGGCCTGACTCCTGTGTGCCCCAGGTCAGGAAGGACAAACAAATGTTTGCAGCCCCACTCTCTCCCTCTGCCAAAGAAGAACCTCACAACCTAAACCAATGCGCATGGTAATTTTTTCTGCCTTACCATCCTAAGTCCATTTGAATGTTTGCAGCAAGTCACTGCATTCCTACCACCCCTAAAAAATCTTTTCCAAAAACATGTTTTAGTTTAAGTTGACTGGCGGTTTGGCAAACGAAAGGTTGAAATATGGCACTATGACTCAGATTTAAACCCAACGCCTTAAATTAAGGGTGTGCTGTTGCCAAGCCCCTGGTGGGTTGTGATGTGCTTGGGCAGCCTGGCCCCTTCACCGGGTCCCTCTGCCGCAATGACCTTGGATTAATTTGGTGTTGCATAGCCTACCTCTGATGGAAGGCAGTCCCTGCCACCTGGGTCTTAAAGCCAGCAGTACCTTTTTCCATTGGTACTGAGAAGCTGGGATGGAGGTAAGGAGGCCAGCCATCCCAGTGGGCAACCAAATCAGAAGAACAGAGCCGTAAACCCACTTGAAAGGGATTGGCAGAAATGGCTGGGGGACTGTGAGGCTCCAGTGCAGGGTGTTACCAGTGGGGTCCCAGAACTGGCCCTGAAGTGAAGGCTGATTAGTCTGCCAGTGATTTAACTGAAGAAATGTTGCATCTCTTGGGATTCCTAGCATTCTTAGCCATACTAAGCATTTAGGCAAGCAGATCCTGCAATTTCTGCGTGCCCACCGAAGTGGGGGACACTCACAGATCTTGAGGCTATGACCACAGAATTGGGACAGTGCATGCAGAAGTAGGGGACTCCCTGAAGAAGTGGGGGGTGCCCACACAATGAGAGAATGGAGTACTTGCAGAAGTAAGGGGATACCCACGGAAGTAGGGGCACCCGAAGGAATGGAGGAAGCCTGAGAGACCAGAATAGTGGTGTTTTTGACCATAGACTCCTAACAGTAATTAAGCATGTATTCTCAATGTATGTATATTCATAGCTTCATTTGTAAATCATGTACCTATAATAGGTGCTAATCATGGTACCTGCCCCCTGGTATTGCTGTAGAATTAAACTGAATTTAAACACATGAAATGTTTTTGGACAGTGCCAGGTTCACCGCATCAATTCTTACTGTAACTACTGTCATATTTAGGGTCCTAATTACAGACATTAGAAAACACATGAAAATCAAAATTAAAGATGAAAAAAATATAGACTTTTTAATGACTTTTCTACCTGATTTTCTTTCATCCCACTTCAGAGACTAGAGGATCAAAAGTGTGCCTGTGTTGTATAAATTTTTTTCTTGAGAAGTCAGAATTTAAAGATATCTCACCATGAGCACAGAATGTATGGTATATTAAAATTCTACCTAGTTTCTAGGCTAAGTCAGGCGCTCACTATATGGGGCGAAGGGTGGTCTGCTAAATCGGATGGGTGAGCTGAGTTTTCAGTGCCAATTGAGCAGGCTTTTTTCCCCATTTGAGGAGAGGTATTCCTGAGAGAGTGTGATAATTGCTCTGAGTTGCTCTGGTTGAGACTAAGACAGAAGTATCTGGGAGCCAGGATCCAAAGGCACCTTGAATCTATTAAAGGAAGGGCTTTCCAGTGGCAAGGAGGTGACAGCACCCTCTGCTGGGTCCCCATACATCAATATTGCTTCAGGTGAATGTTTTCTAATCCCTAAACAGGCTTTTTCTGTACTAAGTCCATACTGTGTACCCAGTATTGCCACAGCCACTTGAGAAGCCACTAAGACCTGGCCCCTGCCGGTCAGGAGCTCCGGGCTACTCTGGGGGACAAAGTACAAGTACCTAAGTAGCAACTGAGTTCGGGCCTGTCTAGGAGGGTGGAGGAAAAAGCACCGGAAGTAGCTTCTTGGAAGAGGCAGAACCTAGGATTCTCCTTCCGTGAAGAATGGAGAAGTGGAGAGACAGATAGAAGGCTTCACAGGAACAAATGTCGTGGAGCAGAAACCCGGAGATGGAAAGAACAGAAGGGGGGGCAGGCACGGGCCAAGGGCAATGTAACATCCAACCTTCTAGAATCAGAGGGTGGAGGTGAGGAGGCTGGAGTAGACAGGGAGCCCAATTTATGCAGCCTCATTGAGGCAAACAGCCTCTCCGATCGAAGCAACAGGAAGAGGGCATCATTCTAAGTTCAGGATTTTCTGGGATGGATGGAAGACAGAGAGGCAGGCTTCTCTCAGCTGCAAATACAATTAATCTGTGTAAACTTGGCCCTCAGTTAGAGAGATGTTTCACTTGCAAATAATATTTACCCAATCTCGACATGCCTGACGATTATTAATGTGGCAGAAATGTTCCCTCTTCCAGCCTGTCAGTGTTCAAGCTCAAAGTCAGAACGAAACTTTCCAGGTTTTAATCTGTGTTATCCGTTGGATAAATAAGAGTCTTGGAAGTATACGGTACCTAGTGCAGGCAAAGGCACTGCTTGATGGAACCAGAGGTTTATTGCAAAAGACACGATATTCCTAAGGTCACCCAGCTCGGGTACAGAGCCTGTCGTTAGACTGTCAAGAGCCACTTCTTCTATAAGCAGAGGGAATTTGCATAAACTGCCCCAGGTCCCTTCCAGCTAAACCACTCCTTGATTCTAAAAGACAAATGTGTTTTTAATACAAGTTTTTGTTGCATGTCTGCCTTGTGCCAGGTCGGGTAGAGTGGTAAACAAAACAGCCCCTTCTGCCTTGAGGTTCATATCCCAATGAGGTGGACAGCAAGCAAGTGAATAAGATCATTTCAGATGCATATAAATGGAACAATGAACAGTGAAGCCGTAGTGAGATACACAATAGTCCGGAAGGTCTCCGAAGGATGGGGTGAAGCCAGCATGTGAAGACATGGCAGGGACAGAGGCTGGGAGGTAGGAGTGAGCTGAGCCTGATCAGGACACCAGAGGTGGGCTGTGTGCCCAGAGCAGAGCCAGCGGGGGGAAGCACTGGGCAAAATGAAGCTGCACAGAGTGAGGACCAGATCAGGAAGGACCCTGTCAATCTGGGGACGGAGCCTGTTTTTTTCTAAGGGCAAAGGGAAGCCGTTTGAGGGTTTCAAGCCGAGACGTGACAGGAGCTGATTTATTTTTAAAAGTATGAATGATCTGATGAACCGAAGGGAAGAGAAGATAGGTACCCCGCCTTTCCTGCGGGCAAAGGGAGATAAGAGGGCCGTCTCTTCTGCCCATTCATCTTCCGCACACTGCTGCAAACTGTGTGTGTGTGTGTGTCTGCCCCGAGGCTGGCTGTAGGATATTGCCTGCAACTAGGTTTTTCTTCTACTCAGTGTGTCCAAGACTAGCATGAGCCAGAGCCGATGGGCCGGATGTGGTTTCGGCGAGTGGTGACCACCACGCCTTGCTCCGCTAGGCCCGAACCGGTCCTGTTCGGGCACAAGCAGTCGCTACGGACCGGGCCCGATTCCCAGGCGGCCCGGTGGTAATGACAGCCTGGAATTCAGGAGGGGCCGAGAACGCGCCCGCCGCTTTCCCTCCCCTGCCTTCGCCTCAAACCCAGCCACAAATTACTGGCACCTGGGCTAAAATTTGCCCAGCAGAAAACAAACAGCCACTTGCAGACGACATTTTCCTCTGCCTTTCCTCTTGGGGCTAGGGGCAGAGGGTCCAGCTGGCTAAGTCATCGTGATAAATAAACGGCTACATACCACCCTGCTCCCCTAGGCACCGGCTCTATTGACACAGAAATAAAGTTAATAAATTCCATCCTCCTTGCCACTAGTCCCGCACAGAACTGGTTCTGGGTCTGTAGAGTTGTTGCTGATGTGGAAAGTAGACCTCAATCATTTACTCAACGCCACTGCCTCATTCTAAACGTGTTATTAACCCCTTCTGGGTATTATTTCTCCCTTAATGTGAAAAGCTGATTACCTGTCACAATGTAATACCGACATAAGATTTCCAGACTCTGTTTCCAAGAACATAACAATACATGATACTGCTTCTGTTTTTAGAGTTTGGCCCTAGATGCAAATTTGATTAGCCTTGATAAACTAAAGTCCTTAAGCTACCAAAACACATTCTCTGTTAGACACATCTGGGCCCAAGTTCTGGCTCCACCACTAGCTTCTGCTGGTATGCCTTTAGGTGAGTGGCCTCACTGCTCTGAGCTGAAGAATCCCCTTTCGTATAATGGAGAACCCACTTCACTGAGTTGCTGCCAAAAGATTAAACAAGATCACATGTAAGGTGCTTAACACAGTCACCGGCATGTGATAAGCGCCCATTCTTGTGAGCAAAATGAGACTTCATGGCAGATGCGACTATGTAAGTCATAGAATGTTATCAACACCAACTTTTATCGAGAGAGGGGACTCAACTGTATCAGAAGCAAAATAAAAATGACAGAAAGGAATATGAAAATTTGAAAGCATTTAAGCATTTGGTTGACAATATATAAAACTGGAATACAGGGATTCTTTTTTTTTTTTTTTTTTTTTTGCATTTTTAGGGCCGCACCCATGGCATATGGAGGTTCCCAGGCTAGGGGTTGAATCGGAGCTACAGCTGCCAGCCTACGCGACAGCCATAGCAATGCCAGATCTGAGCCGTGTCTGCGACCTACACCACAGCTCATGGCAACGCCAGATCGTTAACCCACTGAGCGAGGCCAGGGATCCAACCCGCAACCTCACAGTTCCTAGTCAGATTCATTAACCACTGTGCCACTACAGGAACTCCTAAAATACAGGGATTCTAAAGGTCTTTAAACCAGCTCTACTTTACCCTGCAGATTCACTGTGCCTTCTCTGGTAGCAATTTCTCTGTACTGTAATAAAAATGAAAAATTTATTGGGTATATTCTTGGTGTCAGGCACTGGTTATAGGTGCTTTATGAACATATTTAATCTTCACAGCAACTCTGTCTAGTAGGTACTATTAAGTATATTTTACAGATGGGGAAACTGAGGCAGTTTGGCTCTGGAGCCCTCACCCCTGAACTCTACATACGCTGTATCAGAAATTGACAAACTTTGGCCCAAGGGCCAAGTCTGGCCCCCTGCCTGTTATTGTAAATAAAGTTTTATTAGGACACAGCCACACCTATTCATTTACATGTTGTCCAAGGCTGATTTTGCACTACAGCTGCTGAGTTAAGTAGCTGCAGCAGAGCCTCTATGCTCACAAAGGCTAAAAGATTTTCTATCTGGCCCTTTACAGATGAAAAAAGTTACAGAAAAGTTAACCCTTGATATCAACTTTAAACTTTACTAAAAGATTGGGGCTTGGAAGGAGAAGAAATAATACCTGATGATAATAAGCCCTGTATTTGGTACTTGCAATGAGTGGGTTTTTACATATTTGTTTCATTTAATTCTCATAATAACCCTGTGAAGTAGGTAGTCTTTTTAAAATTTTTTCCAATTTGTAAATGAAGAAGCTTGGGTTCTAGGAGGTTAAATAACTTAGATGATAAACTAGAAGGTAAACTCCGTTGAGTCTAGGGATCATGTGTCTTTATCCGTGTCACCTACCACAGCGTGAGGACAGACTGGGCGCGCAGAAAGTACTTGCCAAGTGAGGGATGCTGTCAAGGTCACCCAGCTGGAGCATCTGGGTCTCCTATTCCAGGTTCTCTCTCCTGACCCCAAGGCCACCTGGCAGTGAAAAGAAGGACTTTCTCTTGCCACAAAATTAAACCGAGGGTAGCTGACGTTTCATTCTGCTGCCAAGTGACTGATTCTTGCTGCTGTATCTTTCTCATCCGAAGTCAAAGATCATCTCGGTCAGACCAAAGGACTTTTTTGTTTCCCCTCAGCTGCACAGTCAGAGTCTTGAGGATTTTCTTGTCCTTGTGATTGGTGCATTTTTAGACAAGATTGAAACTGATGCCATCAGGAGATGGTGGTCACATGGCATCGGGGTTTGGATGGATTTCAGGCACAGCTCTGCCCGCCCTCCTCCCACTGCCCAGACCCACCTCCCACCCCATGATGAGTCACGGTGCACAGCCGACTGCCCTTCCCGGAGCCGACTCAAGACTTTTGTTTTCTTTCATCTCGCTTTGTGCTGGTCATGTGAGGCTCAGGGTATTAATAGACCATTGGCTGGGCCTTCTGAATCTTGTTGTTGGTCCGGGAGATAAATGAAAGGTTTAGCCAGTCCCTTTGTGCCATTTTTCACTCCTCTCTTGACTGTCATGTGCTGGCTGGTGACAGAGCTAAACCTGACAGGGAGAGGGTGGTCACCACCGTGGATGTGGCCTCTGCTGATGTTCTGACTTCTTGCCCCTCTTCCTGGGCCTTGCTCAGCTCCTGATGTCCAACCCTGGATCACCAGCACTAATCTTAACCTACCAGCCTTAATTAGCCCTTCTTTATCGCCTCCCCCACAGTCAGATGACATCTCTCCCTGCATGTGTGAGCCGTGCATCAGCCAGGCAGGAAAAGCTTTGGGGTCCTTTTTTTTAACTTGGAGTAAAATTATATTCAGGAAATTAAAAGTCTGTACGTGGTTTGACAGGCTCCTAAGAGGCTCTGTGGGGACAAAATTTTTCAACAAATGTCTTGGAAGCAGAGCTTCTTTGAATTGCCTGGGGCCTTGATCCAAGAGTTTCAATTCTTCTCTGCAGCCCAGTTTTTAAAATGTCACTTCGCTGGTTCCCTCAGCCTTGATTCTAGCACCCAGCACAGTGTCACACTTGGTGTTTACTGACCTGAAGTGAAGTTGAGTGGGGCCTGGCCGGGAGATGAAACTCCCCCTGGAAAGTTTCCTAGGAGCAGAGATTCAAGCTTTAACCTCAGGGAGCTCTTGGTTCTCTAAATCCTGTTTACTAGGTCTAAGGCTAGTTCTACTTGCGAGCCTGGTGGGTTCTAGTGAAAGTATGTTCATTTTATATTAACCTCTTCTGTTGGATCAATTCTGGGAAAGTATGAAGCGTATTAAGAAGGATCCTGCTGAGCCTTCTCATTACTGGTGATAAACTTTAGTCTTTTGAGCCTCACTTTGCTCATCTGTTAACTGGGCTGAACTACATGATCCCCTCTTCCAGTCTAAAGTTTCATTTTTCCAACAACAGAATTCTTTGATTTTTTTTAAAAAATCTTGCCGCATCTGTAAATAATTTTGCTTTTGAAAGTAAGAAAGATTAAGGGTACACCAACTTAAATTATGATCTTTATTTCTTTTTTCTTTTCCTTTTTTTTTTCTTTTTGGCCATGCCCATGGTATGCAGAAGCTTCTGGGGCAAGGACTAAACCCACACCACAGCAGTGACCTAAGCTGCTGCAGTGACAACACTGGATCCTTTAACTGCTAGGCCACCAGGGAAGTCCTTTATTGCTTTTTGTTTGGTGATAACATGTGTGGTGGAAAGGGACATATTTCTTCAATATGTCAACTAACCTTGATTTTCTACTTAATTTATGCCAGGCACTGTATAAGGGCTTTATGTGCATTTAAAGTTCTCATCAGAGCTCCCTAGTAGTCTAGAGATTGGGATTAAAGTCTCAACAATCTTGGAGACTCTAAGCGTTATAAGGACAGATAAAGGAGTTCCCGTCGTGGCTCAGTGGTTAACGAACCTGACTAGTATCCATGAGGACAAGGGTTCGATCCCTGGCCTCGCTCAGTGGGTTAAGGATCCGGCGTTACTGTGAGCTGCGGTATAGGTCACAGACGCAGCTCGGACCAGGCATTGCTGTGGCTGTGGTGTAGGCTGGAGGCTACAGCTCCAGCTGGACCCCTAGCCTGGGAACCTCCATATGCCATGGGTACAGCCCTAAAAAGACAGAAAAAAAAAGTACAGATAAAGAACTGGGGAATCAAGAAATTCAGTAATTTGCCCAGAGTCACAGAGTTAATAAGTGATCAAAGCAAGACTTGCATAGAAGGCTAAGAGCTACAAGGATCCTCGCTTCCAAGCAGAAATATCTATACACACTATACATCCCTGAATACCTCTCTTTTCCTGTTACTAGTTACTTTCTATAGAAAGTTAAGTGCAATGAAAGATTCTTGTTAATAGACATTTTTACTGAATGCTGCATAAGCAGAAGATATCTGGATAAGAATCGCCACTTCCTTGAAAAATGCATATCTTTGCTGAACTTGAGCTTTTAGGTGCCTTGAGAGCCAGTGGGGGAGAAGTTCAAGTTGGGGTAGCAGAATTCCCGCTGGGAGTGATTATGTAGAACTCCAACATTCGCAGGTCATAGGAGGTTTTGTTCCCTTTGGAGAACCTCAGCCTCACTTGCTGAAGTAGGACAAGTAGAATGAACTAGCCTGGCTGAAGCCAAACTCTTTATATTTAAAAGAAAAAAAGCAATTAAATATTCGGCCTGGTTCCTAGGTTTTGAATTACCCCCATTTGCCTTTTGCTCGGAGCATCTGCTTTTTATTGCACTGTTGCCCTGCCTGCCATTTATCTCTCCCCGTCAGTCTCTATCGACGTGTCATGTGACTCAGAAGTAAAGATTAGAGGAGAAAAATATCTCTGTAGGCTAAGCCTGGCAACTTCTATTTTTACCCACAGCTGTTGGAACTGATAGCGAAGTCACAGCTCACATCCCTGAGTGGCATTGCCCAAAAGAACTTCATGAACATTTTGGAAAAAGTGGTACTGAAAGGTGAGCTCTCTCTCACACTCTCACCCCTTTTTATAGGCCTGGGGCTGGGCAGATGGATTTTTCCAGTGGCGTGGACATGTCATTAGATTTAAGGAAGTATGAGTGGATGGAAACGAATGGCTCCAGATGCATTTCGGGGGGTGCCAGAGTCCAGTTTACAGAGGAGGACCGCTCACGCTTACGATGATGGGCAAGGCCATCGCCCTCTGTCCTCGTTCTGGGACCATCCGTGTGTCCTGCTATAAGCCTCTTGGGCTTCTCAGTGCAGGCACATGTCCCAACCTTGGCTACCGAGACTCTGGATCCCAAATTCCTAGAAAATTGAACAGTGTACCAGGCAGAATCAATTCACAGTCAATTAGAACTAGAAGGAATCTGACACCCCTGCCTCAACTGAGTCACTGTATGTACAGGACAAAGAGTGACTTCCCTATAGTCACCCAAAGAGTCAGCCAGACTGGATTAGAATCCAAGCTCCTGACCTCCCCAAGACCCATGCTTCTACCACTAATCCCTTAAAAGAGACATCACTTCTGGGCAAAAAAAAAAAAAAAAAAAAAACCTGCTTTCAGATCAGGTGAGCCACTGGTGCTAGTGGGACAATAAAAAGAGAAAGAGTCTTTGTAGGAGACAGGAGAAGAGAACAAAGAGGGACCTAGATAATGGAAACTCTACCCAATAACCTCGAGTGCAGAAGCTCGGCCAAGTGCAAAACAAACACCAGCGAGAAAGAAAACCAGATCCCCAGTGGGCGTACCCAGGTAACACGAGCAGAAGAGCGAAGGAGAAAGAGCCCCTTGTAAGATATGGAGTGTTCTAGTATCCTAACTGTTACGACTTTTCTTCTTCCCCACTCAAGTGCTTGAAGACCAGCAAAACATCAGACTGATAAGGGAACTCCTCCAGACCCTCTACACGTCCTTATGTACACTGGTCCAGAGAGTGGGCAAGTCCGTGCTGGTCGGGAACATTAACATGTGGGTGTACCGGATGGAGACGATTTTACACTGGCAGCAGCAGCTGAACAACATCCAGATCACCAGGGTAAGAGCAGCACCCAGCTGCCTCCTCGCAGGACCGGTTCTGGTTGGTTCCTCTGTTTAGAGGCTGGGCAGCCTCGTCAGGATGTTAAATCCACTTGGTGATGCCAGAGTCCGGACCGTCCTGATCTCATGCTTGCTACTGGGGGCTGAGGATGGGCCGGGGGGGGCTTTCTGAGAAAGGGAGGGTGAGAAGAACAGCTTGACAGAGCAGGGTCAGAATACGTGAATGATGACAGCCAATTGAAACGTGGTGGGAAAACTAGAAACTTGACCTTTGGGGCAAAGTGGGCTCGCCCACTGAAATCTTTAGTGAGATCTGGAGATCTCTGCCCATTTCCGCTGAAAGTATGAGTTTGTTTAAGCTTTACTGCCTCGAACACAGCAGAGCTGTGATGGCAGTGGCCTGGAGTACGGGTACCAGCCTTTTAAAACTCTAGTTCCAAGAGTTCACTTGTGGTGCAGCAGGTTAAGAATCCAGCATTGTCACTGCTGTGGTTTGGGTCTCTGATGTGGCACAGGTCTGATCCCTGGCCTGGGAACTTCCATATGCTACGGGTGCAGCCAAAAAAGAAAAGATAACTTTTTAATACATAAATAAATAAAACTCTAGTTCCAATTACTAACAATTTTGACAAAGGAAGCCTACAGGTAGGAAAAGAGATGAGCAGTTCTCACTCAAAACAAACCAACCCCTGAGCCCCCACACTACCAGCTAAACTACCATCAGTGGTTCCTTTTGGCTTTTAAAACATCAGTTGGTCCTCAGCTCTTGTCCTCGTACGAGTGCACAGGAGGGCTAAAGCACACCAAAAATGTGAGTAGGACGCTGGTGTAATCTCTGAGGCTCCCTAATGGACAGACACACTTAGGCAGCTCACGTAGCACTCGGCTGACTTATCTAATCATGGACCATGGCTGTTTAAGTGGTTCCGGGACCCAGGCTGATAAAGTTTGGGTCTGCCCCATCCCTTGAGAAAGAAACATGAGAAAACTGCTTTGGCTTCTTTTAAACAATTATTTCACTATATGAAGTCTGCAAAATGCAGTGTCCTTGACTTTACTTTTATTAGCCTCTCCGTGCCTTAGGCTTTTTTAAACTCTGAAACGGAATAATTAGAAACCTCCGAGTTCTACATGTTCCCAGCATCACAAAGGGTATAGCGCGCGCACGCACGCACGCACACACACACCAGTGATACCCAGCCAGTGATGTCAATGAGCAAGTCCCATTTGTCCCACGGGCATCTTCCCTTCAGCAACTTGGGACACCCACTTAGATGGTCACACTTGCCCAGAACTTGCCTCGGGTCCATCTGTCCACCTCCCAGGAGCCCCCTCGGCCGCATCTGCCCACGTACCCTGCCCCCCGCCATGGGCTTACGCCCCCAAAGGCCCCCTTAGTTGATCTACAAACTCTCTTGGGAGGTACCCATTGTAGTTGCTGCTACCCTTTCTGGAGTGAGGGCAAACGGGGATCAGAGAGGACCAGGGACTTTCCCCAGGTAACACAGCAATCAGGCCCAGAGCTGAGGCCAGAACCCTGGGCTCCTTATTCCTAAAATGGCCAATCTTTTAACATCAGTGTTTTCTAAACTTTTCTTTCAATCCAGCTTTCTTCCCACTATTTATTCAATGATCCAGCTTTGTGCAAATCTTTTCAATCAAATGAAATCCCATGCAGGACAGAACAAACACGGAGGTTCATCTCACTCTCCCCTCTGCTCCCAGCACCCCAGCCAGGCCGAGCCGGCCTGCACACGCTAAGCCTGGTCCTGCTCCGAGGCTTTAAGCTAGCTGCCTCCCTGACCTCTAATCTGTAGAAGCCACTACCATCTTACTTCTTCAGAGCGCTGTTATGACCTGAAATTTTCTCCTGTGTGTATTCCCTTTCCTGTCTCCACTGACTGGCCTACAAACTCCACGAAGAAAGGACATTACCATCTCGTTCCCGCTCTATTCCTTGTCCCTGCACAGGGCAGAAGGCAGGCGATACATGTGAGCTGAATGAATGAGGGACTGAAGAGACTCCTCTCACCACCCACCTAGGAACCCGCTCCACGTTGAGAGGAATACGGTTGGCGGACGCCGCCCTGCTTTACAGAAGGGATGACAGTTTCCCAGGCGCCAGATCTGGGGCTAGTTATTTAACTTCCCTGTGCCCCCTTTCCTCATCTGGAAAACAGGGGCGATCGTGCCTGCCTCATAGCCCCGGGGTGAGAGTTGTAAGTTAGTGTATCAAAAGCACTTAGAACAGTGCCTGACACGTAGCTAGGCATTGTAAACGCATCAGCTCTTAGTATTACGAAGGGCTCACTCTGTGGCAGACACTCCTCTAAGTCCTTTAATGTATTAATTCACTCATCTAGTGCCGTCCCTGTAAGCGGGAGTCATCATTATAGCGAGTCTTTACTCGATCCTGAGCTCAGAGCACGCACTGTCTCATCCACTCCTCAGCAACACTATAAGAGATGCTTTTCCTCACTTTATAAAGGAGAAAAATCAAACTGAGTGGCTAAGAATAATGTGGCCGGGGCCTCTCCACTGGTAAGACGTGGGTTGGCCCCTAGGCCGCTGAGGACACAGGGAGGCCCAAGAGCTTTTCACACAAATGCCCAACTCTCAGAGGAAAGAAAGATCGAGAGAGAGAGCGAGAGAGAGAGATATTTAATTATTTCAGTCTAGACTGTATTTTAAAATTTAACTTTTTAACAGTTTGGACCAAAGTACGTTATTACATGAAAATGTTAAGGTTACATTTACAATAATTGCTCTCGATTGGCCAAAGTTCTATCAGTATCTTCCCAGCACATAATCTTGTTTCCTTCAAAATATCCCATCTAATTCTATGGAGCCAATTTTATTAAGAATGAAGTGGGGCGGGGGAGTTCCTGCCGCCGTGGCTCAGCAGAAATGAATCTGACTAATATCAATGAGGACGCAGGTTCCATTCCTAGCCTCACTCAGTGGGTTAAGCATCCAGCATTGTCATAAGCTGTGCTGTAGGTCACAGACACGGCTTGGATCTGGTGTTGCTGTGGCTGTAGCATAGACCAGCAGCTATAGCTCTGATTCAACCCCTAGCCTGGGAACTTTCATATGCCTTGGGTGCAGCCCTAAAAAGACCAAAAAAAAAAAAAAAAGGGAAACTAATAGAACTGGCCTGTAGGGGAGAAATCAAATAGAATCACCGTGTGCTGTGAGCGAGGCAGGGCTGGGAAGCATGGGGGATGGGGGGGGGGGGGGTGAATATAAAAAGATTTTACCCAAATTCTTTTTATTCTATATGTTTATATTCAAAAAGAAGAAGGCACACAAGCAGTTAACCATTTATCAGGAGTAAGGGCTCAGTATGGGGTCTGGGCAAGGATTTCGGAAAAGTTCAGGTTTGAAAATTTGAGAGTGAATTCTGCCAAGTGGACTTTAATAGGAGCTCATGTAATAATTGGCCTGGGAGTTTTAACCAAAAAAGTAGATGCTTTGTAGTGCTGGAAACAAAAAGAAAATCTCATGGCAGTTTTATTGGCTCATATGATCAGCAGCAGATGATAAATGACAAATAGGTCTAGGGCCTTCCGCAGTCCGGCAAAGTCCTGAATTTTGCAAACAATTGAAAGTTCAACCCAGCAGCCTGAACAATATAAATTGTCAAGTCAGACACTTCTGACGAGTTAGGAGGCTGAAGCTACTCCAAGTCTGAGATTGTTGGAGCTGGACAGGATCTTCAGGGACTCCTAAACCCATTCATTCTGGACCCGGGGAAACTGAATCCCAGGTTTCCCGAGAGCACCTGGGATCCAGTCTGCGGCTTGTCCATCCTGCGTTCCTCCCAGGTACCCCCCATTCTCCATCGTCCAGCTTCCCAAGGCGCCTGCTGCTGCCCACCTGCCCTCCGCACGCCTGTCCTGCTTTTCGGGGACAGGGGAGGGAAGTGCTGAGATTCTGCGTGCCCCTGGGGTTCTGTGGGTTCCAGCTGTGATGTGCCTTGGACAGAGTTTCGCTCCCTAAAATTCCAAGGAGGGAACTCAGTACCATTCCCAGAATATTTTCCCCTGAACTCAGGCAAGATTTCTTCATCCTGGTTTTTTTGTTTTCTTTTTTTTTTTCTTGTGACCTCCAAAGATGATGGAGCACTGAGCTAAAAATGTCAGTAGTTCAAATTCAAGAGCTCATCCAGGACTAGCATGGGAAGGACAGAAAACCACAGTCTCGAGCGGCTTGTACTGACTTCTTATCCAGATGGCAGCAGCCAGCTGCTGTTGAAGAAATAGCAACAAAGAGTATTGAGGACTTTCTGTACAGATTGTCCCCTTAGCACTTAGTGCTCATCCCCTTGATGGCATTTAACCTTTGTTCTAGATTGGTTTGCTTACGTCTCTGGGTCTCTCTGGGTCTCGCCCATTGTAGCAACTCCAGGGCCAGGCCCGTCAGCACTCAGAAGGTTTCTGTGCTGGGCTTGTCTGCAAGGGACACAAGCTCAGACTTGCTTTCAAGGATCTAAGTCTCGGTGGGATAACATGAGCTCATCAAAATTTAAACAATAGAGGGCTTAAACATAGATTTAAGGATAAAGTAGAAGAAGCTTCTGGAGAAGCTCATGATTAATTGCCAACATGTTCTCCATATACCACTAGTTTTCAAAATGTTCCATGGAGCCCTAGGTTTGAATAGAGATGCCTCAATGGATGATGGAGCTTAGGCTGAAAGGTTATTGACTAGCCATTCCCAAAGCATGCATATGTGTACGTGCGTGCACACACACACACACACACACACAAACATTCTACAGAGTCTTTCTGTTGTTGCTGTTTTTACCTATTGAATTATTTGACTTTCATCATTCCATAAATATTTATTGAGTGTCTACTATATGCTAGCATGCTTCTAGACTCTTCTAGACATAGCAATGAAAAAGACAAAAATTTCTGCCTCCCTGGAGCTTATATTCTAGCAGGAATGTTCTAAGCAAGCCTTCTTTTGGAGATGGGTTACATTACATAACAAGAAGGGGTTGTTGCAAAAAGCGTCTGAAAGAGATCATAGGAATTCTAAGGCGATGCAATAGCTAAGGCCTGAGGCAGCCACAAAGGCAGAAAAGGCCTTTCAGAGGAAGTGGGTTTGAAGTGGATCTGAGGAAGAGTCACGTGAATGGGCAGAGAAGCCTGCGGAGAGTGAAGGCTTTGTGGGCAGCGTGTTTGGGGCCTGGTGAAAAACCCTGCTCAGAGGGACTGGTGGTCACAAAGTGGGCGGGCAGTGAGAACGAGGCTGCGGGTGCTCTGACCGGGGCATTCTCGAAGGTCGAGAGTACTGTGATTGAGCACAAGAATCCAACACGTGCTATTAGGAGAATCCTTTAGAGTGAAAGTGTAAACAGGTGAAGGGGATTAAGAGGCACAAACCTCCAGTGATAAAATGAATGAGCCCTGGGGATATAAAATAGAGCACAAGGACTATGGTCAATAATAAGGTAATAATCTCATATGGGGACATGTTACTAGACTTATGATGGCAGTCATTTCACAATGTATGCAAGTGTCAAATCACCATACGGGACATTTGAAACACAGTATTTGCATTTTTTAAAAAGTGTAAAGCTTTGTGCAGTTTAGGAAAATCCTCCTGGCACCATCAGCTGGAGTCACTCCAGACTGTTCTCTGTGGTCTCAGCCACAAGTTCTGTTTCTGCACTTAGGACAGAAAGCATTGTTGCATTTGATCTCCGATCAGTAAGTAAACTAGCTTGAGGCTGCAGGTCAGGAGACAGCTGCATCCTTGGAGGGTGTCGCCTGGTGGACTGCTGCTCTCTGTCCTGCCGCTTAACGTAATCCCTCTCCCCGCAGCCTGCCTTCAAAGGCCTCACCTTCACCGACCTGCCTCTGTGCCTGCAACTGAACATCATGCAAAGGCTGAGTGACGGCCGGGACCTGGTCAGCCTGGGCCAGGCGGCCCCCGACCTGCACGTGCTCAGCGAGGACCGGCTCCTGTGGAAGAAACTCTGCCAGTACCACTTCTCCGAGCGGCAGGTCCGTGCAGCCTCCTTCTCTCCCTCTCTGCACCCCCACCCCCAAGCCTCCGTGGCATCCTACTCACCCCCCAGGGCTCCCTGGCTGGACTGGGAAACAGCAGCCAAGGAGTTTCTAAATATTACGTCTGAGGTTTTTTTATGTCGTTTCAATAGGGAGAAAAAACATATTTTTAATCATGTTACTACTCCCCCCCACCCCAAAAAAATTCATAAATTGCACCTGTATTTTTTTCCAAAACAAAGTAACTTCTACGTTTATGTGACATTTTACAGCTCAGGGACTTTTACTGATGCCAGTTCATTTTATGCTAATGACTGAGAAGGGTAGATATCATTATGCGCACTTTAATTTTTTTTGGCCACACCTGGGGCATATGGAAGTTCCCAGGCCAGGGGTCAAACTCCTGCCACAGCAGTGACAGACCTGGTTCCTTCACCCACTGGGCCATGAGGGAACTCGCTCATTAAGCCCACTTTAAACAGATAAAGGGACTAAGGTCACAAGTGGCTAAGTGACATACCCCAGTTAGTGGAGTGCTCTTTAGGTGAGGAAACTGGCTTTGGATTTGAATTTGGGCCTTTTGACACCAGCTCTAGGCCTCTTTCCCCTCCTCCTGCTGCCTCAGATTTTTTTTCCAACTTCTTTATATAGAAGTGTGAGTTCAAAGAGTTCTGTTCACAGAGCTACTAATATTTAGATGTAAAATAAAGCCACTGCGCCAAGCAGTCACTACATCTCCCTGGAAATAATCACTCAAGTCTATAGCAAAGAAGAGGTTGCAGTTGTTTACTGAGATCACCTAAACTTTCAAGGCCCTTCCAAATGTTGTTTAGTCGAGGTCACCAGTATGATGTCACTAGCCACCTGTTTCTTTTAAAGACTGGTTAGAAGCTCTTGTTTCACTGGGTAGAGTTTGGGTACTACTTTCTATCTCTGCTGTTTTTCCCCTAGCTATTGCCAGGGTAGAGATGAAAAAGCAGGGAAGGGGGCAGGAGCAGAACTTTGCAGAACTACTTTCATTTGTTTGATATTTAGATCCGCAAGCGGTTAATTTTGTCAGACAAAGGACAGCTGGATTGGAAGAAGATGTATTTTAAACTTGTGCGATGTTACCCTCGGAAAGAGCAGTATGGAGACACCCTTCAGCTCTGCAGACACTGCCACATTCTCTCCTGGAAGGTATGTGTCTCAGAGGGGGAGGCTGCACACCCCTAGCCCAGCCCCTAAGAGTCAACAGCCCCAGCACTGCATCGCCAAACGCTTTCCTGCCCCTCGCTACTGCAGCCCCCCCGCCAAAGGTGAAGCTAAAACTGATCCAACCCCTGGGAAAAGAAGCTTTCAGAGTCCTTCATTTTCTTCATCCCCTTGTGTGTGTTTTTTTCCTTCAACCCACTCACCCCCCAAACTCCCTCATCTCTTTGTGCACAGGCGTGCGTGCGTGCATCTGCACACAGACAGCTCTTTAGTTTTTCCATAATGCATGGCACTCCTATTTTTTTTTTTTCTTTTCAGGGTCACACCTGTGGCATATGGAGGTTCCCAGGCTAGGGGGTTGAATCAGAGCTGCAGCTGCCAGCCCTCATCACAGTCACAGCAACACCAGATCCAAGCCGCATCTGCGACCTACACCGCAGTGCACGGCAATGCCAGATCCTTAACCCACTGAGCGGGGACAGGGATCGAACCCACATCTTCTTGGATACTAGTTGAGCCACAACGGGAATTCCTGAATGGCACTCTTCATGGAGGAATGTTGTTTTGAGGTTGGGCCATCCCCTCCGATGCTACGAGCCAACGAGGTGCCGCTGAGAACGCCCACCTAACCATGATGTTCCTTTCCAGGGCACCGATCACCCCTGCACAGCCAACAACCCGGAGAGCTGCTCCGTTTCGCTGTCACCCCAGGACTTTATCAACTTGTTCAAGTTCTAAATCCCAGCTCATGACCACACTTCAGAAGGGTTCCCCTGCTGACTGGATGGCTGGGGATACTGAATTTGGATGCTTCGTTTGTAAATAGCATACATTTTAAACATTGGCTCGAAACTTCTGAGATAAGTCATTGAGAGGACACTGGCGGGGAATTTAAGTGTATGGACTTCTCGTTAGAATTGGTATAGAAAAGCAGAAATACTGTAAATAAACTCTTTTCCCTAACGATTTGCCAGCAAGACTAGGAGGTAGGAATTCTCTTTCGTTGGTGAAAATGGAATTCTCTTGATGTTCACTGAAACTCCTTTACAGTTCCCTAGAGATGTGGAAGAAAAGGGCAAAACTCGAACACAAGATAGGATGCTCTTTGTTTACAATGTGAAAATTTGTTGAAAAAAAAAAGAGACGAAAAACTACATCTGAGAAATCCCTGGGCTTTGGGGGTTTGATTTGGAGTTTGTTTTGAAAAAGCAAAGGAGGTACCACCCATCTTAAACCCGCATGGGTGCAGGGCGTTAGCACACAATGGTCTACCTCGGAAAGCTACAATGCTTGCTCTGACAAAGTGCGCTAGCCAATAGGCCGGATCTGTTTTTCTTGTTTCTTCATCATCCAAAACGTGATTTAAAACAGAAAGAGATGTTGGAGGCGATCCTCATCATGTTCAGACTTCCTTTTTAGGTGAATGGGGGCACTCTTTGGAGACGCCTGTCTTCTAGAACAAGCCCAAAGCCCGTACGCCTTTTCTCCTTTCGTGTTGTAGTTCATCTGGGGCAACATAAGGCCAATTGCAAACAGTCCTGGAGGAAATCCTGCCACAGAAAAGATGGAATGAGTCACCCAATAGCTGTGAAGACCTTCTTATTCCTGTTTAACGTCTTGGCTTGTCTGGGTTTCCTGAGGGATAAGCCTGTCTCTGGGGACCGCTCGGAGCCAGAGTGCTGATAAAGGCCTGAGCATATCAGCTGCTGTTCCTCTTGGTGGGTGATGAGTTGAGGAGTTTTCTTTACATCAAAATGTAGTCAACCTGAGCCAGGGCTTCTTGCAAAGATGATAAAGTCAAGCCTGGAGTTCCAGCCAGATAGGGAACAGAGGTACTCTGAGTTCATCCTAAATCTGCTCCACACCCCCAAGGAACCTGCTAGGCAAATACAGCAGGTAACCACGTGGAAGAAGGGAATCTCAGGACTTGACGAGTCAATATTTCTGGAGGGGAGTGGGAAATGTTTTTGTTTTTTACTTTTTATAGAACTTTGCTTTTCTACAACAATGTACATACTTTTGCAATTGTATTTGCTTTTTTTTTTTTTTTTTTTTTTTTTTTTGGTGTAAAGTGGCCACCCTGCATGACCTTGGCAAATAAGTGAAGCAGAAACAGGAATTTTGGTTCACGTTTACGTTGAGGCACAGTGATTCTCAGGGGTTGAACTTGGGGTGACTTGATATGGGAAGAGATGGTTAAGAATGTGCAGAAACAAGCCAAGGGACCAGCTGGATAAGTAGGACCCTGCGTGCCCTTCCCTCAGAGCGTGGCCCAAGTACCAGCACATGGAAGAGAGAGAGAACTCAACCACTAGGTGACAGTCCTCACTTTGCAAGGTCTGTGCCTGCACCAGGGTTTCTCAGTATCTTTTTTCATCATCACTTAAGAAGGAAAAAGTAAATATTAAAGAATAAGATCTTGGCGGGTAAGGCTGAGCTTTGGCGGACCACAGACCACCGTAACATATAATGGGGGCTTTTTGGCCCGCCTTCCTCTCCCTGAGTCAAGGGCACATTGAGAGTGCAGGGTCCAGCCTGTGGGATAAAAAGCTCACTCTTCCATAATTCAGGCAGTTCTCAAAAAGGTCTCAGCTTCCTTGAAGATGTGAGTGGAGCTGAGTTGGTCTTTACTGTGAGAGCGCTGCATCCTTGGACGTCTTCGGGTGTTCGTGGCCCTCCACACCTGCCCCATCTCGCAGCCTCTGTCCCTTGGTGCTGACCGAGCAGGTGGAGACTCCTCGGCACCTTCGCGTTTGCAGTGCCTGAAAGGTCGCCTGCTTTGACTGTCAGCACGAAACCAGCGAACCAGGGTCTCTCGGACCGTCTGCGGTGCACGTGACCGCACAGCACGCCCCAGACAGCAGAAGCATCGGTGCAAGGTGACCCCACCCCGAGGGACAGCCTTATGGTTTTCTGAAATGCCGACCCCGATGGTGCCTCCATGCTCTCCCCATCTCCGCTGGCATAATCAGGGTGGCGCGTGACCGGGTCAAGGGCAAATTTTAAGGAAAAGAAGAAGAAACCAACATTTGCGGTTCCTTTTTTACTGAAAGAGGAGAGTACGGAAGGAAATGGCAGGTGGAGAGGGAGAGGGGGAGGAACAGAAGCGGCGTGTCTTGGATGCAGTGGTTTGAGTGAGGGCAGTGGGGAAACGGCACGTGGGTGAGAGCATCTGGGTTGGTGCCACGGGGGTGACTGGGCGGCATGGCCTGAGCCTCACATATACGTAAAGGGAGTCTAAAAGAAAATGCTTGTTCCCTGGGCACTGATCCTCTATAGAATTTCTCTTGGCAAACCCTCCCAGGACAATCTGACCTAAAAAAACAAAAACAAAGAATCCCTGTCTCAGAACTGCTGGTTTAAAAAACAGAAAAGGGACATGACCATGGAAAGTGCTGGAAGAGAGAGAATGCTCTACTCTCTTTGCTGTGCCTACCTACCCCCACCCCAACTCTGTGAAGCAGAATTCGAGACTGAGGTTGAATGGGAAAGTGATCTGGACTTCCACAGAAAGAGTCTCATGCAGGGCGGTGGAAGCTGGCCTGTGGGCATGTTATGATCTGGTTCAGCTCAGACGTTCCTGAGCAATGATCCTGGAATTTCCTGAGAAGAAGGCACAGCATTTGAGGAAAGGCAAATACGTGAAGCTTAGGAGGGCTCGCAGCAGGATCCAGGCATCTGAAACTAGGTGGTAATATCAGCGCTGTTACTTTTAGCAGAAGGATCAGTCCCATGGGAGGACGGTGGCAGAAACTACAAGGTAAAAACATCCCCGGTTTTGAGATCAAAAGGGTCAGTTGTAAGATGACCTCTGCTGAGTGAGGATCCATTTTATATTGAAGTGGCTCGGAGCTGTTTTAGATGGGCTGGGTTCACACTGCAAAACTGTCAAGGCAAGAAAGAAAGGCCTTGACTTGGTAACGGTGAAGGAAGGTAACCACACTAAGGATTGCCTTATTGCCGCGGTTCTTTATTCAAAAACTGTTTTCAAGCTTGCAATTAACTTGCAAGGCTCCTTGTTTCTGTTGTTTTATATGGAAGAAGAGCTTGGAATGCCATTTGTCTAAGCAGACGGGCGTGATTAACAAGAAGTTCAGTCATTTCAACGGTGTATCATTCTTAGCGTTCAATACAATGTTTATCATAAAATATGCACCTGAGTTTATATTTTCTGCCAGGCTGTAGGGCAATGTGTCTTGCTATGCAAACACTCTATTTTACGTGTGAATTTTTTTAACTGTAATTTTATGTGTGAATTTTTTTTAACTAAACTCTATCATCATTTTCTATGTTGACATCTGTTGTTTTTTGTGTTTTTTTGTTTTAATCTGTTTCCAACTCTCTGAGTCTGTGAACCATCCCTCTGACTGGATGCTGGCCTAAAATCCTATTAGTGTTTAAACAGACCTCAGAAACACCCTGAACCTCTAGGCAAGTGCAGAGGTGGAGCTCTTTGATATATCCTGGGCCCTTGATGTCTTCAGCAAACAAGATCGTAATTCCTTTTTAAACGCAGCGTTTTCGGTAGATGCTTTCTTCCCTGTTTTGTTAAAGAGAGTCAACCCTCTGAGGTTTTCCAAAGGAAGGAAACTCCTCCTCCAGACTTTAGCCCTGGGAGCGAGATGGGTTAGAGACGGTGGAGTCTGGCATTCCTCCTGCCTTTTGAGATGAGGTAGCGGGTCCAGAATATTCAGGGGACATGCCTCAGCCACCTCGTACTCAGCAGTAGACCTGAGCATAAACTTGGGCCTTTCGGAGGCCTTGACTTTGTGCCCTCTGCCCCTTTTGTTCTGGCTGGACACACTTCACACCTGACCTGATTCTTCTCAGGACCTTCACTGTGGAAGGCTCAATCGTGTCCGGTGTCAGGTGTCTGGCTATTAACTTTTCCAAACATTTTAAGTCCCTGATTCTTCCTGGAGAAGTTAAGGAGCCACTTAATGCTTTTACAGACCTCTGACGCTGCTGTGAGTATGGCACACTTGTGAGAGCAGCCTGCTTGCCGTAAAGTAAGCAGCATGTTTTGACAAATTCATTTTTCCCTGGGTATTTAGATTTTAATTATAAAGAGGGCCCCTGAGACAGATAGTTGCTGAGCATCTGCTTTCTAGAAACTGAGGTTTTCACAGTAACCAAGCAGGTATCTCCTCTCCCCTTAGACTAAGAGGTACATGTAATCCAGCCCTTCCTTCTCCCTGTCCTCTGGTACCTGCTGTGAGATCCAGGGAGCTTCTACCCCGTGGAAGATCACTCTCTGCTAAACCTCACAAGCAAAGGGCGGTTGTCCCATGAGGCAGCAAGGAGCAAGGGGCCACGATATTCATGACTTTGTCTGCTAGACATTTTTCAAAGCGTCCCTGAACTCAGCAAACAAAGCTTGCTGAGAGATCTCTCGCAACTCAGGCCCTGCTCCATTTGGCCAAAAACAGATGGCTGCTTCAAAACGCTGAACTTCTTGAGAGTCCATCTGCTACAACATTACTTCTGGAGTTTGAACATGACTTTTTCTGTCTCTGAGTATAGAAATGTTTGTCTAATTAACGATACAAAAGTCTGTAAAACAGAAGGCTCCAAGCAGTGCTCTACACTTGAGAACTCTTGGCGCCATCTTTATTCTACCAAGTGCCAATCGCCCTGGGGAAAGGGGGTGTAGTAAAGTCCATATCCTATGCTTAGAAGTATTAACGTACTGTTTTTTTTTTTTTAATGAAAAATACTATAGGGGGTTGAACATTGTAACTAAAAGTACACGGTTAGACCAATTACATGCAAAGATGTTTATTTAATACTGTGTGAGCTGAGTCCTTCTGTATAAATTATTTGCACCCTTTTCTTGCATGATGAACTGACTTTTTTATAGTTGTTTGTACCAGACGGTGGCATATTTTTGTAAAAATTTTTTGACACTGAATTGCAATAAATGTTTTTCCAAAAACACACACTGGTGCATTTTTGGTACGTGTCGATTCAAGTTTTTTTTTTTAATCAGACTGAGTATGTTTATCTTTTGCTGAGTGACACTTATAGTCCTTATCATTGTTGTAAAATTTTCTAGAATCCATAGAAAACTAAGCTTGCTGCCAATTACCAGCCTAAATCAGAAATATAGCATTATCCTTAAATGGGATATTTCCACTTACTGTTCATATAGTAGAATGATTAGGGAATAAGGAACTTTAAAGTCAATATCAATTTACTCATCAACAGACATTCAGTGAACAGCTCCTATATGCTAAACTCTGTGCAAGCCACTGGGCACAGGATGATGAATACGACAGATGGGGTCGTGTACCTTAATGGAATTTAGATTACAGCAGGAAAGAAAAAAAAACAAGTAGGGAACAAATTTAAGCTGTAATAAATGCTATGAAGGGAACAGACATAGGACTGAGCTGCAGAAAGGTGGGGCAGGGGGCTCTCTGAAGAAGTCATGTTGAAAGATGAGAAGCAGCCGGCCTCAGGAGATGAGAACATGAGCATTTCAGAAAGAGGAAACGGGAGTTCCCATCATGGCTCAGTGATTAATGAACCTGACTAGCATCCATGAGGATGTGGGTTCTATCCCTGGTCTCACGCAGTAGGTTGAGGATCCTGCATTGCTGTGGGCTGTGGTACAGGTCACAGATGCAGCTTGGATGCTGCGTTGCTGTGTGTGGCATAAGCCAGCAGCTACAGCTCCAACTGGACCCCTAGCCTGGGAACCTCCATGTGCCGCGGGTGCGGCCCTAAAAAGACAAAAAAAAAAAGAGGAAACGGTTTGCGCAAGGTTCAGATCAGGGTCCTGTGACTTGCAGTGTACCTTCTGTCACCTGACTTGGCCCTTCTCTGTCTCAGTTTCCTCGACTCTGCTGATAACAGGTCTACTTCCTATGGCTCTGCGGGTTAGTGAGCTGACACACATAACATGCTTGGAGCCGGGCACATACTATGAGCTCAATAAATGGTAACTATTACGACTCCCTGCGCAACGAGAGCCCAAGAGTCATGTTAAGAATCACACTGCGTTCCCATCTGGCTATGATCTGCTCAGGTGGGTGACTGCCTTACTCGACACCCATTTACTCTGGAACATGCCCTGATCTTGCCACCAATTCTCCATCAGAAAATGACATAAGAGGCACCTGAGAATAATTACAGATTTTTTTTTTTTAACTCCCAGCAGGATCACAGAATCTCACCATTCCTTAAACATCCCATGCATTCTTTGCTCAGGCTGTTCCACCTAGATAGAATGCCCTTCCCCTGCCTCTCCATCTGGGGAGCATCTATTGTTCCTTAGGGCCACCTCCTGGCTGAAGCTTTCTCCAGAGGAGTAAATCTCATCTTCAGTAACACTTTTTTGCATATGGACTTTGTTACACTGCAATCTTATTCGTCCCTAGCACAGGGCCTGGGCTGAATGAATAAACACACACATAATTCATAAAATGCTTTAGAAAGTATCACTTAGGACCACTTGCTTACCCTGGACTAGAAGAAGAATCAGCCTGGGTTAATGTGCATAGAACTACTTATAGCTTCTCAGTTAAAAATTAATGGTAGTTGAAAAAGTAACAAATGTGGAGACCTAGTGTTCATTAAAGTTTCTTTGAAGTTCAACTAAATCTTTATAAGTCTAGTAAATTTTCATACAAAATAAGAGGGCCTTTTATTACTGTTTGATAAACTCAAATTGAACAGACTAAACAAGTCCCTTTTACAAACAATAAAAATTCCTTTAAACATTTTAAAGCTGCAATTATAACTCTAATGCATTTGCTTTTTTTATAAGCCCTTCCAATACCTGCTCAGAGAAGCTTTAACCGTAATCAGCAAAACATTTGCATGTAAATTAATAACTCATAAATTTAGTAAATTAAACATAAATATATCTCAAATTCTCTAAAAAAATAAAACTCTAACATTGTTAAAAGTTAGTGAACTTATTACACCTTTCCGTTAAAAATCATATCCTACACTAACAGCTCATTTTAAGTGGAAATCATAAAACTACTATGGTGGGCAGAATAACGGTTCCCCAAAGAGCTGAGGAGCGACAGCGAAAGGACTATAATCCGGAAAAGGCAAAGAAACAGTCCTCCCCTAGGGCCTACAGAAGGAACCCCCGCCCGAACCTTGACCTTGGCCCAGTGAGACCTGTGTCAGACTGCTGACCTTCTGATGAATTTGTGGTAATTTTTTACAGCCACAGAGGAAGCTAAGACAGTGAATCTGACAGATGCTCTAGCTCTGCCCCGTCAGACAAATCCCCAGCAACCCTCCTGCTGCAGGTTCCCACGCTGAGCAAGGATCTGTCTGCAAACCAAAGGCAGAGCCTAATTCAGCAGCAAGAGTTATTTTGGTCACCTCGACATGTGGGCCTGCAAAAGCCGGACAGGAGGGCTCTGCCTGTCGGGGCAGGTGTGAAGTTGCCTCCCTCCTGCTCAACACAGGCACCACTGAAGCTGCCGCCAATCACGCTGCATCACAGAGAATCAGCATCGCAAATTCTCGCCAGAAAACCACGTTAATTAAGCAGCAGGGTCCTAAGCGCTGGAGCAGCCATGCAGAAGTGTGAGCTCAACCCTTGCTCTCAGAGAACTTTCCTGGCCTGGTCCCCAGGCAGGCAAGAAAGTAGACATCAACCACAACATGTGATCCAAAGTTCCAAGTGCCCTAGTGAAGGACAGAGAACCAGAGGGGTTCAGGGAGGAAGAACTGTGTGCTTCTGAGAAGAACAATGCAGCGTAAGACACAAGCCCGCCATTTACTCTCCCTGTACCAGCATGGAGAGGGGCTCCTCTGAGATCTGGGAGTCAGGGACTGCAGCTTCACAGCCAGAAAACAAGAGTCACCACCCAAGCCCATGTGGGGGTGTCAAAAGGTTGAAAACAAAACACAAAAAAAGAGGGAGTTCCCATTGTGGCTCAGCAGAAATGAACCCAACTAGTATCCAAGAGGATTCAGGTTCAATCCCTAGCCTGGCTTAGTGGGTTAAGGATCCATGAGCTGTGGTATAGATTGCAGACATGGCTCGGATCCCACTTTGCCATGGCTCTGGCATAGGCCAGCAGCTGCAGCTCTAAATCGATCCCCAGCTTAGGGAGTTTCATATGCCACATCTGTGGCCCTATAAAGCAAAAAATAAAAAAAAAAAAAAGTAAAAACCAAACACTGAAATGTGGGTACATTTCCATTTGGAAGGGAACTAAAGCTCTCTGTGCTCCCTGGGGTTCCAGCACCTGAGCCTCACCAGTGTTCTAGAAAACTAACAGAAGCCCAAATGATCCCCAGATCCTTCCAAGGAGCCCTCGAGTGGTCATTTTAAGTGTCAGCCTGGCAAGGCCATGGTACTCATTTGTTTGGCCAAACACCAATCTAGATATGGCTGTGGAGGAATTTTTTAGCTATGATTAACATTTAAATCAGTAGACCTTAAGTAAAGAAAATTACCCTCCATCATGTGGGTGGGCCTCATCTAATCAGTTGAAGGGCTCAAGAGAAAGAAACTAAGGTTCCCCCAAAGAAGGAAAGCTGCAGCATCAGCTCTCCTCTGGGTCTTCAGTCTGCTGGCCTGCCATGCAGATTTTGGACTTGCCAGCCCCACAACTTCACGAGCCAATTCCTTCAAATAGGTAAATCTCTATAAATAGATTTTAAAGAACAAAATGTTTTATTTTAAGGAATAATATCTATCTCTCTTTACCTCTCAAGGGGTAATATACATATACATAGGTAGGCATAGAGATAGAGACAGAGATAAGAGATAGAGATATATAGAAACAGGTGGAAAGAGACAGAGTTACAGCCTATTGGTTCTGTGCCTCTGGAGAACCCTGACTAACACAAGCTCCTAGAAAGAGAACGAGGGCAAGGCAAGTGCAGAGGAAGGCTTCAGAGGGCAAGGGAGAAGGGAGAGAAAAACAGAGGGAGAGCAGAATCTAGTGGCTACAAGAGGCACTTAGCCAGCTACCACATCCTGAGAAGTCATATTTGGCAGATGCCAAAGTGCAAAGAAATAGTCACTCTTAACCCACATAAGAACATTTAAGTGGCTCCCCTTTCTTTGGGCTTATTTTTTGGCCACATCCTCAGCATGTAGAAGTTCCCAGGCCAAGGACCGAACCCTTGCCACAACAGTGACAACACCAGATGAAACTATGGCACCTTGCACTTTTGTTTGTTTGGTTTTTCTTCTTAACACTCCCTCCATCCCGGCCCCACTCCCACAGCAAGCACACAGACACCCGCCATCAGTCAGAATTGTTCTTGGATGAAAATCCTTTAAATTTTATAAACTCCTAGGTAATAAGAAATGAGAAAGCCCAGATGCCACATCAATAATAAATCGAATCCTACTCCTTGCCAAATGCTTTCAAATACAAGACCCTTTTAAACCGTCACGGCAAAGTCTGTAAGGTAGATGCTAGCGTTATCCTCACCTTACAGATGCGGAGAAATTAAACGGTGTGTCTAAGCTCACACAGCACGCGAAGCTGGAGCTGGCTCATGAGGGCTGAGCTGAGTGGGTTCACTCCTTCCCAACTACGCACTCAGTGGCCTGTTGGTAACTTAAAATCAGCCACAGTGGGACTATTTAACCTCAGAAATTAGCAGGAGCTACAAATCAGAGTTTTTTTATTTTTTTTTTTTGTTTTTTTTTGCGAGAGAGAGAGAAAGAGCTGATTTTTAAACATTTCCTATCACACACTGGCCACTTGGTTACTAAATAAACCACTGAGGTAGGTTTTCAGCTCAAATCTTCTCCTAAACCTGGTGTCCTTTTATGACTCTACAGCTGTCTTCCCCACACCGGCCCCTATGCAGAGTCTTTGTGAAATACGTACTTCCTGCATCAGGGGCCCCGGGGTCTCTGGGCGAGACCTTCATTAGCCTTGCCATCCAAACGGTCTTTCTTTTGGAGGAGGACTTGCCAACAATGAACGGAAAGAATTCTCAGCGTGTGCTCACAGCCCTGCCCCTGGTAGATGGGTACAGATTATACACAGAGCACAGCCCTGGGTCCATTTCCCTCCTGTGTTTGAACACGACCCCCTCTTCCCCCCCTCCCTCTCCCGCTTGGTATCCGCCCCTCTTTCTAGGTCAGGCATTGCACAACTCTAAACTGCTACAATATGAATGTGATTTTTTGTCCCAACACTAGTTGATTTACAATATTGTGTCAGTTTCAGGTGTACTGCAAAGTGATTCAGTTTTATACATATAAATAGTCCACTGTGTGATTATATATATATCGAGAGAGAGAGGTGGAGATATATATATATATATATATATATATATATATATATATATATATAAATAAAATACATGGGTTATGTATTATACATTGTGGGTTTTAAATTATATATAGTGGGCTATATAATACATATTCTTTTTCAGATATATTGGATATATATAGATTCAGATTTTTCAGATACATAGAATATATATAGATTTTTCATATATACAGAATATATATATATCAAATATATCCTTTTTCAGATATATAGAGTATAATACATATATATTCTTTTTCAGATTCTTTTCCATTTTAGGTTATTAAAAGATATTGAATATGGTTCCCTGTGCTACAAAGCAAATCCTTGTTGTTTATTTTATTTTGTATACAGCGCTGTGTATCTGGTTCACTCCATACTCCTAATTTATCCCTCCCACCCCTTTCCCCTTTGGTAACTATATGTTTGATTTCGAAATCTTTGAATCTGTTTCTGTTTTGTGAATAAGTTCTTTTGCATTATTTTTATTAGATTCCACATTTTAGTGATCTCATATGACATTTGTCTTTGACTTCACTTAGTATGATAATCTCTATGCCCATCCATGTTGCTGCAAATGGTAATATTGCATCATTTTTTGTGGCTGAGTAATATAAAACAATTTTAACTTGAAACAAAAACCAAGGAGGGAGGGGATAAACCTTGAATTCAGCCAACCCTAAAACCATGAACTTTATAGATTTAAGGACATTAAAGCTGACAAACCTTAAGAAGTGATCTGGTCCCACCTATACCGCCTTCCTATAGGCACAGTTTCCCGCTTAAGGATGAGACAACCTAAGGAGCTGCGGTGTTAGCGACCTGCCACAAACACTGTATAGAGGACCCTACTCTATAACTTGCTAATTACTAACAGGATGTTGAATGGGTTCCTCTTGTCCTAGAATTTGGTTTGGTCTTTTCTTCCCACTATGGGTTAATTTTAACGAGTTTAACGATCACAGTCCACCTTACTTCCCAGTTCTGGGGACATCCGTCTTTTTCAAGTATTTCTTAAATGGGCCACATTCCTTAACTCAAAAAGTAGTTGCCTGGGCATATAACTGAGGAAAAAACCTCCAGTCATTCTTTAATTTCTAAAGATATGCAATTCACAGTCCTAGCTACTGGTGTGAAGGGACATACATTAAAGACATATCTTAAACTCTGTGGTGCATCTCATAGAATTGTTTATCACATGAAGTGCTGTGTCTCCTATATTATCCCTGAAGATATTTTTTAAGTTTAGAAATGTCCCTAGTTTTGTTTGGGGTTTTTTTCTCAGCTTTTCGGAGATATAATTAACACGTGATATCATGTAAGGTTACTGTATAAAATCTGATGGTTTGATGCACACATACATTGCTAAATGATACAATCAGGTTAGTTAACACCTTCATCACCTCATACAATCACCTTTTTTTTTTTTTGGTGTGTGTGCGTGTGTGGTGAAAACATGGAAGATCTATTCTCTAAGCAACTTTCAAGTCGGTAATACATTGTTAACTATAGTCACCACGCTGTATATGAGATTCCTAGAACTTACTCATCTCGTAGCTAGAAGTTTGTGCCTTTTGAGCAACAACTCCCCATCTCCTCCACCCCCCAGCCTCTGTCCGTTTTTATGAGTTTGGCATTTCTGGATACCGCCTAAAGTGAGATTATAAAGCACTGTCTTTCTCTGTCTACCGATTTTACTTGGCATAATCGCTCATCCATGAGTCACCAATGGTGAAATCTCTTTCTCTTTCACAGCTGAATAATATTCTGTTGCATATTTTTAAACATATCATAGTAAAATAAGTGCTTTATACATGTTTTAAATATAATTTATATAGTTGTGTGTGACATATGCATATATATTTACCTATCATATCTTCTTCAGCCATTCATGTTAGTTTGCTTCCATGTCTTAGCTACTGTAAACAATGTGGCAATGAAGTGAATAATAAAACCCAATGCAGAGGACAAATGGCACCGCGTATCCTGACATTATAAGTTCAACAGCTGGAGCCAGCCACCCCCCTGAAGGGCTTATAGAGGGGCCGGAATCAACTCTACCCGCTCTGTCCTCTAAATCAGCGTAACAGGAGGAGAGAAGAGAGGGGAGGACAGTGTTCACAGAAAGAACCTGCATCACAGCAGAGGCTCCAGAGAATCATTATACAGCCCAGGAGGTCTAGTGGTCCAGAAGTCTGGCATTTCCTTCCCTTACACGTGGCTGCTTGGGCAACAGGCTTGCAACTGCTAACTGGGGCAGGGGAAGAAAGACTTGGAGAGGACACTGGTCTGGATGGAGAGGCAGCAAGGCGTCTTGCAATGTTCCCAGCAGCGTAGGAGGGTGAGCGAGTTTTCCTTGGCTGGAGTGGACACCAAGAAGGTGGCTGGGTTTGAGCCATCTTCTTGGCATCTCACTAAGAGAGTGTCCTCCAGGTCAGCAGCCACTGGAAGGGGTGGGGACTGAGACGGGGTGAGAGGAAGAGGTCTCACCGGAGGCAGCTGCCCACACAGGGAAGTGTGTGGGGAGAGACCCCGAGAGGGGCCTCCAAAGGACTGGTTCACACCTGCCATGGGAGACCCAGCTTTGGGCACCTGCCCCAGAGAGAACCAGCTGCAGATCAGCTGGAGAAGAAGCAACAATGCACATGGAGAGGATGGAAACCTCATACCGGACTGCTAAGTAAGGTGAGACCTCTGCCTACCCCCACCTCCACCCTCCTACCCCCCCACCCCCCACCTAAGCTCCAAGAGGAGGAACAGCCATGAGGAAACCAGTGGCCACTGCAACCACAGCCTCCCCCTGCGCTGGTGGGGAGGGAGGAGAGCCAAGGAGGGAATCTGAGAGATGCTACAAAGTAAACCAGGCTGGGGCTCAGACACTGGGAGGAAACTGCTAATAACCAGCAGGGGCTGAAAAGCTGTAGAATTTGGCCTGGAGGTCATCAAAGAAGCTACTCCCATGAAGCCTGGG
The DNA here is from genome assembly GCA_004024745.2 of Catagonus wagneri. Lineage (NCBI taxonomy): Eukaryota > Metazoa > Chordata > Mammalia > Artiodactyla > Tayassuidae > Catagonus > Catagonus wagneri. The sequence goes on along the minus strand of PVHT020000230.1, from coordinate 19,656,645 downwards.
GAAGAGCCAAAAAATACAATTGGGAGCCAGTACTGACGGGATACGTATTTGCAGGTTGATGCCCTAAACTGACACTTTCCATTGAGCTAGTTCCAACCTCCTGAACATTATTTATCCCGGTATGCGGCACTTGGTCTACTGAATCAAAAAAGACAGCTGGTGTCATCATATTTGAGGAGCCCACACATTTATGGGGGGAAAGCCAGGCATTTAAGCCAATAATATTTCAGATACTCAATATTCTATAGCCAGGTATACATGCGGTTCAACAAACACACAACAATATTTATACTGAACAGCCTTCTCTGTTTCGATTCCTCATCTCTAAAACAAGAATGATAAGAGCACCAACCTCATAAGATGGTTGGTTGGATTAAATGAGCTAGTTTATGTGGAAAAGTGCCTGGCACGGCGTAAGCTGAGCACTTGTTAGTATTCAATATTGTGGTTATTCCGGTTACTTTTATATTGAGTAGCGAGGCGCTGTTCTAAGCATGGCTGATTATCTCAACAAGTCTATGAAATAGGTACTACTTATAATTCCCATTTTACAGAGGAGAGAACTTAGGCACAGGAAGGATGAGCAGCTTGCCCAGGGACAGGACACACACTCAACTGGGATTCAAACTTAGGCTGTCTAAACCCAGAGCCCGCACTCACCGTGTGGCTCACATAGGGGTTAAGAGTGGCCAGTTTTGCTGGGCACTTCCGGGAATGCAACCGCGAAAGTACTTTTGCCAAAACAGTAGCTGATTAAATGTAGTCCTATAATAACCCGCAACAAGAGTCTGTCTCTAGGCTCTTTAACAACATTTGCAAGATGTTTTTCAAACCAATTTGAAATTCAAAAAGGCAAAAATTATCACGGGGTCCTGGGCATGCAAACATGAGTCTGCTGATTGGTGCCACCGGGGCCCATCCTGGCATGTTGATCCTTCAACCCTGCCTCTGGCTCTTCTGCAGAAAGCTGTGACCTGCCCTTCAGCCAGGTGCCTGTTGTGATTTGAGTCCCGTGCCCTCCAAAAGGGAATTTCAGGTCCTCAAACTGTAGCCTGGACAAGCAGTGCTTGCTCTCAGTGTTTATATAACCATCCTGGCTCCAAAACAAGAGATGCTGGTCCTCAGTTAATTACAGGCTTGCAGGCCTGTCACTGGAGAGAGAAAACATGGGTAACAGCTCCATCTGCCTGTAGAATCCAAACTCTTTCTGGAAGTCTAAGAAAGCTCCATGAAAAGGAAATCAGGAAGCTAAATCCCCCAGCATCACCATTCAAAACATCCTTTTTTATTAAATAAACAGAGTCTGGCTACCCCTAAACGGAGCATAGCTGTGACATTGTAAATGACCTCATCTCATCTGGGGAGCATTTTGTTAAACTGAGAGGCCACTATAAAGTTCCCAGCCACAGGACCCGCCCCTCAAACATGCCCTTTAATCAGGAGAACGGCAGGAAAAGAGCTCAACTTGAGAAGTGTAAAAAAGACACGTTCATGAACCCATGCCGTGCACTGGGATTCCAGATATCAAAACTCTGCTTCCCTATTACACACTGACCTGTGAGCTCATGTCCATTGTTCCCATACAGGGCTGGCGGTCCCAGCCTTCCCATCTACCGCATTATATCAAACCCAGGATTTACATTCTTTTCATTTTTCATAACTCCGAATTCAGGTTGCATCTTATAATCTATGGCATCTTAGATTCAACGAAATACAGACTCATGATTTAAACACATGGAGCCCACCAATTCTTTTAAATCTCTCTTTCCCTAGTCAGCCCCTCCTCTCCTTCTCCACTGCCTCCCCCGACAAGAGCCCTCAGCATCACCAGCCTGGAAATTTACAAAAGGTGCTTAACCTGTCTCCCCACCTCCAGTCGGAGCCCCTCCATCACATCCACCTTGCCACCCGAGAAGTCTTTCTAGAACATATTACCTAATCATACCATTTCCCTGTTCACAATCATTCAATACATAGTTATCATATCTAGGTAACAGGTAAATGAAGATTACTTTTGCTATTTTTTTCTAATTTCAGGTCAGTGTCTTGGACTCGGGTTGCCATAATAAACAAACTGGGCCTTAAACAATGGAAATTTATTTTTTCACAGTTCCAGAGGCTGGAAGGTCCAAGATCAAGGCCTGGCAGGGTCTGGTTTCTGGTGAGAGCTCTCTTCCAGACCTGCAGCCCCCATATCTCCTCACGTGACCTCCCATGATGGACACCTGATCTCATGTAATCTTAATTTCCTCCTAAATACCCCATCTCCAAATACAGTCATCTTGGGGGGAGGGGAGGGTTTCAACATGTGAATTTCAGAGGGACACAATTCACTCCTTAGCAGTATTATGAAAACATACATAATAAAATTTGTTATACATCAATGAGTCTGTATCCCTAGACTACTAAAAAAAGGCTACCTTGGGGTGGGAGGGAACAGGGGGCCAATATGGATGGACTCAGAAGACAAGAGTGCAAGAGAACTCTTTAACTGCAAAATTATTCTGAGTTGTTCAAAAGTTTGGCAAGAGTTACTTTTGTCATTTTTTTAATTTTATTTTTATTAGTGTAGTTGATTTACAGTGTTATATCAATTTCTGCTGTACAGCAGAAATTGACTCAATTTTTGTCATTTTTATAATAATCTTTCAAATTACTTGGAGGCTTCCCATTAACACTAATCTAGCCCTCAAGCTCAGTGTCATGGCAGCAGGGCTGGTGATAACAAAGTCCCTGCATCTCCCAAAGCCTCATCAAGAGCCAGCTTCTCTCCTCTATGCCAGGTCCTCCAAGTCACGTGCAGTTTCCTGATCTGGCACCTCCTCATGCCTCTGCTGCATGTACTCTTCCCAGCTGTCTGGAATGCCCTTCCCTGTTCCATATACTCCTACTCTCCCTACAAGGCCCAGCTCAAATGTCACCTCTTCTGTAAAGACTTCTTTTGAGCATCATCCTCCAGTTCCTAAGGTACTATATCCATCATAGCCTTGATCGCCCTGTATTTTCATTACTTTTTTTTTTCTTTTGTCTTTTTAGGGCCACACACACCTGCGGTATATGGAGGTTCCCAGGCTAGGTGTCGAATCGGAGCAGCAGCCACTGGCTTACACCATGGCCATAGCAATGTGGGCTCCGAGCCGTGTCTGTGATCTTCGCCACAGCTCATGGCAACGCCAGATACTTAACACACTAAGCTAGGCCAGGGATTGAACCCCACATCCTCATGGTTGCTAGTCGGGTTTGTTAACCACTGAGCCACGACAGACACTCCCGTATTTTAATTACTTGTTTGCAGAGCTGTCCCTCCCAATAAACTAAATCTTTGAAAATCTGTACTACAATTCATTACTCTTAGTATCCACAGTGCCTGCCTAGTTCAGCGGCTGTCACATCATAGTAGTTCATTACATCTACACAGTATAAGTAACATTAACGAAACAGATTTCTCTGTTCATAACCAACTATTTGGTAAATTTAATTCCAATCAAAATCCGGTGACTGGAAGTGGAGCTGAGTAAGCTTTGGGAGGAGGTAGTTTTAAGACTGGTAAAAGTCTGCTTTCACATAATATGTAACTAGTGAGTCTACAGTCAGTTTGTCCTTAAAAAAAAAAATGGTCTTGGAGTTACCGTCATGGCTCAGCAGTTAACGAACCTGACTAGCATCCATGAGGACGCAGGTTTGATCCCTGGCCTCACTCAGTGGGTTAACGATCCGGCGTTGTCGTGAACTGTGGTGTAGGTCGAAGATTCGGCTCAGATCCCGAGTTGCTGTGGCCCTGGCACAGGCCAGCAGCTACAGCTCTGACTGGACCCCTAGCCTGGGAACCTCCATATTCCACAGGTGTGTCCCTAAAAACACAGAAAGACAAAAAAAAAAAATGGTCTTGCTCTAAGGCACCTGTTGTTTATTATAATCTCTGAGGGCACGTTTTTAGAAAAAAACAGATGCTCAGTCTTCACTTTGACCTACTAAATAAGAATCCCCAAGGACAGAATCCCCAGATCTGTAAGACCTTAAGACATCTCTGGGGGTGTGGTGTAGTTGGTTCAAGGACAGGTGCTTTGGGACTTCTATTTTAGGGAGAAATAGGGGGAAAAAAGTTTAATTCATTCATGATACTGCACTGTCAACCAGCTTTCTGTTCTCGTATTCACAGTAAAAATGGCCTAACCTTATTTCATACCATTGGCTTTGGAAACTTGCTGCATCTCACTGAGGGGTGAATTAGACATTAGAAACAGGTGCATTGGCTTCACTTACCTGCACTATAAAGATATGAGGCAAAACCAAAGAAGTTTTAAGGCTACTGGAGAGAGAACTCACAGAAGAGGGCAGAAATAAGCAAGGGTGCCATTCCAAATGTCCTACTTTATTATAAACTCCAGATTATGAGCAAGACACTCAGCTTGGTGACCTGCACTGGACTGGATATTTTCCAGCTGCTGCCCCAGACCCACTCTCCACCCTTCCCCTATCCTCTTTGTCACCTGAACGGCTGACCCACGGGAACTGTGTCTGTGGTCCCTTGCCTGTGTCCTCCGGCCAGTGGAAGGAAGACAAAGAGAGTTGGAGGAGGAGGCAGGGTGGGAGGCAGGTTTATTCCTGCCAACCCCCCTGCTGTAATTAATTACCACAAACCTCGAGGCTTAAAGCAACACAAATGTATGAAGCTACAGTTCTGGAGATCAGAAGTCCAGAATAAGTTGGCAGGGCTGGTTCCTTCTAGAGGCTTTAAGGGAGAATCCATTCCTTTGCCTTTTCCAGTTTCTAGAGGCTGCCTGCTTTCCTCGGCTCTTGGCCCCACGTCACTCTGACATCTGCTTCCACTGCCACCTCTCCTCCTCCGTCCCTGACCACCCATCCTCCCTCTCGTAAGGAATGCTTGGGCCCAGCGACCACCATCTTTTGTATAGGCGACCCCAATAGCATTCTTATGCTGTCTAGTTCATTCTAGCAGCAAGTCAGATCACATCACTCGTCTATCCAGCACCCTTTGGTGGGTTTGCATTACGCTCTGAATAAAACCCAAGGCCTTACCAAGAGTTACTAAGGCCCTCCATGATCTGTCTGCTTCTCTCTCTAGCCTCATTTTATCCATTCTCCTTGTTATGCTCTAGCCACATTCACCCCCTTTCAAGCCCTTGAACTTGTCAAGGTTTTCCACCACCTCGAAGTCTTTTATTGTTTCTTCTTCCTGGGCTCTTTCTCATCTTCAGGGCTTAAACATCACCTACTCCAGGACGCCTCCCTTTACTTCCCCATGCAAGGAGGAGCTGACCATCCTTCCCAGTCCCAGGTCCATTATTCCATCTTTCAACCCTTTGATCATTTCCTTGGTGGCTCCTACTACAATTTGGAATGATTTCACTTGTTTTTTTTTTAGTGTATTATCTACTAGGTTGCAAATTCATGAGCACAAGGATTATATCTTACCTAATACCATACCCCTCCTGCCTTTGTGTCTGAAAAAGGAGGCGCTTAGTGTGATATTTGTTGTGTGTGGTATACGGCTACTTCTTAGACTCTAAGAAGCAATGGCTGGAGTTCCTGCTATAGCACAGTGGGTTAAGAACCCAGCTGCAGCAGCTCCAGTTGTGGGTTCAGTTCTCAGCCTGGTACAGTGGGTTAAGAATCCAGCATTGCCACAGCTGAGGCATAGATCACAGCTTCAACTCAGATTCAATTCCTGGCCTGGGAACATCCATACACTGCTGGTGAGGCCAAAAAAAAAGCAATGGCTAATAAAGCCAAAACTGTAAATGTTATTGCTATGTGGGTCAGTTTCCTTTACTTGTTGACAAACTCTCCACCCTGACTAGCTGTTGCCATCAAATATCTCCAACCCAACTATGATGCTGCAGGTAATAAATACATCAAATATGATCCTTATCACTACTATTCAATTCATTTAATTCAACAGCTACTTAGAAGCACTATATACTGTGTGTCTTACAAAGATGGGGTCGGGGTGAATGTCATCTACTTAATGAAGAATTGCAGTGTTTTACTTATATATGTAAATAATAGAAGAAATTAATTGTGATGATTATTACAGGCCAGAAACCATGATAAATTTATTATACACATCAATCATTTAAACTTCACAACAGCCCTACAACAGTATAGAATACCAACTAAGAACAAGGTTCTAAGAGTTTCCTGGTGGCTCAGCAGGTTAAGGATCTGGCATTGTCACTGCTGTGGTGCAGTCTTTGATGTGACAAAGGTTCTATCCCCAGCCTAGGAAATTCCACATATCATATTGATTTGGTTTTAAATGTCAGTTCTTGCAAGGTTCCTTAACTTCTCTGTGTTTCCATTTCTTCATGGGTTAAGTGGGGATAACAGTATAACCACATCTTTTAGGGTTATTGAGAGGATTAAGTGAGATCATGTATGTGAAGTGCTTAGCTCAGTTCCTGGCCATAGACACATACCGCAGATGCTTCTTAACTTGCTCATCTGGAGGACGCTGTTTGTCCTACAGCATCAAACGATGTGTCCAACCCAGAGAGAGAATGGGATAGACAGGTTGGGCTCCTGCCCTTTAGAAGCACACCATCAGAGACACATGCTCAGAATTCAGAAGCACATGCCCAGAATTCAGAAGAAGAGAGCAAACACGTCCCTCCAAATGGCTGCGTTCATTCTATGGGCCAAGCCCAGTAAACCCATGTTCTCATTTCCTTTTCCACCAGAATAGCTCCCTGAAGAGACCCTGGATTATTATAGTTCCTTAAGTGCCCTAAAATTCTCAGGAGAGAAGGAATGTTTTTTTAAAGCAGGCACGGCTTGGAGCTAGAAGACAAAAGGTTAAATTTTCTTAAGCTACAACAATGTAACTCATTTCCTGTTTTTCTCAACTGTCTAGACACAGATCTCATAAGCATTAGCCATGAATCCCACCATCAGGTTAAAAATAGAAGGTTCAAATGTGAAATGCTGGTGGGGGAAAGATTGTAGGTTTCTACCTTCACCCACAAAATGACTACTTTGAAACAGGATATTTTGTCTTTGTCGTTAGCTTTTCCGTAAGTTTTGCTGAGCTGTATTTCAAGGGCAGGAGAAGAGAACACCTTTTCTCTAAAGAATATATTTGCCCCTTTAATGAAAATATAATTTTCCCCACAGACTTCAAAAGCCATTTGAAGACATACCTTATAGCAACTTCTCTTAACAAGATCACACCTACTTTAAAAATTTCATATTACTGTGCAGGCCAACATTTAGTCCCAAATAAATTTAAGTAACACAAATTGCACATAAATTTATGTTTACTTTTTCTTCTTCTATCTTCTGCTTCCATAAAGTTGTCTGATAAATATTTTGTTTATAACACATAATTTCTTTTTTCTTTTCAGGCCACACTGGTGGCATATGGAAGTTTCTAGACCAGGGATCGAATCTGAGCCATAGCTACGACTTATGCCATAGCTGCGACTTATGCCACAACTGTGGCAACATCAGATCCTTAATCTACTGTGTTGGACAGGGGACAGAACCCTCACCACCGTGGAGGCAATGCCGGATCTTAACCCACTGTGTCACAGCAGAAATTCATGGGAAAAAAAAATTTTTTTGAACTCCTCTAATAATTCCTGGGCAGGGTTACGTAAGTGTAGAGGATCTGCCATGACAAGGTTCCCAAATTTATTGGACCACAGAGCCCTTTTATCATAAGCCTACTAACACCTCCCAAAACAGTATTCCATGGAATACCAGTTTAGGAAACATAAATTGGATACTTCTATGATTTTTTTTCTTGTTTTCAGAATTGTATGATAGGGGCTCTACTCTAATAACCTCAGCTATGTGAATCATAACATAAAATTGAAAGTAAACAAGTACTACTGACTCTGCAAAATACTGCAACGTTCTCTTTACTGGGGGGAGAAAAATAGAAGCCTGCCTTACAGATACTCATGCATTACTTTAGAATGAATGTATTCATTATGGCTTTTAGTATTTATACAGATTCATACTGAAATAAATGTAGATGTGAGTGTTAATATGCACACACATACTTTCTAGCTCTGTCCACCGAGAGGACCTAGAAGCAATGACACCCCAGTAGCAATGAACACACCAACCACCAAGATCATGGTTTCTAAATCCATTCTCCAGTAAAAGGAACTAGTGCTTTTTTCAGGAGGGGAGGGGGGGATGCTGATTCCAGGGTTTGGCAAGGAAAATGCAAGATGAATCTAGAAAAAGAAAGAAGTGTCATAAAATAAGAAGGTAATAACAAATGATGGAACATGTTGAAAGGATTCTGAAGCCAATTTAATTAAGCTCCTAGTGGACAAAAAAAAATTGTGGATGGCAAGAATCCTTCACAGATAGTAAAACTAGTGTGCAAAAGTACAAGAAATAGGATATTTTCGTAGTCTCCTAGTATTTTCACAGCCACAAAAGGAAAAACAGTAACTTACAATGGAGAAGCCTGACAGATGCCACTTAAACCAACAGGTCAAAGTTAGCAACATCGGTTATAAAACACACTGGCATCGCGGACCTCCTGATATGGTGCATAACATTACTCCCGAAGTAGCCCTGCATTAGCTCAATTTTCCTTTTCTTTTTGAGCAGCTGCAGCTGCTACACTTGGAAGTTCCTGGGCTAGGGGTGGAATTGGAGCCGCAGCTGCCAGCCTACGCCACAGCCACAGCAACGCCAGATCCGAGCCACATCTGTGACCTTCACCACAGCTCACAGCAACGCGGGATCCATAACCCACCGAGCAAGGCCAGGGATCAAATGCTGTGTCCTCACAGAAACTACATCAGGTTCTTAACTTGCTGAGCCACAATGGGAACTCCACATTACCTCAATTTAATCAAAGAAAACACAGACAAACCCAGATTGAAGGACATTCCACAAAGCAACTGATGAGCTCTCTTCAAAAGTGTCAAGACCACAAAGCACAATCAAAAGCTTAGAGAAGACTGTCTCCTTTTAACAAATTCACTGCATTGCACTAGGAAACTGGAATGTTAAATAGGAAAACAAGCAATTTCAAGTAAGATTTCAGTATTGTATCAATCTTAACTTTCTTGGTTTTGATCATCATACTACAGTTAGTTAACATGTTAACGTTAGGGAAAGCTAGTGAAGCAAATATAGGAATTCTCTGTACTATTTTTGTAACTTTAAGTCTAAAATTAGTTCAAGCTTTTTTGAAGTTAAAAAAAAAATGTTCATTAGCCAAGTATTTATAACTCAATGTTTATACATACCAATGACATTAATAATATTAACAGTAATGCTAATAATATGATAAAGTTTTAAAAAAACTTTCACTTCCTAACCACCTTTAACGTACCATGAGGTGTAGTAGGAGCTTGTATGTGTTCTTTCCTCTGTATATGTGTGTGTGTTTTCCCTTTCACTACCTAAAATCATAAAGTTAAGTAATACGACCAAAGTAATATTGCTGGTAAACAGCAGGGGCTATAACAACAACTTTATCTGTGGCCTAGCAGAGAGGATGAAGGTAAATTGCTTAACTGTTTGAAAGAGGCTAAATAGCAAGTAAAATTATAAATAAGCAATATTGCCTATCTGTGCTAAACCATTTCTGTTCCCTTTGCATTTATCTAAGACTTGAAGGCATCACCAGTGCAGAAATTCAAGAATATAAATTAATACCCTACATGTTGGAGTTCCCGCTGTGGCACAATGGGATCCATGGCATCTCTGCAGCACCGGGACACAGGTTCAATCCCCCGCCCAGCAGAGTGGGTTAAAGGATCCAGTGTTGCTGGAGCTGCAGGGTAGGTCACAACTGCGGCCAGGCTCTGATCCCTGGCCCAGGAACTCCATATGCCTCGGGCGCAGCCAAAAGAAATACCCTACATTAGTAATGTTCCCTTTACTCTCTGAAAAGTAGTCTATAAAAATTCCTCAGAGTTGCATGCACGCCTTGAGAGGTTTTACCAAGCACTTTCTCACCCACTGATTTTATTTAATACAACAACCAAGTGAGATCAGTTTCATTTTCACTATTTCACAAACAAAAAGAAAGCTAAATCTCAAGGAGATTGAGAGATTTTTTTTCTTTCCTCCGCACTTTTTCCCATCACTCCACCAAACAGCCAACAACCCCGGTCAATCTTGCCCATTGAAATTAAGGTCAGTGAACATCCAAGGTGTCCATCCTTGAATGAGAAAATAAGTAATGAAAGTGCAGAGGTCGGCAAGGGGGCAGACGGACAGGAAGGAAGAAGGCATTTTGGCTAATTAATAGTTAAAAATATGCTCGTAAATTCAGCTCGGCCACATTCCGTGATCTGGACAACTTATTCTTTCTGCTTCTACCTCAACTTAAAAAAAAAAAAAAAGAATCTTAATAATTGCAGTGGGTTGAACAGTGTCCCCCTAAATTCACGTCTTTCCACAGCTTCAGAATGTGACCTTATTTGGAAATACGGTCCCTGAAGATAGAAATAGTTAATTTAAGGTGACGTCATACTAGAGTTCCCACTGTGGTGCAGTAGGTTCAGAATATGACTGCTGTTTCAGGTTCCATCCCTGGCCCTGGGTACCTCCATATGCTACAGGAATGGCCAAAAAAAAAAAAAAAAAAACAGGTATACTTTTAAGTATCTGTGCTAGTTATTCACTATTTCCACACACGGTCCTCCATTCCCTACCCTTCTCTGTGGTGCAGAGGGCTGATCCTGAAGGACTGCAATGTCCAAGCTCCCTTGCCTTTAGCTCCTGGCTGGGCTGGGCCAGCGGGCGACAAGAACTGGGAACTGGAGGACAGGAGAAGTAAGGCTGGATATTTCGAGCTCCCTCCCTGCCTCGGTGCCCTGGCCACGTCTTCCTCTCTCTATAGCTACAGCTCCTGTTAGGCTCCGTCCCCGCTCCCAACCACCACCAGCAGCTCTGCCACGATACACAACCCCCAAATTCCCATGTTGAAGCTCTAGGCCACAAGGTGATGGCATTTGGAGGTGGGGCCTTTGGGGGGCCAACTGGGTGTAGGTGAGGTCATGAGGGTGGGGTCCCCGTGATGGGATGAGTGCCCTTTCTCACCAGGTGAGGAGAGAAAAGGCGACCACGTGCAAGCCGAGAAGAGAGCACTCACCAAGGCTCCGGTCTAGGACATTCCAGCCTCCAGAACTGTGACAAATAAATAACTATACTTTAAGTCACCTGATCTATGATGTTTTTTATAGAAGCTTAAGCTGAGACAGTGCCCCATCTAGAGAAATAGTCCCTTCGTTAAATCTCCTTCAAAAGCCTGGCTGAGTATACCACAGGTTTCCCTTCCAAGACCCTGACTAACGGAGTGACCATGCTGTAAAGCCAGATAGAAAGCTGGCCAAGGCTAGACTCTGTCAGAGTGATTCATACCTGCAGATGTCCCTTCTGGGCACTGGATTTTTTAAATTTTTGTATGAGCTGCAAGGTTCCATTCAGGCCCACCCAACCCAGAAAACTACTTTTAAAAATAACTGGAGAAGCACTTTAACTCTGGGCTCTAGGAAGACCACAAAATAATGCACTGAAAGTGATCGGACCCAACACTGCAAAACGCATGCCCAGTTCTCAAAACTGACAAGGTCATGAAAAACAAAGACAGACCGAAAAACTGTCACAGGCCAGAAGACACTAAAGAGACACAACAACTAAATGCAATGTGGTGTAATCCTAAATTGAACTGAAGAACAGAAAAAGGACATTACCGGAAAGGCTAGTAAAATCCAAACAGTCTGAAGTTTAGTTAATGGTAATATACCAATGTCGGTTTCTTGGTTTTGATAAAAGTACCATGATAATACAAGATGTCAACGTCAAAGGCAACTGAAACTGGGTAAGGGATATGTATAAGGGAACTCTGCAACTTTTCTGTAAATCCAAGATATTCCAAAGTAAAAGTTTATTTTAAACAAAAAAGTGATTGCCAAGGGGGAGGGGGAGGGAGTGGGATGGACTAGGGGTTTGGGGTTAGTAGATGCAAAGTATTGCATTTGGAGTGGATAAGCAATGAGATCCTGCTGTATAGCATGGGGAACTATATCTAGTCACTTGTGATGGAACATGATGGAGGACAATGTGAAAAAAGAATATACATAAATGTATAACCAGGTCACTTTTCGGTACAGCAGAAATTGACAGAACATTGTAAATCAACTATAAAATAAATAAAAATAAAATAAAATAAAATTTAAAAAGTGATTGGACCTACATTATGAAGTAGGAACTATACAGGCTAAGGGACAGTTAACTTAGGCATAAATAATTTGTTTACAATAGTGAAGATTACAAACTGAGTTTCTTGTATAAACTTGATACCCCTCTCCAGTGATCCTAAAACCCTTCATCATACAGAGCTGAGAGAAGTTGTAAGGACAGAACAGACAAAAGAGACTCAATTCACATGCATACCCACCCCATTTGGAAGAAATAAAACACCTTGCCAAATAACTACAAAACAAAGCATTCCATTAACTCATCCATGACTGCCATTGTTCAGCCCAAATGAGGGTGCTATTGAATGTCTCAGTCTTAGTCTGTGGCTTGCAAAAGTAATATTTCTATTACCCTATTTTCGTGTTTCTTGATGGAGCACTTAGGTTACTGAAACGACAGAAACTTTGGTTTCAACCAGAGTGGGATGTGTCTAGGGAGACCTTGAGAAATAGCTCTATGGTGAGCAGCTTCAGATGGAATGCAGACTCCTTCAGACATCTGGACATAAGCCTCAGCCTTTAAGCCCTCATCCCTTTCATTCTTCAGGCTACAAAACGTGTCCACCTCATTAGGTACTAAGCTTTAGCAAAGAGCACTGGGCATGAGTGGGATCTGGGCATGGTGAGAATAAGCTCATACGGGCCTTGAGAGCATGGACAGCATCTCACGGTCTCATGTCTCTCCAAATTCCCAACTGAGGGAGGTCAGGCTCATACATTTTTTGTTGATGCTGCTAACAGAAAATGAGGTTCTACACAGAAACACACATAGCAGGGACCTGTCTCTTATACGCACCTATATTCCCCTGACCTGGTTAGTGCCTACACAGTAGGCACTCAATAATCACTTATTCAGTGAATTAATTAATCAACTGCTGCCCCTTGACATTGACGGCATCTTCAGAAAAGGTTTTACTGGCTCCCCACCCAATGGTCTCAAAGTTTTACACACATTTTTATGTTTTTTATTTGGACCTCTCCACCTCATTCAAAAGGTCATTATATGCCCCCAAGTCTAAAATAACAAGTGTTGGTGAGAATGTAGAGAAATTAGTACATTTGTACGCTGTTGGTAGGATTATAAAATGGTGCAACCACTATAAAAACCAGTGTGGTGAGTCCTCAAAAAATTAAAAATAGAACTACCATGTGATCCAGCAATCCTACATCCGGATATATATAGCCAAAAGAATGGAAATTTTTTATAAAAAAAAGAATATAAATTAGGTTCTCAAAGAGGTATTTGCACACTCATGTTTTAGCACTACTTTTCACAATAGCCAAATGGTGGAAGCAACTCAAGTATCAACTGACAGATGAATGAACAAAATGTGGTATATACATACAATGGAATATTATTCAGCCTTAAAAAGGAGGGAAATTCTGTCAAGAGCTGCACAACATGGATAGCCATAAAACTGATGTCCAACATGGTACCTCAAAGGCATTATGGATATACTGATATCCAACAAGTCAGTCACAAAAAAAAAGACAAATACTGGCATGATTCCACTTATATCAGCTACCTAAAGCAGTCACTTACAGAAACAGTAAGTAAAATACTGGCTACAGGAGTTCCTGTCGTCGATCAGCAGAAACAAATCCGACTAGCATCCATGAGGACTCAGGTTTGATCCCTGGCCTTGCTCAGTGAGTTAAGGATCCGGCGTTACCGTGAGCTGTGGTGTAGGTTGCAGACGCACCTGGGATCCAGGTTGCTGTGGCTGTGGCGAAGGCCAGCAGCCACAGCTCCTGTTAGACCCCTAGCCTGGGAATCTCCATATGCTGCGGGTGCGGCCCTAGATAAGGCAAAAAAAACAAAAACAAAACAAAACAAAAATGCAGGCAAAAACTGAGTTATGGTGCTAGAAGTCATTCTGAGATAAACACTGGGAGGAGGTAGTGGCAAGAAGGGGTTAAGACATAAGTTTCTGAGATTCTGGCAACATGCTATTTCTTGATTTTGGTGTAATTACTAGAGCATGTTCACTGGTGATAATTTATTGATCTGTACACTTAGTTGGTGCACGTCTGTATATATGTTATGCTTCAACAAAACCTTTTTTTAAAACCAAAAAAAAAAAGTTTATATTTTGCAAGATGAAAAGGTTTTAGAAATCTATTTCACATCAGTGTGAATATATTTAACACTACTGAACTGTACACTTAAAATGGTTAAGATAATTTTTTTTAGATAAACAAATAAATGAGTTTTGTATTCACTGATACTCGGGGGTTGGGGAAAAGGCCTCTTTCCTTGTTTGGGGCCTGTGCCAGAACCTCTGCCTCTCAAGGCCCTTTCCTACTTCATCCCGAATCCTCAGGGCCAACTCCTTGCTCCTGGTCCCTTGCTTCATTTTGTCTACCTCTCACTCATAGCCTCTGAACCCGACTCTTGTATTCACTGATCGTCTAGCCTTCATCTCTCCCTTTTTTCTTTAGGATTTGGTCTTCTTCCGAGTATACCAGGGCACCCCCTGGAAGCTGGATATGAAGAGCCAGTAATTAACTTATTAAATCAGACCCTTAGCAATATTCTATATTCAAGACATTAACATCAAGTTTAAAGAGACAAAACCCCTAATACGAAAAGTGTCATAAAAGCACTTTAAAAATTATTCCGAATGTGAAGTAGTATTTAAACCCCATTATGCTCATAATCTTATGATATTAAACTTCCACGCAATATCTGGTGGGAATATAAATTGGTACAAACCTTTAGAAAGGCACTTTGGCAATATGTTTTTGAGAACCATAAAAATGTCCGTGCCCTTTGACCTGTTAACCCCATTTCCAGAAATTTGCTCGAAGGAAATTATAGTATAAAAGAAAAAAAAAAGCTTATGTATAAAAGATGTTTATTCCCACGTTATTTATGTAACTGCTGGTGGACATAATCAAAACACACTTTTTCTCCCACCATCCTTTTAAAATGTATTCATTTGCGGGGCGGGGCAATAGGAGGAGGAAAGGAGTTTATCCTTGACTCTAAGTGACAGCTACTGTGGGACCCTCTCTGCTCCGGCCACTTTCAAGTAATGACAGTCTGATGTCACATCAAGTCACACACATGGTCTTAATGAAATAATTCAGTGTGTCCGTTCATTACATCATCAACAATTCAGTTTCATCCCAAAGCTTTCTCCCTCTTCTCAACCTCAGGGAGAGGTCAGAGAAAAAAGGGGTCCCATATGCAATTTCTGCTGTCTTCACCCTCCTTCTCCTTTCCTCCCCCACTCACTAGCTGCTGTTTTGGATCTCATGTCAAAGCGGACAGAAGGCGGAGCGGTAAATTTTATGTCTGAAAATACTTTAATTGGCTTGTGACTGGCACTGTCGTAAGCTGACTGTGCTCACTGGGCTTTGAAGTTCTGAAGAAGAAAAAAAAAAAACTGCCTCTCGCTTGTGCGGTCCTCATGGGCTTTTCGGAGATGCCCCTTCTCTGGGGACTGCTCCAGTTCTAATTCCCAGGACAAGGAGAAGCCTTCCACCCCAGCTGCCACTACGCCCTCTCCTCCTGGCTCCCTGGCATCCTCCGCATTCAGACTTCACCATTTGATTTCCTCTCACCCTCCCAGAAAGCCCTCTGGGCAGGACTTAAATGGAATGGATAAGCAAGCTGTGGACAGTATACAATTAAATACTACTAAGATATAAGAAAGAATGAAAAACTGGCTGGAACCCAAGGATGTTAGTTCTGCTGAGTGAAAAAGGCCAGTCGCAAAAGATTACATACTGCATGATCCTACTATGTAAAGCTCTTGAAATGATAAAATTATAGTGATGGAGAATAGATCAGTGGTTGCCAGGGACTAGGGATGGCTGGAGGGTCTGAGTGTCAAGGCATAACGTGAGGGAGTTTCTTCACAGTATTAAAGCAACTATGTGTCCTGATTATGTCAGTGATCACACAAATCTACAAATCTAGACATGTGATAAAATTTCACAGTAACACAGACACACACACTCACGCACATGTAAAAATTGATAAAGACCAAGAAAAGTCTGTAGTTTATTAGTTCACAGCATTGTACCAATGTCAATGTCAATTCCTAGTTTTGAAAATGCACAATGGTTACATAAGATGCTATTACTGGGAAAAGCTGGGTGAAGGGCACACGGGAACTCTGTGTTTTATTTTTGCAACTTCTTGTGAGTCTTACAGGATTTTTTTTTTAAGATTTTTTAAAATAGCTCTAGCTTAGTTCTCTTTCTCCCAAGTGATTCACATTTGAGCCCCAGGAAACATGCTCTCAATCCTTTGCCCCAACAAACCTTGGGAAGGGAAAACAACCAAATACCACCCTCTGTGTCCTGCTGCCACAGGCCACTCTAGCCAGTTCTCCTCGCCCTCAACTGCAGAAAATCTACTTCAAAATGTGGTGCTGAGGAAGACCCCATCATACACTTTTCTTTTTTTCCTTTTTTTTTAGGACTGCACATTGCCACATATGGAAGTTCCCAGGCTGGGGATGGAAGAGGAGCTACAGCTGTTGACCTACGCCGCAGCTCAGCTCAAAGCAACACCGGATCCTTAACCCACTGAGCAGAGTCATGGATCGAACCTGCATCCTCATGGATACTAGTCGGGTTCGTTTCCACTGAGCCACGACGGGAACTCCCCCCATCACACACTTTCAGAGAAGGAGGGAGAAGTCCCAACATGAAATGATCTCTCCAGCAGCATCTCTCCACCCTCTTCCCATCTCCTCCCTGCCCACCTGCGTATTCAGTCTGGCTGTGGGTCCATGAGGATTCCCCTGCGTAGTGGCTGCTGTGGTCTCTGCCCAGATCCACCCCCCACCACGGGACTGAGGCCCTCACTGCCACCTGAGCCTCTCTGAAAATTGCTCTACACTAGCTACCTCCTCCAAGGTCACGTCCCCTTCCAGGTGATCTGCATCCATGCAGAGGTAAAAAGGACCCTATCTCCTTGCCCCAACGGGGTCGACTCTGAAAGACCTTCTTTGCTCCAGAGCTAGGCAAGGGCTGGCTGAGGCCTTTGCAGTGAATGCACCAAAGTTCAGCTGCTCCCTCTGCCCAGTCCTTCAACCTCTATCCTCATAGGTGCTCACCCCAAACAATAAACCGCAATACACTTCCTCGGGTTTTTGTACAAAAATCTCCATCAGGAGGCCCTTCCGGGGAACCTGACCTGTGACACGTGGTGAACTCCACATGTAAACTGTTAACCTGACCTGTGACACGTGGTGAACTCCACATATAAACTGTTAACCTGACCTGTGACACGTGGTGAACTCCACATATAAACTGTTAACTCTCACTTTGGAATCCGATATCTACTGAATTGGTGCCTGACCGAAAAACTGAAAAAGTCAAAGTCCCATTTAACGCCACGTTAAGCTTACAACAGGAATTAACCAAAGAGAAGTTTATTGAGAAGTCATGCCAAATCAGCTTCGTGGAATAGTAAATAGCCACTAGAAATTGTGGGCATTTTACACCAAAACATTTTAGAAAAATGACCATGATCTAATATTAAAGGTATACAGAGCTCCCTTGCGGCACAGCAGGTGAGGGAACCAGAGTAGTCACCGCAGTGGCTCAGGTCGCTGTTGTGGCATGGGTTTGATCCCTGGCCCAGAAACTTCCACATACTGCAAGTGCAGCCAGAACCGAACAAAGTTTTTCTGTCCTTTTTTTTTAAGGGCTGTACCTGCGGCATGTGGAAGTTCTGAGGCCAGGAGTCAGATCACAGCTGCAGCTGCTGTCCTAAGCCACAGCAACAGCAACTGCCAGATCCGAGTAGTGTTTGTGACCTACACCACAGCTCATGGTAACACCAGATCCTTAATCCACTGAACAAGGGCAGGGATTGAACCTGAGTCTTCATGGATACTAATCAGGTTCATTATGGCTGAACCACAACAGGAACTCCCTATTTTTTTAAAAAAGAGTGAGAATACAAAATTGATTCTGGTTCAAACAAAAAGAAAAAGCAATAAAGGGCATCTTGGGTATATGTGGAGACATCTGAATACAGACAATGTACAAGATAATATGGTTTCATCAATATTAATTTATTGGGCACAGTAACAGATTAGGCAGAAAGCTGTCTATGTTCTTAGGAAATCCTACTGCAAAAGAGAAATTCCTGCAAAGAGCAAGCACTCACTCACTATAGCAATCTTATTCCCATTCCTGTGCTAAATGCTCCCCCTTGTGTACCAAAAGAGCAGAGGGCATTCACCAAAGAGCATTTTCAACTCCTGGGCACCGTGGGAAAAGTCCAAGACTTCTAGAGAAGGCAGTCAAAGTGTGGCACATTTTAACGCACTCTCTCCCAACCCCCATCCAGCAGTAGTTCCCATCCCCAAGTTTGCTCCCCTTAAAGTCAAAATCAGAGTTTCAGCTCTGGTGGAGGGACAGCTAGTTGGCCAAGGGGGGTGGGGCTAGAGTCTTGCCTGTGAAGGTCACGGGCTCTAGAGTCAGATACCCTGGATGTTTAATCCACTTGGTTCACTTACTAGCTGGGTGACCTCTTTTTTTTTTTTTTTAACGGCCACATCCGCTGCATATGGAGGCTCCCAGGCTAGGGACTGAGTCTGAGCTACAGCTGCCGGCCTACACCACAGCCACAGCAATGCCAGATCCGAGCCACGTCTGTAACCTACACCACAGCTCAAGGCAATGCCAGATCCTTAATCCACTAAGCGAGGCCAGGAATCGAACCCACAACCTCATGGTTCCTAGTCGGATTTATTTACCGCTGTGCCACGAAGGGAACTCCTGGGCAACCTCTTTGAACATCACCTTCCTCATCTATGAGGCAGGGATGACCTTAGTACTCAATCAAGGGTAACCGGGAGGACGAAATGAGATAACACAGCCAAGTCATAGCCTAGGGCCTGGCCCTCAGTCTAATTAAAGTTGAGTAAGGACTAATCAATGACTATGATTGACTAACCTCTTCTTGAGCGGCTTCTAAGAGAGTCCCTTAGAGGTCCCACTGCCTTATAGGGCCCCGTCTGAAAATACTGCCCCGGGAGTATCTGATTTGCATTATTTCCTCTTGGGTGAGAATCCATCTTATGTTTTTCCTTCAAAGCTAAGATTACTAATCTCACATTAAAAACAAAAAAATAAATAAGAAAAAAACCAAAACTCCCTTTCAGGGACACATGGACTGAGAAGGGCTATTTCATTAGGTTTATCTTTCCTTATAAATCCAAGAAAATGGATTTTTGAGTTCTCCACCAATTCTTCTGCTCACTCTTGTGTCTCCTCTGGGTCTTCTGCTTTCGACACTCCAGTCATGGTCTCCTTCAAGCCAAGTCACTCACATGCCCTAGGTCAACATGCTTGGAGAATCTCACCCGCACTCCAATGTCAGGCACCAACTGCCTGCGCCTCCCCTTCCACCTGCTTCCTCCAGCTCTGTCTCTTCAACAGATCCTCACGGAGCATCTATCTGTGAAAGGCAGTTCTTGTTGGTCTTGAGTACAAAGTTATCCAAACCATGGTTCCTGCCTTTTACGTCTACATTAGAGTCTGACAAACCAGGCTCTGGTAGGAAAACCAGACACGTAAAAAAGACCCAGGGAGTCATGACAAGAGATACAAAACATGGTCCAGAAAAAAATAACATCAGGAGGAAGTTCCCATCATGGCTCAGCGGAAACAAACCTGACTAGCATCCATGAGGATACAGGTTCAGTCCCTGGCTTCGCTCAGTGGGTTAAGGATCCAATCCATGAGCTATGGTGTAGGTTGTAGACGTGGCTCGGATCTGGCGTTGCTGTGGCTGTGGCGTAGGCCGGCACCTGCAGCTCTGATTCAACCCCTAGCCTGGGAACCTCCTAAATAAGATCAAAAAAAAATCAGGAGCCCACTGGGTTTAGGAGATCTAGATTAAAATCCTAGATTTCCTAGAGACTAGATTTGTGAGCTTTACCAACTGAAATATGTCACCTGCCTTACGTGGGGTTCCCCCAAAGCACACCTTGAGACGAGGGCTGGGTCACAAGTAGCTTATCTGAGAGAGGATCCCAGGCAGCACCAGCCAAGGAGTTGGGAAAGTGAGTTGGGAGACGCATGGAGGTGGGTTACTGAGCAGGTGCTAAGCGAGTGTGCCCCTGTGGGCAGCGGGGGCTCTACCCTGCTGGGGACCCGCGCAGAGATAGTACAGCACCTCACTCTGAGTTGTACCCTTGAGGAGAAAGAAAGCAAAAGCATTTACCCACCAGCTCCTGCTCCAGGGTGTGTTAACTCCTCCCCCGTACCTCGCCCCCCACCCCTCCCAACCCCACCGACCACCCCCTCCCCCAAAGCCACGGCCAAGTACATTATTATTTTTTGTTTTACCCTAAGTAATCATATAAAACAATTCCAGGCTTTTCCTCCAATACTTGATAAAGAGTCCAAGTATATACTTTATTCTGGTTTAATTCCTGTAAGGACTGCTATTGTTCAGAATGAACCAAAGTAATTATCTCCTGTAATGAGGTAATTATATAATCAAGTTCAGCTATACGTCTTTGTAATTTTGTCTACTTGAAAATGCCTAGTGCCTTAGATATTTAAGATGCACATCTTGGGTTTCAAGTTTTAAAAAATAAAATCCCTGTGATACATAAGTTCTCTTGACATTCAACAGCATCAAGGAACAAGCAAGATGACTATTAACTAAAGTGTTTATCTGGAAATATAACCACTGTCAGATTACAGTATACTATGAAATGGAATGTCACAGCCTCTGGAATTTGGCATTGGAGATTCATGTAAATAAGTACAGTGAGTTAAACTGACTCATTCAAAGCCAACATTAATTCTGACCATGAATCCATGTATAGCAAAAGAAGTTAGTCAATGAATTGGTGCCCTCAGGATCCTCTGGTTTTACTATGCTCCCCGTAACCCAGAAGCAACTGATCTTCAGAATGGTAGAATAAATGGCCTATTGAAGGCTGAGGCACAGTACCAGCTGGGAGACACTGCCTGGTGACACCGAGGTCCTGTCCAAAAGGATGTCGTAAGTCAGAGTGATGCTGCCAGAATTCATGGATCCAGGCACCAAGGGATAGAAGTGAAGCATCTCTGGCTGCTACACCCAATGACCCCATCTCCAAATGTTCGCTTCCCTTCTCTATGACTTTCAGTCAAATCCTCTTCAGCTTCAAGTAGCAAGAGTAACTTCTGTTACCTGCACCCGAAGTCTGACTGTATGCTTACCAAACCAACATCTCTTAGAGAGGGATCTGAACATCTGCTTTAAAACAAACAAACAAACAAAAAAAAAAAAAAAACTTTTTTTCTTTTTATGGATGCACCTGCAGCATATGAAAGTTCCTGGGCCACGGGTTGAATGGGAGTTGCAGCTGAGGCCTACACCACAGCAACCCTGGAACAGACCCACATCTGCATCCTATGTTGCAGCTCGCATCAACGCCATATCCTTAACCCACTGAGCAAGTACAAGGATGGAACCTGCATCCTCACAGTTGTCATTTTTTTTAAGGGCAGCACCCGCGGCATATGGAGGTTCCCAGGCTAGGGGTCTAACAGGAGCTGTAGCTGCCAGCCTGCGTCACAGCCACAGCAACGCAGGATCCGAGCCGTATCTGCAACCTACATCACAGCTCATGGCAACGCTGGATCCTTAACCCAATGAGCAAGGCCAGGGATTGAACCCACAACCTCATGGTTCCTAGTCGGATTCGTTAACCACTGCGCCACGACGGGAACTCCTCCTCTCCAACTCTTTTGAAGCTCAAAAACTTTGAAATTAACAGATAAATGTTCTTTGCAGCAACTATAAGATTGGGTTCATAGCTTTGAAAGATACTTCACTCGAAGCAAGTCAGAAGGAGAAAGACAGATGTCATATGAAATCTCTTATAACCGGAGTCTAAAACACTGCACAAATGAACATCTCAACAGAAAAGAAAAACACGAACTTGGAGAACAGACTTGTGGTTGCCAAGGGGGTGGGGGAGGGGTGGGGGAGGGGGTGGGAGGGAATGG